>CM076582.1:1276883117-1277627163 GCA_034641835.2 Pinus albicaulis | reverse complement strand
GCTAATGGAATGTGTTCAATGTATATGACAGGGGGTTGCAAAGGACTTACAATAATAGTAATCTTAGAAGTCATAGCTGGAGTTGATTTAGGCACTTTGGAACTTTTAGGATTGCTAGAGCTCTGCCTTTTAGGCATTTTGGGTACTTCTACAAGTTTAGACTGTTTTCAGAGGTATTTTTATTTTAGCAGAGGTTTCTTGGATGAAGATGTACAAAATATGGGCTTATGACTGTCAAAATAGGATTTATAGGCTTTTGATAGTTTAGAAACAAGAAACAAGGGTTTCATGAGTTCTTTTACTGAGAAATTAGGCTGAAAATCGCTTAGAGATTGGGCACAGAGGCTTTAGGATACCTTCAAAGGATTTCTGGCTTAATTTAGAGCTTAAACGGTTTATAGAAACTATAAAAACTCAAACTTTCTCTTTAAAACAATGCACAAAAAGAAACATGGTTTTTGCAGAAAATTTGACAAGGTTTGGCCTATTTTTTGGGATTTTTGACAGGTTTCTTATGATTAATTTCGACTTATGAATGGAATTTTTCTTTTTAATAGGGCTTTTCAGATTGAAAACAAGGTTAATTTGCTTGAAGAATACCTATTATACGCAGGTATTGGTCTTTCGAAGACGTATCTAAAGGTTTTGAGCAGTTTAGTACTATCCTTTAACCTCTCGAGCAATGCAATGCTCATGAACAATCTTCAAATGTTTGTAATTATAAATCTTCCGAAAAATCACATAATGAATTTTTGGAACCGACGCGTTTCGAACTACCAACTGTAGTTCATCATCAGGATAATGAGGATTGGCTGATTAGACATACTCATTTATGCCAATAAGAGAGAAGCAATGGTCAAAACCCAAAGAGTTAAAAACGGTAAAAAATATAAGAAAAACTATAAAATAATCCAAAAATATAACTAGCACATTCTTAAAATTAAAAAATGGTCACAAATAAAACTAAAAATATAAAAAAATAATTACCCCTTCATATAAAAAAGTAACCCAAAAAACTAACCTAACTCCCCATATAAACAATATAAATAGTTTATTAAGCGAAAAAATATACTCAAGTCAAAGTCATACATTATAAATAAATTATAAATAAATAGAAAAATAAAATAAAATCAATGAATAAAATTAGAAACAAGAATTAAAATACAATAAAAAACAAAGTAAAATAAAATAAAACAAAATAAAAATAAAAATAAAGTATTTTATTTTAATAAATAAATAAATAACATACATAAACCAATAAATAAAATACTATGGTAAAATAATACTAATAAAAGGACCAAATCATAAAGATAAACTAAAGAATAAAAGGACCCATTAAAAAGTAAAATAAAACAAAGAATTCAAGTCAAAGTCTTAAACAAAAATAAATAATTTATCAATAAAATAAAATAAAATAAAAAATAAATTATGAATGAATAAAAACATTTTTTTTTAAATAAAATAAAAATAAAAATTAAACTTAAAAAATAATAATAATAATAATAATAATAATAAATTAATTAATTAATTAATGAAAATTAAAATTAAAATTAAATGTATTTTATTTTAATTAATCAATAAGTAAAATATTAAAATCAAATAATAGAATAAAATATTACGACCAAAACATAAAAACGAAAGAATCCTTACATGGAATGAAGAGATGGAATCCAACAACTGCTAACTTTCCATCTGTCATCCCTGTTTAATGTGCGGGACCTCTTGAGATTGAGAAGAGGTCCCGCACATTGAACAGGAATGATGAATGGAAAGTTAGCAGTTGTTGGATTCCATCTCTTCATTCCCTGTAAGGATTCTTTGGTTTTTATGTTTTGGTCGTAATATTTTATTCTATTATTTGATTTTAATATTTTACTTATTTATTAATTAAAATAAAATACATTTAATTTTTAATTTTTATTTATTTATTTATTTATTTATTATTATTATTATTGTTAATTTTTTTTTAAGTTTAATTTTTATTTTTATTAAAAATAAAAATAAAAAAAATTAAAAATGTTTTTATTCATTCATAATTTATTTTTATTTTATTTTATTTATAAATGATTTATTTTTGTTTAAGACTTTGACTTGAATTCTTTGTTTTATGTTACTTTTTAATGGGTCCTTTTATTCTTTAGTTTTATCTTTATGATTTGGTCCTTTTATTAGTATTATTTTACCATAGTATTTTATTTAAACGTTGAACATGAATGACGGATGGAAAGTTAGCAGTTGTTGGATTCCATCTCTTCATTCCCTATAAGGATTCTTTGGTTTTTATGTTTTGGTCATACTATTTTATTCTATTATTTGATTTTAATATTTACTTATTTATTAATTAAAATAAAATACATTTAATTTTTATTTTTATTTTTATTTATTTATTTATGATTATTATTATTATTATTAATTTTTTTTTTTTAAGTTTAAGTTTTATTTTTATTAAAAATTAAAAAAATAATTTAAATGTTTTTATTCATTCATAATTTATTTTTTATTTTATTTTATTTATAAATTATTTATTTTTGTTTAAGACTTTGACTTCAATTCTTTGTTTTATTTTACTTTTTAATGGGTCCTTTTATTCTTTAGTTTTATCTTTATGATTTGGTCCTTTTATTAGTATTATTTTACCATAGTATTTTATTTATTTATTAAAATAAAATACTTTATTTTTATTTTTATTTTGTTTTATTTTATTTTAATTTGTTTTTTTATTGTATTTTAATTCTTGTTTCTAATTTTATTCATTGATTTTATTTTATTTTTTCTATTTATTTATAATTTATTTATAATGTATGACTTTGACTTGAATATATTTTTTCGCTTAATAAACTATTTATATTGTTTATATGGGGAGTTAGGTTAGTTTTTTGGGTTAATTTTTTATATGAAGGGGTAATTATGTTTTTTATATTTTTAGTTTTATTTGTGACCGTTTTTAATTTTAAGAATGTGTTAGTTATATTTTTGGATGATTTTATAGTTTTTCTTATATATTTTACTGTTTTTAACTTATTGGGTTTTGATTGTTACTTCTCTCTTATTGGTATAAATGGGTATGTCTGATTAGCCAATCCTCATTATCCTGATGATGAACTACAGTTGGTAGTTCGAAACGCGTCGGTTCCAAAAATTCATTATGTGATTTTGCGGAAGATTTATAATTAAAATGTTATGGATCACAAAATCTTCCACTCTCAATCTTCAAATGAGTTTAGATTAAAATTTGCAGTCTTTCAACATAAAACTAGTGAAAAAATGCTTGTTTCACAGTTGGGGTGGCTTGTGCGTAGTTTACACGTAGGAGGAGAGGAGATGAATGCATTTCCCATGTATATTGGACATATTTAGGGCTTAACAGGCAATTAATGGTAGTCACATTGAGCGGGAAGGTGGTTTACGAGCTCAAAGAGTCAAAACCACAAGTTGTTATCGCGTGTGATTTTATTCGTAAGTTGTTTTGGGGTGATCGAATGAGATCCAATGACAAGGGGGCATGTGGAGGAGAGAGTATCTCAATTTCGCCCATTTCACGCAGATTTGAAATGAGAAATAATGTGCAAGTTTATTTGTGATATTAGATTTCTTTTGTCGAATCTTGGAGCTAGACTGTGAACGGTGCAAATCTCTTGTGATAGCTGCGTCGAGATTGGGGAGTGGGATCGGGGTTTTATTAACACATCGAGGACAGTTTTAAACCTTTATAAATATAGGTTTAATCGAAGTTCAAAACTATATTATATGGCTAAGAGAGAGGATAATATTTTATTTATTTCAATTAAAACATTAGATAATGTTTTAACTAATACATATGTGGGCGTGGGTTTAAGATATAGTTTGTTCAGACTTTTGACATGTGTTTGAACACTATAGGGGTGGGATATTTGTTTTAACGATATGTTTGAACCAATGGGATTTGGCGGGGATTTTATTTATGACATGGGATATTTAAAAAATTGTTTAAACATAAAATAAAGGGTTTGTGGGTTTATTTAAAATAAAAGGGATTTAATACTATACGGGTGGGGGTAATTAGGGGATTTAATAAATAAATTAGAAATTAATATGAAAATAAAGGCATAAGGTATACAATGAATAAAAATACATGTTTTAACTCTAATTTAAAGTGTAAATAACATAATTTGTCTTTTTTGTATTACTTCACACTTTAACTTACGATATAAATGTATTTTGAGGGTTTTATGAATGAATTTAGAAAGGGAATGGAATTAGTTATATAGGGCTTTAATTTTACTAAGTAAAAATGAATTTTTACTTAAGAAAATGGATTAGGATTATGAACTGAAGGATAAATGCTGATGAATGTGATTTTTGTGTAAGAATTCAATATTTTTAACTAATCAGTCATTGAGCCTTGGGTCCCGTCCCAACAGAAGTAAGAGAAATGCTCTGAGCCTCTTTAACTGATAGTTTAGAATGCTAAATATTTGTAGGGAAGGGGGAATTTAGTGATTTTTTCTCGATGATGCTCTAGTACATGTTTGTACAACTTCTTTCTACCTACCCATCTTTATTTCTAACATATTTTCTTCATTTTCATGGCTGCATTTAGGCTTGCAACCCTAAATTAGTTTTCCTTTTTAAGCATAAATCTATCTAAGTCAAACCTTATTTCATCTGAGGGCTCAGATTAAATTGTTAAGCTCCTTATTTATTCTCTATCTTAACTACTGATTTGTCAAGTTATACTGTTTGACATATCTTTATTCTCTATCTAAAACATAAAATTCAAAGCATGAAAAGTTAAGTTTAAACTGTTTAACTAATCATGGATTATGGCATTTATTGACAATCTGCACATAATAATTATTCTTGTGATAAATTAAATAGTAGTGGCATTTTGACTTGCTCACTTTCAGGTCTTATTTTCATCTCTTTTTTCTTTGGGGGTCTATCTTTTTCGAAGTCCTTTGATATTTCTTTTAGGACTTTTTACCCTCTTTTATTTTTTATTATTTTTCATTTTTCAAAATATGGGAAAACAACTTGCAGAAAGCAAGGTATGTACATATTTACAAGACTATCATAGTCAATTAAAAAATTATGAATCCTATTATTATAGGATCCCAATACAATAGATTAAATATTTCTTTGATTCAGCATTTTCCCCAACACGTCCTTCCATCCCTTTTATTTAAATTTATTTTTTATGCAAGTGTGGTGAGATTTATTTCAACCAATAGATCTTAAATTCATCCATCTTCAAAATCCAACTTTCAACGTTATATCATTTTTGGGGTGTTTTAATAACCCTTGTGTACTAGTCCATGTGATGACATAAATACTAGTTGGGTTGTTAAAAACAATCAAATGATATTTTGAGGAATCATTTAATGAGGAGTTTTGATGCTGCTACAAAGATGTATAACTCATCCGATGAAGAATTCACTAGTGTAGAATTTAATATTTTGCTTAAACATAAATTTAATATAATTAAATCTTTAATTTCAAAATTGGATGATTTGTAGGAACAAGAGAAGGATGAGGAACCATTACTTGTCATTTGTGCCAGCTGTAGAAAGAAGCACTTCCTTGTAAAGTAACCAATTAGAGGTCTGGAAGTTTGAAAAATTTTCGAGAATGGTCATGCAATCGAATATTTCCCATCACTGTCATGTTTATGAAAGGTACTCAGGGAATCAAGTAAGGAATCGAATCAACCACCAGGTATAACTGAAAACCAAACACCATTTGATACTTGGAATAATGATTATTCTTCTGAGCAGGTTCCTCAGCATGTTTATAATCCTGCAATTTCATGGCAAACTTTTAATCCTCCTCCAATTAAATATCCTACTTCATGGACTAGTGGCCCTCGCCTTGGCCCTCATCCTCGAGCTATATATATCCATGGCCTCAAGAGTCACTTCTATCATTCTCTCTATGGAAATCTCCCATGCAAATTCAATCTTATGAGCACCAAAAACAACCACAATTTCTTTCCAATGCACCATTAAGTTATAATCCTCCATGGTTGAGTCGCATGTGCAACATTACCCTCCCTAATCCATACCCTAGACCTAACCCTAATCCACAACCTAGACCTCACCCTATTTCTAATTTAAAACCTAGACCTAACCCTAGTCAAAAGCCTAATCCAAATACAAATACAAACCTTAGTCCAAGCATTAACCAAAACCCTAGCCTAATCCACATCCTAAACCCTAATCTAAACCATGAGGTTGCACAATATTTTGAACTACCTATTCTTCTTGTTGGTTCCCCTATTGAAAAAAATGTTACACCTTCCATGTGGGGAAAGAGAATGGATTTGGAAACTCCCCCCAATATTAGAGAACATTCCCCCCAAGAAGGTGTAATTAAAATACCACCAAAGGAGCAATCTTTCACTGGAAACTATTCTAAAAATGTTGTTGAAACTAAAAACCCTAGAATATATGTCAACCATTATTGTAAATTTGAAAATCAAATATTTGAGCCTGAACTTGAGGGATTTATCTTTTGTCTTTCACAACATTCTTTGTGCCTTCAGGAGAGTGACTATCAAAATGTGGAAGATTTGCATTAGAAGGAGAGTCCTAAATATGTGGATTCCATTGAATCCTGGTTTTGAGCAGTCATTAGGCTATCTTATTTCCTTAGCATTCAGAAACTCTTGGTACCATATCAATTGAAGAAATTGGTTTCTCATGCTTTGGCATGTCTTGAAGTATATTCTTTAAAATTAAGTGTGAGTATAATCATCATTTTGTTATGCACATGGATTCATTGGAAATACTCCTATACTTAAAAGGGAGTCTTTCACCTCTTAGGGTAAAATAGGGTAGGAGAATAAATGAATAAAGTTGTTACAATGCTATTAGGATTTTGATTTTCCAATTATAGCATCTGGAACCGCTTTGGATCCACATTGGTTGTTCACACACACATCTGTGGTGCATCTTGTTGAGTACGATTCACTGTCACACCTTATGAATTTTCAAAAGTAACCATGATTAATCACTCTAATAAGTTGTCGTGTAAGATATAAATTTTCAGTTTCCCCTAAACAGTTCTATTGGAAAACCCCCTATGGTGGACCCTTATAAAGGTCATAATTCAAGAGAACACTATAATTATTAACTCAAATAATATTTCAGTCATTATCTTGGATATTTTTAAGAAGTTTCTAGGGTAGAGGAACTATCCGGTAATGATCAGTCATTAAAAACTTTTCACGCCATCCTGTACTCTTAAGGAGTAGATCTGTCTCCCCAATTATTAAGTAAAATTTTAGGTTAATCATAATCATAGTATACAAAATATTTAGTGGAGGATAGGAGGTCTCGTGATGAGACGACCTACCACGATCATCGTACCTAGCATGCATGACATTACTGCTCGTGGTCACCAAGCTAGAGTAATGGCTTTCATCCCAAAAGCTGGAAGACAGGAGGTCTCATCACGAACCATAATGTTCATCCATGTTACTTCTTGTGAGTAGCACTGCCAGCAGCTGGTTACCAATACAAGATAGTGGCCTTCTGTAATATTCCTAAATTAGCATGTAGGTAATTGGAATATTCATTTTTACTTTTGTCTTTTAGACAGATGAATAAATGCGTAGGCAGACACATAAATATATTTAGTAGGAATAAAATACCTCTCAATGTGAAAAGAAATCATCATGATAACTGGATAAAGCACCTCCATGTGTGAACAAGGGAAAAATCATGTGGAGAAGGTGAATGTTGACCAAATCAACAACGCTGGTTTAGAGAGAGTTGATCATCAATGAGAAACAACGTAGAGTTAGTGAGAGATAGTCTCCATGTGAGTAGTGTCTTTAATGAGTGGGACCCAAGATGAGAAGGCTCACAAAGCATATAAGGAAGGGCAAGGAAGCCATAGAGAGCATGTTATATGATTATTTATTCTGATCTTTTTAGATCCGGAAATTGTCAGGTGACATTTCTATGCATGCTTTTCTATTTAGCAGGATTTACTGTACTGTTTAGTACAAGGGTGTCCCCAAATAGGGATCCCAAACTATTCCTACTTAGGAGAGATTATTGAGCTATATAGTCGACATAAAGGCATTAGGCTAAGCTTGAGTCTTCATCTACAACGCAGTTTTTGTTCAGAGTTGTGTTGTGTTGCAGGGCGTTGCAGTGGAGGACTGATAGGGCACATTTTTCAGCTAGTTTTCAGTGGAGAAAGCATCCTTTCCATTGGGAGGATAGTAGGGAAGGTCCAGGAGCTGTATTGCATATTTTGGTACCAGACCAACCTATTTCCACATCCTACAATGCAGTTTCCATCAAGGACTACGTTATTTTATTGAGTATTTCCAGTAGAGGTTTTAGTGCCTCATTTGAGGTGTTTGATTTTCAGTGAGGGGATCAACCTTTCATTAAAAGGATGTATTGGAGGAGATATATTAATTTAGATATTAGTTACAGCCACCTCCATCCAATGATTGAGTTGTTGGTACTCTTCAACCCCACAACTGCATTCCGACATTTTGCATTTTGGGTATTTCAGGAAACCATTCCTGGGTTGCCTTGGAAATGTGTTTGAGAGCATAGATCTATAGCCCCAAAAACTTTTCAAGCAATATAACAGCAGATCCACATTTTTATATCATTTCTGTAGCAGTTTATGCCCTAAAACTTCATTATCTTAGTTCATGGCATTGGTATGGAAACTAATTCTCATGTATTGACATATTTTTTTAGTAGAGGCTTGTTTTGTATTGCTTAAGTGACTTGATCCTAAATATATTGTGCCTATTATTTGATATCTTTAATAATATTGCTATACATTTTCCTCATGTAATAGTGTATTGATTTATTCACTATTATTTCCATGTTTATGTACCATATTCCTTATTTTCCGATTTGGGAATATTACAGTGGTATCATAGCATAACATTGGCTCAGCCTGTGGATCTCAGGCATTATGTTATCAAGAGAAAAAAAAAAATAGAGAAAGAGATCATAATGATGGAAGGAATGAGTTTTATCTCATCTCTTTTCATATCTACGAAGGACCTCACTAAAGAGGTCAAGCAGATGAAAGAGGAGAGATGCAATGAGACCTATAGAGAATTTCAAGATGAGGAAGGTCCATGCACTTCCTATCAACAGAAGAAAGAACCGGTGTTGCATAGAGCTCCAATGAAATACAATATGCCCTTTTATTTTGAAGAAAGAGATGAAAGGCATGGAGATGGAGGAAACTTAGATCATGAGGTTCAAAGTGATTATCTTGCAGATTACACGTCTTAATCAAAGGTTTTCAAGGAGAATCTAACTCTCCCTCGGTTTATTTAGGTCAAAGAAGAGAGGATACCTTGCAGCTACAGAAGAAGGAAGCACAATAGATTTCTACTTTATACATTTGATGGGTCATCCACATGCACAGCAAGGGCTTGGAGAATGAAGTTAAATTCTTTCTTCTTGCTACATCAAGTAGTTGAAATATAAGTTGTTGATATTGCAGTGTTGAACCTTGAGGGTGAAGAAAACATTTCGTGGTTAAGCCATTTGAGTCATGCAAGAGTGACTCCATATGCGGATTTTAGTAAAATGTTCATCAAAAATTTTGATATGAAGAAACCAGAGAAGCAAAGGGAATATGTAAATATTATTATTCTGGAGGAAGAGTAACTTCGACCACCACTTGTTGCAGGAGTACTAGCATTAGGAGGAGAAACACTTGCATCATTGCAAAGTGGTCTTGATCTCTTGACACTTGGAGTCCCATGCATTATTCACGAGATGCATGAGGAGGAAGGGCCTTACACGAACGTCGGTGCATCAGTAAAGGAGTAACCATCATCAACAACAGTTGGGAAAGCCATCACACTGGAGGAAGGAACCCTTGTAGAAGTACAATATGTTCCCAAGATTTACCAAGGTATGCACATATTTCCACTTCCTATTATTTCAGCACATCATATGGAGGATTGTGGAAACATGCCATCAGGGAAAATACATGACCTAGGGTCAAAGGACATTACTGATTTGGAGAAGTAGACTACCACTATGCAGAGGACCCTTGACTGATTCAAGGAGGAGATTTATAGTCATCATGGTTTCTCATTGATGAGCTTCACACAACACTTTGGGTTGGAGTGTAGGGTTTTTTGAGGATACGATGAGAATTATCCTAATCAATCCAATGCAGAACTATGTGTTCAGCATTGTGCAAGATCATGAGACAATAGAAATGCCATCATGGAGATCGGTAGCGCTGTCATTCAACAACAGTGATGAGTTGTGGGCTCAACTTTTATTAGGATCTTCTGATGACCAATATACTTGTGTATCAGTGGATAGGAAGATGGTTGATGGAAGACATATTATGATGAATGATATCTATCATCTTTATGATAGATTCTTCTTGATGGTCACTTCACAGATCAATGAGAATTTTTTGTTACAACATATTTGGATCCTTATGGGTTCAACTTGGTCATTGATGAGTGGTATACATTTGGAGATCTACAAGAGATTGTACTTCAACATCCGATGAAGTGCATATATAGTAATCTAATTTGGGAGGATGGTATTCTCCATTGGAGGGATACCAATTTTGAGTGTCAAAGGAGACAATGATGATTGAATGGATGGGTTTGGATGGTGAGAAAGAGGTTGGTGAGCCAATTTCAGATCTATGACATAGGGAAGTAGGAGGCATGGTTGTGTTGGCTACTCTTGAAAGAGTTTGGCCATCATGTGACATATCCTATCTCAAGGGGAATGTCTTGGTTTGGTACTTGGCATGGCACTTGCATCATATGGCATCAAGGTGTTTGGGTGCATTGGAATGATGTGACATTTTTCATGTCAAACATCATGTTTTTACTCCATGGCCTATATGATGGAGATGTGAGGAGGAAACAAGAGTTTTTGTTTCTTTGGATACTCTTGGGATAGTATGGGTTGATTTTCTCCCATACTTTGCACAATGTTGCAGTAGTAGATGGTGGAACAAAAGTGGTTCAAAGGGGATACTCCTTAGCTTTGGAGAATCAGGAGGTACTTTCACATTGGAAGGAATCTCCCATATATAGAAACATTATGGTAGATGAATTTGGCATTTGGTATTTCAAATAATGGAGCTATGAGACAACAAGAGCCTTATTACAAAGGTCAACAACACTGTCACTTGGGAGCTTGGGTTTTTTTATGGAGTGTTCCCAGGATCACTTCACATATGATGCACTTGATGGACAAGTAAGAGATGAGAGTGATTGAGTAGTGGATGGATAAATCCATTATGATGATATGATATTCTTGAATTGGATCTCCAAGAATAAGAAGGCATTGCATGCAGGACATATTCCATTTATTTCCATTCAAAAAGGTCTCATGGAGATATATCAGACGACTATGGAGAGATCATCCATGGATGTCATTATCAACCCACTCTTATTATATGGTAAGAGTTTTGTTTTTGCACACATTTATTATCTAACAAAGTATTTGCATTCTCTTTCCATCTATATGCAACGCATTGCTCCACAAGATGGCAAGTTGATTGGGCTCATGGTCTTCCTAAGACCAACATCTATGATGGATATAGCCATTTCTTATATCACTTTGGGAAAATGTTGTGGTATTATTTGTATGCTCAGTTGTTTCACAATTCCATTTACTATTTACTAGTAGATGAGATGACATGCACAACTAGCAAATTGTTGGGAGACAACTTGCCATATTATGTCTAAAACAACAGTTAGCAAAACTGTGCTGTAACCACTTGGGAAATTGTTGGTACCTTCCAACACTACATAAAACCATTAGTATATTTCTAATTTGGATGCCATATTATGATGATTTCCTATTCATTTTATATGGGATGGGTTGGGAAAGCTTTATTCATGACACTAGAAAGAGGATCTTTGAGGATCCAATTTTCTTCTTGCCTCTTGAAGGAAACATTCATGTAGCCAAAAATGAGCAACCACTCTACACTTATCATAAGTGGAGAGAGAGATAGCATGGGATAGACAATTTGGTCTATCAAGATTAGCTATGAAGCCCACCTACATTTCAAGAGAAAAAGTTGGGGGAGTGTTTCCATGAGTTACCATGTTTGAGGGTGACTCATTTTTTATGGATGATAGCTTAGGGATGGGAGCTTCACATGGGAATGGTATTTACCAATATATTTCAGATTACATGCCTCAAGAAGGCCTCTAGAAAACATACAGTTTCCTCAATGGATATCCCACTACTTCATAATGAGAGCCATTTAGATTTGTCACCAAAGGCTAGCTTATAAACTTGGGAAGAGCAACTTGGAAAGCATCTTGTTAATTCGGGAAGTTTATCATATAAGAATGCTACAAGAGGAGGAGAGGAGGCTCTTCACTTCTATCCTTGTATTTTCTTGACTACAAGAAACATTTGGGGGGGAGGAATATAATATTCCTAAATTAGCATGTAGCTAATTGGAATATTCATTTTTTCTTTTTCCTTTTAGATAGATGAATAAATGGGTAGGGAGACCCATAAATATCTTTAGTAGGAATAAAATACCTCTTAATGTGAAAAGGGATGATGATGATAACTGGATAAAGCACCTCCATGTGTGAAGAGGGGAAAAATCATGTGGACAAGGTCAATGTTGACCAAATCAACAGCGTCAGTTTGGAGAGAGTGGATCATCAATGTGAAACAGCGCAGATTTAATGGGAGATAGTCTCCATGTCAGTAGTGTCTTTAATGAGTGGGACCGAAGATGAGAAGTCTCAAAAAGCATATAAGGAAGGGAAATGCATCCATAGAGGGCATGTTATATGATTATTTATTCTGATATTTTTATATCTGGAAATTGTCAGGTGACATTTCTATGGATGCTTTGCTATTTAGCAGGGTCTACTGTACTGTTTAGTATAAGGGAATTCGCGAGTGGGGATCCAAAAATCTTCCTAATCAAGAGGGATTATTGAGTTGTATAGTCCACATCCAGCCATCAGGCCAAGCTTAAGTATTTAGCTACAACATAGTTTTTGTTCAGAGTTGTCTTGTGTTGTAGGGTGTTGCAGTGGAGGATTGATAGGGCACAATTCTAAGCTATTTTTCAATGGAGAAGGAATCCTTTCCATTGGGAGGCCATAAATCAAGGTTCGAGAGATATATTTCATATTTTGGCACTAGGCCAACCTATTTCCACCTCCTAGAGCATAGTTTCTCTCAAGGACTGCATTATTTTATTGAGTATTTGCAGTAGGGGTTTCAGTGCCTCATTTGAGGTGTTTTATTTTCAGTGACGGGATCAGCCTTTAATTGAAAGGATATATTGGAGGAGATATATTTATTTAGATATAATTTTAAGCCACCTCCATCTAGTGATTGAGTTGTAGCTACTCTTCAGCCCCAGGGCTACATTCCGACATTTTGCATTTTGGGTATTTCAGGAAACTCTTCCTGGGTTGTCTTGGAAATGTGTTTCAGAGCATAAATCTATAGCCCCAACACCTTTTTTAGCTATATAATAGTGGATCTACATTTATCTATCATTTATGTAGGATTTTATGCCCTAAAACTACATTGTCTTGCCTCATGGGATTTGTATGGTAGCTATTTCTCATGTATTAAGATATTTTCTTAGTAGAGGCTTGTTTTGTATTTCTTGAGTGACTTGATCCTCAAGATATTGTGCCTATTATTTGTTGATATGTTTAAGAATATGGCCTTAAATTTTTCTCATGTAATGGTGTATTGATTTATTCAGTGCTATTTCCATGTTTGTGCACTATATTCTTGCGTTTCCCATTTTGGAATATTACACCTTCACCTAAAAATAAAATAAGGTAACTTTGAATCTATATATAGTAAGTGAGACATGAACATTTTGTTGCATCAAAAGACATACCTACTGAGGTTATGGACACTGGGGGGTAGTAGGGCCATGTCTGTGGTATTAAATTTAACTTCATATTATGATTTATTGGTTATCCTTCTCTTTCCCTAAGAATCATCCTTTTTCTTGGACAATTGTTTTAAGATGATTTGAACATGATGCTTTGAGTTCTATATTAAAAAAAAAAAAATAGAAATTCAAGTATATTTAAATGATGTGGTACGCTTAATTAAGGTAATTATTTATAGTAGATTAAGAAGAAATTTAGTTTTGAATCCAGATGACAACGAAATTTAGAGTGCTCAATAGAAAGGTTTTTCATTAGTCCGGGGAAGTGTCATATTACTTTATTTTTATTTCATTTTCTGGAACTATAACTCATTTTGATTAGAGCACTAGTACAAAATAGCTAATTAGTTACTAAAAAAATGACTAAAATTTGCATATGAACGACTATTTTTCGGTCGGTGACCAATAGTAGCTAATTTACAGTATCTTATAACGTGACCAACTTTTAGTCGTTTTTAGCTTAGTCATTAATTGGTTATTTCAATTCTGTTGTCTAGTAGTATATTTGGTCATTAATTTAGTCACTGATTTAGTCATTAATTTAGTCATCGATTTGGTCATTGTTTTAATCATTGATTTGTTCATTAATGACCAAATATATTACTATATAATCACCTGAGAAAACCAATTAATGACCAAAGAAATATGACCAAAATGTTTGTCGTGTTATAAGATATTGTAAATTAGCTACTAATAGTCATATATATGCAAATTTTAGTCATCGTTTGAAACTAATTAATGACTAAAGAAATATGACTAAATTTTTGGTCGTGTTATAAGATACTATAAATTAGCTACTAATAGTTGTATATATGTGAAATTTAGTCATTATTTGTAATCACAAATTTATCATCTGCAGTGGTCATTTATCCTTTTTTGGTAGTTTCTTATTCGTTATATAAACGACTAATTTAGTAGTTTATATTCATTTCATTTACTTTCATTAATAATCATTATAAATGACTAATTTAGTCGTATATTTATTTTATTTGTGTTCATCATTAATCAATATAAACTACTAATTTAGTAGTTTTAAATTTATTTTATGTGTTCATTATTAATCAACATAAATTAATTTGTATGGTTTAAAAAATATCATACAATGTGCATGTTCATCTAATATGAAAACATAAAGTTGCATATGTTAATTATAATACTAAACAATATCAAGTGAAATTATAAATAATTTCAACTACATAAATTATATTATATGAAATGTTAAAGTCTTACAATGAGTTTCCAACTTAATATTGGTTGGACTTCAATTTACACATGAAATGATGTTTCATCACTAAACATTATCATTGCTTTGCCAAGGCATTGCACGTGAATTCACCAACTCTGAAGACCTGAACATCAATATCTATATGTGTGTCTTATGCAGGATATTGGCTCTAAGGGTATCATCAGACCAATTCTCTTCTCTCCCCTTTTTTGCATTTGTCGCTCCAATGTTATTGCTCTCCTCTTTCTTCAATTTCTGCTTTTTACCATCAATACTGAGTTCATTTTTTGAAAAAAAAATAAAATACAATGCAGAGTGTAAGACATGAACGAAAATGTACACTAGAAGATGAAGTAAATTTGACTATAAATATTTTATATTATATATACCTCAACATCAACAATGTTAAAGCCATTTTTCCCCATACAAGTAAGAAGCTCGAACAAATTTTCTTTAGTTGGTCGATAGTGGCCACTATAATGTGGCCAGATGATTTGTATAAACAAAGCAAATAAAATGTCACCATATATAGAAAATAACACCTTAGTAACTTAGTATTCAATCTTCAGGGAAAGCTTAGGAACAATCATGTCAACTAAGTTATATGCTAAAAAACTCAAGTTGTAGATAACTTGTGAAGTAAATAATACAAGGTATGATGTTTAATCCTTGTCGTTTTATTCGCAAAAACATTTCATTTTCTAACACATGAACTTGGTCAAGTATATAAACAACATGTGCTCAAATAAAAACATGAAAGTAAACTTTTCTGATATAAATGAAAATATTTTACCACAAAATAGTTATAAGGATTCCAATAAATATCGTGTAATACTAATTTCATCTTCAAGCTTTGGTTTTTGTTTAAATGGACATGATACCAAGTATTTTCAATTTCACAGTTAAACGACAAAACAAAATCAAAAGAAATGTCCAAAATACAATCAAACAATAAAAAGAGGATATCATGGAATGAAAATTGCAATTATAAAAAAATTGTTTACCTGTCCACCGATGTCGTGTCTGGCATTCCTAAAACATTTGCTTGCCCAAAATAAGCCTGACGTGAAATAATTAGAACATTAAAATCCATATGAATTCCTACTAGAAACATTTCCAAAGTTGTTGGTGCATGTGCCTAAAGGATCTCTAACAACAAATTAATCATATCCAATATGTGTTATGAATTGTCTCCCCATATTGCAGGTGAATTCACCAACTTTGAAGACTCGACCATCAGTATTTATGTGTGTGTCTTATGCAGGATATTGGCTCGAAGAGTATCACTATAACCATCTCTTCTCTCACTCTTTTTGCATTTGTCGCTCCAGTGTTATCGTTATCCTCTTTCTTCAATTCGTACTTCTTACCATCAATAACGAGTTCATTTTCAGAAAAAAGAAGAAGATACAATGTAGAGTGTAAGACATGAAAGATGGTGAACAATAGAATATAAACTGAAGTAGACTATAAACTATTTATATGACATATACCTCAACATCAACAATGTCAAAGTCATTTTTCCCCATAAAAGCAAGAAACTCAAACAAGTTTTCTTTAGTTGGGCGATAGTGCCCACTATGTAGCTAGATGACCTATATAAACAAAGAAAATAAAACGTCACCATTAAAAAAAAAAAAAACACCTTACTAACTTAGTATTCAACATTCAGGGAAATCTTAGGCACAGTCATGTGAACTAAATTACATGCTAAAAAACTCAAGTTGTACATAACTTGTGAAAATTAATAATATGAGATGTGATGTCTAATCATTGTCTCACAATAACATTTCATTCTCTAACGCATACACTTGGTCAAGTATATAAACATGTGTTGAAATAACAACATGAAAGTAATTTTTTCTAATAGCCATGAAAATATTTTAACACAAAACAACTAAAAATGTCTCAATCAATATCGTGTAATACTAATTTCATCTTCAAGCTTTCGCTGTTTGAATGGACATGATATCAAGTATTTTCAATTTCATAGTTAAAATACAAAACAAAATCAAAAGAAATTTTCAAAATATAATCAAACAAAAAAGAGAGAATATCATGGAATGGACATTGCAATTATAAAAATAAATAAAAAATACCTTTCCACCAATGTCTTGTCTGGCATTCATAAAAACATTTGCTTGCCCAAAATAACCATGAAGTGAAAGAATCACAACATAAAAAAGCATGGAAACCCCTCCTAGAAACATTTTCAAAGTCAATGGCTTAGGTGCCTGAAGAATCTCCAACAGCATACGAATCATATCCGAGACATGATTTGCATTGTCTCCCCATCATTTTTCCAATCACATTTCTTGTAACTTGCCCACACCAGAGTCAAGTAACAAATAGAGTTTTTGAAATATTTACACAAGGAGCAAGATGTGCAAATAGAGTTTCTGAAATATGATGCAAGGTGCAAGTCTTCAGTAAATTTGACAAATAATTATAAGATTAAAACATTTATATGGTGGATGAAGAGAAATTGGAGGTAAATAACGTGTTGATGAAAAGTAGTTGGAGGTAAAGAACACATCAAATACAAAGGGCCATTGTTCCACTACAAAAATATGATAGAATAAGACTATGTCATGTTGATCTTATTGTTGATTTATTTAAAAAGGTGATAAACATATTCTAATGTCTAAGTTTGAGATTTGCAAATCTTTCCTTTTCAGACTGAATTACTAGGAATTTCCATGATATGAAATCAAGTATAACACCTTCACTGTTTCTCATAGCCACGAAATATAAAATGAGAATAAGTACAAAAGCAACAAACATACACCAAATAGGAAGTGCCCAATTATAAATTGAAAGTAATATATTGACTCATAACTTGAAACTTAACATACACCAAATAGGAAGTGCCCAATTATAAATTGAAAGTAATATATTGACTCATAACTTGAAACTTATGCTGAAAATTTCAACCATGTAGATTACTTTTTCAATAATATGTGGCTTATGTAGAATATAAGTAATAAATATATGTTGAGATATATTCTAAGTAAATATTGTTAGACCATTAAAAAAAAAAATTCTTGTGTCCAAAACAAAGTACTGAGAATCTTGTAAGCATTTTCCAATTTGTTTAGAGTGGCCTTTCGTATTTAACCATCATGTTTTGTTCACAGAGTAGCAACATTGTTAATTTTGGTAAACTAGGTCCAAACTCCAGGTTTCACTGCTCATATGATGATGATTATATTTTTTTTGGATTCCTCTTTCGGAGAGGTGCAATATTGATCTAAATATCATCTTGTTTAGATGAGAAGAACATATATTTTAATTTTATTTTCCACACATGTGCTACGTCCATCAGATTTGTAATGTAGGGTCAGAAGCCGAATAGATGTGTCACACACCCTCACTAACTGATATAAATTGGAGAGATATGATGTCCATTTCATCATCATCTCATCAAATTCCTCATGATCTGATTGGTTCGTATAGCCTAGAAGAGACTTCTCTCTCCCCCACGTGTGAATATGGATGCCAGAAATAAGGATGATGCCGGAAATCTGGATGTCAGAAATATGGATGCCAAAAATATGGATGATGCCTGAAATATGGATGCTAGAAATGATGTCGGAAATGGATGTCAAAAATATGGATGATGTCAAAAATTTGGATGAGGGATTCTTTTGTTGACTTGCAATGACTTTTGGAGTTGTCTTTGAGGGGTGTGTGTGACGCTTGGAAGGTTGGATGATCTGATGTTGAGAAAGTCTTTGCTGGCTGATGCATCCTGTTGACTGTCGCAATGCACATCACTCCCTATCATTGCTGGACAAGAAGAATTGTAAAATATAATCTACATTATTTGGCTTAGTCTTCTATTGATCTATTATTGTGTTCTATCGACATTTTACTTTAATTTTTATGTGTTGAATTGGGCCTATAAGAAAGATTAAAGTAAAACTGCATTAAGCATATAGAACATACCATGTTTATCTAAAATTAACATGGTATCAGAGCTGAGGTGAAGACAAAGTCCAAGGTAGTGTGAAAATAAATCACCGAGGAAGAAGTCTTGTCAAGGAGCAATGGTCTGATGATAAGTTGACTGACAAGTCCACTTATCATGCATGAAGATGTCCTTGGATTTGGTATTATAAGATCAAGATTTCATGGACTATGTGCAAGGGAATATTCATGAGCATCCATCATATTTTATGAGGCTCATAGAAATTAGGAATGATCTCCTTGCCATAGGATAAGTAGTTTATCAAGAGCTCGTCCTCATTGCTCTTGGAGGACTTCCTCGAGACTAGTATGTATTTAATACTTTGATTCTTAATAATAAGATGATTCCTGATTTTGATGAATTGTTGACTAGATGCACTCAAGAGGAGACAAGAATGATGGAGAGAGATCATCCCTTTAATGGAAATAGACGTGACCCTACTGCCTTCGCCGCTCGTGCAAAGAAGAAGAACCATGGTGGCCCGAGAAATCAAAACCATGGTAGAGCAAGGCCCAGAGGAAGGAAGGGAAGATGTTACACTTGTAACAAGTCTGGTCACTATGCAAGAGAGTGCCCCAATAGAAGGGACTCTCCCAGGGACGATGACAACAACAACTTGATGAGGAATGGAAATCAAAGGAACAACATGTTCAAAGGAAAAAGGAAGGCTCCCTCTGATCGTAGTGGAAATGGGCAACCTTTCAATGGGTCACGAAATTTCAGGTACGGTGAGTCTAATGTTGTTGATAATAAGAAATGAATATATTCTTGTATCTTCCCTCTCTGTTACATCTCCTCCCGACACCCTAGATGTTTGGTTGATTGATAGTGGTGCTTCAAGGCACCTCATTGGTTATAAAGAAGCCCTCTTTGATTTGATGGAGAAGGATACTAATTTATAAATTATCCTTGGAGATAATGTGACATAGCTCATGAAAGGGATAGGGATTGTGACCCTTCATCTATCTCAAGTTCAGGTCGTCTATTTACAAGATGTGTTGTACGTACCTGATTTGAAGAAGAACCTTATGTTTATTTCGGCAATGGAAGACAACGGGTTCAAGGTGGCATTCATTGATGGAAATGTACGCATCTGGAAGAGGAACTTCAAAGAAGCTCTTACTATTATTTTTAGAGTTGATACACTCTACTCGGTTGGAGGAAGTCCATTGGGGGCTATGTGATGTGATACAACTCTTCAAATAGAGTTATGGCATCAGAGGTTTGCACATCTTCATTACAAAACCCTTCCCGAAGCAAGGAAGGTGGTGATAGGGATGCCTGAATTTAAAGATGATCATGAAGGTATATGTCAGGTTTGTGCTGAAGGGAAGCATACAAGGGGACCATTCCCATGAAGTATCATAAAGACAACTGATATATTGTAGTTGATACATTCTGATTTATCTGGTATGTTGCCCGTGACATCCTTAGGAGGATGTTCCTATTACATGACTTTTACAGATGACTTCTCCCACAAGACCTGGGTATATTTCTTGAAGGAGAAGAAGTTACAGGACTGTTTTTAGTAGTTACAGGATTGTGTGAAGTGCTAAGTATAATAAGTGTGCTCAATGAAGTAATGCAACACAAGTAAGGGTATCATTAGAGTATGAAAATGGTGGACTATTCATTGAAATGAAATAAGACGTGTGTGTATGTTGAAGACCAATGAGCAAGGTGAAGTGAAGGTGCAAGGTGTTCACATGATATTCTATAACAAGGTGTTGATATCTCAGTAAGGATCACATACATTAGGAGAAGGGAAATACAGTTATACTGAGCTCTCTAGTTCTAGTGTAGAAAAGAGCAGGACGGTGTAGGACAGTGTAGAAAAGAAGGATCAGCTTAAAGAGTCAATGAAGAAGCAGTGACAAGGTCTTGGAGGCATACAAGGGTCAAGGGTCTGTGTCATGGTCATGGTACTTGTCATCTAAAAGTCTATGATAAGAATTTCTTGTGGGTTTTCCTCTCCAAGAGGGAGAGGTTTTGGCCCTAGCTCAAAGAGCCTAAATTTGTGTCTCTTGTGTTTTGGTAATTGACTTGATGAAAGACATAATAAGCTAAGAAGAGAATACATAAGTAAAAGAATTAAGCTCACAAGTAATTATCAAGAAGAGAATTTGAATTAAACCTAGCCCTACCTAATTGTCAACAAAGGCGCACACAAACATTAAGGACAGTCACAAAGAAAAATTGTTTTACCACCTTAGAGGCATCCTTCCAAATTTTATCCTATACTATCTTATGGAGTGCATTTTTTCCTTTCCAATGATCCCTTATTTGTCCCGAAACTGCTAGTGGTTTGTGAGATATTGAATTTTTAAGACTAAGAAAATTACACCTAACAGTGAGCCGACCTGCACTTTGGCACACATGTCGCCCTCCCCTTCTAGAAGGACATTTCCTTTAAAATATGGTAAACTAGTATAAATATAAACCTCTGCTCCTCATTTTTTGACAATAAAATTCAGTACGAAGCTCACAACATCCAAACAAAATTAAAAAATCAGAAGGGGAATTTTCTAATTCTAACACTGGGAAAAGAAAATTTAAAGCAAAATCAATAGATGACATAGCTACCAAACAGCAAAGGTTATTAGAATTTGGCACTGCAATAGCAGAAGTTAAGGTATGTACTCTGTGCAATGCAGTTTGTAACAGTCAAATTATTTTTGACTCGCATCTTTCTGGGAAGAAACATGTTGCTCAGGTGAAAAAATTAGAGGAAGAGGCTAAGTTTGCGTCGAAAGGTAAAGATCAAGATAATATCTCCACAACTGATGCTGAACATGAAGTTAAGAACGGGGAATAGAGTAGATTGAGGTCAAAGATGTTTTGTGAGAAAGTGCTTTCACATAACCTTGGGCAAGAGCAGGAAGCAAAATGGTTACACCCAGAGTATATTTGAGTGAGATAAGTTATGAAGCCTCATGAAAATTAATAGTTAAAATGTAGTACTTTGGCATTCCAAAGCACTAAAAGTTGGGAAATTTATCAAGTTTATTGGGCCACTGCATGTTTCTCAAGTTCTTAATGCAGTGCACCCCTGTTGTATTTTCCAGATAATTAAATTTGAAGGCAAGGTCTCATACAATGTGGGCTTTTAAATGGATTTCAAAAATTTTGTTTTAATTCAGCAACAAATTTTGGCACTTCAATTTTTGAGATTGGGCCACTGTAGTTTTTTTGGTTATGTGTATTAGTACTTGCAATATGACTATCAAGAAATTACAGATACGATAATATTATTACTGATCAAATGTTTTCTAGGAAACAAGAAGCGTGTATTAATCGATAGATACAAGCAACCATGATGCTATTACTTGACATGCATATACATCATAACAATTCATGCACAGAGAAACCTATACTCGATGGATGGTCTTATGTCCTACATTCATTTGTCTAGTTGTTGAAATTGCTATAAATGTGAATTTATTTACTATGTTTTGTCAAAGTTCAGGAACAAGGGGGAAAAGTAGGAAATCTTTTGGACGACTGGAGAAAACTTGTAAATTTAAGGGATATCACAACAATAGTAGATCCAGGAAGGATATCGATCTCAAATGCATCTAGACAGACCTGAGGATGAGGTGAAAAAAGCAGAATACCACAGGAGTGACTTGGAAGTCGAGGAATAAAATTTGTTTGGGTCAAAAATCTGTGATGGTTATCTATTCCTTTGGACTTGTGATAAGAATTTTGCTAGAAGACAGAATTTCAGATTGCAAACCAAGCTACAGCACTAGTATTTTTTGTGGTGAACTTCTTGATCGAACTGTGGAAGATTATAATGATTCATGCATAGTAACTATAGCAGTTTAAGACTGTGTATAGACTCTTAGCTCAGATTTATTTGTTGGACAGTCCTGACTTTGCATTTCTCTGAAGATTTCGGTGGATAAGACAGCAAGATACTCTCTGTATTTTGGACATGTAACAAAAATTTCCATACCTTCGAACCTGTAAGAGGAAGCTACAAAACCCTTGGACCAGTGGAAACCAGAGCTGTGGACAAATCTAAAACATTGTTGTGAATTGCAGTCCTCAAACAACTTCGGTCTTGAGGATATTTTATGGAGACTTGAACCTCCAGCAAACAAGATAATTGGCAACTTGGTCCTATGAGGAGGGCTCATCATATATATTCCTCAAATCTACAACTCGTATGTCGGATTTGCTCAAGATTTCAGACCTGTGTGTGGAAAAAAGGCTATTCGAACTTGTGGGAAACATTTTGAGCTTGTGAGAAGGTATATCTCAACATTTAGACTTGAACCTATTCTTGACCTCTACACGTGAATCTAGTGCTTGATCAGTCCTCTGTTGCAACACATTCTAGGCTAAGAGCTCTAAATTAAGACCATGTGTACTTAGTCCAAGCCTCTTGCACATAATTTAGATTCCTTTTGAAGATGATCTTGGCAAATATTTTTTAGAAGGCTTGAAGAAAACTTGTTTTATCTTGAGGACAATGGTTAGCAGCTTTAGAACAGACTTTGGGCATTATTTCAAGTGAAATAATAATAGGCCTGAAGGGATTGTTTGGTGAATTTATTTTAAGGAATTTTTGAAGGCCTATAACTGCTTGTTCTTTGCAATATTGGAGACATTTTAGGAGCAAGATGTTGAAGAAGATTTAAGGCCTATGGAATTGGAGCACCTTGAAAAGAAGTAGAATATATCTTGTTGAAGATCTATTTGGAGCACCTTGACGACATCTTGGAGCATCTTGTGAAGACACTTTGAAACTGAACTTGGAGATATTATTATCATGATGCATCATTGATGACACCAGGAGGTGACTTGGAGAATAGAGCTATTACACGTCTAATTGACACAAATATATAGAAATTATGATGGTCTTTAAAGCATCATAGGCTCATAGAATATACCAAACTCGCATTCTCCATACAGGAATAAATCAGAAGTCTATCATTCCCATACTTGAAGTATCCTTGCAATGACACTAGATTCTTATGTTGGGCTCTTGATAGAGCTTCTACTTCAGCCTTAAATTCATGCTCCATCTGACCAGATTCTCTTGTCAATATCTTAATTGCATTTTTTGTGCCATCTTCCAGAGTGGATCTATATACCAATCCAAAGCCTCCACAGCCAATGATGTTTTCCTGCTAAAAATTACCAATACCTTTCAAGAGATCAGCAATAGCAAGATCCTTACGACAATGATTCTAGAATAAAAACACCAAGTTATATCCCAAGGTGTCAGAAAGCTTGTGAGGCATGTAAAAATCCATCTTGTCTGCAACTCCCTGCTCTGTTACCTGTCTTCTTGATTGATTCCAAATAACCGCAGCCAAAAGAAAAGAAATCCCAACACCAACACTCATGGTTATGCCAAGAATGGTATTTTTGTCCAGCCTATTGATTCTGTGTGCAGCAAGGTACCCCCGGTATTGACACAGGCAGACTGTAGGTGGTAGTAAGAGGCTGGCCACAGAGACCAAAGTTTCCTTCAAAACTAGACTTGTTAAAGGTATGAAATTCATGTCCAGAAGGTATTAACCAATGCAAGTGATTACTAGAGACATTGAACCTTACTAGGAATGTGAGATCCTTCAGGGATGGTGGTATGATTCCAACAAAATTATTGTTTTACAAATCTAAGGTCTCCAAATTTGTCAAGTTAGACAGTGTGTCTGGGATTATCCCCGAGAAATTGTTATGACTCAAATCTATAATATGAAGCATTTTCATCTGCGCAATCTCAGGGCTTAGAGTGCCACTGAGATTGTTTCTGGCAAAGTATAGAGAAGGGGGAATATTAGACAACTGATTGTAATGCAGCCCAAAAGCATTTTGATTTTTCTTTACATATAAAGAGGGCTCAAAGGGAGTTTGAGCTGATATAGGGGTATTTGTATTGACTTAAAACTAGGTAACTCCATAAGCTTCTTTGGAATTTGTCCTGACAGAGAATTATTTGACATGTCCAAATAAAAAAGATATTGAAGAGTGTTTAACCAAATAGGAGTAACTTCATTGAGATTACTCTAGGAAAGATCCAAGACCTGTAAATTTGGACATTTCAGGAGCCAAACTGGAACTTGCCCGGAAAGAGAACAATTTACAAGACTTAATGTCCAGAGCATGGGAAATCCATGTGTATCAGTTGGAATCATATCCCCATTAAAATTATTTGACAGAACCAATGTAGTAAGGTTATGACAGTCCTGCAAAGCTATTAGGGAACTTCTAATATTGATAAAATTGTTGTTTGAATGGAGAAAAAAGAGAGAACCTGAAGGGATGCCATACCAAGAGGAATTTCACCACTTAATTTGTTTCTTGCGAGGCTCACAGACTGGATATTTTTGCAAGTCCACAAGCTAGGCAGAATACTGCCAGAAAAATTATTGCTAGCTAAATCTAGATAAATTAGTTTAGGCAAGCTTGTAAAATTCAGTTCAATAACTCCCGTGAGAGAGTTGTTTTGAAAATTCAAAACTTTCGACTTCTTGAATTGGGACAGACGAGAAGGTACCTAGAAGGAGAAATCTCATCAAGGGTACCTGGAGAATGACTTCTAGAGTAGGTTTCTAGTGGAGCTGGAATGCTGTTCTCCCTTGTATATGTTAGTTATCAGCTAGCTTTCTGCCAATTCGGCTGATGCCTTGGCTAGGGTGTTAAATTTAGTATTATTCTCTGTGTAGATGTGACAGAATGATGTATTCTCAAAGAGTGACGTTGTTTTTTAGCCAAGTGGAAGTCAACCTATCGATAATGATGTTGTCTTCCTTATCAAAGAAAAAACTGCTAAAATACCTGCACCTAATACAATGGGGTTGAATGCCTCAAATGTTGAAAAATGGGCGCATAATGACCCCTTTGTCTCAAATGCCATAGATAAAGAAGACAGTGAAATTAAAATCAGGACATATGATGGTGTCATTGGTGCCCCTGAAGATAGTTCAGATTGCCAAAATTATGAAGGGGCATATGATCTTTAGGAATCCAAATTTGAGCAGTATTTTGAGTTTGAAGACCCACCTTAGGAGCCCTTGGAAACTAGAAATGACTACAAAATTGATCGTCGACTCTGTGAGGGTATGTTTGTTTTCCTGGATGCTAGTGGAAGTGATAAACATACCTCCGGTACTAACAAACATAGTTATCTGTTGCTGCAAGTTGGATGAAGCAGTCATAAAATGGTAATGTTTAAGACCCCTCCTATTTTTGATACTCATGACAAGTTGGATAAAGAAGGGTTTGAGTATTTAGTGAAGGAGTTACCATTCATTATGGTGAATTTTCTGAAGATGCCCATACAAAATTTTTTAAGTTTGGTGAACTTGTAAATCTCAACTTCTATGGGAATGCTTCAGCTCATATTTATGGAAATACTCATGTGCACCATCAGTGTCATGAAGCTACAGGTATAATGATATTGATCCAGTCAACCTTGTATTTTTGCATGATGTCTCAAAGAAAACGTGCATCCAAAACTGCTGAATGGGTTTCTGTGAATTCAGAGTAAGGTTCATCTCTAACAAAAACTTTGCATGGTGATATGCCACATAAATCCATTCAAATATTTGAAGTATTGGAAGTATAATATTTGATGTATAAGGATGTTTCAAGTACATCTCTCCAATATTGCAGGGCAACATAGTTATCTACAGTAGAGTGCCAACAGAAAGTGTTTGCAAGCATAAGATGCTCTTCTATGAGGAAAAAATAACTAATTTCAGAAGAGATAGATTGTGCAATAGATATGATCACTATATGTTGAATATCCTTATACTGTATTTTGAACCAGCTGAGATATCAACATGCAAATTTTTACATATCTCTACTTTGAATATTGCTGAGGCGCGGAGAAAAGGGACACTGTACAGACAAAAAGAGAGAACCTGAAGGGATGTCATGCCAGGAGGGATTTCACCACTTAATTTATTTCTTGCCAGGCTCACAGAATGGATATTTTTGCAGGTCCAAAAGCTAGGTGGAATACTACCATACAAATTGTTTCTAGCTAAATCCAAATAAATTAGGACAGACAGGCTTGTACAATTCAGTTCAATAACTCTCGTGCGAGAGTTGTTTTTCAAATTCAGAACTTTCAACTTCTTTCATTGGGAAAGACAAGAAGGTACCTGAAAGGAGCGAGCTCATCACGGGTACTTGGAGAATGAATTCTAGTGTAATTTTCTGGTGGAGCTGGTACATGTCAATTATCAGCTAGCTTGCTGCCGATTCGGTTGATGCCTTGGCTAGGGTGTTAACTTCAATATTATTCTCTGTGTAGATGCGGGAGAATGATTTATGCTCAAAGAGTGCCACTGTTTTTGAGCCAAGCGGAGATCAACCTATCAATGATGATGTTGACTGCCTTATCAAAGAAAACACTGCTAAAAGACCTGCCCCTGATACAATGGGGTTGAATGGCTGAAAATTTTGAAAAATGGGTGCATAATGACCCCTTTGTCTCAAATTTCATAGATAAAGAATACAATGAAATTAAAATCAGGACATATGATGGTGTCATTGGTGCCCCTCAAGACAGTTCAGGTTGCCAAAATTCCAAAAGGGAATATGATCTTCAGGAATCCAAATTTGAGCAGTATTTTTAGTTTTAAGACCCACCTTAGGCGCCCTTGGAAACTGGAAATGACTACAAAATTGATCGCAGAGCTCACATTATCTGATATCTTTTTCTAAATTCTAGAACACTTCATTTTTACTTGTAACTTATCCAACTTTCCATGCCATGGATTTTTTATAGCCATTTACTAAGCCTCTTACTACATAAGCTTCATTTAGATCCCTTGATGATGGGTGCAGAAGGTTCAATTGGATCCCCTGATGATGGGAATAGTGTCCACTTGAAATGTTGGGACATTTCTACATTCTAACACAGTTCATATGCAAAAAGTATGGCACAATTATGGCTAGTAATGAAAATATTCATACTAAAATCATAATAATTTTTCATTGGATTTGAAAACTGATCAGTTGTTCATTTTCCTGTTCTACTGTTCTCTAAATGAATTTGTTCATTCAACACAAATTTAAAGAAAAGCATCAGCCATATATATGCTTGAAACATATGGTAAAATTAGATAGTGAAAATGGGATAAATTAAGCTCCAAAATGTCATATGCACATCCTTGAATGTCTCATACCTTCCTTTGTGAGCCTTAATCCTAGTAATCCATAAAGTACATAAAGAAAAATTGAAAAATATGATATAATTTCATCACAACAGTAGCTTGTTAGATAATCCAAATTCTCAAAAGTCACAAGTTAGATTCATATTATTGCTCAACAAAAGAGATTAACAAATTATTGGGGAAGGTGACTTAGCATCCTTTAAAAACAAAATTCAATAGTAAACATCATTCATGTTGGAATTCTCCATGCAAAAACAATGATTGTAAAAAAGACATATCTAAAATAAAAGTTGGCTATTTACTCATCCAACTATATGACTAGCAAACTAAATGTTTCATCTTTTCCCCATCTTCTAAAGTTCATAGATATAAAACTACTCAGTGTATTTTTCCATTTCCACAAAAAAAAGCCAATAAATGCATTACCTTCATTACGAGGATTTTACAACTCAGTTTTACCTAACTATTCATGTTCTTATCCTTTTCTTCCTTGAACTAGTTTCCTAGTTGTTACAACTTGTTCTCAGATATTAGATCTTTTCTTATTTTATATTTATGAAAACTTAGATATTGGATCTATTTTTTGTTGATTTTTTATGTAGCTTGGGAGGTACTCCAAACCCTGGTGATCGAGGGTTGGAGGCCAAAGCACCACAAATGGGATTTTGGGCTTGAGATCCAAGCTTGGGGGTTTTTCACCCATCATGTTTGGGCCAAAACCATGATGATAAATCGACATGTGATTGATGAAGATGATAGTGCTCAATGATACGATTCCAACTCATCGAGAATCGTTCTGATCCGAGTTTTTGTTAGAGAGAAATGAATATTTGAAGATGACTAGGTAATTATTAGTTTCCAAGTCATGTAGGCTTGGTGTAAAAGGGTTCCAATAGATGGGTCTCTTCAAGAAAATTCGTGGAGGCTTAAAAGGCTATAAATAAGAGGTGTGTGATCCTCATTTTAGCATCCATCCTTGTGCAACACAACACAAACATAAGTGTTGAAGGGAAAATACATATCTCTGATCTGGCCACAGTAAGAAGAGGGCATACCAGCATGGGAACAAGTCTATTTTAGGGCCGCAGGAAGGTGACCGAGTAGCTGGAGAAGGGTCCAAGCTGAGTGCAGGACCGAAGTGTTGTTCTTGAAGGCTGAAGTAAGGGAGGGCTGTTTTGAGGTGAAAGGAAGGTGGGAAGACTCTTAGAAGGGATGTCGTAGCCCTACACAGCCTTACTCTAGGGTGCCGCAGCTATTTGAAGGGAGGTCGAAGAGCTGGTGGAGGCTCTAACAACCCAGAATCATCAATGAGGGTCATATCCTTTCATAGAATGGTGTTTGTGCCTCCTTAAGGAAATTCTGGGCATAAATTAGATGACTATTAGGGACTAGTTTATATGCCCCAACCAGGCCTAGATTGCAAAAGTGGAGCTACAGCATAACAATCAACAAGGTATGTGTATTTGATGAAGTGTTTGTAGGTGTTGGATCCTAAATAGGACCAGTTTTGGATCAGTTTGATAAGGAGCCTATGGAAGTCAAAGAGGAGGGGCAGACCTTGTGGTTAGAGACCCTAGACCAGTGACATTTTCCATAGTGAATGAGCAGCATACTTGCAGCAGAAGATTGTTATGCATTGGGTCAGAGTGTTGAAAAAATAGCCAATATTGAAAAAATACAATTTCTTGCCACCTTTAAAGGAGTTATGGAAAATATATCACATACTCTATTCACATTGCAATTGAAAAGAATTCTGAGAAATAATTTGGATTTTTTAGAGGTAATATGGCTTGTCATCCATTGAAAGAAAACACTCTCAAAATGATTCACTATAGGTTGTTTAACAGATGACACTCACACATCATCTAGAATACATAGCCTAGGCACCTTCAAAGAAAGTATTCTTGCAACTTTTGAGATGGCAGGTTGATAATTAGTTTTGCAATATTCTTTCACTAAATCCACTTTTTTTCAACCAGTCAAAAGTTTACTCCCATTAATTTGTTGTTCAACCAATTTTATGCTCTTAATAGGACTAGGACTAGAGCCTTCAGTGAGATTTTATGGTTGAGCAGATGAAATCAAAGGAAGAATCTCATTTTCTCCCTCACTTGTCAAGATATTTTGAACATCTAATAATCAATAATTTTCAACTGTTGTATTCAAATAAGCCACACATTGATTTTTTTAGACTTCCCAATAAGGATATGAAACATTGTCTATAGTTGGGGACAACAAATCACATTGCCCAGGCATGGTACTAGTGAGCTCCAACACTTAACTACCATTCCACTTACTATATATGTTTCTGCTTAAAAAAATTGAAAGCACAGAACCTTGATAAGACAGGGACAGTTGAATTTCTAAAGAAATGGTGTAAGAGAGAAGGAGAAAGAAACGGATTCAATGAATCAAGAGAAACACTAGGGGAAGAAGGCACAAGAAGAAGATTTATTTATGCTTCCTTTTGGAATGCATCTGGATCAATTGAAAATTGAAATGGGTGGTTTTGTATCTCTGGCATTTGGTTTTGCCTTTGATTTTTGCATTGATGGTAATCTTACCAAACAATGGAATGCATCTCATTTATGTTAGAGGCGAGTGCATATCTCTGGAACAATCATTCCGAGTTGTAGCTCCAAGTTCTTCCATTGTTTATGCTTGAGCTGTTGAGTAAAATTACAATTAGTTTGATAACCAATTGGGACTTGGAGGGCAATATGGGTAGTGGTCCATGGAGGTATGCTTGATCAGGGCACTTATTTTATGCTAAAGGAGCTAAGGATATATCTAAATATTTATCATATTGTATGTATTTACCACTTCATAGTTGCATTCACCATACTAGTCTTCATGTTGATAGGTCTTCTACTTAAAATACTGATCTTGAACAGTTTGTAAAAATGTCTTTTGTTTTCAATGAGGAGATGATAAAGTGGAAAATGTTGGCACAAAATCTAGAGACTTATAAGTCAATTATATGTCTCAAATTAGTGATACATTCTCATTTGAAATTGAAACAGTGATGTGCCCATTGGAGAGGGTATTTATGGCTTAGTCGATTTCACCCAATATGGTGAGATAGATAAAAAAGTTGGATGCTAGAAACCCTTTCAGACTATCCAATCAAGTGAAGTGATTCAGAGAAAGGCCTTCTAAAAGATGCCAAATTCTTTCCACCGATATATTCTCTACAAAAATATTAGTAAATATCATATTATGTTTCTTATCATCTATGCTAAGATGAACTTCCAAAATAATTGCAGGTCCTCTACTTGAGTAAATAAGAATAGAAAGAACTTTTCTGAATCTCTGTACCCCTCAGGGAGCCTCAAATTTTTTAGAAACAAGTTTTTGGTGTAACCTGTCAAGAAAATCTCATTAACTCACAACATTTGACCAATCAAAATCTCTTAACTATAGCCAATACTTCCTAAACGTAGTAACTTTAACCAAATCAATGTCTTACTGTATCATGATTCATATCCTCCTCACTCAAATAGATGATAGAACACCACTCTTTGGATGAATGTCCTCAAAATTATCAAGAAATGGTTGAAAGTGAAATTTAGAAAGAAGCTATAAATGCATGATTCATTTCCAATCAAAATCAATTTCTGACCAACACAACACATTCAAAAGAAGAATTCAACTCTTAGAATAATATTACATAAAGGACTCAAAATCACTATTTTTGTTTTTCTTCAATGAAGCAAAAATGAGAAGAGAAGAAATTTACTCTGTAATCGAGCGAGAACCTTCGACATATTTACGATTCAAGAGTAACTTCCATGATCATCATTCAGACAAGTCTCATCCATAGTTTCATTAGGATGAGTTTTCCACCACTGCCTATTATGACCATCTAGGCATCTTCAAAGACTTATTTTCTCCTCATCAAACTCTAGAAGAAGATGAAACCTGCTCCAATGACCATAAACAATGCATGTTGTCAAACAAGTAACTTTGATGCACAATTAATTTGGTCTTTACATAGTATCATTTACATTATAAAAGAGTTATTTATTTCTATCTTATTTATGTAGATTCTCATGTTATTTATTCAAAACAAATAACATGTGGTGGTTGATAATATATTCAGAAAGAGATCCAAAAACTAAACCAGTAACAGTTCCACAGGGATGTTGGTTTGCAAGGATTAAGAATATTGTCAAACATAGCCCTCAGGGTTGCTGACTGGTACTGTCATGAAAGAGAAAGGCATTTAAAAATGATATAAGACAAAATATAAATTTATCATTTCCAAAGTTGTTGAGACAAACTCATTCCATCAATTCAAGGGGAAAAGCACTTCATTGCTACCTCTAAAATCTGTGCTTCAAAATACAGATTCAATTATCAACTACAAACCCCAAAGTTACTTGAGGACATCACCCATTATCACCTTGGTGATCATCCTTCTCACATAAGGCTAACTCTCCTCCAACATAAGGGAGGAATCCATGATAAGCCTACAGATCTGTCCTTCAAATGCTAAAAAAACATATTTGCAAAATGATATTGTTTTTGTCTTTTAAGATTTAAAATGGAAAGCTAGGCAAGGCCTAGTTCCTAGTCCCTAGGCTATAGACTCTAGGCAACAAACAAAACTTTAAAAGTGATGAAAAATATGTGAGTCATGACAAAACAACCACACAGCAAGTGTTATCAGTCAATAATGTATCCAATAAATATGTAACAGTGCTATCTCCTAATAGATGGAACATTTGAAGACAATGTTCTTCCCCAACTTGATCTCTTGTAAGTCACATAGCTAAAAATTCCCTTTGAGGTGTGTGATACGGTGAGCTATCTCAAACCAAAGCTAGTGGGAGCCCATTCTGAATGAACCAAGGGGAATACTAAGGTTGTGCATCCAATGTCTAATCATATAGATAGGCCTAACAATAAGAGTCACTTAGCTACATAAAGCACTCAAAATAATAAAATGACATATTGAAGCTGATGCCCTCAAGGAGGGAAATCCAAGTGATTTTGATGTAGTTTGTAGATATCCTCTCTAATCTCATAGGTTAAGTCACATTTAGATAGTAGGAGCTTACCTAGAGTGTCCAAATATTACCTAAAAAGGGCAAGTTGATTGATAGAAATTGCCACTAATTGAAGCAATTAAGAAGAACCCACAACAATTGCACCAAGGAGGGGTCTATTGAAGCAATACCCTGAACTCCACCTAGATGATAGATTGAGGAATTTCATGTTAGCAGCAGATGAAGCATCATAATATAAGGGTTTAGAAACTCTCTATCCTATCCCAATCAACCCAAAGCAAGCCAGGTCCCCAGACCTTGAAGCCATAACGGGTCATGGCTCTAATGATCATGTCCAAAGAAGTGCATCTTGAAAGAGATTTCCTAGAGCACTATCTCTTTAGCAAAGAAAACCATATTCCTTATTAAGTTGGGGCTATAATGCATGCCTCAAGCTAAGCTAGACTCCTAATATCTGACCCCCAATTATGTGTATGTTGTAGTAATATGAATCCCATCACCTCCAACGTAAAAATGGTACTCAAGGAGAGCATGCTGAGACATGTTGAAGATCATAATCTTAGTCTTACTATGTTCAAATTTAAACCATCAAAGATCACAAGAGTTGGAGAAGGCCTCAATTTGTCTCTAAAACCCCTTAGGTGAGGTGCCAAGAGGATCATGTTGTTGAAAACTAAAAGCAAGGAGATCAATACATCAGGTAGAAGACAATCAGCACCATCCTATATGTGCTCCTAAGAAAGGAGTTCATCTCGTCGATATAGAACCCAAAGAGAGTTAGTGAGAGGGATAAGTCCTATTTGACCTCTATAGTACTCCTAAGGTAGTCTAAGAAGATGTCGATAGCATAGAAATGACCAAGCACTAACTCATATAGTCTCGTGATAGAAGCCAATGTCGTATCACCTCTAAAACAATGCCTCTCTCATGACATAGTCAAATGGCTTACAAAAGTCAACAAATCAACAAAATATTTTCAAAGAGAAATGATGGGCCTCTCTAATAATGACACAAAGAGTGAACTATGTGGTCAGTAGTTTGGTCAGTAGATGATGGGCCTCTCTAATTAAGGATTCATCTTGAAAAACACAAGAGGAGTGTAAATTTGTAACCTTGTCCAAGGAGGCCTGTCTCGAATGCAGTCATTACAGTCCCATCCTATTTCAATGACCCTCAGCATCAAGCAACTAAAACTCCCAAACACATGATCATTGGAGTTCAAAGAATTTGGGAAGACAACTAACATGATGGCTATATGTGCATCTTTTGGAACGTCGTCAGCTGCAGAACTAGAGGCTGAGAAGAGACCTTGAGCAGGGCATGCAAATGTAAATAGGATACCACAGAAATTCCACCTGCAGTCATAAACCAATTCCTAAACTAACTTGGAACCTGAAGGGAGGAAAATAATATAGAGAACAGTGCCTAATTTCATAGCAGAAGTTGCCCAAGAGAATTAATTGGTGTAAGGTATCTCTCCTATGTATAATATATATAGGTATGTGCACTGGAATTAGAAAATAAAATTAAAGGAGGGGGGGGAGGACAACCTAAATTTGGACCAAAATCAAATTTTGTTGTTGGAACCAACCTTTATTTAAGGTGATTTGTACACATGTGAAATGAAATTTATGATGGGCTTACCTGTGCGGTAAAGTCTTGTGACCATTGCTAGGAGTAATTTTCTCATCCTATGGGGGATTTCCTATTGAAGAGCCCATTTCTTTGCACAACAGGCACATGGAAGAAATGGGGTGCTTAACCCAGCTTATGAGGACCCAGAGGATGAGTTTTCCCACCTTTAAAGGAGCCAGATGAGATCACTTTGAAGCACTCTACACTTGGAGAAATCTGGGAGGCGTAGCTTTCCCTTTGGTCATTCCTTTGCCTTGCTCTGTGAGCCATGTGCCCACTTCATAACGGTTTTGTGACCCTTATAATAAATATTTTGAAGGTATATACACCCTTTGAAGGGTCATTTATTGGAGGTACATGAGCCTATATCAAAGAAAAAGGGTTTAGTGCCCACTTTGAAAGACATTTGGAGGTGGAAATCCCTTTTTTAGTGAGGATTTGTTACAGCTGTGGAGGAACTTGAAGGTCCCCCTCTCCCACTTATTCAATGGCATTGGGAACCCTTGTACCCACCTTGGAGGATAATTTCTGGGGTTGTATGCCTACTTTAGAGGCTTTTGGTGAGCAGATTTAAAGACTTCTTAGATAATCTATGTTGTTGATGGGCATTGGGAGGCTGGATGCCATGCCAACAAGCCCTTCATCCCCTTCATTTATGGATATGGGCACTTTGTGATGGCTCATTCCCCTTCATCATTGTACATGTGGCATGAATTCCCCTAAATTCATGTAATTTTCGTTAATTAATTGTACAAGAGGGACTTTGCACCTCCTTAAGCTAGAATTGGGGATTTTAGCTTAGTAAAATAATATTTCACTACAAGGGAAATTGAGCACCTCCTCTATAAATATAGGTGTTTTCCTTTCATTTTATCATGGTTGGATTTGGGGGAGAAATATCTTAGAAGATCTAAAATTTCTGTGATTTTTCACTCTTACAATTTGGCTATGGATGGAAGAGTTGAGTGACTTTTCTTTCTTGGGTGCAATTGGAAATTGTGTGGTCTCTTTTCATGGATGCTTATGGTATATCTTGGACGATGCTTGGTGAAGTAAGTTGATATATTTACTTTGTCCTGGTATATTGGAATGTGTGTGATTAGTAAAGGCAACTAAAACACTATATGCAACATCTAGCCAGGGTTAAACTCAGAATTTCTCAACAAAGACAATCACACAAAAGACACACTTTTTATTTTTTCAGGAAACCCAACAGGGAAAATCTTCCTCCTTGATGTGGCTATTTTATTGATTGTTATTGAGCACTTGGATCTATTACAAATCATTCTTTCTCTCTTGATAAAGTGTTATTCTTCTCACAAAAATATCAGCTAATATAATTGATCTTGGCTTTCCTTGATCACAACTTGATCTCAGTTCCTGCACACAATTCATCCTTTGTTGACGCCTTGACTTGCTCTGCAAACTCTGCTCTCTTCTCCTTAATATTGCACACTTGTGACTTAATACTGCTTAGGACACAAACTCTATACACAATCAATCTCTTATTCCATAGCGCTCTTGTTCCTCCTATTTCTTAGGACCTAATTCTTGCACTCTCCACAATCAAGGCTCCTCTCACAAACTTGTGAGTTGTATTGTCACACAAACCTTTGTGCATAATTTTTTTTTTCTTTCCTCATGTATTTTTCCTCTCTTTATAAATTTGATCCATGCTAAATAGTAAATTAGGCTATTTCAGATTTAGAACTCGACTTTTTGATTGACGAGTTAACTGAGAGTGTCACTCTTTCTCCCTCCAATCAACACTGGAGTTCTTAACTCGTTTTTCCTTCAATCAAGACTGAAGCTCGAACACATTCTAACTGAACTCATAACTACCACCCAATCATGTAGTTAAATTGATGAAAACTCCTCTTATAACTGAAGCTTGAACTCCACGCATGCTAAATTGACGATTATTCCAGTAAACTAGAAATAACGCATCCTAACTGAAGTCTAACTCATGAGGACAATTCAAGGTCTTCACTGGCTAAGGCACAAGCCAAAATACCTTGCTCGCTACATTTTCGACAGTAAATCATTTATTCAAGTTGTTTAATTGAAAAAACCCTTGGTGCAGCTTACCTATAGCACTCTCTTCTCGAGTTCTTGTGTTTGGATGGTGATCTTTTCTCTTATGTTGGATTTCTTTCTCAAGATGATGCTATGGGTTCATTTGTAGTGTGATCATTTTTTTTTCTGAATAATACTAATTTTTATTATATAGTACAAAAAATTACAGTCATGTTGCCCCTTGGGGGGAAACCAGCTCGCAGATATATTTCAAAAAATCAGAAATGGAGCTGCCCCAGGGGGGAAACCAACTCATAGATAGTACCATAAAACATAGGAGAAGCTGCCCCAGATGGGTAAACCAGTTGTTGATAGAGTAGTCATAAAACTAAGATTATTGTGCATAAGAAAAGTAAGCAAAGAAACTGTAGCAAGGCCAGAAAATACTAGAGACAAAGGAGCAATGGCACTACTGAAGTTGGTCCTTCGCATCTTGTTGTTGCATATGTGGAGGTTCTTCCACAATGTAGCACCCATCATCAGAGAGAGCTTCCTCCTTCTTGGAGAGCTGAGGTGCCAGCTCCGACATAGAGGTGGAGCGAGCGCCTATGTCTTTCACATTGTCAGGTTGCCTGACACCTTCAACAGAGCTGTTGCCCATGCTGTAAGAGGTTTCCTCCAGGGTTTTGATAGGTAGGGCCACCATTTTTCTGGGCATTGGGGAAGAAGAGAGAGAGAGTGTGGATTTTATCGACCTCTTCCTCGAACTAGAGCTGGAATTGTCTTGTTGAATTTTTGGAATTCGAATTGAGAGATGTGCTTAAAGAATATTGGTGTCAGAAACCTTCGGTGCATCCAAGGCCACCAAGAAAGCCACAATGCGCTCTGCCAAGAGGGGAACTGGAGGGCGAGAGGGACCACCACGACCACCACCACTGTGGAAACACATACGATGGTGGTGAGGCATTATTTCTGTGGAGTGCTGGGGATGAAAGGGAGGGACACAATGAGCAGAAAGAGACTAATGAGCAGGGGACGGATACATAACAATGTGAAATGGATGAGCGGTGGGCTAATGGATGGCGGCATGAGCAGCAGATGCATAGTGGGGACAAGCATAACAAAGAACAAGAACTTGCAAAGCAGGCTTGAGAGAGAATCGGATGGAGGTGCGTGAAGAATGCAGGGGGGAGATGGCGCCATTGCCCATAAAAGGCCAATGAATGCAGCGAAGCGGTCGAGGTAGAATTGAATTCTCAGTACACCAGAGTGAATGCCCAGAAATGAATGAGGCCGTCAACTAGCTGAGGTTATTTAAGGCACTCACGCCTGAAGCAAGTGCCGCCTCGTGGTGAGGCCAGCTACATTATAGCAGAGAGGCCATGTGGCCTTCCAGCAAGGCCTGTCTATTCACCTACATCCAAGGATCTGTAGTGTGATCATTATTAAAGTGTTAATTTTTTTTTGTTTGGCTACATTAGGCTGTGTTGAAGTGTTTACTGTAAATCTTAAAAATCCTTATGATCTTCTTAAGCACTTGTAATTATACAGTGAACTTTTCAATCTTGTGTTGAATTTCTTTTTAAGTTTTTAAAGCTCATGGGATAGGTTCATCTCCAGTGTGATCATTATTAAATTTTTGTTAAGCTTTTTGTTTGGCTAGATTAGGGTTTGTTGAAGTGTTCACCATAAATCTAAAAACTCTTTGAGATCTCAACAGCCAATTATTAAATTGGCCATATCTCCACATAGAAAATGATAAAAAAGCCTTAATGCCAAAAACATCCAAAAACTGGGAAAGAGATTGTTAAAAAAAAATTTAAAAATTGCATAATCTTAAAAGAAGAAAAGAATAATAAAGAGGAAAAAATATAAAAAGACATACATCCTACCAATACAAAAATAGATTTTCCAACAATGTAATTAAATTTCAATGCATGCTATGCCATTTCTATGGTAGAAAACCAACATAAATGTAAAATAATCCAAAAATAAACCACTGAAGAGAACATCAACATGCATCCACAAATCAATTTATGAAATGAAATTTTCAACAACCGACTAAATTTCATAACCCTACATAAACAATAGAGGAGACTAACAATAGAGTGGATTACATGTGTCTAGTATGTAAAGGTCGTTGTAATATATCTCTTTAGATTCATCTTGAGCTTTTCAAAAACCTCCAAATATAAATATATGGTGATCAATGATTGCAGCACTGTGCCCCTCACGAGCTGCTAGTACTTCGCCACTTACGTTAGGTTCCAACCATGTATTTGCAATGGTGCCCAGTTCTCTGGATGAGTACTCTGCTTCCTCTTGCTGTAAATTTTCCTTTTCCTCCAGCGTGATCCAACATCTTGCTTGGGGTTTTCATCACTGCCCAGTTCTCTGGATGATTACTCTGCTTCCTTTTGCTGTAAATTTTCCTTTTCCTCCGGCGTGATCCAACATCTTGCTTGCGGTTTTCATCAGTGTTTGCCCTAGATGATTGAAGAGGTCGAACGGGGCGGACAACACTGTTTTTCTGAAATGATATTCACTATGGCGTAGTTTTTATTTTCATATAGTTACAAAATTGATCGGATATTCATTATGGCGCCCTTTTTGTTTTATGATAGTTACAAATTTGAATATTTATTATTATTTAAAAATATTTTAAATTAATAACATTCAACAAGGAAAATAGAATCCTACATAGATTTGAAGGCTAATTTTATTTTCAGTTAATTACCAAATTGAATATTTATTATTATTTACATATATTTTATTTTAAATTAATAATATTTAATTGGAAAATAGAATCCTATATAAATTAAATTGAAAATACTTAATTGGAAAATATAATTTTATATTGATTGGCAGGTTTAGGTTTTTTTTAGATAGTTATAAAATTGGATAGTTAGGAAATTGAATATTTATAATTATTTACGTATATTTTAAATTAATAACACTCAATAGTAAAATATAATTTTATATAGATATGTTTACAGTTCTATATATATTTGTTTTGGAAATTTAAAAAAAAATGAGAAGTGAAGTGGACAAATTATTTACTTCATGGGTAGTAAACACTAGTAAAACTACACATTTATAGTTTTACTTTTACATAAGTGTTAAGGAACACATAAATAATTATGGAAGTAACCCTAGTTAAGTATTCATATCCATTTTTTATGCAAAGATTTGCTCAAATTATATTGGAAATTAAACTATGGTAAATATGTTATTAACTAGAGTATAAGCTATCTTCAAAGATTTTATTTTTAGATAATTTTCCTACAAATCTTAAGAATAAAATATCAGTGAAAATATATTTTGAAATCATGCATGAATATTGCAACCATATCCACGTATTATATATATATATATATATATAGAGAGAGAGAGAGAGAGAGAGAGAGAGAGAGAATATTAATAATAAAAAGTTTCTTATAGTTAAAATATGTGGGTTTGTGAACATGACTAAGTGAACATGGGCTATGAAAATGACTAGGAGTTAGGGTTGGTCCATGCTCCTTTACTCAGTCCGCCTCCGCGACAGGTCCCATGGGTGTGATACGACTAGGGGTCAGGGCTCACTGCTCGACCCCTCCTCCCAACGCGCCCATACATGTCATTCAAATATAAGTGGCAGACATTATGGTTGAAAACCACCTATAGGTGAGATGGTAAGGCTTTGGAGTTTGTTATGGCACGTCATCGGTTTGGTTCCTGCCAAGGCCTTTCAACCTTTAACAATTTTTTAGCCAATGTGGAGGCACCACGTGGTGGCCTCTAGTTGAGCCACGTGGATGCTTCCCATTGGGCCACCAAAATACACTGCAACCAATAAAATTCGGCCAAATCACACTTCAGTATCAAAATTGCAATATTTCATTTCTAGAGTGACATAATTAACAATTACTAACATAAATGACTAATTCATATACTTTTTGTACTTATTATTTGGTCATATATTTTAGTCCTAGATTAAATTAGTCATTTTAGTTAGTCGTTTTTAGTTTGGTCACTTATTATCTAGTCATATATTTTAGTCCTAGACTAAATTAGTCATTTTAGTTAGTGGCTTTTAGTTTGGTCACTTATTATATAGTCATATATTTTATCCCTAAACTAAATTAGTCGTTTAAATTAGTCATTTTTAGTTCAGTCACTTAAAATTTCTCAAATTTAGTATTAATTCACTTGAAATAATTGCGGTGACTAACTTTTTTAGTCACCTAGTCACTAATTTCATCATTTTCTACTAGTGGAGTGATGAAATACAAAATGGTGTTTCTTCACTAGGCATTAATTGGGAGCAATGTGTATTGATGGTGGTTCCATCTAAATATGTGCTACATAACCTAGGTAAAATATTTCTATCGTAGGTGCATGAAACGTGTGGTAGTATTTGTGAAATTGCACCTTTTCAAAAAAAAATTATTTTTATCATAAGACTTTGGGCAGAAAAAAAATAGGAAATTCATCTGGGGAAAGGTAACAAGTATGTGCAACACTCCTTTCTCTATAATTTCTACTTTAGGTACCTAATCTCGTTTTATCATTCCTACAATCAATACTTTCACATGGCTTTAGCTGGTATTGTAACAGTGATGTTGCGGGAAAATGAATGCATTAAAATATCAGGCATCTTCATCCATATTTGCTAAATTATTTGCCAACATTTCCCTACCTTCTTTCATAGTTTTATAGTTTAAATTTTTGGCTTGCACAAGGATGTGCGAAAATTTTAGCGTGGGGGGATGTTGAGCTGCATTTTTGCCCAAATTTTCACAATATTTATCACATAATTATATGCTCAAAATTGGTGTTTTGATCCTCTTTAAGTTGATGATTAGAGGAATTTAGAGATAGTAGCCATTAATTTATAAATTCTTGTCATTAGTTATTTTGATAATTTTTTTGTGTAGCAACATCATTAATGACAAGATTCTTGGCCGCAGGTGAATAGGTCTAGTGTAGGAATGCATTTGAGTACGAATTCATCCCATGCAAGGGGCCAATAGCTTGGGCTCAATGATAAAGATTGGGAGCTATGTGTCAGACCTTTGCCTAGTTTCAAGATGAGGTTGTGCGCAGAAAAAAAACTACATAATGTTATTTTTATGGGCCAACAATGTGAAGCACAATGGGCTAGAATATGCAATTGGTCAGCACTGGGAGTCATATTGGCAACAAGTTGTGACCTTGTTCAAGAAGGTAAATTTCCAAAAATTTCATCCCCCTATATTGAAAACTCAAAAAACCATCTAGTGATGAACAAAATTTTTGTAAAACCATCAAAGCTAAATGGATATTCCCATGTAGTTGGAAATTATGTGATTTCTGCTCAAATTTACTCCTATTTTCTTCATTTCTTGCAATATAAACAAGATGTCATTACTGGTGTGGAAGCTTTTAGAAAGTTAGAAATTGCATTTTCAACTTCCATTGTCAATTCACCAGATGAAATAAAGGGACAGAAAAAATGTCTAAAGTTAAAAGAGTTATCAATTTCGACTTTCACGATATAGATAGATTGCTCCGACTTCTTCAAATTTCCAAGGAAGCAATAAATGATTAGATCAATATAGTTGTTGGAAAAATACTGAGAGGGTGGGGGGGGGGGGGGGTGAATTAGTATTTAGATCTTATTGAAAATATTTTAACTTTTTCTATTACAAAATTCCATAAGCAGCATTGATGAACCCAACTCGCCTATACATGTACATATGCTGAAAGAAACTAGCGTATACTGATATAATTTTACAGATTAGAAAATTTTTCAGGAACAATCTTTAAATCAGTTTACTAGTCATGCATCTGTTAGATAATCAATAAATATGTGCATTAACAATAGTATAAATCATCACACAAGTTCAACACACATGAACACCAATATTTAAGGTGGAAACCCAATTCAGGAGAAAACCACCGCTGCTGTCATCTCTGTCTTCAATATTTATTATATGGAAAAATATTTACAACATTGTACTGATGCAGACTAATATAAGTATGCAGGCCTCTACCTGTAGAAGGCTACAGCCTTCTCTCGTTCTCTAGCTACTACCTGAAGGGAGCTCAAACCCCCTGATCTCGTTTATCAACCACTCCTGGAAGGGAGCTTCAACCCCACTGAACAGAAAACCAGCTTCTACTGGAAGGAGGCTTCTACTTCCATACTGAAGGCTTCAACCCTCAAAACCACTGCAGACCACGTTTCATCAATTTTCATACTGGATCCTACAACTTACACAACACACCTTGTAGGCCTCTTTTCATCAGATTTTCAGACTAGACCCACTCCACACATTTAAGCTCAAAGAACATACATCAAACTGAAACTTATAACCCATTCAATTCATTCATTGAATCATCAACCAATCAACTAGCAACTGATCTTTAATCATAATCAACTAGCAGCATAATCAATATTCAAACAACCCAGATCTGTATGAAGAAATCATTGACAGACAGCAGTAGAACAACAAAACAAATCAGACATTTATTTTTGCACACTTCAGTAAAAACCTATCTTTCATATGTGCTTTTGCTGAAACCAGCCTGTGTATATACGCTCTTTCACTAAGACAAACCTACGTATAGATCTATACACATTGAAAGGTTATGTAACTCTTCAGAACAGATAAACAACTCAGATCTTACCCTTCACTTCAACAAACATTCACCAAATCACAGATCTAAAATTTCCATAAATAGATCTAGAAAATACATAGTCATTTCAAGTCTAGAGATCTTGATCCATCATTATTAATTCAGATCTATGAATAAAATGCAACCCATTCCATGTAGATATACTTCAGAGTGAAGTCTTCATTTAATACCCAAACACATTCACACCTTTTCACTATGATTTTATTCTCCTTATATATTTTTAGCATTTATCAATACCATGAGCCAAACCACACAAATTCTGATGGTATTCTTAGACGGAATCAAACATAAAATGCAACATTCAATATTGTGGGCTAATACCACGGTAATGCCCCTTGGTATCATAATTTTAGAGCACAAAAGGCATACGTGACTTGGAGAATTCATTTCCATGTGTATACACAACTTCTCTTCATAAAAACTGCATATATGCAAACCCTGAATGTATACACGGGTTTCCTTCACAAAAGTAGCATATACATTACATCCATATGCGGGTTTCCTTCACAAAAGTAGCATATACATTGTCACATATTATATTTATCATTTCTCTGGCACTTACTGGAATTCTTTTCTCTATCACATTTGAACTGATCTATAGATACATCATTCTTACATCTTTAACAAATAGGTTGCTTTCAAAAGGAAACTCATCAAGTAGGTTTCCATCAAGAACAAATTCATCAAGTAGGTTGCCATCAAGGACAACATATTTCATCATATTGCCAACAATCTCCCCCTCTGGACTTGATGTCAACCATGATGGTGTTTGATCACCACAACAGATAAGTACATTAACGATAACCATTATTAAAACACCAGAATACTCTCCCCCTTCGACATCAAGGAAAAAGGGTGGATCAAAACCAAAACAAAGTTTCTCTTCCGTTGTAGAAAGGTGAGCTCTAAAAATCTGATGTGTGCTCATTTTACCATGCTCCCCTTGATTTAATGCTGGATTTTTAAACTGATTTTTCAATGAAGTACATGACTCAACCGAGTATGACCTTTCTTATCACCAAGGACTCACACTTACATCAATGATCCAACCAGGTGGAATTACATATTTGACTCAACTACCCAACCAAGTGGGTTTACAAATTTGAACAAGTCCTTACATGACTGAATATAAAAATTATACATCATAAGTCTTCAACATGACCTTTTCATCAAATAACAGATATGAATTTTTATAACCAGAACCAAGGAATCTCAAACATGAGATCATAACATAGCAACCAATCAGAATGCCAAAAATGCATCCTTCTCATAGGACAAGTGCCCCCCCTCAGTTTGTGCACCCTGAACACTTTCAACAACAAATCATCAAGGAATCTTCATCAAAAAAAAAAAATATTAGAGAATGAAACATAAATGTGAGAACTAGAACATCACCAAAGATACCTAACAACACCACAACTATTATGAAAATGTTGACCCAGAAAATTGTGCCAGCAAAAACCTACACGTGGTTTTATGTATATAAACTCACTATATATGCGACTGTGCTTTATGAAATATGTGTATCCAATCTAATCTTATAAATTTAAGTAGATCTGATCTTCTGAGCGGCAGAGACAACTCCCAGCTTTTTTCTGAGATATTTGAATGCTTCCCTGGAATGAGGTTTAATAAATATATCAGCAACTTGTTCTTTGGAGGGAACATACTCCAATTTCACCTTTTGTTGAAGCACTTGTTCACATAAGAAGTGATACTTGATAGGAATGTGCTTGGTCTTGGAATGCATAACAGGATTCTTTGAGATACTGATGGCACTTGTATTATCACACATAATGGATATGGGAGGTGAACATTTGATTTGAATGTCTTGTAAAGTCTGCATCATCCAAAGAAGTTATGTGCAACATGATGCGGAAGCCACATATTTTGCTTCTTCTGTAGATAAGGCAACAGATATTTGCTTCTTGCTGAACCAAGATACTAATCAGAGCCCCATATAGAATGCACCACCACTAGTGCTCTTCTAATAATCAACATTTCCACCCTAATCTGCATCTGTGTAAGCATGAAGAGTGACATCAACATTCTTTGGATACCATAGTCCAAAGTCTTGAGTTCCTTGCAGATATTTGAATATTATTTTTACAGCCTGAAGGTGAGAATCTTTTGGATTAGCTTGGAATCATCCAGCAATCCCAATAGCATGCATAATGTCTGGTCTTGTCCCGATGAGATAAAGTAGACTTCCAATCATGGATCTGTATTCTGGTTGATTCACTGTGGAAGAATCATCATGAGAACTGAGGTTACACCCAGTTATTATTTGTGTAATTATAGGTTTACAATCTTCTATCCCATACTTCTTCAGATTTTTCTTAAGATATTTTTCTTGTGATAAGAATATGCCATATGTTTCTTGTTGCACTTGTAAGCCAAGAAAGAATTTTAGTTCCCCAAGTAAAGACATTTCAAATTCTTGCTGCATAAAAAAAACAAATTTCTGACTCATGGACTCTTCATTACTTCCAAAAATGGTGTCATCAACATATACAACCACAATCAATAGTTTATCATTTTTAGTTTTTGTGTATAAGTTGTTATTAGTAGAATCCTTTGAAAATCCTTGTTGATGAAGATATTTGTCAAGATGATAATACCATGCCCTTGGAGCTTGTTTGAGACCATATAAAGCATTTTTAAGTTTACAAACAAGTTTTTCAACATTTCCCAAAATGAATCCTTCTAGTTGTTCTATATAAACTTCTTCTTCTAGATCACCATTGAGGAAAGCAGATTTAACATCCATTTGATAAAATTTGATTTTTTGAAAGCTTGAAAAAGAAAAAAACATTATGATGGCTTCAATTCTAGCTATAGGAGAAACTGCTTCTTCAAAGTCTATACCTTCTTGTTCAACATACCCTTTACAAAAAAATCTAGCCTTATTAGGAATTTGGCTTCTGTAATCCATAAATTGTGAGAAAATCTTTCGGTAAAAATCACATCAGGATAATTTTGGTCGACACGTTTATCATGAGGTCTTGGAACTAGTTCCCAGGTATGATTCTTTTCAATTTGATCAAGTTATTCATTCATGGCTTGAATCCAACATTCATCTTTACTAGCTTGATTGACATTCTATGGTTCAATGGTGGATAAAAATGCTAGATAGCTAGTAGACCCTACAAGAGTTCTTCTTGTTTGGACAACTGGTCCCTTTTCTCCCAAAATTTCAGATTATGGACGATTATTTTGAACATACCTAGATGAAGCCTTTTCAGATAGATCTTCTTCTACTTATTCATTGGGTTCACCTTCTATATTATCTCTATTAGATCTAGGAAGATATACATCATCATAATCTTCATTTGTTGTTTGTATTCCCCCTTTTGGAGCTATGAGAGATTCATCAATTACAACATCAATGCATTCAAAAATATTTCGAAGTATTTTATTGTAGAACTTATATGCTTTACTTCTAGAAGAGTAAGCAAGAAATATTCCTTCATCTTCTCTAGGTTCAAACTTGTCAAGTTTTTCATCATTGTTCTTGATAAAACATTTGCTTCCAAAAACTTTAAAATGCTTTACAATGGGAAGATTACCATACCAGAGCTCATATGGAGTTTTGTCACTATTTACACGAACATGTGCTTTGTTAAGAATATTTACTACAGTATGTGCTGCTTCCCCCAAAAATGTTTCAAGTGTTCCTGAATCATCAAGCATAGCCCGAGCCATATGTTGAACTGTTCTATTCATTCTTTCTGCTACACCATTTTGTTATGGGGTACCAGCTACAGAAAACTATCTTTTTATGCCATGTTGTCCACAAAATTCAAATAATTCATATGATATATATTCACCTCCTCGATCAAATATAAGACACTTGATTTTTAGATCTATTTCATTTTCAACCAGTGCTTTGAAGATCTGAAATTTTTCGAATGATTCATATTTGTGTTTTAGCAACCCAATCCAACACATTCTAGAGAAATCATCCATAAACAGAATATAGTATTGTTCTCCATGGGGTGACCTTTTTCTCATAGGTCCACATAAATCAGTATGAATGAGTTCAAGAGGCTTACCTTCTAATCCTTCTTTGGCATTAAATTGCACTTTGGTTTTCTTATCGAATTGGCAAGATTTTCATATGGTACTCTCAGGCAGAGTAATATTGGGAAGATCACGAACAGCTTTGAGTCTGCTATATTTGTTGATTTGAGAGAATCTGAAATGCCCCAATCTTCTATGCCACAACCAATTTTCTGAAGATTTACCCAAGTAACATTGTTCTTTACAACTTTTCAATGCATACAAATTGCTTGGTGTTCTATTTCCTTTTATATTTGTTTTTCCTGTATCAAGATCATGTACCACACATTCTTTTAAGCTAAAGACAACTTCAGTTCCTTGATCACACATTTTACTTTCACTTAACATGTTATGCTTTAATCCATCCACATATATAACATTGTTAGCTTTCACCTTTTCCTTTAATGAGAGCAGGAGTATCATTTCCAAAAGTAACATTCTTTTCTCTTTCTAGAGAATTTTATGCAAAAATTTTATTTCTGTCACCTATCATGTGTTTTGAGCATCCACTATCAATGTACCATTGATTTTCTTCTCCTTCTGAAAATAAATCCATGCCATAGTTCTCAACCTGTAATTCCTTCTTTCTCCATAATTTGGAAGTTGAAGGTATATGCTCTTTTGGCTGAAGTTTGTTCCTGCATTCAGATTCTTCATGACCAAAGTTATTGCAATAAGCACATTAAATTTCATTTTGAAGAGGAGAAAAGTTGTTATACATATTCTTCTTCATTCCAGACTCATTTCTTTTCTTTCTTGCTTCTCTGGTCATGATGGTTTTGTATGCAACACATTGAACAGCTTTATGGCCAAAATTATGACATGAGAAACATTATCCATTAAAGAAGAAATTTCTACGATCATGGAACCTTCTATTTGTGTTTACCTATTGATTGGTATTTACCTGAAAGATATTTCTATTATTTTTATTTGTATTGAGGTGGTCATGCTTTACCTATAAAGTTTCTTTGTTCCCTTGCTGAGTGATAGAATGTTATAGGCTAGCTATAGCTACTTTTAGATAGTTTGGTGCTAAAGACTAAGAGGATTCTCTGACATATCCAAGACCTTTCTTTAAAAGAGGAGAACGTTGTACCTTGATAATTTCATCTAAGGTTTCATATCCCTTAGCAAATATAAGATTCAAAGTTTTCACTTTCTCAATTTCTTTTCTTAGACTTACTATTTCACATTCTAATTTCTCATTGTGTTTCTCCTTTTCTACAAGCTAATTCTTTAGAGTTTCTATGGATATTTTTTTTTCTTCCAAACATATTTTGAGCTGATTGATTTCTTCAAGAAAATCATTATCTTCTAGAGCATTCATAAAGGTATCCTTAGCCTCACTATAACCCTTTTCAAATTCCATGAGAATAACATCTTGATCAGATTCTTCTTCACTATTTGATAACCCATCACTATCTTCATGAGTATAATAAATTTTTCTATTGCTAAACCGATTCTTGTTTCCCCTTGCTATTTCCTTTCCTTTTTCATGAATTTCCTTATGAGGACACTTTGCAGCATAATGACCAACTCTCCCACAAGAAAAACATTTAGAAGGAATCTTACCTCTGAACGTTCCAGTGCCATGTTGTAGCTTCTTTACAAAGTTTACCTCATCTTCATCTGAAAAATACCCTGATCCTTCTGTTTCTTGTACTTATTTTTCCTTTTTAGCAGATCTAAAGACAACTTCTTTGACTTCAGATGAACCTCCTTTTCTCATTTCACAAGCAATTAGAATACCATGAAGTTGAACAATAGTAAGAGTTTGTAGGTCCTTCTTCTCTTCAATAGCATATAATTTTGACTCAAATTTGGAAGTTAGAGATCTTAACATTTTTTCTACCAGAGTAGTGTCAGTTATGGTTTCTCCCAAATTTCTCATACGATTTACAATATCATCTAGACATAAAAATAAACTAGCAATGCTCTCTTCATTATGCATCCTTACATTTTCACATTGAATTATGAGAGTTTGGAGTTTGGCACTTTTTACCTTTGTATCACCTTCATAGTTTAAATGATTTTGTCCCATATCTCCTTTTTTGTATTCAACTGCATGACTTTGCAAAATTTGGATTCATTCGGACTTCCCAACAATGGATTGACCACCTTTGCATTCATTTCATAATTCTTTCTTGTTGTAGCATCTGTTGGAACTGAGGCTAGATATTGATAAGCTCCTTCAACTATAGCCCATACATCTACTCCAAGAGACTGAATATAGGATCTTGTCCTTGTCTTCCATAAGATTAAATTGTTTCCATTGAAAAGAGGAGGCCTGATAGATGTTGTCCCATCTTGATTGCTCATTTTGGCTGATCTTCCTTCTAGCGGCTAAGCTTCTTCAGAAGGACCTTCTCTGATACCAATTGTTGGAAAAATACTGAGGGGGGGGGGGGGTGAATCAGTATTTAGAGCTTAATAAAAATATTTTAACTTTTTATATTACAGAATTCCATACATGGCTTTGATGAACCCAACTCGCGTATGCACACGCATATGCTGAAAGAAACTAGCATATACTGATATAATTTAACAGATGAGAAATTTTTTTAGGAACAATCTTTAAATCACTTTAACAGTCATGCATCTATTAGATAATCAATAAATATGTGCAATAACAGCAGTATAAATCATCACACAAGTGAAACACACATGAACACCAATATTTAAGGTGGAAACCCAATTCGGGAGAAAACCATTGCTGCTGTCGTCTCTCTCTTCAATATTTATTATATGGAATTTTTTTTACAACATTGTACTGATATAGACTCATATCAGTACGCAAGCCTCTACATGTAGAAGGCTACAACCTTCTCTCATTCTCCAACTACTACTGGGAGGGAGCTCCAATCCCCTGATCTCGTTTACCAGCCACTCTTGGGAGGGAGCATCAACCCCCCTGAACAAAACACTAGCTTATACTGGCAGGAAGATTCTACTTTCATACTGATGGCTTCAACCCTCAAAATCACTGCAGACCACGTTTCATCAATTTTCATACTAGATCCTACAGCTTACACAACACACCTTGTAGGCCACTTTTCATCAGATTTTCAGACTGGACTCACTCCACACATTTAAGCTCAAAGAACATACATCAAAATGAAACTTATAACATATTCAATTCATTCATTGAATCATTAACCAATCAACCAACAACTGATCTTTAATCATAATCAACTAGCAACATAATCAGTATTCAAACAACCCAGATCTATATGAAGAAATCATTGACAGACAACAGTAGAACAACAAAACAGATCAAAAATTTCTTTTTTCACGCTTCAGCAAAACCTTAGATTCCATACACGCTTTTTCTTTACTGAACCCGTGTATATACGCGCTTTCACAAAGACAAACCTGCGTATATATCTACAACTATTTCAGGACTAACCTTAGATTCCATACGCGCTTTTGCTGAAACCAACCTACGTATATACGTGGTTTCGCTGAAACAAACCTGCATATAGATCTACACACATTGCAGGGCTATGCAACTCTTTAGAACTTATAAACAACTCATATCTTACCCTTCGCTTCAACAAAAATTCGCCAGATCATAGATCTAAACTTTTCATAAACAGATCTAGAAAATACATAGTCATTTCAGGTGTAGAGATCCCGATCCATTATTTTATTCATAGGTGCATTATTAATTCAGATCTATCAATAAACTACAACCCATTCCATGTAGATATACTTCACAGTGAAGTATTCATTTAATACCTAGACACATGCACACCCTTTCACTATGATTTTCTTCTCCTTATATAGTTTTAGCATTTATCAATGCCATGAGCCAAACCACACAAATTCTGATGGTATTCTTAGACAGAATCAAATAGACAATTCAACGCTCAATATTGTGGGCTAATACCATGGTAATTCCCCTTGGTATCATAGTTTTAGAGTGGAAAAGGCATACGCAACTTGGAGCGTTCATTTCCGCATGTATACACAACTTCTCTTCATAAAAAATACGTATATTCAAACCCTAAATGTATACAACGGTTGCCTTCACAAAATTAGTGTATACATTGCATCCATATGCGGGTTGCCTTCAAAAAAGTAGCATATACATTGTGACATATTATATTTATCATTTCTCTGGCACGTACTGGAATTATTTTCTCTGTCACATCTGAACTGATTTGTAGATACATCATTATTACATCTTTAAAAAGTAGGTTCCTATCAAAAGGTAACTCATCAAGTAGGTTTCCATCAATAACAACTTCATCAAGTAGGTTGCCATCAAGAACAACATATTTCATCATATTGCCAACAATAGTAACACCAACCCTCCTCAACTACCAACATCAACACCATAGTGGAAACATCGCTCTTATCATCCATAGCCACAATTAAAAAAACCACAAGCACAATTAGACATAATGCAAACCTCTTTTTTTGGCTATATTACTTTCTTATGACATGGAATTTTCTTACTACTCAGAACTGTAGAGCCCACCTGAAAGATCGTAATAAGAAATCTTGTAACCATGATGACTGTTTCTATTGCAGAAAATGCAATAGAGAATGAAGGTTTAGTTTGAGAAACAAAGAGGAATGCCACATTCATTACGATGCTTGTGATACGAGATGGGGATTTGTTGATTCGCCTTATGACAAAATCACTTTTCAAGAGGACAAGGAGAGAGTAATATGCGCATCGCATAGAGGAAGATGAAGGCTGGGGTAACAGAATGAGTACTAAAAGAGAAAACAATAAGGATGATGACAGACTCAGCTACACATTGCCTCTGCCAGCAAGGCATGAGGATCAAATTATTTCTATGAACCGATATTTAAGTGAATCTTCCTATTCCTATTTTGATTGATCTGTATTAAGCAAATATTCTAAATTTATATTCTATGTATCAAATAATTCAATTAGTTAGAGCATTGATGCTACTATAAAATGGAGAATATGCACACTCGTAGGGGAGGAGTGTAATAGAGATAGGGGACTACTGTGTAAAAAATAGAATCATTGTGCCCATGACTTGTGTAAATCGATTCCCAAATGATGTTTTAAATATACATGATCACCTTCCAGTCATGAGCAGAAGCATTTTTTCCATGGTTAACTGCGAATTCCATCTTTGATGTTTTACGGCTTTCCTCCATTGCAGTAATTCAGCTTACTCTAGGCGTGGGAAGGCCCACCACCTCTGGAGCTAAGCTTGATCAATAGCATATGATAATTAGATGTGCATGATTTTATAGCATAAGTTTATTGTTTCTATGTGAATATGTCGTAGGTATGGTTCACTTTCAAAAAAATTTGGTCATCGTTGTATTGTGCAAATAAATGGACAAAAAACTTATTGTGAACTCGGATTCATTACATAATCTGTTCTTGAGTTGTAATATAGAGTTATACTATATTCCTCTTGTTAAAATAGAGTGTAATGGGAGCATCCACGATATAGGAATATAAAATTTTTTGAGTTTGATTGGAATTAGAACATATTTTAATGCTTTGAATTTGAGTATGTTAATACTGCCAATTTAGAATATTTATTCAAGGTTTGCATTACTTAGTTTATTTTGAACGTTCATAGGATTTAATGCTCATTTGATTTTTTTATGCATACCCAGACTTCACTGAGTAATTAGATCTCTTTTTAATTAGAATATTTCTTGTTTTTCATAGTGTAATTGATTTATTTATAAAAGTATGAGTGTGAATTTGATTGTGCAGGTAGAGATATGAAGTCTAATGAAAAATGATTTATATTTCATTATGACTTACATGATTTTGAAGAGTAAGCTTTATTTTCAATAATTCATTTAAGCTATATTAAATTATTTAAATCGAAAGTTTCTCATAGATTATTTGCAATGAGATTTTTAATAGGATATTTTAGGTGTTATTTTACATGAAATGAAGTGGTTTTCTTCTAGCAATAGTTATAACTTTCCCTATTTAGTTTGAATCTTGAATATGTTATCAAGAGTAGTTCTAGTTAGTTTAAGGTGTGAATTTATCATGTGTGTCCTTTTGGTTATCTCAAGTTTAGTTTCAAGTGTTAGTTTCAAGTGTTAGTTTCAAGTTAATGGGAGGAGAAAATAGATTAGGGTTTTCAAGATATCATAGAGATTTAAAAAGTAGAATTATGAGGTTATCCAGCAATAGTGTGAGAATCTTATATGATTGAGGATTTTTTTTTATTTCCTTATAGTTTCATTGCAACATGGAGTTTGTAGTGAATTCTAGATTAGCTTAAAGTACAAATTCTTCTTAAGTACAGAACTGATTAACTAAATAGGAATCTTAAATAAATTTTAGAAATTGAATGCAATTATTAATATTTTCCTCGTCAATCGATGAGATTGTTTTTTGTTTAAGAAAATTGAATTTAACTATCAGGATTGTTGGAAGCTTGAATATGATGGCTTGATAAAATTGGTTAAGTAGATCCTCTTTTCAATATTATTTATTTGTGAGAAAATGTGTGTTTCATTCCAATACCTAGTTTATCATTACAAAGGAATGTTTATGCTCTGACCATTAAGCTAAAAAAACACATGGTACAACTCATGTTTACGACTCCTATATTGACAATTAATATTAATAGATTTAATCTTAAAATTAAAACTCTCAACAGGGGCCTTCTTGAAATTTAAGAGATGGGGAAGGTGAGATAAGTGAACCATAACCACAACTTTTTGAGCTGGAATTTCATGAAACAACTGTTTTAAGGAGAGAACCTGAAGTTCCTGACTTAAATAGTGTTGTGAGACCTAGTCAACGTATGAAACCCAACCATCCTATTACTTTACATATAATACCTCCTCATTACAATATTCCTGAATATTACTGGCATATATTTAAGCAAATGAGAAAGGTAGTAGTAGGGACACAATCTACAACCATAGAATATTATATTATTGATAACTAGGCTAATGCACCAATGAAGGAAATCATGTTACAAAATATTCGAAACTCTCATGGAATGACATCTCAGGATCCTGATGCCTTTATATTTGAGTTTAATGTTTTATGCTGAGGTGTGATTATACTACTGATCCCAAAAAATTAAAATTATTTCATTCTACCTTAAAAGGAGAAGCATTACATTGGTTCATGGGACTAGGAGATGATAGTATAAAATTATTGGATCAAATGAAAGAAGCCTTCCTTACTAAATATCGAGACTATTGGTGGTATAACGATTTAAGAGAAGAAATGTTTAAAATGAGGTCAAAATAAGATGAAAATTTGGAAAAATATGTTGAAATATTTCAATATAATTTTCCAGCATATCTCATGGAACAACGAAAGTAGTGGAAAATCCTACCTCTAGGTATGATTTATTACCCTTCTCTATTTTATTATAGACAACATTATCAACAATATATTCTTCAATCAACATGGTAGTGCCATCAGCCTCTTAATACCACCTGGAAATATCAACCATACTCCACACCACGCTAGATAAATCATCCATTCGCTTGAAACTTTTGGAAAAAACAATATTATCCTACATATTCATGGAAAAATACATTAAATAATTCATACCATTCACAATGGGAACACTCAATTTCTTTAGGATAATTTTGGTCTCAAAATTGGCTGTGTCCTGCGAGACAAACTAATCAATTGGTCAGAACGTTGCCTTAGTCACAACATTTGTTGCAAGCCCCACTTCAATTACCCCCAAACCTTCCACCACCATTATGTCGTAAATTACCTTCTCAGCCAAATCCTAATTCAAATAATAGGAACGTCCAATATTTCGAGATCTTTAGAGAGTCAGATTGTTGTTCTACCTCCTTTGAATGTAATAATCTACAACTGAGGTTTGGACAGACCATCTTTAAAGAATATTGTACATAATAAACAGAGTAGAGAAATAATGAAAATATCGTCGAGGAGAAGCCCTTAGTGGAACACCCTTCTTCTAGTATAGTTGTCACCCAAACATATGCATATAACAATACAACCAAACAAAAAGATCATATTAAAACTATAGACGTTGCTCCTCCATTCCTCGAGAGATTCACTATGAACAAACCATTTGTCTATTCTGATTTTGATCTCATAGGGGAATTAAAAAGCTTTGGTATTAAAATTCCTCTCCTTTAGGATATTTAGGATGTCCTGATCTATGCTAAAACTATTATAGAAATTTGTGACAAAAATCCCAGGAGAAAACCAAACGAATCTCCTACTATCCATGTTCTTGGGACACTTTCTAATCTCATTTTTGGGAAGAAAATACCTATTAAATATGATGACCCATGAAATTCAGTAGTTACTATTCAAATTTAGTGTCATAACTTCCCAAACACCCTAGTGGACTTAAGAGCCACAATAAAAATTTTACTGTAGAATCCTATGGAATAGTTGGAATCACATCATTTAAACCAACCTCCATTATGTTGGAATTGGATGACAGATCAATAGTAAGCTAGAAGGAAATTTCGATGATATTCTTGTTTCAGTAGATTCCTAGGAGTACCCAATGGAATTTCTAGCTCTCAATCCTAGAAATAGGTTGAAAGGACACCCTTTGATATTAGGCATACCATGGATGGAAACTGCAGATGCATATATCGGGTTTTGAAAGGGAAATATGTCAATTATGAAATGTATTGTCATCAAAAATATTTTTTTATTCCCACATGCAAGATCGAGCCTATCAATCAATAATTATCATTTGTTCCCTCACAAATATCAGGAAGGAAATTTTCGTTCTCCTTTTACCCTGGATGAATCACTTATTTTAAAAGGAAAATGAAAGATGATGTAATTAATGGTTTTATTAATAAACCTTCTACTATTTGGAATTCAACATGTTAGATGTTAAAAGCTATTCTTGACAATGAGGTCTAGGGAGATCCATTGGAGGTTCTCAACAATCAGCATATACCCAAAATTGCAATTCATAATAGTGTTCCCATTGAAATTGATCCTAGTGAGACTTTTAACACTAAAGCTAATATTGATGACCTACAACGTAAGAAATTAATTCAAATTCTCCAAAAATATAAATAAGCTTTCACATGGTAATATTTTAATATGAGAGGTATCGATCCCCAACTCTGTACACATCACATTTATATAGAAAAATATGCTTGTCCCATTCCCCAACCTTAATTAAAAATAAATCCACACCTTAGGGATATCTTAAAACAATAATTGCAAAAAATCCTTGATGTTGATTTCATATATCCTATTTCTGGTAGCTAGTGGGTTTCACTGCTGGTTGAGGCCCCGAATAAAAATGGAAAATGGAGAATTTGTGTGTATTACAGGGAATTGAATAAAGCTACACAAAAAAAAATTCCTCTTCCATTTGTAGACTATGTCCTCAACAATATTGTAGGAAATATTTTTTTTCTCTTTCTTGTATGGTTTTAGCGGATATAACCAAATCTATATTTCTCCTGAAGGTCAAGAAAAAATCACATTCACCTGTCCATGGGGAACATTTTCATACATGGTTTTATGATTTCAAATTTGGAATGCACCAACCACTTTCTATATGGAAATTTTTAGTATTTGATTCGGCTTAATCAGTGAAGGGATTGAACTATACATGGATGATTTTAATCCTTACGGTAGTGATTTTGACCAAGCCTTACAGAGTTTAGAGAAAGTTCTTGAATAGTGCAGGGCTACCATATTATGCCTTATTAATTAAAAATAACATATGATGATGAAAAAGGGCGTAATTTTGGGGAATTACATATCCTCTATAGGAATTCATGTAGATTCATAAAATATTGAGGTAATTCTTATGCTACCTACTTGTCGTATGCAAATTGAGGTGTGTAATTTCCTTCGCTCTGTTGGATATTATCACCAATTTATAGAAATATATTCAAAAATAGAACCACCCTTGTATGTATTGACAAGAAATGTGGAATTTGAGTGGACTGACAGGTGTGATTTTGCTTTTGTAGATCTAAAAACGTTGGTCTCAACAACCCCCATATTGCAAGGGAAAAATTGGAATTTACCATTCCACATCTCATCTAATGCATCAGAAACAACAATAGGATTTGTACTTGTCCAAGAAGAAGATAAAACTTCCTATGTAATTTATTATATCAACAATAAACTTACACTGGTGTAGCTAAATTATATAATGATGGAAAAAATAATTCTTAATTGTTGTTTATTATATCAAAAAAAATTTCACTACCTAATGAGATACCCAATATTTTTATATATTGATCATTCTATCATTAGGTATTTAGCTAGTAAAACTGTTACTAATGGTGGAATAACATTTTGGTTAGTGTTATTATAGGAATTCGATATCACCATAAAATATCAACCAGGGAAGTAGAATCTTGTTTCGGATTTTCTATCCAGAATTGCACTAGCGGCCAATTATTTACCTATGGAATATTTGTTTACAAATGAACATATGTTTTCTATGATAGTTTAAAGACCCTAGTATGCTAATGTCACCAATTAATTTGCAGTAGGAAAATTTACAACACATTTACTATCCTGGGAAAAGAAGCTTATCGTTCAACGCAATGCCCAGATCTCTTGGATTGATGGTTACCTCTTCCATACAGTGTCTAATCTTCAAATACACATATGCATTAGGGAAGATGAAATTTATGATATTCTTAAGGCTTGTCATGATGAACCTTTTGGTGGGAATTCTGATGATCAAATAATTGGGCATAAAGTGTTAGATATGGGTTATTATTGGGCCACAATATTTAAATATGCAAGGAAATATGTCTGGAGCTGTGCCAATTTTGAGAGGATGGCTCTCCCCATTCAAGCAAATCAAATTCCCCTAGAGCCGCAAATTGTACTTGAACCTTTTGAAAGATGGGTGAGGAATGTTTTGTGTCCCTTTAACCCACTGTCAAATCAGAAGGTGTATATTTTGGTTTGCACAGACTATGTAACTAAATGGGTGGAAGCAGTAGCTCTCTTAAAGGCTATAGAAGAAGAAATTATTAATTTTATATTTGAATTTTTTGTTCGATATGGATTTGATTGTACTAGATGGGGGAGCACAGTTTGCTGCCCACAAAAGTTCTGCTACCTTGAAGAAATATCACATTCAACACATAATTACTTCTCCTTACCATCCTCAAGAAAATGAATAGGTGGAAAGAACGAATAAATATTTTGAGGCAATATTAACTAAAACAGTATCTGTGAACTTCCAAAATCAATTTTCCAAACTCCCTGAGGCATTATGGGCCTATCGAACAACTTGCCACAATACTTCTGGCTATTCACCATATCATCTTATTTTTTGTAATGAGCTCATTTTTCCAATATAATTCTAAATCAAGACACAAAAGTGCGATGGAATTCAAATTGGATTTCACAGAAGCACAAAAACAATGTCTGCAACAACTTAATGAACACAAGGAAATGCATCTATTGGCTTTATATCACACATTTTTATTCAAAATCAAAGGGATAAATGGAATGATCAACTGATCAAGAAGAAAAACTTTCAGAATGATGACTATGCGCTATTATATGACTCCATATTCAAAAATTTCCCATGGAAACTCGAAATAATATGGTCGAGACCATAACAGGTCACTAAAGCTGATGACAATGGCATGGTGATCCTTACTACAATTGATAGCTTGGAATATCTTTCCTTGCCAATGGACACCAACTTCATTTATATCACCAGCTACTCACATGGGATTATTTTCTTCATGAGGTAATTAATGATTCCAATTTGCAGGCTATAGCTCGCTAGGGAGGTAACCCTGTAGCTACCACCAGCTAAAGTATTTTTAAAATTATTTCATTTTGTATAAAATTTACATACCTTTTTGTGAATGTTTTTATTGAATTTATATTAATAAATAGTAGATAATGAAATATAATTTCGTTTAAAAAAAAAAACATTTGTTGTTCCCTTAGTCACAATCGTTACTTCCTTTGTCATAGTTGTTGTTCCCTTAGTCACGGTTGCTGTTTTCTTAGTCACATATGTTGTTCCCTTAGTCGCAGTTTTTATTCCCTTAGTCACAATTATTGTGCCCTTAGTCACAGTTATTTTTCCCCTGGTGGTGGTTGTTTTTTTCTTATCCAGAACTGGTGTTTCCTTAGTCGCAGTTATTGTTCCCTTAGTCGCAACTACTACTCCCTTTGTCATAGTTGTTGTTTCCTTAGTCACAACCGATGTTCCCTTAGTCACAAATAGTGTTCCCTTAGTAACAACTTCTTTTCCCTTGGTCATGGTTGTTGTTTCCTTGATCGTAGTTTTTCTTTCCTTAGTCGCCACTTTTGTTTCCTTAGTCACAAGTTTCATTCCCTTCATCATGATTGCTGATTTCAAAGTCACACTTGTCTGTTTAGAAATATTTATTCTTTTAGCTTGTTTTTTAAGCTCTTATTTGAAATCATGGTGAGATAATTAGTTTTTCTAAATGACTGAGATAAGAGAATGTTTTATAATAATTTTTTAATAGACTTCTAAACCTTGTAAAACTTTAACAAGGCCTAATAATGTAAATACATAAAGATATTTGTAATGCATTTATTCAATCACCACTTGGGGAATTTTCTTTCATTTTAGTTTTTTATAAATATTCGATCTCCTTGAAAAATATTTTTTGGGAAGCAAAATGGCGAGCTAAAAAAATAAGTATTACAATACATTTTACACCATCCCCAACTCTTAAGGAATTTATAAGCCACCCAATTTACTAATCCTTTATCATAACAAATAATAATAATAATAATAATAATAATATTAATATTAATAAGATAAGAAGAGAATCAAAGAAAGGATAGGAGGTCTCATCACGAGCTGACCTACCATGATCATATGAATTAATGAGGCGACATTACCACTATAGTCACCAACTCAAGGTAATGAATTTCGATATTTGGGTAACTGGGACAAGAGGGCTCATCACGAGTCGGTTTTTTCATCTCATTAGCTCTGGTGAATGACATTGTTATAAACTCCTTACCACACTATAACACTTGTATTTTTTCGATAATAAAAAAAATAAAGTTATGAATATTTTATAGTAAAATGGGACACTAGCATATCAATGGGTTAAAAGGAAACCATATTGAGGCTATGGATGCATGCTCGTAGTAGAGGACATGCCTACGATATTGAATTACATTTTAAATTACCATTTAAAGTTAGTTATTTTTCCGTCCCTTGGCAATAATAAAAGAAAATTGTTGAATTACTATGGAAACTTATTATATTTTTCCATGGAAATGAGTGGTGATGAGTATGCATAAATGATTAAGTTTAATTTTACATATCATTGGTGTGAATTTCTTTTTGAAGAACCACCAAGTCTATTCTAAATTTCTTTTGTTTTTATCTAAGCATAACCTTTTGGTGAATATTGTATTATCCATGTTCAAATTTCAAAATATCTCCAAATGCTTTTACTCTACTTTAATGCTTTCAGTGTCATAATATATATTCATTTCAACATGCTTCACGATTAATGCATCCAATAATTACGTTGGACACCTAACCTTCTATTTCTATTTTTTATGGTTTCTCTATTATGTCTAATTAATATATCCTTATATAATTATTCATGTCAAATGTATTAACGTATCACATGCATGATGGAAAGATGTGGGCGACCTATAACTTCATTGGGCGGTGGTGGGCAGGGGTGTGAAAATATAAATATAAAATTATATGATTAAAATTTTTAAACATGATTTCATGCTATGGTACTTTTTGAATTCTCTACTATGTGCAATAAAATTTTCTATGTATTTGTTGAACTTCATTGTTTGTAGCTCCAAATTTCTCCCTGTGGAAGAACCTAATTGAGCATCCATTTTGTTTTACGGAAATATAAACCTACAGATAAGTATACCTTCCCTAAGTGTTTTAGTGCACTTATAACAACAGAAAGAAAGATATCTGGCCTTTTCCTTAAAATGAATAGATAAAGGGAGAGAAACCTAGTTGTAATCTATTCGCTTTCCTTCACCTCCCTCTGTCGCTTTCATCGCTCTCAATCCAACTTAACTCACTTGATTCATACCTTCCATGGAAAACATAAGACAAAAAAAAACATAAAGGAAATAGAATCTATTCAACCTAAACAAATTGAATCAATTAAATTCATAAATACAGATATAACATCTTTCAAACGTGCATTAGGAAAGGAAAAAATGTATTTATTATGAAGTAGAAGGAAGAGTACAAGGAATATTTTCACTCATCTAGCTTGAGTCCCATCCTCATCACATCCAGCATCAATGATGGAGGAGCATCGACAACCCCAAGTGAAAATCGAATATATGAGTTTCTAGAAGGAAGAAATAATGTAGAGAACGTGGTAGGAAGAAATATTTGTTTAATGTTGAAATAAAATCCCTAAAAAATTGGTTAAATAATAAAATCACAACTCTCACATTATCCACATTATTCTAATTGTAAGCCACCTCACTAAGGGGATATGGTCAATCTATTATAAAATACTAAAGTTGCATAATTTTAGGAAATTGTCACGATATCCTAGGAGAAAATAATGGATCTGAAATGATCCATTCGATGTATTGGGTTCTTTACAAATTATAGCCTTCAGCATAGTGAAATAAGGGGGCCGACGCAACGTAAAGACCAAAATTGCCCTTCATGGGCAATTGTCTCCAAACTGGCCCAGCCATGACTCATATTTTAGTGTTGTTCCTGAAATTGAATTTGTTTTCTTTGTGACTCTATTTGAGAGAATTAAATAGAGTTTTGACTCTTGTTTGTTATATCTGCATGTGTTTAAAATCAAGGCTATGTTAACCCTATAATGCTGGAATGTATTACGACATTGGATGGTATTTCTTTTTATTGAGAGTAATATTGAATGTTTGATTATCCAAATGATGAAGAAATGAGATTTTGATGGGAAGCGTTGACTTTTGAGTTAATTACACATAAAGGGAATCTAACGAGGAGTTAGATATAACACCTCAACTTGCAATAAAATTTCCAGTGAATAAAGAATGGTTAAAATATTTCCTCAAATGAATTATGATTGAAAGTCCAACCAGGAACGAGAAATATAAAAATGATATTTGAAGAGAATCAATCGGGATCCATTAACTATATCATGTGATCGGCAATAGATCTAGCGTCCATTCGTACCGAGAGCGATGATGGGAATGGTAAAGAATGAAGTGAGAAATGAAGGGGATTTACGTATGAAGAAGAGTGTGAGAGTATTGAGGAGTTTTATTTACTTCCAGTTGGACTATTTTGTCCAAACATGGGCCCATAACCCACAGATCCATGAATTGAAAAAAAAAATATTTTTGTGACATCAAATGGTATCAGAGAAGGGAAAGATTTCCTGCGAGAGAGTGTTTGCATGCGAAGAAGAGGTACAGTTCTGTTGAAGATTGGTAAGCATGTGGTCTTTATATTTTGTGCAGGTAGAAGTAGAGCAAGCTAAAAAGATTGCAGTAGCCTAGAGCCAAGAGTGCTCAAATGCTTCCATAGAAGAAAAAACCACAAAGATTTCAAAATACTGAGCTCAAAAGAGAGAAGATTGGTGAGGTATCATGTATCAGGGAGGACTTGCTACTACAGAGGTTTTGTTGTAGCTCACGAAAATATCAGAAAGGAAATTCCATAGAGGATGTGGTTAGAATTGCTGAAGAAGAAGGTTTGGTATTGATAACAAGTAGCATACTTGTTGTAGAGACCAAGAAATAATATGACTGGAAAGTCATAAAATTTTTGTACCTTTGGAATCTGATGCAGGAGCATCGAAAACCCCAAGTGAAAATTGAATAGATGAGCTTCTAGACAGAAGAAAGGATGGTAGAGAACGCGGTTGGAAGAAATATTTGTTTAATGCTGAAATCGAATCCCTAGAACATTGGTTAAATAATTAAGTCATGGCTCTCACATTATCCACGTTATTCTAATTGTAAGCCACCTCACTAAGGGGATCTGGTCAATCTATTATAAAATACAGAAGTTGCATAATTTTAAGAAACCGCTATGATATCTTAGGCTAAAATAATGGATTTGAAATAATCCATTAAATATATTGTATTCTTTATAAATTATAGCCTTCAGCATAGTGAAAGAAGGGGTCTGGCACAATGTAAATACCATATATGGCCTTCATGGCCAATTGTTTCCAAACTGGCTCAACGATGACTCATATTGTAGTGTTGTTCCTGAAATTGAATTTGTTTTCTTTGTGACTGTATTTGAGAGAATTAAATATAGTTTTGACTCTTGTTTTTTATATATCCGTTTTTTTAAAATCAAGACTATGTTAACCCTTTAATGTTGGAATGTAATGCAAAATTGGATGGTATTTCTTTTTATTGAGAGTAATATTGAACGTTTGATGATCCAAATGATGAAGCGTTGAATTTTGAGTTAATTTCACATAAAGGGAATATAACAAGGAGTTAGATATAACACCTCAACTTGAAATAAACTTTCTAGTGAATACAAAATGGTTAAAATATTTCTGAAAATGAATTATGATTATAGGTCCGGCCAGGAACAAGAAATATAAAAATGAGATTTGAAGAGAATCAATGCTTATCCATTAATGATATTTTGTGATTGGTGATATATCTAGCGTCCATTCCTATCGAGAGCGGTGATGAGAATGGTAAAGGATGAAGCGAGCAATGAAGGGGATTTACATATGAAGAAGAGTTCAAGAGTATTGAGGAGTTTTGTTTACTTCCAGTTGGAATATTTTGTCCAATTGTGGGCCCATAACCCTTAGATCCACGAATTGAAAACAATTGTTGTTTTGCGGCATCAATCAACAATCCGTCAGCATCAGATTACATGTACAATACCTCCAAGAGATGATATCTCACCACCATATCTCTACTTAACACAAATTATTTCTCTCTTCTGAACTATGTTCAGTGCTCTATTTATAAGTAGATGAAGGTAGTTTGACATAAATGAATCATTGAATGGCTTTCCGAAAAGTGGATGAAGAATTTTCCTTATTCATGGGAATATGAGGATAAGAGGTTTAATGACTTCATGGGTTCCAAATTCGAGGCTATCAGATGAGGTGAAAGTCAGAACAGCCTCTAGAAGTCACTAGAGGATGGGAAGATTATCAGAATCCAATGAAAAATACGCTCCTAGTATTCCAACACCCTATAAAGTGGGCCTATATCCTTTACAATGCAGACTTGTATGGGAGTACATGCTCTGCAAATAAATTACAACTATCTCAGGGTACGTTGATGGCTCAATGGGGCACTTGAATTGGTGTCTAAAGAGTGAAACTTTCATGAAGGAAGACCATCAATGTGATGACCTTTTCACATCATGTAGCAACCAATTTAGAGTATGATAGACCCTAATGAATATTGATTTATGTTTTGGGATGATGCCCAAGTCAACCTGTAACAACTTCCCCCTAGAGGATGAAGTAAAAAATGACAATGTTGAGTGATTTTCTTTACAACGTGATGAGGAGGAACTAAAGCAGACAATGACCTGCATCAATTATAATACATTACATCATGATATATCTTCATCTTGGACATGAATTACTGAGGGAGGTATTTCCCATACTCAACACATAAACTGTCATAACATCACAAATTTGTCTATAGATATAGACCCAAGATAGGATGGCCATCTAAATAATGACCATCATATGGATGATTTGGTACTTCTCCTGAAATTGTAGCCCAGATGGATGAAACTAGAGCTGATGTCTTCTATCTTGTTCACTTGATCGCTTAAAGTACGAGTCTAACCATGTTAATATATGATCTGAAGTTGAATAGGGGAAGACACCGTCTGATTACCAGCCAATTATGTGAGTTGTTAACAGACATGAGAGAAACCACCATTCATGATAATGGCTCTCAAGTTAGTACAGTACATTCTGCATGGTGTGAATACATGACTTGATTTCGAATACCATACAAAGTCTTTCAATCAAAGGCCTATGATATCAACCTATCGATGTAAGCGAGAAAACTACCGTTGATGTAAGCAAGCTCCAAGGTACTGAAATGTTGTTTCTAAGTCAACTTCCTAGATGATGAGATGATGTCGACAGAAAGAAACTCATTGTAGGAGGGCATTGATGCTTCCCCCATCAATGACACGCAACAAGAGTAATGATGTTGGAGACAGAATGTGACTGATGAAGCAATGTCATGGATGGAAGTGTTTATGAGTATTGCAAAAGATGAGGAATAATTGAGTGACTTCTCTTGAACATATTAAAAACATTGAATGAATTGGAAACATTTGAACCAAAATCAAAGTGATGGATGGTATGATATACCATAGGTATGATATATCTTCAAGCAGGATACCCAACCCAAAAATCACGGAGATAAAGTGAGTAAGTGTCATGTTCAAGAGCGACTTGCTGCCATAAAGGGTTTTATCCCTTTTCAATTTTCCTGAGTCATTGCTGAATAGTACCTCTTTATTTTTTGACAATATTGAGGAGTATAACATATGCTTGATGTATAATTCAACCCTTCAGGTGAATTCATCACTATTTGATTCTTTAACGAGTCTAGCAAAGGTGAAACTCGACCTTGTCATGATGGACAAGTCTGTCACTATTTGATGCTTTAAGGATTCTAAAGATAGTGAGAACTCGATCCTTTTTCATGTTTAGAGAGTTTGGAAAAGCGACTAAAAGAAAACTCCAAAAGTTATTTTTCATATAATATTCCCTCATATCTAAAAAGCCGTAAAACAATACACAAGAGAACCTCCTAGCCATGTTCAACTAGGGTTTTCATTTTTCATAAAAATAATCTATTTTAGTCTGGAAAAGGGTTAAAATTATATTTATTAGATATTGTTTCAATTACTTTAATGAGTTTGAAAGGACAAGTGTTCGACAATCTTTTCATATTTTGAGAGATTGAAAAGAGTTGAAAGGGAACTCCGAGGGGGTTCATTTTTCATATTTAACAAATCTTATAAAAGAGATAAAAGTGTTCTTTGAATTCCTTTTTTTTATGTTTGACAAAGCTTGAAAAAAGAGATAAAAGTGTGCTTTGAGTTCCTTTTTCATGTTTAACAAAGCTGGAAAAAGAGATAAAATTGTGCTTTCTAGTCAAAATTGCATTTCTCGATCATGCATGACTAACTCATTGTAATCAGCTGCAAACCCACTCAAAGAAACATCAAATAGATTAAGAATACCTGTTTAAAATGGTAAAAATGGGCAAAACCCATAGTTATTTCATTAAATATGCATAAATTAATCAAAAAGACTATTAAAATAAGAAATTACCAAGTCATTTTTACCATTTCACCTTTACCATTCGAATTTTAGTGCTCTGAGCCTATTTTACCATTGAACTTTAGTGACTCAATGTGATAGATTCTATGGATCATTTCTCCTACCGTTCGGACGAGGTAGAAGATCTTACCCTCCTCTTTCTATTGGTTGCATTCTTTTTCAGTTTCATGCACATTTTTGTAAGGTTTGAGGGCTCCTAGGGTAAATATACAATGTCTTAAGTCCAACGCACCCTTGAATGTAAAAAATTGCATTGCAGATAGGCTGGAAAGAGGCCTTGTTCCTCTGCAACACTTTTTCTTCCACTCAAGGGTGCTTTGGGAGAAATTCAGAAAGTTGAATCTTGATTTCTGCCCTAAATTTCCCCAAATTTTTTCATGGAATGGATCCTAACTAAGCCTATGGTGTGATTTCAGACTTTGATCAGACCAGAATGTTGATTACATGGTGAGAAAGAGAGTATGAAGAACATGATATGGTTTCCCTAAATGATCCTTGCACTGTGAGAGCCCTCAGAGACTATGGGTTGCTCAAGTACTTCAGATTGTCAGGGATGATGCAACACATGGAACTATTGCAGTTCTTGATCGATTCATGGGACCTGACGCTACAAAAATTTCACATTGAGGATAAAGTTCTACCAATATTGGTTGATGACAGTTACTTTTTGATAGGTTTGTCAAGACGAGGTGCCTCCATTTTCCTTGAGGGCTCCATTTGTGGAGGTGAAATAGTGAAGGAATACATTCGATAGTTTTGTTGACCAGGAACTAGGCCTAGCAAATATGGAAAGACAAATATCAAAGATGTGTGTGATATTACTTTGCGAACACTCCTATTAAATATCACAAAGCTAGATAGTAGCATGACACTACATGTCAAGAAAAGATCATACATGCAGTATGTGCATCAGTGTCTCGAGCCAACCCTGTTCAACTGGGCTGAAGCATTACACCTTCAAATAAAAGAACAAATGACCAAGGTAAAAAGTGGATAGACCAAAAAATTCAGTTATGGGTCAATTTTGATCACTTTTATTTTGGAGTCAGTTCCATTGATGCATACACAGCATGTGAAGCTGGAATTAGCTCATCTTAGATATCCACAGATGCAACAGTGGGTCGAGATGATGGCTAGACATGCTGGTCGATAGTTGATCTCATTTTTTACTGTATTCTTCAGTTGGCTCTGATGACAAAATATTATCATAGAGGAAAATCCATACACAGGGATGGATTTCTGTGGAGATAAAGATTTGATTTTACCATTCGATGCTCAATGGGGTGCTATAGGTAAAACGTTGACCATATTTTCTATTTTTTGGGGTTTTTTACATTATTTTTTTTTAATGTTTCCAAGGCTAAAATAAAAATGTTTTATGTATGCATATGTAGGAGTCGTTCGACCAGTGGTTCATGCACAGGAGGTGGGAGAACCATCAAAGAGGACTCTCAAAAGAGTAGTCCTACAGGATTTTGATTTAGCCAAGACTCTTGTTGAGTTGCAGCAGCATGTGGAGGGATTGACTCTTGGAATATCGGATGTCCAGACCGAGGAGTTACCTATGAGGTTGCAAGAATATACCATTGGTGTGCCTAGTCGTTTGCTAAGGCTATTGCACATGATAGCCCAAGCAATGACCTCCTATCTGAGAAACATTAGGTTTATTTAGATTATGTTATGTCTGTGTACATTTTGATGTTTAATGACCAACGTGTCTTGGAATTTTTTTTTGTAAAAAACTTGATATAAATCTATTTTAATTTCAATATTTTTATATGGTATGTGTAGTCCTATTCAATTGTATGATGTGTGTTGTGGATAATCTACATATCCTTTTCTATTTTATTTTGAAAATAAAATAAAAAAAGGGAAAAAAAATCTGAAATTCAGAAAAGTATATGTTATAGTATAATGTTTTTTATACTGTAACATAGAAAAGAAATGTTTCTAAAAGCTCGATGCAAATTAAGTTTATTGTTAAACTTTATTTGGATGTATATTATAGTTTCATGTTTAAACGTCGAGCAATTCTTCGAGCGGAAGTAGCAGGTATTGAAGATTATAACCAAATGATAAAGTGCGGAGGTGGAAAGAGCTCGTGAGTTATTGAATCAAGTGCCCCCGCAGTTGACCTGTTTGACCGCGGGGTAAACAATGATCAACGATGTAGATTCATTGCGGGGGGACTAGCCAAAGTTTTCCGCCATACTCTAGGAGCCTTCGCAATGACATCATGAGGCAAAGTGGAAGACAACTGTAATCCATGATAAACATTGTGAACGACTTTTTACACATCATTTCAGGCATTTATTACGGGTTTGCGCGGCTTTTAAATTGATCTTTATCACGTTTTCAAATCATTTGTAATTGTTTTCCCCTTTGATCCATGTCGTCACCACCTTTTCATTCTCCACTACTTTACGGATTGCTTCTGTTGTCTTTACAGCCATGGCCAAGTGATTTTCACTACTTGGTTCGACTAGCCACATTTCCCTCATGGACAATGAGAGAGACATCCAAGATACCGTGTCTTCCGTAAATAGTCCCCTCTTTTATCATCAAGTAACACTAAATGCCAAGAATTTACCAGTTTTTTCTGCCATGAAGAAATCCGGTGTCTTGTCTGCATGTATCCCAAAAGCTCATTTCTTTCCCGAATTTATCTATTGGCTGGCTTCTTCAATGTATCTCGGTAAGTGCTTTATAATGAATTCGTAGGGGGAGAATTTTCTATAGGTGTTGACACAGTTTATTCGCCAAGTGTTTTTTTTCTCTGAAGACGAGTCATCACTTCAATTCTCAGAAGACTAATTGGCAAGTTATTTTGAAAAACTTTCAGGAGAAGAATTTAATCAGTGTATGTTTCATTTGAGACCAAATTCAAAATAATTTCAACTAGAAGGTGAAGAATTCAATTTGGAGATTTTTGATGATGAGAATAGACCAGTTCTGAGTTGTTTTGCAGAAATTCTGGGAAAAGATAATGACCTTACAGTTGACAAATCAGTATTAGGAATGATCTCCAGAAAGTTATAGAAAAGAGACTACTGGGAATCAAAGAGACAGTGAACAAGTTTGATATATCATTTGATAAATTGACAAGAATAGGTTTATCTTCATGTTGGACAGAGAAAGGAAACATTATGTCATGGAAATTTTATAAAGATTTATTAATACTGGCAAAAAGCAAGATGGATAACAGGCATGAAAAGACACAGATTTTAAAAGGAGAAAAAATGTTTAATTTCTTGCAAAGGAATTTCAATTTGTTATGGATGGTGAAGACTCTCTTCATAGAAATACCTACACACAGTCAGATTGTTGCATTCAGGTTGGAATATCATATTTTCAAGAATTCATCAACAACCCAAAGTGAGATATGGAAAAAGTGAAAAACATTCTCAGTGGACTCAGTAAAAGGAATCCTAGCATCTCAACAAAAAGTAGTCGTTGACTCAGCAACCGTATCAGAAGTAGTTGTTCTTATAGATTAGGAATTTTCAATTTCACGTTATGTTATTTTATCAAAATCATGTAAATTGTAAGAGGACCTTTTTGAGGCATGTACCTCCGTAACTGTAAGTAGTTAAAGCAGTTAGAATTAATTTCATCGCTGGAAACTATTTTGTTATTTTGTATTTAAAGAAGATTCCAGGAAAGGAAAAGGTTCTGAGTTTTGAACCTTGAAGCCAAATTTTTGTACTCAAGAATGGAAAATTAATGAATGAGTATGCAAGTTTCTATCATTTTGTTTATGCTGAAAAGTTATCCATTTTACACAATGTTTTCTTATCTGTGAATAAAATAGAGTAATGAGCAGCAGGTCTCTTTATACATATGTATTTAAGAGTTAAACAAAACTTAATGTGCGCTCCTCTATTTTAACTTTATCTTTACTTAATTCTTCAGGGTTTTAAAATGATCGATTCTGTTTGAAACAACATATCAGATTGAAATCCTCTTCTCTTTTTCTTCCGTTCATTCATTTTAGCATAAGTGAAATATAACATTGCAGAACATGCATGGATTTGGTATTTAAGGGTTACATAATAAATTTTTAAGGGTTTATAAGACAGAGACAGATATATATTCATTTGTGACATAATCAGATAATGTCTTAAGCACTGATTCCTTATCATAGCTAAGGGATTGTGTCTTAAGGTACAAAAATGTGAATTAAAAATATATCTTTACATATGCTGCAAATGTCTATTTAACACATAATTCACCAATGAATCAACCAGAGTGTTAAATTTTCTAGATATATGTTGATATTGAATGTAATCAAAATTCATTCCCAAAAGACAAACTCTATAGAACATGCGATGAATTGCTAGGTTTCGGACAATATAGATGCTAGTAAGCTGTAGTACGATAAGTTGTGAGTCTAGCATGATGATGATGCGGAAAATGCCGAGTGAAATGTCATCAGAGAGTCGTTCAATCAACCCGCTATACTCAACGATATTTTTGGTTGATGAACCAACACAAATCCCTTGGAAACTCACTAAATTGCCACTTGGAGCAAATATGGCCCATGTTGTAGAGGATAAATTCTAAGTACTAACACTAGCACCTTTGGCATATCCAACAAATGGTTTCGAAGATTCTGACATCTGCAAAAAATGCAAAGCGAATTACTAAGCACATGAAAAACTCTAAAATACATACTTCTATGCACACACAATCAAAGCATACAATACAATGCTTACTACACAAAATCAAGCATAGTAACATTTAAGATACGCCCCATTTTGAGGCTGCGACAATGGAATTCCATCATAATCTACCAACTCGTAGGCACCCTTTGCTAAAATGTGCTTGACAATATAGGGGCCGTGCGATAATGGTTCAAATTTTCCTATTCCTATCTTATCAGCTTCTTGATCATAAAGCAAGAACAAGTCTCCTTTTGAGAAGGTCTAAGGCTTGACATTGGGGTCATATTTCACCTTAATTTTCCTCTTATGCGCTTCGTTGGCCAATGCGCCTTCACGACGTGTTTCATTTATATGGATGAGATCTAAAATATGTCCCTCTTCTTCAAAATTGTTAGGTAGCAGGTCAATCGCAAGTTTCAATGATGGTATTTCACATTGTATCAGTAAGATAACTTCCATAATGTAAACCAGCTGAAATGAAGTGAATCCAGTCGCATTTCTCACCGAGGTTCGATATGCCCACAATGATGAGTATAGGATCAAATGCTAGTTTCATTTATGAACCCCAATCATGTGTTGAAGCATACGCTTAAGAATATTGTTGATAGCTTCAAATTTTCCATTAGCTTATGGATAATAAGGGGTAGAAATATCATGTGACAGTCCTAACTTGGCAGTTAGCTCATCCATCATTTGATTGCAAAAAAAAATTCCTTGATCTATGACTATGGATTGCGGTACACCAAATCATGAAACCACATGGTTAAAAATAATAATGCAACTATTTTTCATGTGTTGTTGAATGTAGGCATCGCCTCATCCCACTTGGTAAAATAGTCCACGGCGATAATAATATACCCATGCCCCCTAGCCAAGTGGGGGCTACATGTCATGAAGTCAATGTACCACTTTGCAAATGGTCCAATAGCGATGACATAATGCATTGGTGTTGGCGGAAATGGGGTTTTGTGATCAAATATCTGGAAATCATGACAAATTCTAACCGTGATAATGCAGTCGCAAAATATGGTAGGCCAGAAGTAGCCAACACAGAGAATCTTCTGCGTGGTAGCATAACTAGACAACTTTCCACCACATGCACTAGAATGGAAATAATTTATAACTTTCTCGGCTTCCTCATGCATGAATCACCTCCGTGAAATTGCATTGACACCATGACAATAAATTTTATCACTGACCACCAGATAATATTTGGCTTGGTATCAAGTACATCATTGTTGTGAGAAAGAAGTATTGGGAAAAAAAGTTTAGGTCTAGAGATAGATGATGAAATCTCCATACCACGAGTCATATGACTTGATAAAAAACAAATACTCATCCAAAATTGATGGTTACGTAGTAGGATCGGTACTACTCGATGGAAGGTCACAAATAAGCTCATCAAACACTAAACATTTATTTGACTTGGATTTGATGAATTCCAAATCAAACTCCTGAAAAGTGATGATCCATTTGAATATTTCCCCCCCTAGAAACTGACATGACAGAATGTATGTCATAGGGTTGCAATTCAAAATTACAAGGTTCTTTCAGAGTAGGATATAATGGCGACATATTTGTACAACTTGAATGACTGCCAAAGTGAGCTTCTCAATGTATGTGTACTTAAATTCTGTAGCATTGAGATTATGGCTTAAATAATATATTAGATTCTCAATCCCATATTATTCTTGGACTAAAACCATAGTGATGGTTGTATCTGTAGTAGCAAGATATCAGAAATAGTCACTCTGATAATTTGGGGGATAGATTAATGAGGCTCGGATCAGGGAATATTTAAGAACACCAAAGGAAGCTTGCGCAACATCACCCCAATGGAAGGGTACACCCCTTTTAAAGAGTCGAGTAAATCCTTTATCCATTTCGATGTAGTTAAGAATGAACCTCCTTAGAAACTTAGCTTTCCCTTGGATTCTCTTTAACTAAAGAAGATTGGAAGGAGTAGGAAAATCAAGAACAACTTGGACCTTCAATGGATCAAGTTGAATTTCATCTTTCGACACGATGAATCCAAGAAAATGAATAGAACCAACACCAAACACACATTTGTGCAGATTAAGGCATATTTTATGGTGAAGGCATCGTAAAAAGATTGCTCTCAAATTTAGTGGGTGGTCAACTCGTTTCCGTGAATGTGCAGGTAAGTCACCCAGATAGGGTTGAGCTATGTTCTAGATGTCACGAAAATAATAATTCATTGCCCAATGGAATGTGACCCCAATGTTCTTTAAACCAAATAGGACCTTATGATAAGCGAATGTCCCCGAGGACACATAAAAGCAGTTTTATATTGGTCCTATGGGGGAATAATAATATGATTGTAATCGAAGAATCCATCCATGAAGAAAATATTTCACATCCAACACATTCATCAATAATTTGTTCAATAAAGAGAGTTGGTTAGTTGAATTTTGGAAAATCATTGTTAACATCCCTATAGTCAACACACACTCTAATTGTCACATCTTTCTTCATAACAAGAACATTGTTAGATACCTAATCGGTAAGCGGAACAAGGTAAATGAATCTAGCATGCAAAATTTTTGCAGCCTCTACTTTAATGGCAAAAACTTTATTAGGGTGAACAGGATGAAGGCACTATCACACTAGCTTAACATTATGATACATTTTAATATCATGTTCAAAAATGCTAGAGTCGATACCTTGCATCTCCTCATATGACCAAGCCAATACTCAGAATTCACAAAAAATAACGTGGTAAGTGTCAAGTTTAGATGGAGAATGAGACGCATTGACATGAACGTTTTCTACAATACTTGGTTTGGTATAAATATTGATAGAAATCGTTTCTTCAATATTTGATGGTTTTTGCTCAGAATCGGCAACGTGGATAGGAATAGAATTCGTCAAGAAATCAATGATAGTAGGGTGATATAGTTCAAATGGATTATCTTCACTATAATATGGAAGACGGGATCATTGATGTGATGATTCCCATAGTTCTTCTTCTGGAATCATGGACCATCATTCGAGAATACACATGAAAATTGATTAGAATAAATACCAAAATCTGAAGAACGATCAACCCAAATGGTCGGCGACAATGGATTTGGATTCGCCGCATTAGCCAAGAAAATTGATTGCTATGCTAGCTCAATTGGACTTAGCGGCATGATGTCACCCAACCTATCTAGTTCAGAATCATTGGGTATATTCCTTCAGTCAGATGAAGTGGATGATATCATGTTTTAGGTTTCTATATGCGCGATTTCTGCTAATGTCGTAGGTGATGGTAACAAAAAGGTTCCCATTAGGGAAGGATCCTTAAATATTTCTACACCAATGTTCAAAAGAGAAGGTGGGCGTCTGTGAAAAAAAGAATGCTTCTAGTTTCCTGGGAACTAGAGGCAAAGAAAGAGAGTTGATCAATGGTCGTGATGCTTCCCTTATGGGGGAAGATGATCATACACAAGTAGATACTACCATAGCCATAGCATAAAACCACAGTCTTCCAAGTAATATATTGTATTCGATGGGTTGTTCAATGACCTCAACTTCAACAATAACTGATTTCCCCCCCAGTTGTACTTGTAGGTTACTAATAATTCCACAAGGCTTATATGTACAACCGTTAAAAGCTTTCAATGTCGTAGGTGATTGTGACAAAGTCGTTGAGGTAAGTGACTTCCAGTAACTCAATGACATGATACAAGTAGATGTGCCTTCACCAATGATAATGTGATGAATGAGGTGTTTCGAGACATGTAATTGAATAAAAAATGCTAACTGTGCTGGTAACTGTGGCACATCACCCGCGTGATTAAAGACTACAAGATTTGAATTCGTCGGATTGATTCCATCAATCGTGGACATGAAAGGCTAATTCTGGGAGGGAAAATTCTAAAAAACCTCAACCATTGACATAACATAAGGTGACTAAGCCAGGTCTTCTACTACAGTATAATTTTGATCTGCACTAGCTCGAGGGTTGAATGTCGATTTGTGAACTACTCCCTTCAACTGCTTTATTGTTAACTCTGAAAGGATAGGCAGTAGAGCCGAATTAGATGAGGTCAAAGTTGAATTGGTAGGTTGATATGTAGCCTGACCAATTGATTACAAGGATGGATTACTATAATATTTACTTCGAGTTGACACCAAAATATCAGTTTTGGGATTTCTCGTGGATAAGATAAGCACTTGGGAACTAGAAGCAGAATCCATAGCAACCATATGTGTTTCCGGGTTTGGAAAATGATTTGTTAACACTGCAGATGCGACATAATTCTTAAGAAGCTTTGGGAATTCTGAGCCGCGAGGACAATCTCGCATAAAATTCTCCTCTTACATATCAAGTAATGGTAACAAGGTTTCCAAAAAGAACTAGATGAATCAGATGATTTTTCCTGCGTGGGTGAATTTTATTCCTTATTGTCTTTCCCCTTCTTCCTATTTCTAGGTTACTTATCACATTTTCCTTTGTCAGATGAAATGACATGGATTTCAAAAGAAGATGTAGGATCAGATGCAGTAGGGTTTTGATTTGAAACAACAAGTGTAGGAAAAGATATTCGACTTGCTGTTGGAGAGCTAGCATAACCAATCACACCATCCCTGACATGAATGTCTTGACCAGATGGAGTAGGGGGAAAGTAAAATTTCGTTGCTACATGTTTGGAATATTTTCTTTTAGCGTTCCAGGCTGAGTGTAAATTAGATCCAGATATTGGGCATGAGAAATGAATTTCTCTTTAGTGACAACACTGCCTTTGGCCACATCCTCAGCCATAGATGGAAATAAGAACTTAATAAACCACTCAGCTAAAATCTGATCAGGAACAAATGTTTTAACCATTTGACAATGACAACACCAATATGTATATGATTCAATATATGAGTAGAAATGGTCTTTTTAAAGCTGGTCAAAAGTTTCATTCTAGTTTAATATTTGATGGGTAATTGGAAGTGGGTTAAAAAAGTAGTGGCTAAAGCTGTAAATTTATCAAACAAAGCTCCTAGTAATTCAATGTACCACTTTGCAACCAGACCAGTAAGCGTTCACTAGAAAATATGAAATATAACAAAATCATCATTAAGGGTTTTCATCATCTAACAGATGAAATCTCCATAATTTCCATTGAATTTTGGAATATCCAAGGGTAATTTATGTGGAATCACCAGTCACCAATGTAAATAATGAATGGGATCATTGGTGAGCCGATTTAAATATGATAATTCTAATGTTGCAACAAATTGCAACTATGGATTAAAGTCAGGTTGGGCATAACTAAGATAAGATGGAATCGCCTGAGTAGTAGGCCTTTACATACCAACAAATGAATTTTGTTGTTGGTAACCCAGATAGGGGTAGGCTTGCTAACTATGTCCTGGATAAGCATGATATTATTGGAATGGTTGGTGTGACTGCCATTGTATCTGATAAAATGGTTTCCCACCAAGATAATTCAGACCCGGTTATGAATAGACAGGGCCAGCAGAAGCCTGTGACAAAGGTAAACTAGCTTGCAGTAGTGAAATTCCTGATATAGATTGTTGTTGAATACAAGCCTGCGTAGATGGAGTCTGTAGACACGAAACTTGAGGGTTATGGATGGAAGGACCTTCTTGAGCATACTGACCAACAACCATAGAAGAAATGATAGGCATAGTAGGCAGATATGAAATAGGTTGAACTGGTTGATATTGATACGTAACCATTTGCGAGTGAATAGTAAAAGTAGGCTGTCATTGGCAAACATACATTCCAGCATATGATGGACCTAAATAGGATGAAAAACTTCCATATGGAATGAACATCTGTGGTCCCCCAGCATATGGAGTATAGGGATATTACACATACTAACTTTCATATAATGGGTATCTAGAAGATATTGGATAATATGGACAGTAATTAGATGGACCAGCCTGATATTGAGGGTAAGACCATTTAGTACTCATAATAGATGAACCAGATAAAATTCTAGATGATGACATGGGTGAAGTCCATGGACTAGAGGAGACAACAGCGTAGGTTCCATTTAAAGCCTAGTAACCTAGTGGGACTGACATGCCACCATAAATATGTTCCTTGGGTGCCTTCGAAAACATCGAAGATGAAGGAACCGTAGATGTTGTTGCAGCTGTAAAAATTGGTACAGTGTAGGATGTTATCTCTACCATGGTTACATAACCTAGCAAATACTCTCATGAGTTTATGGGAACTTGAGACTGAAAAGGATCAATAGAAGTAGAGTAGGTCAAACAAGTAAAATACTGATATAAATGAATCCTTGGCCCAAAATGAGTGGGAGTCAAAGGGGTTGTCTCTTCCTGAAGTTATTCCTCTATCGAAATCAAAGCAGGTAGAAGCACTTCACCATCAGGCCCAAGATAAATTTTAGGCCATAAACTCTACGGTAAAGAGGAATGCTCGAGAGTTACAGATGGTTTAGGATCAAACAGTTGTATTGGAACAACTTATTGTTATTCAACTTTGGGATAAACTTCTTGATTGACTTCCATTTGAACAAGCTTGGGTTCAGGATTTACCTTTTCAGTGGATTGAATTTCAGTGTCCGCATGTAACTGTGAGATTTCCATCTTGATAGTAGTATATAAACCAGGATTAGTCGAAATGACTCGAGATTCTCTACTCAAAGGATTAGATGTATCTAGTACATCAGGCGACGTAGCACTAATATTTATAGAGGTATCGGACTTTGTAGGATGAGCACAGCTTCGTCTAATAGTAATAGCTTCTCGCAGTAACGAAGGTTTATTCATTGTCGTACATGAACGACAGGGAAGGGGTTGGTGTTCTTCCATGATTTATATTTGATTTTATATAAAAAAATAAATAAAAAAGGGGCGATTCTAGGAAAAATGTTGACCAAGGAACTGTGAACTGTAATATACTACCTCAGTAAAGCAAGGACTTATTATACGTGTAGGCAGTCTCCCCAAATGTTTTGTTTGATGTATCACAAGTACAAGGCGGCTGACTTAGTTACCTATGGATGGTAGGAATCCTAAAGTTGTCCTCCCAAATATATGCAAAGGTATGTGGAGGTTCAATCCGTATTAGCATTGTTTAATCTGAAACCTCACACTGAGAGCATCCCCTTATACTTTTCATACTAGAACACCACCCAATATACTCGAAAGTACATGGACAAGCTCCAATATACTTACGTAGGTGGAATTAGGTATCGCACTCAGAATTTATCGCAAATAATTAATGACAACTGCTATGTTTAATGACACCAGAACATGTCTTATAACCTAGACCTCTAAATTTTATCATTAATGTTACAATACTTCCTTATAAAAATTCAAATAAATGTTATGTTTATCTTGATTGTCAGTTTGTCTTTCAGGTTCACCAGGATATATATTGTAAATTCCTAGAATGAAATTATAATGATAAGAATTCGTTTGGAATTTATTTTTAACAATGAACTAGCTACTATGAATAGAGAAATCAGATTGTGTTTAAATATGTTATTTATAATACTACCTTTTCTAAACTATTCATAAGAAACGCTCACAATATACGTAATACTGCAAGTAAATGACTTTTCTTTTAAATTTCTTCAGTTGATAAGACAAAATAAACTAGTACAAAAAATCGATCAAAAATTTCGAGAAAAGCGAAAGTAGAAAATGATTCACTCTTTTCTAAATAGAAACACAAAAGAAACATTGATCAAGAAATCCAAAACGAAACAAGGAGAGCCAGAAACGGTCTCGAGAGTGGGTGATCCTCAAAACTTTATGAAAACACTAACATTAAATTGGAAGAAAAAGCAGATATATTTTGGCGGTCAAATGGCCCACCTGGGTGGAAAATGATGCGTGCCGAACATTCCCCTAAGCAGTGCTATGCGGAAACCTTTATGTACCAAGACAATGATGGTGGTAGAGGACTCTCTAAAAAAGCAAGCAAGCAGACTACTTTTGCTAAGACACATTCAAATGACTGAAAATAAGCAGGTAAATTATAATAGATGTTTATGGACAAGGAAAAAACCACCAGGGATGATCCGTTGATCCCCAATATCATTGCCAATTTGTTTTACGGAAATAGAAACCTACGGATAAGTATTCTTTCCATAAGTATGTTGGTGCACTTATAACAATAGAGATAAAGATATCTAACATTTTCCTTAAAATGAAATTATAAAGGGATAGAAACCTACTTGTAATGTGTTCACTTTCCCTCGCCTCCCTCCATCACTTTCTTCACTTTCAATCCAACTTAACTCGCTTGATTGATACCTTCCATGGAAAATAGAAGAAAGAAAAAAACATAAAGGAAATATGATATATTCAAGTTAAACAAATTGAATCGATTAAATTCATCAATACACATATAACATCATTTAAACGTGCATTAGGAAATGAAAAAATGTCTTTATTATGAAGTAGATGTAAGAGTACAACCAGTTGATCAATTCACTATCACTCATCTAGATTTACTACCATCCTCATCACATCCAGATTCAATAATCCAGTAGAATCACATTACATGCACAATACCTCCAAGAGTTGATATCTCACCAACATAACTCTACCTAACACAAATTCTTGCTCTCTTGTGCTCTTGTGCACTACCAACATATCGAGATGTAACACATTTGGTGTGTATCGAACCTCCCCAATTGTAAATCTCTGAGAAAATGTGCAATATCCTTGATGATGTAGGGTGGTCAAACTATTTCCTGTGACTACAAGGCTTTTATAATGAATTCAAATTGGAATTTACCAGGAATTTAAGAAATGGGGTAATAGTGGTAAAGGGAAGATAAATACAAGTAAATGAAGAAGTATTGGTAGAATTGATAGGCCTTTCCATAGAACGCGAGAAGTGGCTTGAAATACATACTCCACTACAGAGCGTGGAGTTCATGTTTGCGAACCTGAGATAGGAATTGGTCAAAAAAGGACAGGGTACAATAATGTATGATTTATATAACCATGGAAGGATTTAGCAGGAATCATCCAAAGCAACATTACGTGCGATGGATGGTATCACACGGTAAGAGGAAAAATTTTTAAATTAATGGAAGGATCGAGAAAAAAGGTAATCATAAACCTACCCTATTTTATTAATGTGTTATTACATGAAATTTATTTAAGAGTCAAAATATCTAATGAACAAGCCTTAGTTTTAAGCCATTATGGGCTCATAAAAATAATATTTGTTAGAGGTTTGAATCAAGTATAATGAATTTCGGAATAGTTCTTAGGAAACCCTGAGGCTCCACGAGAAAGTGAATAGCCCATTGAAGGTTCTAGAAACACCCTATGTAATATTCCAAATTAGCACACAGCTACTTGGAATATTAAATTTTGATTTTTCTATTAGAGAGAGGAATAAGAGGTTATGGAGACCCATAAATATCCTTAGTAGGAATAAAATACACTCCTAATGTGAATGGAGGTCATCTTAAAATCTAGATTCAAGACCCTTTGGTGTGAAAAGGGGTTGGATCATGAAGACTGGGTCAACTTTGACCAAATCAAACATTGTTGTTATGGAGGAGTGGCATTCATGGTGGGACAACGCAGTTTTGGAGGGAGATTGAATGCATGGAGGTAGTGACCTAATTAATTGGGGCCAAGGGTGAGGAAGCTCATAACTTATATAAGGAAGAGGATGGCAACCATATGGGTTTATGTTTTGAGATTATTATTTTGATATGGTCTGTTTAGACTTGTTTCTCCCTTCAACTATTTAGCTAATATTGCAGTGTTGTTTATCACAGGGTGTTCCTGGTAGGGAATCCCACCTCTTCCCTTGAGGGGCCTCTCAGCATATTATTGCACTACATTATCCACTATATGGCATCAGGCCAAGCTCCATCTTTATTTTACAACACAATTTCTACATAGTATTGTGTTGTGTTGCAGGGTGCAACAGTGGTGGAGTATATTTGGGTCACTCCCTTGCTTAATTTCAGTTCGAGGAAAGTTTCCTTCCATTGGGAGGCCAGAAAAGAGGAGCCTTGAGACTTATTTCATCATCCATTATTATCCTAAGGTACTTCTATCAGCTATAATGTAGTTATCTTAAGAAACTATGTTATTTTAGTGTGTAGTTGCAGTATAGGGTTTGGAGCCCTAGTTGGGGGAGAAATATTTTTAGTGAGGGTATCAGCCTCTCATTTGGAGAATCTATAGGATTTATTTTCATACATTTCAAGATCAGATCAGTGACCTCCTACCATCTATCCATTTGTATATATTATTCAGCCCTAGGGCCATATTTTTATTTCTGCATTTTTGTTTATTTTAGGAAACCCTTTTCGGGTTACCTTGGAAATGTGTTTGAGAGCCTAGATCTTCACTCCTAGCATTGTTTAATGTATATAACAGTAGATCCATCTTGTTATATCTTATTGTATTATTTTATGCCCTAAAAATGCGCTCTCATGGATCATGGCATTTGTATAGCAATGTCTATCTCATGTATTGACATATTTGCTTAGAGGAGGCTTGTTTTGTATTGCTTGAGTGACTTGATCCTCAATATTTTAAGCCTATTATTTGCTGAAATGTTTAATAAGATGGATGTAAATTTGTATCATACCATGGTGTATTTATTTTTTCACTTCTATTTCCATTATTGTGTTGAAATATTGCTGCTTCCCCATTTGGGAATATTACGGTGGTATCAAAGCATAATCTTGGCTCATCTTGTGAATCTCAGCCAATATGCTATAATAAGAGGAAGAGAAGAAGAAAGAGACCATAATGATGGAAAGAATGAGTTTTATCTCATCCCTTTTTATATCTAAGAGGGACCTCACCAATGAGGTCAAACAAAGAAGAATGGAGAGAAAAAATGAAAGTACGATGGGGTTTCAAGATGAGGAAGGCCCATGTACTTACTATCCACAAAATAAAAATTCGTTATTGCATAGAGCTCCAAAGAAAAATTATATGCACTTTCCCTTTGAAGAAGAAGACAAGAGGAATGGAGATGGAGGGTACTTAGGTCATGAGATTCTAAGTGAGTATCTTGCAGAATATAAGTCTCAACCTAGAGCTTTCAAGGAGAATATAACTCTCCCACATTTCATTAAAATCAAAGAAGAAATAAGACCTTGCAGCAATAGATTTCTATTTTCTACATTTGATGGGTCATCCACATGCACAGAAAGAGCTTGGGGAATGAGGTTGGATGCATTCTTCCTGCTACACCTAGTAGTAGAAAAAGAAGCTGTCAAGATTGCAGCACTGCACCTTGAGGGTGAAGTAAACATTTGGTGGTTTTCTCTCATGAAAGAGTTATTGCATATGTAGATGTTACTCGAACGTTCATCAAGAAGTTTGACAAGAAGAAATTAGAGGAGAACAAACTTCCACCACCACTTGTTGCATGCGCACTTGCATCACGAGAAAGAACAATTTCACCTTTGCAAAGTGGTCTTGATATCTTGACATTTAGAGTCCCATGCACTATTCTGAAGAGGCATGAGGAGGAGGAGACTTATACCAGCACTGATGCAGCCATAGAAGAACAACCATCATCATCAGTATTTGGGGAAGTCATGACACGGGAGGAAGGAACCCTTGTAGCAGTATAAGATGTTCCCAAGCTTTACCAAGTTATGCACATATTTCCATTTCCTATTATTACAAAACATCATATGGAGGATTATGGAAACATGTTATCATGGAAAATGCATGACCTAGGGTAAAAGCACATTGCTAATTTGGAGCAGCAGACTATCACTACACTGAGGAACCTTGATTTTTTCAAGGAGGGCATAAATAGTCATCCTAGTATATCATTTTTTATCTGCACAAAACTCTTGGGTTCGAGTGTATAATTTTGGAATATAGGATGAAAATTATCCGTGGAAATCCAATGCAAAACTATATGTTTAACATTATGCATCATCATGACACAACAGATGCACCATCATGGAGATTAGCAGCGCTATCATTGAGTAGAAGTGATGAGTTGGGGGCCCAACTATTATTAGGGAATTCTGATGACCATTATACTTGTGTGACATTGGATAGGCAGATGGTTGATGGAGGACATATTATGATGAATGGCATCTTCCATTATTATGATGGATCTTCTTTGATGAGCAGTTCATTTCTCAATGAGAATATTTTACATTCAGTATATTTGGATCCTTATGGGATCAAATTGGTCATTGATGAGTGGTATTCATTTGGAGATATCTAGGAGATTGCATTTCAACATCCCATGAAATGAAAATATAGAAATTTGATTTGGGAGGATGGTATTCTCCATTGGAGGAATGCCAATTTCGAGCATGACGATAGACGCTCACCATTGGTTGGATGGGTGATGTTGATGAGCAAGAGGTTGGAAAGCCACTTGAAGATCTATGACACAGGGCAACAGGAGGCAAGGCTGCAATGGCTACTCTTGAAAGAGTTTGGCCATCATGTAGCATATCCTATCCCAAAGGGTGTGCTAATGGTTGGGACTTGGCATAGCACTTGCATCATATGGTAGCAAGGAGTTTGAGTGTATTGGGGTGGTGTGATATATTTCATATAAACCATCATGTTGTTTCTCCATAGTTTATATGGTGATGGTGTGGGGAGGCAACAAGAGTTGTTGTTTCTTTGGAAGCTCTTGGGAGAGTATGGGCTGATTTTATACCATACTTTGCATGATGTTGTAGGAGTAGGTGATGGAACCATCATGGTGCAAAGGGGATACTCCTTAGCCTTGGAGGATTAGGGGGCACTTCCACTTTGGAAGGAATCTCCCATATATAGCAGCATTATGGTAGATGATTTTGACATTTGGCATGTCAAAGAATGGAGCTATGAGATGACAGGAGCCTTATTACAAAGGCTAACAACGCTATCACTTGGGAGCTTGGGTTAGTTGATGGAGTGTTCCCAGTATCACTTCACATACGATGCACTTGATGGACAAGTAGGAGATAAGAGTGATGGAGTAGTGGATGGAGACATCTATAACCATGATATGATCTTCTTGACTTATATCTCCAAGCATAAGAAGAATGATTTTCATGTAGCACATGGTTTATTCCTTCTCATGGAGATATGCCATACCACTATGGAGGGCTCATTCATGGATCTTATTATCATCTTACTCTCATTACATGGTAAGAGTTGTGTTTTTTCACTTATCGATTATATAACATAGTATTTGCATTCTCTTGCCATTTGTATATAGTGTATTGCTCCACAAGAGGTGAAGACTCAATTTGGGCTTTATGGTCATTTTTGGACCAACATTAGTGATAGATAGCCATATCTTTAATGGACTGGGGCAAGTGTTGTATTATTATTTGTATTCTAATTTGATAAACAATGCCATTTACTATTTTCTAGTAGATGAGATGACGTGCGCAACTAGAAACCTATTGAGAGACAACTTTCCATGTTATATTTTGAAACAACAGTTAAGAAAAACTACATTGTGACTACTTGGGAGACTATTGGTACCTTCCAACACTATATAAAACCTTTAGTACCTATCTCATTTGGATTCCCTATGATGATAATGTCATATTCACTTTATATTATTTGGTCTTGGAAAGAACCAAAGAGTGGGTTTTTGAGGATCCAATTACCTTTTTGCTTTATGAAGGCAACATGATTGCAGTCCAAATTCAGCAGCAACTCTACACTTATCATAATTTGATGTAGGAAAATTAAAATTATCCTACTCTTATACTGCAAAGGCAATGGCTACACAGTTTCTACTAAATCTTAGTTTACATCCATTAATAAGATGTATTTAATAACAAAATGTTCCTCTTTTAAATAAATCCTAGAATCACTTCCTTAACTGACAAGATATAGTTTACCCTTGCTCTTTAGTGTGCAGCTTTATATCCATTGAATAAATGTGATTTGTGTGGTAGCATTCGATACAAAATTCACTTAGAAACAACTTGAACTTTTAAGGGAGCAACTGCATGTAACTTCATTCAGAAGACATATTGATCTTTAAGGGAGAAATTACATGTATACTAATGGAATTTAAGAATTGATGGTTGTTGATATGAACTTTGTGTTGTACATGATTCACTACATCGACCATCACACAACATAAACTATAATGAACAAACCCAATTTCAATATTGTTGAAATTCATATTGATCTTTTGGTATCGACTATTTCTTTAGACATCGCAGTGTACAGTCAGACCATCAAACCATCTAACATAGACTCTAACATGCGTTACCTATGATTTATCTTCAATCGCAGCTTCCTCAGGCTAGAGGAGTTTGCCTTCCTTATGCACATTTTCTTTGAAAATATGTGCCACTGCTTAACGCTTATCATTACAATTGCTTAACGTCGTTCAGTTCTCAACACGAACTGCCAACTCAAGTCTTACAAACACAGGCCTTCACATAAAGCGCAACTCCTCAAGTACGTAATTCAGCTCTTCACGAACACAACCCAATGTTGTGTTCTACTCCTATGTGCACTCATTTATAGATATAACAAGGCCATGGATCTATGCCCACGAATCCACATGATACTGGTAATGTGTAATTCCACAAGAATGCTTACCACATTTTGAACTTGTGCCCTTCTTCCTGCATCACATCATACACATATACAATATACATAGAAAATATAATTACATTCAGAATACAAATGGACAATTTAAAATTCCAATCAAAAGAGTATTGCATGGGCTAATAAGCATTAGCTGCCCCTCTGCAATTTCAATAGCTAATTCAGATTCTCTATTAATTCTCACATATGCTCACGCCCTATTCATCTCCAGCTTCTCTAATTTATACAAAATATAATAAAATATTCTTCTCGGAATAGTATTCTTCTAGAATTCCTCAACAAACCAATGCCTCCCTATTATTTAGCATTTTTCCCTATCTTGGCTCTATTCCACGCAGGGAAAGAAACCAATTTCTATTATTATGCCAAATCTAATTAAATATAAAAAAAACTAACAATTCTCTAAAAATAAATAACAAATTTAATAAAATATATTATTTAAACTATTTCTAAGTCTATTTTATTTCTAATTAGCCACAACATGTGATCAAGATGTCACATTGCTGTCTAGGTGCTTGATGCTCCTGCATTAGACTCCCGGGGAAGAAAACTGATCTTGTAATAGTTTGGAGTCGATCCCCAATCTCTATAGCTCTGCTGGCATCTTCTACTGGTTCTTTTTCTGGTTTTTAGTATAGGTACCAATCTGTAATACATGACTAAGTCACATGTTTGGAATTCCTTTTTCGGCCTCTTCATATCTGCTTGATGTTTGTCTCTGCTACTGCATTCCTGCCATCTACTTTTGACATCTCCCTCAAATATGATTCTAGGAGTTAGCTAATTCACAAATACTTGGATTTTCTTTGGATCCAATTTCAACTCTTCTTTAGAGACTGCATATTCCTCCAAACCTTCATTCATCAACTTGATGGTGATTTTATATAAGGCTTGAGAATTTGTACTCATGCGCCATTCAACTTCTTTCTTCGGACTGAGTACTGTTGGCACAACACATGGATTAAGGCTTCCACTGATTAACCATTTATCCATCAACTCTTGCACTTGTCTTCCAGCTTCGGCATTTTCTTGCATTAACCTGTAGGCTACTTTATTCGGAAAACTGGCTCCAAGTATTAGATCAATATGGTGACTAATACTCCTAATGGGCAACAACTCATCCACAACAATATCAACACAATCATTCAATAAATTTTGAATTTCGTCAGGTAAATCTTCTAAATTTGTGGAAGTTAAAATTACCTTGGGTTTTCCAACACTAGAAAATTGCATCTTCTAACCCTTCTCATCTTCTTGCAATAGGATCTTCTCATTCATCAACATAACGTTGTTTCCAGGTGCTTCTTCATTAGCTTTAGCTTTCAACGGTAGTAGTGTATGCTTATTCCCATCTTTCTCCAAAGTACAAGTGTTTCTTCTGCCATCATGTATGGCATTTCAGTCAAATTGCCAAGGCCTCTCTATCAATATGTGACATACATCCATCGGCATTATATCACATAAAATGACATCCTTGTAAGTACCAATCTGAAATTCAACTTGACATTGTTCAGTTACAAAAATTTGATGGCCTTTCTGAAGCCATGATACTTTATAAGGAGTGGGGTGTAGTGTTCTCTCCAACTTCAACTTGTCCACCATCTCTGTAGAAACAAGGTTGTCAGTACTACCGCTATCAATTACCAATTTGCAACACTTACCCTTGGACTTACATACAGTTCTGAATAGATTATTTCTTTGAACTGGTTCTTTGGCTTCCTTAGCTTCCTCAAGTAATATGCTTTTCAACATCAAGGATTCTCTAGCTTCTGGTGGTTCCTCTTTAGCTTCAAGTTGAGAAATCTCCTCCTTGGCTTCAGCAACATTCACGCTGCGTTGGTTTGCTGATCTCTAATGAGGAAAATCCCATTGTACATGTCCCCATTCACCACATGCAAAGCACTGGACATCTCTTCCTCGACCTTTTCCTCTGGGAATGAACCTTCTGCGGCCATAATCTCCTCTTTGTTGTGATCTATTTCTCGCACTACCTACCTCATTCTGAGAGTTTTGAAATTTGGATTCAAATGTTCCCCCTTCTTTTGCCGAATTGCTTCCTTTATATCTCTGGTTTTGTTTGCGCAATAGTTTTTCCTCTGTCCTCAAGGCTGCTTGATAGGCATCTTCAATCGACTTCAAATTTAATACGCTGATATCATCCTGTATTTCATATCTCAAACCATTTATATATCTAGCTACCTTTTCTAGATCATCTTCAACATGGCCAGATCTAATACTCAGCTTATAAAATTCTTCAGTATATTCCTTGATTGTCATCCCTTTTTGTTTTAAGTTCTGCAATTGTCTAAAAAAAATTAATTGGTAATCCTTCAGTAAAAACTTACCCTTCAGCTTACTTACCATCCTGTGCCATTTCTTGATATTGGGCTTCCCTTTTCACTCCCTTAATAGCTGCAATTTTTCCCACCATAAGGCTACATAGCCTTTCAATCTCATGGCTGCAAAATTTACTTTCTTCTTGTCATCGACTTCTTCATAGTCAAAGTATTTATCTAATGAATTGATCCAGTCCATTAGCACCTCCACACTAAGACTTCCATCATATAAAGGTACTTCTATTCTTGGTTGACTTCCGGCTTTGACTACCATATTTATGACCTTAGCTGCTTCATTTTCTTCCTCCACTTCTTCGTCAGTGGTCTCTTATTCATTGGAACTATCGACTGCACCATCTGCTGCTCTCCGTTGAGTAATTTCCATGGTAGCCATTCTCATGCGCAAATGCTGGATCTCATCTAGCAAAATTGCATTTGCTATAGGTCTCCCTCGACCTATCCCAGCTCCTCTTCTGGGTGGCGTTCTCTACAATACTCCAAAACATCTTAACAAGCTCTGATACCACAAATGATGTAGGAAAATTAAAATTATCCTAATTTTATACTGCAAAGGAAATGGCTACACAATTTCTACTGAAGCTTAGTTTACATCCATCAATAACATGTAATTAAAAACAAAATGTTCCTCTTTTAAATAAATCCAAGAATCATTTCTTTAACTAATAGGATATAGTTTACCCTTTCTCTTTAGTGTGCAGCTTTATATCCATTAAATAAATGTGATTTGTGTGGTAGCGTTCGAAACAAAATTCATTAAGAAACAACTTGAAATTTTAAGGAGGAACTGCATGTATCTTTATTCAGAAGAAAGATTGATCTTTAAGGGAGAAATGACATGTATACCAATGGAATTTAAGAATCGATGGTTGTCGATATGAACTCTGTGTTGTACATGATTCACTACATCCACCATCACACAACATAAACTATAATGAACAACCCCAATTTCAATACTGTTAAAATTCATATTGATCTTTTGGTATCGACTATTTCTTTAGAAATCACAGCTTATGGTCAGACCATCAAACCATTGAACACAGACTCTGACATGCGTTACCTGTGATTTATCTTCAATCGTAGCATCCTCAGGCTAGATGAGTTTGCTTTCCTTACGCACGTTGTCTTTGACAATCTGTGCCACTGCTTAATGCTTATCATTACAATTTCTTAATGTTGTTCAGTGCTCAACATGAACTGTTGACTCAAGTCTTACAAACACAGGTCTTCACATAAAACTTAGCTCTTCAAGTACGTAATTCAGCTCTTCATGAACACAACCCAACGCTGTGTTCTGATCCTATGTGCGCTCATTCGTAGAGATAACAAGGCTGTGGATCTATGCCCACAAATCCACACGATACTATTAATGTGTAATTCCACAAGAATTCTTACCACGTTTTGAACTTGCGCCCTTATTCCCGCATCACGTCATACACATATACAATATACATAGAAAATAGAATTACATTCAAAATACAAATGGAAAATTTAAAATTCCAATCAACAGAGTATTGCATGGGCTAATAAGCATTAGCTACCCCTCTGCAATTTCAATAGCTAATTCAGATTCTCTGTTAATGCTCACATACACTCATGCCCTATTCATCTCCAGCTTCTCTAATTTATACAAAATATGAGAAACTATTCTTCTCGGAATAGTATTCTTATAGAATTCCTCAACAAACCAATGCCTCCCTATTATTCAGAATTTGTCCCCATATTGGCTCTATTCCATGCAGGGAAAGAAACCAATTTCTATTATTATGCCAAATCTAATTAAATATAAAACAAACTAACAATTCTCTAAAAATAAATAACAAATTTAATAAAATATATTATTTAAACTATTTCTAAGTCTATTTTATTTCTAATTAGCCACAACATGTGACCAAGATGTCACATTGTTGGCTAGGTGCTTGATGCTCCTGCATCATAAGTGGAGAGAGAGGTAATGTGGGGTAGGCCATTTGATCTATCAAGTTCAGCAATGCAGCCCACCTTCTTTGCATGAGCGTAAGGTGGAAGAGTATTTCTATGAGTTACCATTTTGGAGGGTGACTCATTTTGTATGGATGATAGCTTGGGGATGGGAGATTCACATGGGAAGGAAGGTTCCCAATATATTTCAGATTCCAAGCCTCAAGAAGGCCTATAGATAGTATATTGTTGCCTCCATGGGTATTTCACTTCTTCATGATGATAACTATTTGGGATTGTCACCAAAAGCTAACTTGCATAATTGGGAGGAGAAACTTCGAGACTTGTTGATGAGACAACATCTTGTACTTTGGAGGAACTCATCATACGAGGACGCTAAAATAGGAAGAGGAGAGGCTCTTCAGTTCTATCCTTGTAGTTGCTTGAGGACAAGCAACATTTGGGAGGGGAGGACTCTAATATTCCTAAATTATCACACAGCTAATTGAAATATTAAATTTTGATTTTTCTCTTAGATAGAGGAATAAGAAGGTACGACGACCCATAAATCTCCTTAGTAGGAATAAAATACACTCCTAGTGTGAATGGAGGTCATATTAAAAGCTATATTGAAGACCCTTAGGTGTGAAAAGGGGCTAGAGCATGAATACTAGGTCAAATTTTACCAAATCAAACATCGTTGTTATGGAGGAATGGCATTCATGGTGGGACAACGCAGTTTGGAGGGAGAATAAATGCATGGAGGTGGTCACCTAATTTAGTGGCGCCAAGGGTGAGGAATATAATAACTTATATAAGTAAGAGGATGAAATCCATATGGGGTTATGTTTTGAGATTATTATTTAGATATGGTCTGTTTAGACTTGTTACTCTCTTCAGTTGTTTAGCTAAGATTGTAGTGTTGTTTAGCACAGGGTGTTCCTAGTCGGGAATCCCACCTATTCCCTTGAGAGGCCTCTTGGGAAATTATTGCACTACATTATCCACTATTTGATATCAGGCCAAGCTCCATCTTTTCTCTACAATATAGTTTCTACAAAGTATTGTTTTGTGTTGCAGGGTACAGTAGTGGAAGAGTTGATTTGGGTTACTTCCTTGCTTAATTTAAGTTGGAGGAAAGTTTCCTTCCATTAGGATGCTAGAAAAGAGGACCATTGAGCCTTATTTAATCATACAACATTAGGCTAAGGTGCTGCTATCAATTACAATGCAGTTTATGAAGAAATTGCATTATTTGAGTGTGCAGTTGCAGTGGAGGGTTTGGAGCCCTAGTTGAGGGAAAAATATTTCCAGTGAGGGGATCAGCCTTTCATTTGGAGAATCTATACGAGGATTTTTCATATATTTCCGGATAATATGAGAAACCTCCTATCATCTATCAACTTGCAGATATTATTCAGCCCTGGGGCCATATTCGTATTTCTGCATTTTTGTGTATTTCAAGAAACCCTTTCTGAATTACCTTGGAAATGTTTTTGGGAGCCTAGATCTTCACTCCAACCATTATTTGAGCTATATAATAGTAGATACATCTTTTTATATCTTTATTTAACATTTTATTCCCTAAAACTGTGCTGTTATGCCTCATGGCATTTGTATAGCAGTTTTTTTCTCGTGTATTGACATATTTTCTTAGAGGAGGCTTGTTTTGTATTGCTTGAGTGACTTGATCCTCAAGATTTTGAGCCTATTATTTGCTGATATGTTTAATAATATGGCTGTATATTTGTCTCATACCATGGTGTATTTATTTGTTTAGTGCTATTTCCATTATTGTGTTCAAATATTTCTACTTCCCCATTCGGCAATATTACACCCTACTTAATAATAAACAACTAGAGGAGAATGAGGAGGCCAATCGAAATGAAAAATTCATGGTAGAAGGTACCCTATAGGAAAAAGCACAAACCTCAACCCCTCAAAAATTAACAAATGTAGAGAAAATAATGGATTCCCTCTTGGCCTCCCTACCTAGAAAAAGGTGAAGATTTCCTAGGCTGGCTAAGTCAGGAAATCCTATGAACTCCTATAAGCAATTTTTGGAGGAAATTCAACCTCAAAAAATTCTTGATACAGAAGGAATGAAATAGGAGACCCATTAGGAGGATTCTCCTCTAGAGCACGAAATAGAGGTGGCCCGTGTTTTGGAAGGATTTGAAAACTTTCTAAATTATGTGAATTTAGAGGAAGTTTTAGTTTGTTCGAAAAATCCTTCTCACCAGAAGACACCTTGTAATTCTCTAGCCTCTCCTCTTAATTCTACAACCACTGCTATTTTATAACCCTTACGATAATGTTAAAATTATTTTCTTTAATAACATTCTAAATATTATGTTGTAACTCTCTTAGAACCCTCCTCCCTTGAATAAGTAGCTTTACAATTTCATTCAGAAAGTGTGGAACAATAAGTCAATATTTACATTCCAATCGAAACTAAAGTTGAAAAATATCTCATGAAACCTGTAATTGATGTCACACTTGAATCCACTCAAGAAATTATGGTTGAAATAGCTAAGGTCATAGCTATTATTTTCATTTCGTCTACTCCAATTTTTCCAGCAAAATTTTTTTCATATAAGATTTGAAGAGACCTGAAGAGTAAAGGGAAAAATAACACTAGCAAACTAAATGAGTTGTTGAGAAAAGAAAATATGGAACTACAAAGGAAGGAATGACAACTAAATAAGTGGTTGAAAAACAGTAGTCCAAAAGGCTTCAAGAAAAGAGAAATGATAAGAAGAAGGAAGAACGAGAGAATGAAATTAAATTTGATTTGAAGACTTTGTTCTTACCTCTATTGTGGGAACTCAAACTGAGTTGGACCCATTAAAAATAGATGTTTTGACTACTGAATTTTGGAAATATGATGCAACAAATTGTCCTTGATGACAACGTACTTGATGAAGTTTTATTTTATGGAAACATACTTGATGAGTTTCCTTTTGATAAGCAACCTATGTGTAATGTTCCAAAATTGGAACAACTACACTATTGGGAATAATTTGAGTTATTACCAATGGGGAGCTTCAGAAAATCACGAGCTTGGAAATTTAGCACATATAAATAGATGTATAATAACATCATACTAGCAGATTTAAGAACGTCAGCAAGATATTTACCAATATTCTCCTTCTCGGGTAGGGAAATGCAGCAATACCAGGCATAAAATAGCTATCTTCTGAAAATAACGCTATATAAGTTGGGAATGGGACTTGGATCCCTTATAAGACATGATATAAAAATTATATGCATGATTAGAGGTGGAAGAAATGATTCTAGCTCATAGAAACAGATTTCCCCGAATCTATGCAACTAAAATAAGCCAAAACCTCGTAGCCTGGCTCATGCAGCAACTACTGAAACAAGGAGTGCATTATTCTAATGAGGCTCTCTACAAAAAATGATGGAATAAATATGATCTAATATTTATAGTACCAAAAAAATAGATAAATGGAGGTTTACCCTCTTATACAGCCAAACAAGATAACCAGCAAATGATTTTGGCAAAATGCATGAAAAACAACAACACTACAAAAATAACGCAGTTATTTCCTCTCTGTACCATACATGGCTGAGTATGACATGAAAGACCTGAATAATACAGAAATATGGCCAATGGCCTCTCAATAAGACTCTTAGAGGGAAATGAGCACCTCCTCTTCTAAGATTTGCATTAAATCAAAGGGTGCAGCTGTGCTAGTATTGTTGTTGCATAAAGGACGCATTTTTCTGAAGGATACTGCGTTGTGGCTGAATTTGGATGACTGGCCCCAAGCCAAATTCTGAAATTAAGCTCAAATCCTTCTCTCTTGATCCCTTAAGCAAGCTGATCCAAAGAGAGGATGGAATTCATGCACAGGAATCCCTTGCACTAAGCAGTGCAACAACTACGGCTAAACAACTGAAGTATGCAATTGGTCTCTATACCAATAAATATGAATACATGAATGATCTCCCTTTGATGCTATGCCTTCCTTTTATCTTTGGTGAGTCTCCTCACCCCTAACCCCACACAATGTTGAGGTGACTTCTTCATGAAGCTTCCTCTTTCAAAATTGCATTTCCCTAGCTTGCTTCCCTCCTCTTGTGGTTGTGCTGTTGACTTGGTCAACTAATCCACCTCGAATTCCTCTTTTCACACTATAGATATTCAATATAGTTTACATATGTGTCTTAGGTTGATCCTTGTTCACATTGAGCTAGTTTTATTGAGTATTTCTTCCTCCTCAAAAATGGTTATTGACTTAGTCAAACTTGACTATGTTTCCATCTAAAATGTCCCTGTTCACACTTGGAGGTGTAAAACCAGCTCCTAAAGTGATCTCTTTCCTTAATAAGGTGGAATTTATTCATATTTTATTGTTCATGGGCCTCCTTACCCATTTATTCCTCTCCTAGGTGAAAGTAGCAAAATCTAATATTCCAATTTGCTTATGTGCAAATTTTGGAATATTACAATCCGTCCCTCCCAAATGTTGCTTGTCCTCTAGCAATTGCAAGGATAGGATTGAAGAGAACCCTCTTCTCCCCTACAAAAACCTCACCAGATGAAATCCTCCAAGGATGAAGGTGTTGTATCATCAATATATCTCCAAGTTTCTCCTCCCAAGTGTGCAAGCCATCTATTGGGGAACATCCCAAATGGCTAACGCTATGTGACAATGAAACATTCATGGAAGCAACAATGGGCTGTTTGTAGGTCCTCTTGAAGCATGAGGGCTGATATAGATTGGGATTCATCATCCCCATTTTAATCTCTCCTCCCCAAGCTATCAACCAAACAAAATGGGTCACCCTCCAAGATGGCAACTCATGAAGAATCTCTTCCACCTTGAGCTCATGTAAAGAAGGTGGGCTGCATGGCTGACTGTGTGGAGTCAAAATGTACATCTCCTATTTTTTTTCTCTCCACCTATGATATATATGTGGCTGATACTGATATATGGCTGAAATATAATAGTCTTCACGGAAGACCCAAGCCACCCCATCAAATCCAACACCCATGAGGTGTCTCCTTAAAGAACTCAAACCTCCCAAATGAGTCCTCTCATTTGAAGGCAAGATGTATAGTATGGAAACCAAGGTCTGCCCACTATTCTTTATGAAATATGTAGCATGTGTAATGTGAAGAATCATATTTTCATTGGGCCTCTTCAACTCTTGTGCCATTCCTCCAATCGTACTTCCTACAATCAATGTTTTAGCAGCATAATATGGAAGCATAAACACATGAAAATAAAGAGGTAGAACATAGTCCCAAACATGGAAACAACGAAGGGAATTCTTTACCTGCCTCAATACATAGCAAAACCAGTGTACTTTCAGCCACTTGTTTTCTGCCACATTCATTTTACAAAATGGAAACATGAAAGCATAGTTTTGTGCCAATGATGCACACCGAAAACCATGTGGCATTCCCCCACAACCCACAAATAGAATGGCCATCATAAATGCTGCAAGTGGCCTCAATTACATAAAAATACAATATGATAGAAGGAAATACCCTTCTTGGTATGATATTCTGCTCATACAAATAATGAAGTGTAAAATACAAAAAAAAATTTTTACCTCCTCTATCATGTACTTTGGTCATTGAGCTGAAATGGCTCAAGTGCAAATTCTCCCTTGCTGCTAGTGAGTAGGGAAGTGGTTGTGCCAACATTTTCTTCATATTCCAGGTTTTACATCTCTCCATATGCTGATATACATTCAATTGAATTCCCTCCCAAGTGAAATCCCCCATTAAGGGATGGTATGCATAAAATTGCATGGAAGGAAAGTCCACAAATGCTACACGTAGATCTTTCTCCTTGTGCTTGTGAACCCAAGCCAAGAATTTCAAAACATGGTAAGGGATGCTTCCAACCATTACTTCCTAATTCTCATATTCCATATGCCTACACAGTATATTTCTCGTGAAATTGTCTTGAGAACACTCCAGCAAACAATCCAAGCTCCCAAGTGACAACGCTGCTAGCCTTTGGAGTAGGGCCACTGTCAACCCAAAGCTCAATTCTTTGACATAGATTGTGTCAAATACTCTTCCAAATTTTTTTTTGTGTATGTAGAGATCCTCCCAAGATGGATGTGTTGCTATTTTCACTATTTTAGTGCCATCCCTTACTCTTGCAACCTCATGCCAAGTGTGAGAGCAAATCTGCCCTTGTTCTCTCCCAATCCTTCAAAGCAACAAATGACTTTGATGCCTCATCATACCTCCATCATATAATATATGTGGTGAAAACATAATTATCACATCACCATAATGCATCCACCCTCCTTTCTGCCCCATGATGAAAGTATCCTGCCAATTTCTCTTCCCCTTCTCATCCCATGGGAAAGGACACATCATAGAGTGACTAAACTCTCTCAAGAGTAGCCAACGCAGCATTGCCTCTTGCTGCCCAGTGTCATAGACTTGCAAGAGGTTTACCAATCTCTTGCCTCTCATCCACATCCACTCAAATCCATGTGGATGCCTCCTAGCTTGCTCCATCTTGGCATTCCTCCAATGAGGTCTACCATCCTCCCATATCAGATCATCCTTCTTGCATTTCATAAGAGGCTGAAATGAAACTCCTTGGAGATCTCAAAGAAAATATCTCTCATCAATGATTATCTTAGACCCATAAGGATCCAAAGGGGCTGAAGGCAAGGCCTCCTTGCTGCTACCTCTTGACAGCGCTGTAACTCTCCTCAGGGGTGTTCTGGCTATCTCATGTGTCAACCCCCAAATGAACATGTGCTTCTGCATGAGTTTGTTTGGAGCAAAGTTCACTCCATCCTTCAAGAATTCCCACTCCAACCTCAAAGGTTATATGTAGCCCATCATTGGTCCATGAGGTTGATGGTTCAAATCTCCCTTGAACCCTTGAAGCTTTCACAGTGCAGTGCAATCCTACTGCTCTATCTCAATAATGTTATTTGATCTTGGGCCATATGCAAACAAATCTCCAAGTCTTTCCATAAAATTTTCTGGAATCTTAAGACATGGAAATTTATGCATACCTTTGTGAGTCTTTGGGACATCTTCTATGGATGCAAGAGGTCCTCTCTTCAATGTGTTGCATGATCCAACTGTTGGTGTATAAGGCTTCTCTCTTAGGGCTATGGCAGTGCTGGTACTTGCCTCTTCCCATGGGGGTGTGTACCCTCTCTAATCTGATATCTCTCCATCAAAATTTCTAATCAGCTCTTGAGTGAACTCAGAAAAGGAAGTCACTCTTGTATGTCTTGAGTGAGTGAACCACCAAGCATTGGCTTCACCCTCCAGGTGCAGCACCGCTACTTCTACTGCCTCCCTCTCTCCCACTAGATGAAGTATGAAGAATGCCTCAAGATTTCTTGCCCAAGCTCTTGCTTTAGTTGACCCATAAAATTTAAACAATAGGAATCTATTTCCTTTGATATCTTCTTTGCTACAAGGTCTTCCTCCTTCTCTTAGTTGAATAAACTGAGGAAAATCTAGGGTCTCTTTGAAAGCCCTAGGTTGGCACTCGTATTCTACCAAATACCCACTCATAATTTCATGCTCTAAGTGGTATCCTTGCTCTTCAATTCCTCTACAAGAACAGGAAGTTCATGCATCTGCTTCTGCTTCTTCAAACCTTCCAGAGGTCTCACTGCAACTCTCTCCTCCTTGAAACCCTTTTGGAGTTTCAATGCATTTCTCTTCTTCTTTCTTCTTGGATATAAAAATGGCTGAGAGTAAGATCATCCTCTCCATCATTTTGATCTCTAATTTTCCTCTTTTCTCCTTTGATAGCTTGATCTCACAGGCTGTGCCAGATATCATGCTCTGATACCACTGTAATGTTCCAAAATTGGAACAGCTACACTATTGGGAATAGTTCTAGTTATTACCAATGGGGAGCTTCAGAAAATCATGAGCTTGGAAATGTAGAGATGCTCAATAGATTTATAACAACATCATACCAGCAGATGTAAGAACCTCAGCAAGATATTGACCAATATTCTCCTTCTCGGGTAGGGAAATGAAACAATATCGTGCATAAAATAGCTGTCTTCAACAAATAACGCTATATAAGTTGGGAATGGGAATTGGATCCCTTATAAGACATGATATAAAACTTATATGCAGAATTAGAGGTGAAAGAAATGATTCTATCTGATATAAACAGATCTCCCTAAATCTATGCAGCTAAAATAAGCCAAAACCCCATATTCTAGCTCATGTAGCAATTACTAAAACAAGGAGTGAATTATTCTAATGAGGGTTTCTGAAAAAAATGATGGAAGAACTCTCTTCTGAGATTTATATTAACCAAACAATAGAGAAATGGATTTTTATCCTCTTATACAACAAAACAAGATAGCTGGCAAAGGATTCCGGCAAAATGGATGAAAAACAACAGCACTACAGAAATAATGTAGTTACTGTCTCTCTGTACTATAAATGGCTGAGTATGACATGAAAGAGCTGAATAATACATAAATATTTCCAATTTCCTCTCAACAAAATTCCTGGAGGGAAATGAGCACCTCCTCTTCTAAGATTTGCATTAAATCAAAGGGTGCAGTTGTGTTGTTGCTACTGTTGCATAAAGGATGCAGTTTTATCAAGGAGACTGCATTGTGGCTGAATGTCGATGAATGGCCCCAAGAAAAATGCTGAAATGAAGCTCAAATCCTTCTCTATTAATCCCTTAAGCAAGCTGATCCAAAGAGAGGATGGAATTCCTGCATAAGAATCCCTTGCACTAAGCAGTGCAACAACTCCGGCTAGACAGCTGAAGTATGCAATTGGTCTCCAGACCAATAAATCTGAATATGTGAATGATATCCCTTTGATTCTATGCCTTCCGTTTATATTTGGTGAGCCTCCTCACCCCGGACCCCACACAATTTTGACGTGACTTCTTCATGAAGCTTCCTCTTTCAAAATTGCATTGCCCTAGCTTGCTTCCCTCCTCTTGTGGCTGCGTTGTTGAATTGGTCAACTAATCCACCTCCAATGCCTTTTTTCACACTAGAGATCTTCAATCTAGTTTACATATGTGTCTTAGGTTGATCCTTGTTCACATTGAGCTAGTTTACTTGAGTATTTCTTCCTCCTCAAGAATGGTTGTTGACTTAGTCAAAATTTACTATGTCTCCATCTAAAATGTCCTTGTTCACATTTGGAAGTGTAAAACCAGCTCCTAAGGTGATCTCTTCCCTTACTAAGGTGGAATTTATTCATATTTTATTGTTCATGGGCCTCCTTACCCATTTATTCCTCTCCTAGGTGAAAGTAGCAGAATGTAATATTCCAATTTGCTTATGTGCAAATTTTGGAATATTACACTATGTGTTAAAGATGTAAAAAGTATATACATAGTTTTTATGAAGAGAAGTCACGTATACACGCGGGTAGAAAGAATCAAAGTCGCGTATACCTTTTACACTCTAAAATTTTGATACCAAGGGGCATTACCATGGTATTATCCCACAATATTCAGTGTTGTGTCGTCTATTTGATTCCGTCAAAGAATACCATCATCACTTGTGTGGTTTTGGCTCACGGTATTGGTAAAGCCTAAAACTATATAAGGATATGAATATCATAGTGCAAAGGTGTGCATGTGTCTGGGTATTAGTGAATAGTTCACTCTGAAGTATATCTGCAAGGAATGGATTACAATTTATTGATAGATCTGAAATAATAATGCACCTATGAATAAAATGATGATTAGGATCCCTAGACCTGAAATGACTATGTATCATCTAGATCTATCTATGGAATGTTTAGTTCTCTGATCTGGAAAATGTCTGCTGAAGTGAAGGGTAAGATCTGAGCTATTTATTTGTTCTGAAGTGTTCCACAGTCCTGTAATTTTTGCAAACCTATATGTAGGTTCGTCTCTGTAAAAGCGTGTATATACGTAGGTTCAGTTAAGAAAAAGCGCGTACGGGATCTAGGGTTTTGCTGAAGTGTGCGGAAGGAAATGTCTGATCTATGTTTTTTGTTTTACTGTTGTCTATCAATGATGTCTTCGTACAGATCCGAGTTGTTTGAATATTGATTATGATTCTGTTGAATATAATTAAATATCATTGTTTGGAGTGTTAGTCATCAGTATTTTTCACTATTTGTAGATGACTATAGGATGGTTCTAGTTTTCTGAAAGCAACGTTCCTTTAATATTGTGACTTTAAGAAATCCCAATACCTTCATTATCCTTATATTTTCTTTTCACTATTCCTTAGTTTTCTATCTCAAGTGTTAGTATGAATCTTAATTCCAAGCGTACGAAAAAATACCACTTTAGCTGTGCATAACAAACAACCGTAACAGCAAAGATGGTTGTCAATATCTTCAGATATGCAGTTAGGTAATCAAGATAAATGCTGCAAAAATATAGATCTATGCATTAGAAGACATTAAATAGTAGAAAAAACAAGATTTACTCCATGCATCCAATAGACAAGACAAGAATATGTTGAATGAATTTTATATTAATGTCACCTAGGAGGAAAATACGGGAGGGTGTTCCTAGTTCTCCTCAATGGAATGGGTTCTTGTAATTCCTCATCACTTCAGATCTAGAACTCCTCTCTCTTGATGGTGTAGAAAACCCGGAAAAAAATGGTAGCAAAATATGACTATGATGGTGGATCAATAGTCAAACCAAAAGTATAGATTCAGAGTGATATTTAGGCAACAAAAGGTGGTAAATGAATGGGAAAACCCTTCTATTTATAACAAAATATTGAGTTAGTCTAGATATTGGTGCACAGTTAAAATATTATTAACCAAATCAAGATCCAAATTTTATGGAATATTTTATTATATTTGCTGGAGGGAAAAGGAATTTGACTTGGGTCAAATCCCTTTATTTGTAAATAATAAATAAATAAATGAATTATTTATCATTTTAAGGATGTGGTTGAGTAATAATACAATAAATAATTATTTATTTAATTATTTATGGGTGATTTAGTCATATTCAACAAAGAATATTATTTAAATAAGGTTTAAATAATTATTCTTAGGAAATAATAAGATAAATAGTGATTTATCTAATTAATTTCCCTGTTTTGTGTTAAATATAACCAGGAATATTAATTAAATTGTTGTTTAACTAATTATTCCTTCAGGAGAATAAAAAAATGTAGATTTATTTAATATTTCCTCATGGGGTTTCCTATTTAGACCATAAACAACTTAATAAAGGTGGTTTACTAAGTTATTTTTCATAGTGAATGCAATTTTACTTAGGGTAAAATTGGTCTTACATGGTGTACTTGGGTCCATCTTGTAACAATGGGTTAGATGACCAAAAAATGATGTAACATCAAGGTCACCCTGCTTCTCCTAAAAGACTCCTTATGGGCTTATGCCTCTCATCTTAATCCTTTTTTCCTGCCTATGACCTCATTACCTTATTTTCATTTTGTCAAATAGACTCCATCCTCCATCTAACGTTTCCTAGTGATGACTTATTCCAATGTATGTTTGGGCATAATAGGCTGTAACAATACTTTGTTTTCACCTGAAGATATCTAAGTCAAATTTCAGTCAATATCATGTCAGATAACACTCCCACTAGGTCATTAGGGTTTTTACATTGTTTAAGGTCATCCTTGGATGTTTCAGCCACAAATTTTCCTTTGCTAGAATATGACTCAGATGTAATAGAATGTCAAGACATGGTTATTCAATAAGGGCCTAAAATATTTCCAAATAATATTATCTTTTCAAGTTCAGAGTCTTCACATAAGGGAAAAGGAAAAACTTTGGCACTTATGCAGGAGTGTTGAAGGTTATATCAACAGAAGGTACTGATGATGTAGACTATCAATTTGAGTGACAAAATAGTGATCACTTGTAGAAAATAAAATGGAGGAAGCACACAAGGCCAAAAATGAATAAATTCTATCAGGTTGATTGCTGGAATATGGAAAAGGTGAGGTGATTTAAAAAGAAATGAATGAACTTGAAAGGGATATAAAGAACTTAGAAGACAACACTGATGATTGTTGTAAATAACTATAGACACCTAAGGTTTGCTATGAAAGAGAGGCATAGGAGTAGAGGATCCATATAATAGGTCATATCAGCAATTATGAACCCATAACAACTCATAGAAATCATGCCTCCATCATTTTCCAAGGATTCATCCCAAGAGTGAAGACATTTGTCAATCATAGGGCTGAGTTTTCTTCAAACTATGTTTCTAACAAAACAAATATGGAATTAAAAAAATTGAGAGAGGTTTTTGTCCCCCATAGATCAGGGAAGAAAAACCTCCTTTAGGCTTTACATAGGTATCATGGTTTGGGAGAAATGCCAAATTTACAAGTGCTACAAGAGTTTTGTTGCATTTTTGGAGTGACATTAGGAAAATAAAGTTTTCTCATAGCTGCAGTGTCCAAATTACTTCATTTATGCATCAGATGAAACTATATGTGAATTTATTTCCAATGCGCTATCATGAGCGCAATTTGGAGTTAAGGAAGGCCTCCAAACATTGCCTACACCATCACTCTGCATTTCTACACCATCATTCAACACCTTTTTACCAGTCTTGGGAGAATCAACTTGTTATAGGTCAAATTAACTCCAATTAGAAAAACAAATGTATATCTGGGAAGTATACAGGATAAAATTTCCAAAGATCTATCATGGGCCTAATTTGGACATTGAGAAGGCCTCAAAATTCCCTCTGCAAAAAGGAGTTGTGCGCTCAGGAATTGGCATTGTGCCCTCAGCACTGGTGCTGCGCCCTTCGATAGAGAGGCTTTATAAGTGATCCAATCAACCAAATCAAGTCAAATTTATTCCAAATATTGGCTCAAGTCTTCTAAGGCACTGATAAGAGGTAAGTGTGTGCCATAACCCACACTGAAGAAATTTTTATCATCATTAAATCAATGGAGTAAAACCCTAAATCAAACCCTAGGTATTCAAGTTTCAAATCAATGTTTTGCCATTAATTCACCCTCAAAGAAATTCAGTGATAGACAGGGTTATTATAGTGCTCAAGGGTTTTCATTCATCTAAGCTTTCCCCTACATCCATTTCCTTATTTCACTCTTTTTCCTTCACTTGCAAGGATGCCATCCCATTACCCTCCTTTCATGTCATTTCCACATCAGTCCTAGGGTTTCCAAAAAATAGATTTTTCACAATGTCAGAGGAGGGAGACAATGATAGTGGTAGTGAGCCACAAATGCCAAAGATACATGCAGAGTGAAAGTGATGAAAATGAAAGTGATGAGTTTGCATCCATGTGAAGGTAAATGTCATTATCTTAATCAATGTTGCAAGATCAAATCAACTCAGGGATAAGGAAAATTAGGATTAAAGGCACAAAATCAGAGATATTAAAGATAAATTAAAATACAGAGATGAAGATAAAAAGATAAAATATATTAGAAGGGTTTTTTAAGGCAAATCCAAGTTAAATGCCTAAAACAGAGATTAAAAGGAAACTAAAAATAATATTAGCACAAAGACCAATTCAAATAACTCAACCCAGAGAAATTACTTCTTCAAAGGATACATTTGGACTCCTGCAACAAGTTTTATTTCAAAAAAACATCAGCATTTAGTAAGACAGTTTGACATGTAGAAATTGGGCCAAATGTGAAACGCCAATGGTGCTGTGCCCTTTTTTGGGGCACCCAATTGAGGAAAGTTTTACATTCTCGTGTTAATCAAGCTAAGGAAATCATCCTCAATATATTTCACGACATTTGGAGCAAAACTAGTCCTCCAAAAGTGCCAAAAAACACCTAAAAATCACCTTTCTGCCCTCTTTTCAGCACTGGCACTGTGCCCTGAGAATTCTTGGGAAAATGAACTTTTGAGCAGGAAAATGGACACCAAATTCTAAAATAAAGGCATATTTGGAAGCTAGACAGGATAGGCTTTCCAATGAGCTATCATGGAGCTCCTTCAGACACTGGGAGGCCTCCAAAACGGAGCTTCAACTCAAGTTATTTTTCTATTTTTGGCGCCGCACCCTTGCACCTTAGCACTGAACCCTTGCTTGAAAGTCAAAAAAGACACAAGGAGTTATTAAAAATATATTTTTGAATGCTTGAAGGACAAATATCTACAAAGTTAGCTTAGAATTTATGTTAGAAGTTATTTTTGTAATGAATGAGGCTCTGATATTTTTCCTTCGGCCTTGCATGGTCTCGAAGGTTAAAATGCCTTCAATATGTAACACATGACTTATTTTTACCCTAGATAGGGTTTCCACCTCCTCATTTTGAAGTTAGATACAACACATAATCTTCATTATTTTTTTTGGTTGTTTTATGGAGATGAATACATAGACTTGGAGTTTTGAAGAAATTGGCTTTTGGAGCTTTGTGACTATTTTGGATTGAATGCCATGGAGCAAGCACTTTCATAGGATTCTTGAAATTTGTTGAATGGTAATGTTTTAAGTCCCTATATTAATAGTCTAGTCCCTTATTATGTTAGTTTAGCCCCCCTTATTGTTATTTTTGTACTCGTGTAACCCCCACATTGTTATTATTGTGCCCTTACATTATTATTGTTAGGTCGGTTAGGATTACATTGTGGCCCCACTAGGATTATATTGTGGCCCCATGGATTCCTATATATAGAAGGAGGTTTTGATCATTTGTATCATCCAAGAATTTTTCATTCATATAATGTATTGGAAGTTACCCCCTCGAAGTGGCTTATTTCTAAGGTGTTGATATCTCTTTTCTTCTATTTTTGGAGTTGGTTTCACAACATTTGGTATCAAAGCTTTGGATTCTAGGGTTTCGCTGCTCCAAATAGGTCATTGTGGATATTTAGCTATAAATTTTATTCTAAGAAGGTTCTGAAGAAAATATTTTTATAGTGCAAAGACGAAATCTTGAGGAAAATTGTCGCAAAATTTCAGATCTTGGTTCGCAATATTTTCGGAGATATGGTCTGTGGAAGTTAGGTCATTTTTAGGCTCCAAAATTTCATCTCAAAGAGGTGATCGTGGGAAAATATTCATAACTCTCTCTCTAAGCATTGGATTGGAATTATGTAAAAATTGGCTGCAAGTACACATAATTTAGTTTCCTGACTATCAATTTCAGAGCCGAAGGATGAAACAGTGACACGTGGAAAGTCGTACAAGTTAGCTCTACTGAACCAGTCCATAATTAGGTCATCGTAGGATATCGGGCACAAATTCTTATTCAAGAATCCAAATCAGGTTAGACCTGTGGCATTTAAAAGAAGATTCATAGGGATACTTCAGGGCCACATTTCATTTATTGAGGATCTGAAATCACATAGATAATTTAGTTTCAATATCGATATTCTCAAAAGCAAGACAAAGGTGTGTATTTAGTATTTAAAATTGCATAATGTTTGTTTGAAAAAGTAGTTTGAAGTGATTCCAAGGGAATATTTTAGAATTTTATCAGTATTGGGTTCTATAATGCCTCCAAAAAATAATTCCATACCCATTAAGCCCTCAAAAATCTATACTATGACGCATGAAGAGGAAGAATTGCAGTATGAGATATCAAAATTATGGTACCAAGTGCAACAAATTTCAATCTTATAGAGAGCAACTGAATATGACATAGATGATTTAAAATCATAAATTCAGGTTAAGTTGGATGGTTTGAAGGATCAAATAATAGCTAATATGGATGATAAATTAGTTGAAGATCACATTGAGCATCAACAACAAGTTCTCCAACTCTCAAAGGATAACCTAACTTTGGTGCAGAATCTAATGAAACAACAGGAAGATCAACATCACATCAAAATAATTTCTGAAGTAGTCACAGAAACAAGAACTTGACAAGTACGATCAATTTCAGAGTATCTCAACAAGTGGAAGAACTTTCCTGTAGAATATTCCACATGGGAGGATGAAAATTTTATACAGAAGCATCAAGAAATAATCAAGCATTCAGGACAACACTTGTTTGAAGGAGAGGGGCATGTTAAGTCCCTATATTTATAGTGCAGTCCCTTATTATGTTAGTGTAGCCCCCCTTATTCTTATTGTTGTACCCCTGTAACCGCCATATTTTTATTATTGTGGCCTTACATTACTATTGTTAGGTCAGCTAGTATTACATTGTGGCCCCACTAGGATTATATTGTGGCCCCATGGACTCCTATATATAGAAGGAGGTTTTGGTCATTTGTATCATCCAATAATTTTTCATTCATGTAATGTATTGGAGATTCCCCCCTTGAAGTGGCTTATTTCTAAGGCGTTGATATCTCTTTTCTTCTATTTTTGGAGTTGGTTTCACAACATGATGTGTTTCTAATCTTGTATTTGTTTCCTTATGTTTTACATATTGTCCATATTTTATCTTGCAGTAGAACATAAATTTTACGTTAATACTTGTTGTTTAGAGGCACCTTAACTCTGTCTGCTTTCTATTTTTTAAATGTTTTCCTCTACTAGGTTTGCTTGGAGGAATTAGGAGTTACCTGTTTCTCCATGTCCATCTAGTTTTTTTATTTGAGATTAAATCAATAAAGTATGGCTAAATAAGTTTATGGTTTTCCCTGTCCTTTGGTTTTTCTTGAAATGTTGTTCTCAAGGCTTTCTTTGAGGTGTACTAATTAGGGTTTAGGCTAAAGAAGTTTATGGTTTTCCTTGTCCTTTATTCTATCTTGAAATGGTTACTTTGAAGGCATTTATAGTTTGATTAAGGAATTTAGGAGTTCCCTTCTCTTTAATCATTACTTATGTGCTATCTTGAATGTTTTCTTTCTCTGAAGGTAGATAGTTAGAGAGGCTAGGAGTTCCCTGCTCTCTAAGATTTTATAGATAGTTGTTTTAAAGTTTACTTGATAGAGCTAGGTCAAATAAGTTTATGGTGCACCACGTCCTTTGATTATTTCTCGATCCATAGTACTCTTATAGAATCTTCTTGTTATATCTTATGTTAAAGTATTCTTAACTTCCCTTTAAACCTACTACATTCACAACTTGATGTTCATTCCAAACTCACTCATTAGGTGAATTTTGAGGTTGAAAATGGGCCTCCTAAGAAAAATTTACAACCAAAATAAACTTTATAAGAACCAATAGGATTAAATATGATGATGTCAACCATGGGGGATGATTCACAATTTTTTAAGAACAAGGGTACAAATATTAAAAAATAATAAAGTATTGAAACTAGTTTTTCAACTCATATTTTCAACTTATCTCCCAAATGTTTTACTCACATTTTGAGCGGGAGTACTCGTTGGATGAAAAATTTAATTCCTCATCCAAGGAGCACCCATGTTGCATACTTTTGATGGACCTTGCTACACGAAAAATGAGAAATACATGAAAAAATGTGATTGAAATCATGTTTTTCATGTATTTCTCATTTTTCATGTAGAAAGATCCATCGAAAGTATGGAACATGGGTACTCCTTGGATGAGGAATTAAATTTTCCATCCATGAAGTACTCCCGCTTGAAATTTGAGTAAAAACTTTGGGAGATAAGCTGAAATTGTGAGCTGAAAAAGTAGTTTTTCCCTTTTTCCCTCTAAAATTTGATGATGTAATCAGATATTATTTTATTATTTCTACTATTATTTTATAATTTCCTTAGGAGGACCATTTTATACCTCAAAATTCCCCTAATGAAACCTATTTATATCCATTTGGATTTTTTAAACTTGCCCAATGAAACACCCTTGACCTATCTTAGTACTTTTCAAGACCTTTTGCAGAATCCATAGCCCAATGGTCTGAATCTCTCTCAATCTATCTGTTCAGCTTGAAAAGCAACCCAACCAAAAAAAACAAACAAAAAAACCCTATCATTATAACTAACATAAAATCAAAACCCTAAAATCAATTAAGTTTACATCTTTTATACAAATTTAGAGAGAGCCCTCTCTGATTCCAGGAAGGTTAGGTCCTAGGGCTCCAAAGTTGGTTTCATGTTACCTTTGTTCAATTTTTCCTTGCCAATATGACAAATTACAGGGACCTAACACAATGGAGACTTCTCTGGGGACTTTCAGTAAGTAACAACCTAAATACTCCTTAAGAACTCACAAATCCCCTGTAAAACTTCGATAAATCAAGTGTTAGCCAAAAAATATATCTGGTTGATTTGCCACACTATCACCATGGCGAACACCCTAGGGAACACTCATTAAAAATATTAATGTTACATAAATAACACAGAAAACTCAAAAATATCTCTAGATTGGTATCCAATTGTTGATGGTGGACAACAAACAAATCCTCAAAATAATTAGCATCATCCACCTGTTGACTCCACTATTTTTCCATATACTCCATTGGGAACTTATTTTGTCATTAAATGTCAAAATAACCCAGTCAATAATACTTTATGGATTAAGTATTTCTTTCACGGAGGGGTTTTTCCTTTAAGACTGTCACAAACTTTCAACCTCTCTGATTTTTGGGTCTAATTTCTAGGTTCTAGAAGAATCTATACTAGGTCTCATCCTGACCCAATTACTCCTACAATAGTTGACAACCCTGAAAGCATCCTTAGGAAGTCCTCTAGATCTAAAAACTCAACTGATAGAAGCTCTATCCAAAAATGAATTTCCCTACCTAAAAACCCTAAAAACTTGCAAAATACCTAGTTGCTAATGGTGGACAACAACTAGCCTCAATAAAGTTGTAAATTATCCACCTGGCGACTACAAAACCCTTAATAAGCCTAAAGACTCCACTGAAGGAATAACCTAAAACATGACCAATCATCCTAGAAAGAGATAGTATTCAAGCCCAAATTGGATTCAAAAAATTATTGTTTAATCTATAACTATGTTCTATCCTACTTTAAGCCTGATCAATAATACACTGATGATGTCTACATTGATCATTGGAAATATCTCAAGCCTAAAAAATCTAAGCCTCAAATTGCAGAACATTAACATACTTATACACATGTGCCTACCCCAAATACACCTATGGAAGACTTAGTGAAACACGAGCCTCATGATAGCTTTCATTCTCTTGTTGAAACTTTGAACAATCATAAATATCCTTTTGCGCTACCTATACCGACAAAGATCCTAGATAGATACAAGCCTCTGTTTTTACCTTCTATCCTTCAGGCCCTCCCTGCAAATATTACAAATAATCTGCCCAAATTTGATAGATGAAATACAAACATCACTACTAAAAAACAAATTCAAAGTCTAGAGGATCAACTTGACCTGTTTGAGGTAAGAAAAGATGATGTGTGTATGAGAATGTTTTCCCTATCATTGCAAGGAAAAGTTAAAATTTGGTTTAAGGATCTTCCAGCTGCAAGCATTAGAAATTTTCATCAATTGACTCAAGTTTTCCTAGATAGGTGGGAAGTCATGGGAAATTTTTTTCTCATCATAGAGGAATACAACCATTTAAAAAGACAGACAGGGGAGACAATACAACACTTTTCAGCCAGCTTCAATAAAGTATACCATGCAATACCTGCTAAGATAAAGCCATCCCCAGGGTGGGCTCTCTTGCACTACCCAGATGTCTTTGACCTAGAGATGGAATTATAGATAAGATAAAGGGACCCTTCAACACTGGAGGAAATGCAAAGGATGGACATTGATGTGGAAGCCAACATGCTGAACAAGGGGGCAAAGCTAAGAGAAATAATGAAGGAAAAAGTAGATCAAGAGAAACTGATATCTTCAAAGATAAAGCTAGAGATGTTGATAGACACAATCAACAAAATGATGCATATGATTGGCAAGAAAGAGGAAGAGTACAAGGTTGAGGTTTGAGCTAATTACTCAAAACAACCGATACTTTTTTCTTGGGAAGAAAAAAATCAATGATTACCATGCAAAAATAACAATAAAAATATTCATGATGAGCAAGATTGCAAGGAAAAATATGCAGAAAGTTGTCAAGTAAGTAATAGATGCCTTCCTACATCTTGTGTTTCACTATTAAGAGAGGCTTACAAGAAAGTTGCAAATAGAAACAAGGAGGAATGCTCTAAAGAATAATTCAGGGAAGAAATGGATGAAACAAACCCTTTTTCTAATCTAGAAGTTCTCCCCTTAAGTTATCTTGGTGTGGCTGCTGCGATTATAGAACTAGAAATAGAGGATGAGCCAACACCTTTTGAGTCTCTGCCCTTGTGCTTCGATTCATTTCAGGTCACTGAAGAAGAAGATATTGGCCATAAACACTCTCCTTTTAATCCCAACTACCGTAGATCATAAAATAAACTTATAGGTCAACATATGGTGGAGCAATATGATGATCTAGTGTGTGTATTGGATGACATTCCTTCTATGAATAAGTTACCCAAGTATGATCAATATGATGATGATTATGTTCTTCAGACTCAAGGTAACATTGCAGAAAATCAGTAACTAGTTTGTGGGACAAAGATAGTAATTTTTAGTAGCTCAAATATAGTAATCATCAAATACAAATTATCTATGGGAGTGAAGAAGAAAGTGCAGAAAGCTTGGAAAAAAGGGAAGGATATTTACCTCTTTGTTGTGCTTCATCTCTGTTCATCAAAGACAACCTTAAGACAATAAGAAATCAACAGTCTTTGGGTATTGTTATTAACAACAAATAAGACATTCAACCTCATTATCAGCGATCACAAGAAAAAGAAAAGAATTATTTTCCAATACGAATAAAACAAGGACTGCCTCCTCCTTTATCTAAAGAAGAGATCAATCAGATTCTCAACATGCAACTAGCCTCTAAACTTTTATGTAAAGAATATATTTATGTTTGCTCTACTACTAACCTATCCATTCAAAAATTTCTTCAAATAAAAACTATAGAATAGATTGATACTAATATTGTGATGCCTCCTCTAGAAGACCTATTTCCAGATGATGCTCCTAAGGAAGACCTTCAGACAGAGCTCAACCCACTCAATTATAGCATATCATCTGTGCTGGAGAACAACATAGCAGTACATTATGAGGCTTACAAGTGACATTATCATGAGGAAGAGGTGGAGTGTCTTTCCCAAAATCATCCCAAGAACAACCAAATGGAACAAGAAGTAGTCCTGGATGAATCCCATGATTTAAATCCTCATTGGCAGGTATTACTCAGAGATCCTTTTGCTGGTTTCTTAGAGACATTTTAAAAGGGAGTAAAATATTCTAGAAGCAGTCTGATGCAGGTTTTAAAGGAAATTTTAAGCAATATTGTTCAAAAATAAGTAAGATGGGGGTGGTGTTTTTGTTTTTTCAGCATAACAAAAGGGTTGAATTAAAATCAATCATGTAGTCACTTACTTGATTGATTGTATTTGAAAATAAAGCTCACCTAATGTAGATATCATATACAAGTTAGATTATGATACATATGTGTGAAAATAAGCTTAGCACCATGAGCATTCATTTACTTTTAGATTGTTTAGAACAAAAAGAGGGCAGATAAAATGAAAGTTAAAGCCCCATACCAAAAAGGAATATGTCTGAAAGTGTGCAACTGTAAATGCCACTACTTTTGTGGAAGAAAATACTTGTTCAATTATACAACCTAACCATGATTGAAAATGTTTTAAATTCTGTTGATAAGTTAGAAAATGAGGATTTTCCAAATGATTTAAACTTGGCTCATCAGTAGACTAGGTTAGGAAAAGATGGTGGTTCCAAAAGTTCAAATCTAAACCAAAGAGAGAAGAGAGGGATGAATGAAAAACTCCAAATCATGATCCTCAGTTTTCAGTTTTACGTTTTTGCAAAATAATCTATGTGCATCTTGTCCAAAATGCCACAGCTCATGAAAAACCAAATTGTTCAACCTAGATTTGGTCATGTTCTAAATTTCATGTTAGTAGATTAGAGAATGAAGATCTTTCAAACTATTTAACCTTTATAGATAAGTAGATTAGGTAGATAAAAAAAGAGCTCATCAGCCCTAATATGAGCCTTTGGATGTTATAAAGGTAGAGGTAGATAGATTTTATGCTTTCAAAAGAAAAATGATGTTAAGGGTTTTCCAGTCCACCTGCACCCAAATGAACAAAAAACGTTAGGAAAAATACAATGGGTAGGTAGATTTCATATTAAAGAAAACATTTTTTTTTAGATGTTAAAATATCGTAGCTTCCAAGGAGTAGTAGCAAGATCAGCCTTGAAAAATTAATAAAATCAGTGAGCATGTAAGGCACCTCATCTGTAAAATCAGAGATCTGAGATATGAAGTTCTTGACACCTCCTGAATGACCCTCCCCAAGTGGAGCCATTGTTAGTCATCGGTATTTTTCACTATTTTTATATGACTATAGGATGGTTCTATTTTTCTAAAAACAACATTCCTTGAATATTGTGAGTTTCAGAAATCCCACAACCTTCATTATCATTATAAAACTCTTTTCATTATTCCTCAGTTTTCCATTTCAAGGTCACCCTATTTCTCCTAAAATACTCATTATGGGCGTATGCCTCCATATTCATCATTTTTTGCTAGCTATGACCTCATTACCCTATTTCCCTCTTGTAAAATAGACTCCATCCTCCCTCTAGTGTTTCCTAGTGATGACTCATTCCAATTTCCCTTTGGACATAATAAGATGTAACAATACTCTATTTTCACTTGAAGATCTTGTTGGGAAAAATACTGAGAGGGGGGAGGGGGGGGGTGGTGAATCAGTATTTAGAGCTTACTCAAAACTTTTAATTTTTCCTTACTAAATTCCATACACAACTTTAATGAACCCAACTCGCGTATACACGTGGATATCCTTAAGAAAACTTGCATATTACTAGAGATCTTATTATGCATATAATTATTTACTTAGATCAGTGCATCATTCATTCATCAGATGCTTAGTAAGCAGTAAGCATGTGCACTAAGAACAAAATAAATCATCACACATAAGAAACACACATGAACACGAGGATTTAAGGTGGAAATCCAATTCAGGAGAAAACCACTGCTGCTGTTGTCTCTATCTTCAATATTTATTATAAATAACACTTCTTACAATCATGTCCTGGCACAGACTCATACCATCACACAGGCACCCACCTGCAGAAGGCTGCAACCTTCTCTCATTCTCCAGCTAGTACTGGAAGGGAGCTTCAACCCCCTAATCTCGTTTACCAACCACTCCTGGAAGGGAGCTACTATCCCTTGATCACGTTTACCAACCACTACTGGAAGGGAGCTACTACCCCCTGATCTCATTTACCAGCTACCACTGGAAGGGAGCTACAACCCACTCAATAAAGGCTTCAACCCTCAGCACCACCATGGACCTTGTTTCATCAATTTTCATACTAGATCCAATAGCTTCCACACAACACAACTTGTAGGCCTCTTTTTATCATAATTTCAGACTGGACCCAATCCAAAAATTTAATCTCAAAGAAAATACATCAAAGTGAAACTTATAACCCCATAAATTCATTCATTGAATCATCAACCAATCAACAAACCATTGATCTTTAATCATAATCAACTAGCAGCATAATTAGTATCCAAAAAACCCAGATCTGTATGAAGAAATATTTGACAAATAACAGTAACACAACAAAACAGATCAGACATTTCTTTCCGCACACTTCAGCAAAACCCTAATTCCCATATGCCCTTTTACTTCACTGAACCCGCGTATATACACACTTCACAGAGTCAAACCTGCATATATATCTGCGAACATTGCAGGGCTGCACAACTCTTTAGAATATATAAACAGCTCAAATATTACCCTTCACTTCAGAAAACATTCGCCACATCTTAGATCTAAACATTCCATAAACATATCTAGAAGATATATAGTCATTCCAGGTCTAGAGATCCTGATCCATCATTTTATTCACAGGTGCATTATTAATTCATATCTATGAATAAACTACAACCCATTCCATGTAGATATACTTCAGAGTGAAGTATTCATTCAATACCTAGAATTTAGAATAAATATGTAGATACAAACTCAACCTTGAACAATCTTTAATTCAAATAGCATACGCTACTTTGCTTCACTAAAGCTGCATACATATGCACTTTCCTGCACACCAACCCGTGTATAATTCTGTGTATACATTCTTCAGAAAACCCTAACTGCCATACGCTCTTTTCATGAAGCAATCCTGTGTATAAATGTGCTTTTACTGAGACCAACTAGCGTATAGATATGTAAAAGTAAATTTTGTAGAACAAACCAGATCTATAAGTCTTACCCAGATTTCTTCATTTTCTTCAGCAGACTTACGCCAATTCTTCATCATTTCTTCAGTAGATCATACTAGAGATTCATCATCTTTAGATCTAGAGATCTTGAACCATCATCATATCCATGGGTGCATCATAGATTCAAATCTATCAATTAAGAACAAAGTTCATCCATGGATATATTTCTTAGAGATATTTATTCATCAACAACCCTTACACATGCACACCTTTGCACTATGATCTTCTTCTCCTTATATAGTCTTAGCCTTTATCAATACCATGAGCCAAAACCACACTACTTCCGATGGTATTCTTGGATAGAATCAAATAGAAGATAAAATTCTCAATACTGTGGGCTAATACCATGGTAATGTCCGTTGGTATCATAATTTTAAAGCGCAAAAGGCATACGCGACTTGGAGCATTCATTTCCATGTATATACGCAACTTTTATACATAAAAGCTATGTATATGCTAACCCTGAATGTATACGTGGGTTGCCTTCACAAAAGTAGCATATACATTGCATCCATATGGGGGTTTTCTTCACAAAAGTAGCGTATACATTGAGACATATTATATTTATCATTTCCTCTGGCACTTACTGGAATTGTTTTCTTTGTCACATCTGAACTAATCTATAGCTACATCATTCGTACATATTTAACACATAGGTTTCTTATCATAGGCAACTCATCAAGTAGGTTTCCATCAAGGACAACACATTACATCATATTTCCCACAATCTCCCCCTTTGGACTTGATGGAAACCACGATGGTGTTTGATCACCACAACAGATAGATACATTAATCATAACCATTATTCATACATGATGATACGCTTCCCCTTTGACATCAAGGGAAATGGGCGGATCAAAACCAAAACAAGTTTTGTCTTCCCTTGTAGAGAGATGAGCTCTATAGATCTGAAGTGCACTAAATTTGCCATCATCCCCCTGAGTTGATGCTGAATTTTTAGACACATTTTTCAATGAAGTACATGGCTCTATAACTCAACCAAGTATAACCATTCCAATCACCAAGGACTCATACTTACATCAATGATCCAACCAAGTGGAATTACAAATTTTGACTCAACTACCCAACCAAGTGGGTTTACAAATTTGACCATGTCCTTACGTGAATGAATATAAAAATTTTACAGCATAGGTCTCAACATAACCTTTTCATCAAATAATCTTTTATAAACAAGACCAATGAATCTAAAACATGAGATCATACCACAGCAAACACTTAGAATGCCAACAATGCATCCTTTCCCACAGGAAAATTGCTCCCCCCTAGCTTGTGCATCCTGAACACTTTCAACAAAAAATCATCAAGGCATCTTTATCAACAATATATTAGAGAATGAAACAAAAATATAAGAACTGGAACATCACCAGAGATACCCAAAAGTACTGCAACTGTTCTGAAAATGATGACCCAGAAAATTATGCTAGCAAAACCCATACGCGGTTTTCTGTATATGAACTCTCATATAAACGCGACTGTCCTTTATGAAATCCGTGTATCCAATTTAATCTTCTAAATTTAAGTAGATCTGATCTTCTAAGTGGCAGAGACAACTCCCAGCTTTTGTCTGAGATATTCGAATGCTTCCCTAGGAAGAGGTTTAGTAAATATATCAGCAACTTGTTCTTCGAAGGGAACATACTCCAATTTCACCTTTTGTTCAAACACCTATTCACGTAAGAAGTGATACTTGATAGGAATGTGCTTGGTCTTGGAATGCATAACAGGATTCTTTGAGATACTAATGGCACTTGTATTATCACACATAATGGATATGGGAGGTGAATATTTGATTTGAATTATCAAATTATAGATATGACTTTTTAAGACCAAAGGACCTCAAGGGAGATATCACATTTCAGAACCATCATAATGCCAAAAATGCATTATTCACAACAAGGCTAAATTCCCCCCCTAAGCTTGAGCATCCTGAACATCTTCACCAACCAATTCATCAAAGCATCTTTATCAAGTGGATAGTCAAAACTCAAAATCATATCAGCAGATATAATCATCAACATCAGATCAAGAAATTTATTACTGTCAGCAACATATCAGAAAGTGTTTTTGTGTCTTCCTCACTTTTTTTCTTATCAGAAAAACATATGCAATTGTCTCCAATGGAACTCGCGTGTATATGCAGCTTTAGTTCATGAAACTTGCATATAGAAAGTGAAATATATAAAAATTTCACAACTTCATCTCCCCCTGGATTTGTACCACCTGTACCTATCTTTTCTTGTCACATCAGATGCATTGTCAGAAATAAACACAACTAGAATTACAAAACCAACCATGGGAATCACCATATATTGCTCCCTCTGTGATGATATATTACTGATTCCTATAATGTATCTCACATCACTCCTGCAATCATTATGAGAAGTACACTTTAGAAGCAGATGACTGTAGTAGGGTCAACATTCCCTATGTTTTTGACTGGGGCTTCTTATTTTTCCAGCTTTGCTGGAAATTCTCCAATTTCAAAGATCTATTCATCATACTTAATCTAAATTCTTTTGCTACGTGCCCATACTTGTTACAAGAATAACATCTTATGTGACTAGAAAAGGGAGCATAGGGATCATAATATGTTTTTCTAATCTTTCTTCTATTGCAATCAACTAATTTATGACCAAAATTGTTGCATGAAAAACAATATCCCTTAAAGAAACCTGAGTACCTAGGAGCTGACTGTCTTTTTGTGTATTTTCTATCTGTCTTTGACTGAAAAAAATTTCTTCTGCACTTGGCTGCAACATGTCCATACTTATGACATATAAATCATTCAACACTAATGATCAAAGGAGAGAATCGATTGATACTGCTATATTTAGGAGCGAATGATTTCTTTTGAGAATTCATGATTTTCGGTTGACCTTTTGTCTCTTTAAACACTTCAGGTTTTGCATTGATATCCTTTGAATCTTTAGCATTTTCTTGTGAACTAGATTATCCTTTCACAGTTTCATGAAAACCAAGACCAAATTTAATAGAGGGAGACCTCTGACTACTAAGAATATTATTCAAAATCTTAGTACTATCTTGAAACCTCAAGAATTTATCCTTTTCTTCTAATTTACATTTTAAAATGTTTACCTCAACCTCCAATTTTTGGCATTGCTTCTTCATACTTTCTTTGACCCTTCTCCCTTCTTCTACTTGTTCATTCAATTTTAGAATATCTTCTTTCAACCCATTTTCTTGTTCTTCAAATGATTGTAGAATTTCCTCATTCTTCTTATTTGATGTTTCTAGATCTGCTTTGAGAGAGATGATTTTTGCTTCAAGTCCTTCACTGTGATTGGTTACTTCATCCTACAGCCTTTGATATTTATTTATCTGTCCATTCATTTCAGAGATCATATCTTTGTAGATAGATTCCCTTTCATTAAATAATCTTTGTTGATCTTCAACTTTAATCTTGAGATTTGCAATTACTGCTTCTAGATCCATATCATTACTTTCACTTTGGTTTTCACTATCTTCACCATTTCATGCAAAAGAAAGTGAATCACAAGAACAACAATCAATACCTATTTCATCTTCTTCATTTTCTGCTATACATGTTTTCTGAGATATCTTCTTTATTTGAGTAGCCGTCTTCTTTTTCTTCCTTCCCATTATGACGGATCTCCTTCAAGCGATCAAGCTCCTTCAGAAGGACCTCCTCTGATACCAATTGTTGGGAAAAATACTAAGAGGGGGAGGGGGTGAATCAGTATTTAGAGCTTACTAAAAATTTTTACCTTTTTCCTTACTAAATTCCATACACAACTTTAATGAACCCAACTTGCATATACACACAGATATCCTTAAGAAAACTTGTGTATTACTAAAGATATTATTATGAATATAATTCTTTACTTAGATCAGTGCATCATTAATTCATCAAATTTTTAGTAAGCAGTAAGCATGTGCAGTAAGAACAGAATAAATCATCACACATAAGCAACACACATGAACACCAGGATTTAAGGTGGAAACCCAATTCAAGAGAAAACCAACATTGTTGTTGTCTTTGTCTTCAATATTTATTATAAAGAAAACTTCTTACAATCATGTACTAGCATAGAAACATACCAGCATGTAGGCACCCACCTGCAAAAGGCAGCAACCTTTTCTCATTCTCGAACTACTATTGGAAGGGAGCTTCAACCCCCTGATCTCATTTACCAACCACTCCTGGAAGGGAGCTAATATCCCCTGATCTCATTTACCAGCCACTCCTGGAAGGCAGATACTACCCCCTGATCTCATTTACCAGCTGCCACTGGAAGGGAGCTACAACCCCCTCACTAAAGGTTTCAACCCTTAGCACCACCATGGACCTCGTTTCATCAATTTTCATGTTGGATCCAATAGCTTCCACACAACACAACTTGTAGGCCTGTTTTCATCATATTTTCATATTGGACCCACTCCACAGATTTAAGCTCAAAGAACATACATCAAACTGAAACCTATAACCCCATAAATTCATTCGTTGAATCATAAACCAATCAACCAACCACTGATCTTTAATCATAATCAAATAGAAGCATAATCAGTATCCAAAAAACCCAAATCTGTATGAAGAAATCTTTGACAAATAACAGTAATACAACAAAACAAATCAGACATTTCTTTCCACACACTCCAGAAAAACCCTAATTCCCATACGCCCTTTTACTTCACTGAACCCGTGCATATACGCGCTTTCATAGACACAAACCTGCGTATATATCTGGAAACATTACAAGGCTGCGCAACTCTTCATAATAGATAAACATCTCAGATCTTACCCTTCACTTCAGAAAACATTCACCACATCTTAGATCTAAAAATTCCATAAATAGATATATAATATGTATAATCATTTCAGGTCTAGAGAACCTGATCCATCATTTTATTCATAGGTGCATTATTATTTCAAATAAACTGCAACCCATTCCATGTAGATATACTTCAGAGTGAAGTATTCATTCAATACCCAGACTTCAAAATAAATATGCAGATACAAACTCAACCTTGAACAGACATTAATTCAAATAGAATATGCTACTTTGCTTCACTAAAGCCATGTACATATGCACTTCCCTGCACACCAATCCACGTATACTTATATTTATATATTCTTCAGAAAACCCTAACTGCCATACGTGCTTTTCATGAAGCGATCCCGCGTATATATGTGCTTTTACTGAGACCAACTAGTGTATAAATATATAAAAGTAAATTTTGTAGAACAGACCCAATCTATCAAAATTACCCAAATTTCTTCATTTTCTTCAGCAGACTTGCGCCAGTTCTTCATCATTTATTTAGTATATCACACTAGAGATTCATCATCTTCAGATCTAGAGATCTTGAACCATCATCATATCCATGGGTGCATCATAGATTCAGATCTATCAATTAATAACAGAGTTCATCCATGCAGATGTTCCTTAGAGATATTTATTCATCAACAACCCTTACACATCCACACCTTTGCACTATGATCTTCTTCTATTTATATAGTTTTAGCCTTTATCAATACCATGAGCCAAAACCACACTACTTCCGATGGTATTCTTGGACATAATCAAATAGAAGATACAATGCTCAATACTATGGGCTAATACTATGGTAATGCCCCTTGGTATCATAATTTTAGAGCGCAAAAGGCATACACGACTTGGAGCATTCATTTCCGCATATATATGCAACTTTTTTTCATAAAAACTACATATATGCTAACCCTGAATGTATACGCGGGTTTCCTTCACAAAAGTAGCGTATACATTGCATCCATACGCGGGTTGCCTTTAAAAAAGTATCATATACATTGAGACATATTATATTTATCATTTCTCTGGCACTTACTGGAATTATTTTCTCTGTCACATCTGAACTAATCTGTAGCTACATCATTCTTACATATTTAACACATAGGCTGCTTATCATAGGTAACTCATCAAGTAGGTTTCCATCAAGGACAAATTCATCAAGTAGGTTGCCATCAAGGACAACACATTACATCATATTGCCAACAAATCTCCAAGTCAAATTTTAGTCAAGATCAGGTCAAAGAACACCCCCACTAGGTCATTAGAGTTTTTTCATTTTTTAAGGTCATCCTTGGATGTTTCCGGCACAAATTTCCCTTTGCTAGAATATGTCTCAAATGTAATAGAATGTCAAGACGTGGTTATTCAAGAAGGGCCTAAAATATTTCAGAAGAAGATTATCTTTTCAAGTTTAGAGTCTGCGCATGAGGGAAAAGGACAAACTTTGGCACTCTTGTAGGAGTGTTGAAGGTTCTATTAGCAGAAGGTACTGATAAGGTAGACTTTCAAGTTGAGTGCCAAAGAAGTGATAACTTACAGAAAATAACATGGAGGAAGCACACAAGGCCAAACATGAAGAAATTATATCAGATTTGATTGAGGGAATATGGAAAAGGTGAGGTGAATTCAACTAAAATGATTGAATTTGAAAGGGCTATAGAGAACTTAGAAGACAACACTGATGATTGATGTAAATAACTACAGACACCTAGGTTTTGATATGAAAAAGAGGCATAGGAGTATAGGATCCATATGGTAGGTCATATCAGCAAGTGTGAAGCCATACTAACTCACAAACATCATGCCTCCATCATTTTCCAAGGATTCATCCCAAGAGTCAAGCCATTTGTCACTCATAGGGCCATTTATGCTTAAAACTATGTTTCTAACCAAACAGAGATGAAATTAAAAAAAGTGAGAGATTTTTTTGTCCCTCATAGGTCAAGGAATAAAAACCTCCATTTTTTACACAAGTATCATGGTTTGGGAGAAATTCCAAATTTACAGGTGCTACAGGAGGTTTGCAACACTTCTGGAGTGACCATGGGAAAATCGAGTTTTCTCATAGCTAGATTGTCAAAATGACTTTCTTGATGAGTAAAATGACAACTAGACTAGAAGATATTTCTAATGAGCTATCATGAGCTCAATTTGGAGTTGAGGAAGGCCTCCAAAAGTTTCCTGCACCAGCACTCTACATTTCTGCACCATAATTCAGCACTTTTTGACCAGTCTTGGGAGAATCAACTTTTTATAGGTCTAATCAACTCCAATAGGAAAAAGAAAGGTAGATTTGGAAATAAAACTGGATAATATTTCCAACGAGTAATCATGGGCCCAATTTTGACATTTGGAAGGCCTCCAAATTCCCTCTTCAAAAAGGCGTTGCATGCTTAGGAACTGGCGATGCGTGCCGAGGAATTGGCACTGCGCCCTTGGACAGAGAGGCTTTATAAGTTATCTAATCACAAAAATCAAGTCAAATTGCTTCCAAATTTTGACTCAAGTGTTCTAAGGCATTGAGAAGAGATAAGTGCATGCCATAACCCACTTTGAATCTATTTTTTATCATCATTAAATGAATGGAGTGAAACCCTAAATCAAACCCTAGGCATTTAAGCTTGAAATCATTGTTTTTCCATTAATTCACCCTCCTCAAAGAAATTCAGTGAGATATAGGGTTATTATAGTTCTCAACGGTTTCCATTCATCTAATCTTTCCCCTACACCCATTTCCTTCATTCACTCTTTTTCCCTCACTTGCAACGCTGCCATCCCATTACACCCCCTTCATCTCATTTCCACATCAATCCTAGGGTTTCCAAAACATATTTTTTTCACAATGTCGGAAGAGGGATACAATGGCAGTGGTAATGAGGCACAAATTCCAAAGAGACATGCAAAGTGAAAGTTATGAAAATGAAAGTGATGAGCTTGCATCCATGTGAAGGTAAATGTCATTATCTTAATCAGTGTTCGAAGATCAAATCCACTCAGGGATAAGGAAAATCAAGTTTAAAGGAAAAAAATAAGAAATATTAAATACAAATTAAAATATAGAGATGAATATAAAGAGATAAAATAGATTAGAGGGGGTTTTAAAGGAAAATCCAGGTTAAATGCCTAAAACAGAGGTTAAAAGGAAAATCAGGTTTAGAGGCCTAAAAGAGAGATTAAAAGGCTATTCAAAAGAATATTAGAAAAAATACCAATTCAAATAACTCAACCTAGAGAAATTAATTCTTCAAAGGACACATTTGTCCTCCTACAACAATTTTTCTTTCAAAAAACCATCAACATTTAGTAAGAAAGTTTGACATGCAGAAATTGGGCCAAATGTGCAGTGCCACTGGCATTTAACTCTTCTTTGGGGCACCCAATTGAGGAAAATTTCACATATTTATGTTCATCAGGCCAAGTAAATTACCCTTATAAAATTTCATGTCATTTGGAGAAAAACTAGTCCTCCAAACATGCCAAAAACCACCTAAAAATCACCTTTCTGCCCTCTTTTCAGCACTGGCGCTATGCCATAAGCAGTCTTGGGAGAATGGGATTTTGAGCAGCCCAATGGAAAAAAAATTAGAAACTAAAGGCATATTTGGAAACCATACAGGATAGTCTTCCCAATGAGCTATCATGGAGCTCATTTGGACAACGGGAAGGCCTCCCAAACGTAGCTGCAACTCAAGCTATTTTTCCGGATTTGGCGTTGCGCCCTTGCACCTTGGTGCTACGCCCTTGCCTAAAAGTCAAAAAAAGACACAAGGAGTTATTAAAAATATATTTTTGAAGGATTGAAGGAAAAATATCTACAAATTTAGCTTATAATTTATGTTAGAAATTATTTTTGTAATGAATAAGGCTCTGGTATTTTACCTTGGCCCTTGCCTGGTCTCAAAGGTCAAAATGCCTTAAATATGTAATAAATGACTTCTAAAACCCTAGCTACGGTTTTCACCTCTGAATTTGGAAGTTAAATACAGCATGTAAGCTTCATTATTTTTTTTTGTTGTTTTATGGAGATGAATATATAGACTTGGTGTTTTGAAGAAATTGGCTTTTGGAGTTTTGTGACTATTTTGGATTGAATGCCATGGAGCAAGCACTTTCATAGGATTCCTGAACTATTTTGAATGGTGTTGTGTTTCTAATATTGTATTTTTTCCCTTACGTTTTACATATTTTCCATCTTTTCTCTTGCAGTAGTATAGAAATTAAAGGTTAAGACATGTTGTTTAGAGGCACCTTAACTCTATATGCTTTCTATTTTTTAAATGTTTTCCTCTACTAGGTTTGCTTGGAGAAATTATGAGTTCCCTATTTATACATGTCCATCTATTTATTTTCTTTGAGATTAATTAAGTAGTGTATGGATAAAGAAGTTTATGGTTGGCCCTGTCCTTTAGTCTATATTGAAATGGTTAATTTGAAGGTATTTATAGTTTGATTAATGAATTTAAGAGTTCCCTGCTCTTTAATCATTACTTATGTGCTATCTTGAATGTTTTCTTTCTTGATAGGTAGATAGTTAGAGAGGTTAGGAGATCCCTACACTCTAGGGTTTGCTAGATAGTTGTTTTAAAGTTTACTTGATAGAGCTAGGTCAAAGAATTTTATGGTGCACCTTGTCCTTTGATTCTTTCTTGATGCATAGTACTCTTAGAGAATCTTCTTGTTATAGTTTAATTAAAGGATTCTTAACTTCCCTTTAAACTTACTACATTCGGAACTTGATGTTCATTTCAAACTCAGTAAACCTATTTATATCCATTTGTCTTTGTTAAACTTGCCCTATGAATCACCCTTGACCTATTGTATTACTTTTCAAGACCTTTTGTAGACTCCATAGCCCAACGGTCTGAATTTCTTTCACTCTATCTATTCTTCACCCAACGAAACAAATCAAACAAACAAACCCTATCATCATAACTATCCTAAAATCAAAAATCTAAAATCAATTAAGTTTACATATTTTATACAAATATAGAGAGAGCCCTCTCTGAATCAAGGAAGGTTAGGTCCTAGGGCTCCAAAGTTCTTTTGACGTTACCCTTGTTCAATTTGGTCTTGACAATCTGAAAAATTACAGGAACCTAACATAATGGTGACTCTGCTGGGGACTCTGAGTAAGTAACAACCCAAATACTCCTTAAGAACTAACAAATCCCTTGTCAAACTTAGATAAATCAAGTGTTAGCCAACAGAGATATCTGGATGATTTTCCATACTAGCACCATGGAGAACACCCTAGGGAACACTCATTAAAAATCTTAGTGTTACATAAAGAACGTAGAAAACCCAAAAATATCTCTAGATTGGTATCCAATTATTGATGGTGGACAACAAACAAATCCTCAAAACAATTAGCATCATCCACCTGTTGACTCCACTATTTTTCCATAGACTCCTGTGGGAACTTATTTTGTCATTAAACATCAGAAGAACTGAATCAATAATAATTTGTGGATTAAATATTTCTATCACAGAGGGGTTTGTCCTTTAAGACTGTCACAAACTTTCAACCTCTCTGATTTTTGGGTCTAACTTCTGAGTTCTAGAAGAATATATTCCAGGTCTAATCGTGATCCAAATACTCCTGCAATAGTTGAAAATCCTCAAAGCATACTTATGATGTCTCCTAGATGTGAAAACTCAAATGTTAGCATCTCTATCCACAAAGAAAGTTACCTACATGAAAACCATAAAAAATTGCAAAATTCATGGTTGTTGATGGTGGACAACAACCAACCTTAATAAAGTTCTAAATCATCCACCTGGCGACTCCAAAAATCTCAATAAGCCTAAAGAATCCACTGAAAGAATAACCTGAAACATGACCAGTCATCCTAGAAAGAGAAAGTATTCAAGCCCAAATTGGATTCAAGAAATTATTGTTTTTATCTATAACTATGTTCTATCCTACTTTTAGCATGATCAAGGATACATTGTTGAGGTCTACATTGCTCATTGGAAAGATCTCAAGCCTAAACAATCTAAGCCTAAAATTGTAGAACATGAACATGCTTATTCACCTGTGGAAGACCTAGTGAAACATGAGTCTCATTCTACCTTTTGAACTACCTATACCGATAAATATCCCAGATGACTACAAGCCTCTTTTTTTACCTTCTATCCTTCAGGCCCTCCCTACAAATATTACAAATAATCTACCCAAATTTGATGGAGAAAATAAAAATATCACAGCTGAAAAACACATTCAAAGTCTGGAGGATCTCCTTGACCTGTTTGAGGTAGGAAAAGATGATGCGTGTATCAAAATGATTGCCCTATCATTGGAAGGAAAAGTTAAAAGTTGGTTTAAGGATGTTGTAGCTGCAAGCATTAGAAATTTTCATCAATTCACTCAAGTTTTCCTAGATAGGTGGATAGTCATGGGAAATGTTTTTCTCGTCATAGAGGAATACAACCATTTAAAAAGATAGCCAGGGGAAATGGTACAACACTTTTCAGCCAGGTTCAATAAAGTATACCATGCAATACCTGCTAAGATAAAGCCACCCCCAGGGTGGGATCTCTTGCACTACCCAGATGTCTTTGACATAGAGATGGAATTCCAGATAAGAGAAAGGGACCCTTCAACATTGGACGAAATGCGAAGGATGGCAGTTGATGTGGAAGCCAAAAAGTTGAACAAGGAGGCAAAGCTAAGAGAAATAAAGAAGGATAAAGTAGATCAAAAGAAACTGATATCTTCAGAGAAAAAGATAGAGATGTTGATAGACAAAATCAACAAAATTATGCATATGATTAGCAAGAAAGAGGAAGAGTACAAGGTTGAGGTTGGAGCTTATTATTCAAAACAACCAGTACTATTTTCTTGGGAGAACAAACTCAGTCATTATAATGCAAAAATAACAATCAAAATATGCATGTTGAGCAAGATTGCAAGGAAGAAGATGCATAAATTTTTCAAGTAAGTACTAGATGCCTTCCTACATATTGTGCTTCACTATTAAGAGAGAATTACAAGAAAGTTTCAAATAGAAACAAGGAGGAATGCTCTAAAGATTCAATCAGGGAAGAAATGGATGATACAAACCCTTTTTTAAATCAATAATTTCTCCCCTTAAGTCATCTTGGTGTGGCTGTTGGGATTAAAAAACCATAAATGAAGGATGAGCCAGCATCTTTTGAGTCTCTACCCTTGTTCTTCGATTCATTTCAAGTTGGTAAAGAAGAAGCTATTGGCCATAAAAACTCTCCTTTTAATCCCAATTACCGTAGATCATAAAATAAACTTATAGGTCAACATATGGTGGAGCAATCTGTTGATCCAGTGTGCATATTGGATGACATTCCTTCTATGAATAAGCTACCCAATTATGATCAATATGATGATGATTATGTTCTCAAAAATCAAGTAACTAGTTTGTGGGACAAATATAGTCATTTTCAACAACTCAAATACAGTAATAAACAAAAACAAATTAGCTATGAGAGTGAAGAAGAAAGTGAAGAAAGTTTGGAAAAAAGGGAAGGATCTTTACCTGTTTGTTGTGCTTCATTTCATTTCATCAAAGAAAACCTTAATACAATCATAATTCAGCAGTCTTCGAGTATTTTTATTAACAAAAAATAAGACATCCAGCCTCATTACCCATCTTCACCAGAAAAAGAAAACAATTGTTGTCCAATACGAAGAAAACAATGACTGGCTCCTCCTTTATCTAAAGAAGAGATCAATCAGATTTTGAATATGCAGCTAGCCTATAAACATTTATGTAAAGAATATATTTCTGTTTTTTCTACTACTAACATATCCATTGAAAAATTTCTTCAAGAAGAAACTATAGAACAGATTGATACTAATGCTCTGCTGCCTCCTCTAGAAGACCTATTGCCAGATGATTCTCCTAATGAAGACCTTCCGAAAGAACTCAACCCAATCACTCAAAGGATATCAGGTGTGATGGAGAACAAGATAGCAGTACATTATGAGGTTGCCAAGTTAGATGATCATGAGGAAGAGGTGGGGTGTCTTTCCCAAAAGAATCCCAAGCATAACCAAATGGAACAAGAAGTAGTCATGGATGAAGCACATGATTTAAATCCTCATATCCAGGTATTACTCAGAGATCCTTTTACTGGTTTCTTAGAGAAATTTGAAAAGGGAGTAAAATATGCCAGGAGAGTTTGATGCAAGATTTAAAGGAAAGTTTAAGCACTGTTATTCAAAAACAAGTAAGATGGGAGTGGTCTTTTTGTTTTTTCGACATACCTAAAGGGATAAATGAAAATCAATCATGTAGTCACTTACTTGATTGGCTATATTGGAAAATAGAGTTCACCTAATGTAGATATCATATACAAGTTAGATTAGGATAGATAGGTGTGAAAATAAGCTCAGCACCATGAGCATCTATTTATTTTTAGATTGTTTAGAACAAAAAGAGAGAAAGAAAATAAAAAGAGGGCAGATAAAAGAAAAGGTAAAGCCCCATACCAAAAAAAATATGTATGAAAGTGTGCAAGTCCAAATTCCACTACTTTTGAGGAAGAAAAGTCTTGTTCAGTCATACATCCTAACCATGATTGAACATGTTTTAAATTTCTGGGATAAGTTAGAAAATGAATATTTTCCAAACCATTTAAACTTGGCTCATCAATAGACTAGGTTAGGAAAAGATATCGGTTCCCAAAGTTCAAATCTGAACCAAAGAGAAAAGAGAGGGATGAATGAAAAACTCCAAATGACAACCCTCACTTTTTAGTTTTACTTTTCTGCAAAATAATTTGTGTGCAGCTTTTCCAAAATGCCATAGCTCATGACAAACCAAACTGCTCAACCTTGATTTGGTCATGTTTTAAATTTCATGTTAGTAGATTAGAGAATGAAGATCTATCAATCAGTATTTAGAGGAGGGGGTGAATTAGTAGATATTGTTCGCAATATGTTGCAATATGTTGTCCTTAATGGCAACCTATTTGATGAAGTTATTCTTGATGGAAACCTACTTGATGAGTTTCCTTTTGATAGGAAACCTATGTGTTGAAGATGTAAAAATGATGTTTCTACAGGTCAGTTCAAATGTGACAGAGAAAGAAATTCTAGTAAGTGCCACATAAATGAAACAGGAAATATTTTTCAATGTATATGCTACTTTTGTGAAGGCAACCCATGTATGGATGCAATGTATACGCTACTTTTGTGAATGCAACCTACGTATACATTTAGAATTAGTATATATGCAGTTTTTATGAAGAGAAGTTGTGTATACACGTGGATACGAACGATTCCAAGTCATGTATGCCTTTTGTGCTTTAAAATTATGATACGAAGGGGAATTACCATGGTATTAGCCCACAGTATTAAGCGATGTATGGTCTATTGTATTCTGTCCAAGAATACCATAACAAATTGTGTGGTTTTGACTCATGGTATTGGTAAAGGATAAATATATATAAGGAGAAGAAGATCATAGTGCAAGGTGTGCATGAGTAAGGGTTGTTACTGAATAATTTTCTCTAAGGTATATCTGCATGGGATGAAATCTATTTTAATTGATGGATCTGAATCTATGATTCACCCATGGATACAATGATGGTTCAAGATCTCTAGATCTGAAATGAATATGCTATTGTGTGATCAATTGAAAAGATGATTAGATCTATGACCTGGTGCAAGTTTGCTGAAGTCAAGTGAAGAAATCTGAGTAAGTTCTATGGATCTAGTTCTGTTAAGTCCCTATATTAATAGTGTGGTCCCTTATTATGTTAGTGTAGCCCCCCTTATTGTTATTGATGTACCCCTTTAACCCCCATATTGTTATTATTGTGCCTTTAGATTATTATTGTTAGGTCAGCTAGGATTACAATGTGGCCCCACTAGGATTACATTGTGGACCCATGGACTCCTATATATAGAAAGGAGGTTTTATAATTTGTATCATCCAAGAATTGTTCATTCATGTAATGTATTGGAGGTTTCCCCCTCGAAGTGGCTTATTTATAAGTCATTGATATATCTTTTCTTCTATTTTTGGAGTTGGTTTCACAACATTTTTTATTAGAACTTTGGATTCTAGGGTTTCACTGCTCCATACAGGTCATTGTGTAATTTTCGCTATAGCTTTTTTTCTACAGGTCATGTGTATTTGGTTTTTAAAATTGCATAACGTTTGTTTGAAAAATTAGTTTGAAGTGATTCCAAGGGAATATTTTAGAATTTTTATCATTATTGGGTTATAGAATGCCTCCAAAAAATAATTCGATACCCGTTAATCCCTCAAAAAGCTATACTATGATGCATGAAGATGAAGAATTGTAGTGTGAGATATCAAAATTATGGTACCAGGTGCAACAAATTTTGATCTTACGAAGAGTAACCGAAGATGACATAGATGGTTTACAATAAGAAATGGAGGCTAAGTTGGATGGTTTGAAGGATCAAATAATAGCTAATATGAATGATAAATTAGTGGAAGATCACATCGAGCATCAACAACAAGTTCTCCAACTCTCAAAGGATAACCTAACTTTGGTGCAGAATCTAATGAAACAATAAGAAGATCAACATCACATTGAAAGAATTTATGAAGCAATCACAAAAATAAGAACTCAACAAGTACGATAAATTTCAAAGTATTTCAGCAAGTGGAATAACCTTCCTGTAGAAGATTCCACATGGGAGGATGAGAATTTATACAAAAGCATCAAGAAATAATCAAGCATTGAGGAAAACACTTTTTTGAAGGAGAGGGGCATGTTAAGTCCCTATATTAATAGTTTAGTCCCTTATTATGTTAGTGTAGCCCCCCTTATTTTTATTGTTGTACCCCTGTAACCCCCATTTGATTATTATTGTGCCCTTAAATTATTATTATTAGGTCGGCTAGGATTTCATTGTGGCCCCACTAGGATTACATTATGGCCCCATGGACTCCTATATATAGAAAGGAGGTTTTGTAATTTGTATCATCCAAGAATTTTTCATTCATGTAATGTATTAGAGATTTCCCCCTCGAAGTGGCTTATTTCTATGGCGTTGATATATCTTCTCTTCTATTTTTGGAGCTGGTTTCACAACAGGTTCATTCTGCAAAGTTTATATTTACATATCTATACGCTAGTTTGTCTCAGTAAAAGCACGTATATATGCGATTTTGCTTCAGAAAAGGTGCGTATGGAAGTTAGGGTTTTTTGAAGCTTATTGCAGAGGTTTTTCTGTTATTCCTGCTATTTTTCTATTGTCTGTTAATGAATTATTATTGTAGATATTATTTGTTTAAATACAACTAAGTTGATTATGTACAAAGTTGGTCAATGAGAGAATAAACATGGCTGATGATGACTAACTAATGCAGGGTTCTTAATTTCTAAAGATTTCTGACTGAAAGTCTCAGATCTAGATCTGTGATTGATTACATTCTGAAAAACAGTACTCTCAGAGCTATACATAGGTTGGTGTGAAGGAAAGTGAATATACACATGGATTCAGTGAAGCAAAGTAGTGTATGCATTTTAAGTTAATGAATGTTCAGGGTTGATCTTTTATTTGCATATTTATTCTGAAGTCTGGGTTATTTCTGAGTTTTGGTTACAATGATCTCACTGTTTTGATTGAAGTATTGGGTAAAGTTTATGGTTTTTGATGTTTATGAAGAGTTGTGTTGATGTTGTTTGATCCACTACGAAAATTGATGAAACATGGTCTACAATGGTTTTGAGGTTTGAAACCTTTAGTATGGAAGTAGAAGCTTCCTACCAATAGAAGTTGGTGTTCTGATTAGGGGGTTGTAGCTCTCTTCTAGTAGCAGCTGGAAAATTAGAGAAGCTTGTAGCCTTCTGCAGGTATATGCATGCATACTGATATGAGTCTGCTCAGTACAACATTGTAAATAGTTTTCCATATAATAAATATTGAAGACAGAGACGAAAACAATGGTGGTTTTCTCCCGAATTGGGTTTCCACCTTAAATATTGGTGTTCATGTGTGTTTCTCTTGTGTAATGATTTATACTACTATCACTACACATAATTACTGATTATATAATAGATGCATGACTGGTAAACTGACTTAAATATTGTTCCTAGAAAAATTTTCTAATCTGCAAAATTATATCAATATACGCTAGTTTCTTTTATTATATGCACGTGTATATGCGAGTTGGGTTCATCAAAGTCGCATATGGAATTATGTAAAGAAAAATTTAAAATATTATCAGAAAGCTCTAAATACTGATTCACCCCCCCCCCCCCCCCTCTCAGTATTTTTCCCAACAATTGGTACCAGAGAAGGTTCTTCTGAAGAAGCTTAATCGCTAGAAGAAAGATCAGCTAAGATGAGTAATCAAGATGGGACAACATCTATCAGGCCTCCTCTCTTCAACGGAAACAATTTTGATCTTCTCGAAGACAAGGACAAGATCCTATCCTCAGTCTCTTGGAGAAGATGTATGAGTTGTAGTTGAAGGAGGTTATTAATATATAGCATCAGTTCTAACAGATGCAGCAGAAAGAAAGAAATATGAAACCAATGCAAAGGTGGTCAATGCATTATTGGGAAGTCTGAATGAATCAGAATTTGTCAAAGTCATGTAGTTGAATACAGAAAAGGAGATATGGGACAAAATCATTCTAAGCTATGAAGGTGATACCAAGTTAAAAAGTGCTAAACTCCAAACTCTCAGAATTCAATATGAAAATCTCAAGATGCATAATGAGGAAAGAATTTCCAGTTTATTTTTATGTCTAGATGATATTGTAAATCGTATGAGAAATTTCGGTGAAACCATAACTAACACTACTATGGTAGAAAAGGTTTTAAGATCTCTAACTTCCAAGTTTGAATCAAAAGTGTCTTCTATTGAAGAGAAGCATGATCTACAAACTCTTACTATTTTTCAAATTCATGGTATTTTGACTGCTTTTGAAATGAGAAAAGGAGGTCCATCTGAAGTCAAATAAGTTATCTTTAAAGCTGCTACAAAAGGAAAAGAAGTAGAAGAACATGAAGGATTAGGGTACAGTTGAGAAGAAGGTGAGATAAATTTTGTAAAGAAGCTACAACTTGGCACTGGAAGATTTGGAGGCAAGCTTCTTTTTAAATGATTTGCTTGTCGAAGAGTTGGTATTTATGATGCTAAGTGTCCTCATAAAGAAAAACATGAAAAAGGAAAGGAAGTGGAAAAAGTAAATAAGAATCGGTTTATCAATAGAAAAAATTATTATACACATGAAGATAGTGATGGGCTATCAAATAGTGAAGAAGGAGAATCTGATTAAGATGTTAGACTACTCATGGCTTTTGAAAAAGATTCTAGTGAGGCTAAAGATACCTTTATGGATGTACTAGAAGAAAATTATTTTCTTGAAGAAATTAATCAGCTCAAAATATGTTTGGAAGAAAACAAAATTTCCATAGATACTCTGAAGAATAAACTTGTAGAAAAGGAGAAGCACAATGAGAAATTAGAATGTGAAATAGTAATTCTAAGAAAGGAAATTTAGAAAGAGAAAATTTTAAACCTTAGATTTGCTAAGGGAACTGAAACCTTAGATGAAATTATCAAGGTTCAACGCTCTCCTTTTGTAAAGACAGGTCTTGGATATATCAGAGAATCCTCTCAGTTTTCAGCACCAAGCTATCTAAATGCAGCTAAAGCCACCCTACAACATTTTGTCACTTAGCAAGGAAAAAAATAAACTTCACAGGAAAAGCATGACCACTTCAATACAAAGAACAATAACAGAAATATCAAATTGAGAAACACCAATCTGCAGGTAAACACAAATAGAAGGTTTCAAGATCGAAAAAATTTCTTCTTTAATGGGAAGTGTTTCTCATGTCATAATTTTGGGCATAAAGTTGTTTAATGTGTTGCATACAAAACCATCATGACCAGAGAAGAAAGAAAGAAAATAATTGAGACTGGAATAAAGAAGAATACTTATAACAACTTTTTTCCTCTTCAAAATGAAATTGAATGTGCTTATTGCAATAACTTTGGTCATCGAGAATCTGAATGTAGGAGAAAACTCCAACCAAAAGAGCATGTACCTTCAAATTATAAGGTATGGAGAAAGAAGGACTTACAGGTTGAGAATTGTGGCATAGCCTTATTTGCAAAAGGGGAAGAAAATGAGTGGTACATTGATAACGGATGCTCAAAACACATGACAGCTGATAGAAATAAACTCCTTGCATACAATGCTCTAGAAAGAGAAAATAATGTTACCTTTGGAAATGATACTCCTACTATCATTAAAGGAAAAGGTTCTATTTTTCTAAAAGAAAAGATAAAATCTAACAATGTTATGTATGTGGATGGATTAAAACATAACCTGTTAAGTGTGGTTCAAATGTGTGATCAAGGAAATGAAGTTGTCTTTAGTTCAAAATAATGTGTAGTACGTGAACTTGACACGGGAAAAAAAGTAATAAACGGAACTAGATCACCAAGAAATATGTATGTATTGAAAGGTTGCAAAGAACAATATTACTTGGGTAAATCTTTAGAAAATTGGTTATGGAACAGAAGATTGGGGAATTTGAGTTTCTTTCAAATCAACAAATCTAGAAGAATCAAAGCAGTTCACGATCTTTCCCGCATCACTCTATCTGAAAGTACCATATGCAAATATTTCCAATTTAGTAAGCAAACCAGAGTAAAATTCAATGCCAAAGAAGGATCAGCAAGTAAGCCTCTTGAACTCATACATACTGACTTATGTGGACCTTTGCGAAAAAGGTCACCCCGTGGAGAACAATACTATATTATTTTTATTGATGATTTCTCTAGAATGTGTTGGATTGGTTTACTAAAACAAAAATATGAAGCATTTGAAAAGTTTCAGGTCTTTAAAGCCCTGGTTGAAAATGAATTATATCTAAAAAAAAAATGTCTTAGATCTGACCGAGGAGGGGAATATATATCAGATGAATTCTTTTATTTCTGTGAACAACATGGCATAAAAAGAAAGTGTTATGTAGCTGGAACCCCACAAAAAAATGGCATGCTATAAAAAATAAATAGAACTGTTCAACAAATGGCTCGTGCTATGCTTGATGATTTTGTAACACCTGACATCTATTGGGGAGAAGCAGCACATGCCGCAGTCAATATTCTTAACAAGGCTCATGTTCATGTGAACAATGATAAAACTCATTATGAGCTCTGGTATGGTAATCTTCCAACTGTAAAAAATTTTAGATTTTTTGGAAGAAAATGCTTTATCAAGAACAATTATGAAGAACTTGATAAGTTTGAACCTAGAACGGATGAAGGAATATTTCTTGGCTATTCTTCTAGAAGAAAAGCATATAAATGTAACAATAAAATACATAGAAAGATTGTTGAATGCATTGATTTTGTAATTGATGAGTCTCTCTCAACTCCAAAAAGAGAAATACCAACAACAAATGAAGATGATGATGACGTATATCCTCCTACATCAAATAGCAACAGCATGGAAGGTGAACCCAAAGAAGCTCTAGAATAAGATCTATCTGAAAAGGCTCCATCCAGGTACGTTCAAAAGAATCATCGAGAATCTCAAATTTTGGGAGAAAAAGGATCAGGTGTCAAAACAAGAAGAACTCTTATAGGATCCCCTAGCTATCTAGCATTCTTATCCACTATTGAACCACATAATGTAAATCAAGCCAGTAAAAATGAATGTTGGATTCAAGCCATGAATGAAGAACTTGATCAGATTGAAAAGAATCATACCTGGGGTAAAGGGTATGCTCAACAATAAGGTATAGAATTTGAAGAAACATTTGCTCTTGTAGCTAGACTTGAAGCCATAAGAATGTTTCTTGCCTTTTCAAGCTTTCAACAATTCAAAGTTTATCAAATGGATGTTAAGTCTGCTTTCCTCAATGGTGATCTAGAAGAAGAAGTTTATATAGAACAATCGGAAGGATTCATTTTGGGAAATGATGAAAAACTTGTTTGTAAACTTAAAAAGGCTTTATATGGTCTCAAACAAGCTCCAAGGGCATGGTACTATTGTCTTGACAAATATCTTCATCAACAAGGTTTTTCAAAGGGATCTGCTGATAGCAACTTATACACAAAAAATGATAATGATAAACTATTGATTGTAGTAGTATATGTTGATGACATCATTTTTGGGAGTAATGAAGAGTCCATGAGTCAGAAATTTGCTTCTGTTATGCAGCAAGAATTTGAAATGTCTTTACTTGGGGAACTAACATTTTTTCTTGGCTTACAAGTGCAACAAGCAACAAATGGCATATTTTTATCACGAGAAAAATATCTTAAGCAAATTATGAAGAAGTATGCGATGGAAGACTACAAACCTGTAAGTACACCAAAGGTAACTAGGTGTAACCTCAATTCGCATGATGATTCTCCCATGGTAAATCAACCATAATAGAGATCCATGATTGGAAGTTTTCTTTATCTAACCAGTACAAGACCTGACATTATGCATGCAGTTGGGATTTTTGGACGATTCCAAGCTAATCGAAAATAGTCACACCTTCAGGATGTAGAAAGAATATTCAAATATCTACAAGGGACTCAAGACTTCGGTATATGGTATCCAAAGAATGCTGATCTCATTCTTCATGCTTACACATATGCAGATTGGGCTGGAAATGTTAATGATCGAAAAAGCACTAGTGGTGGTTCATTCTATATGGGGCCCTGTTTGGTATCTTGGTTCAACAAGAAACAAAGCTCTATTGCCTTATCTATAGCAGAAGCAGAATATGTGGCTGCCATGTTATGTTGCACACAACTACTTTGGATGATGCATACTTTACAAGACATTGAAATCAAATGTTCACTTCCCATCTCCATTTTTTGTGATAATACAAGTGCCATTAGTATCTCAAAGAATATTGTTATGAATTCCAAGACCAATAACATTCCTATCAAGTACCACTTCATATGTGAACAAGTGCTTGAACAAAAGGTTAAATTGGAGTATGTTCCCTCCGAAGAACAAGTTACTGATATATTTACTAAACCTCTTCCCAGGGAAGCATTCAAATATCTCAGAAGAATCTAGGAGTTGTCTCTGCGTCTCTGATCAAATCTGCTTGATTTCAAAAGATTAAATTCGATACACAGGTTTCATAAAGGAGAACCACGTATATACGTGAGTTTCGGTGCATAAAACTGTGTATGGGCTTTGTTGAATTAATTTATCCGGGTCAGCATTTCAGAACAGTTGTGGTGATGTTGGGTAATCTCTGTTGTTGTTTCAGTATTTATCTTTCTGTATCATTCACTGATATTTTTCTCCTTTATGAAGATTCTTTGATTTTTTGGTTGTTGAAGATGTTAAGGATGCACAAGCTAAGGGGGAGCACTTGTCTTGTGGAAAATGATGCATTTTTGGCATTCTGATTCATTGTTGTTTTATGATCTCATGTTTGAGACTCTTTGGTTTTGGTCATAAATAGTCATATCTGTAATTCGATGAAAAGTTCATGCTGAGACCTATGATGTAAAATTGTTATATTCAGTCACGTAAGGACTTGGTCAAATTTGTAATTCCACTTGGTTGGATAATTAATGTAAGTATGAGTCCTTTCTGATAGGAAAGGTCATACTCGGTTCAGTCGTGTACTTCATTGAAAAATCGGTTTAAATATCTAGCATGAACTCAGGGGGAGAATGGTAAAATGAGCACAAATCAAATCTTCAGAGCTCATCCTTCTACAAGGGAAGAGAAACCTTGTTTTGGTTTTGATACACCCTTTGCCCTCGATGTCAAAGGGGGAGAGTATTTTGGTGTTTGAATAATGATTATGATTAATGTACTTATCTATTTTGATGATCAAACACCATCATGGTTGCCATCAAGTCCAAAGGGGGATATTGTTGGAAATATGTTGCAATATGTTGTCCTTGATGGCAACCTACTTCATGAAGTTATTCTTGATGGAAACCTACTTGATGAGTTTCCTTTTGATAAGAAACTTATGTGTTAAAGATGTAAAAATGATGTTTCTACAGGTCAGTTCAGATGTGACAGAAAAAGGAATTCTAGTAAGTGCCACATAAATGAAACATGAAATATTTCTCAATGTATACGCTACTTTTGAGAAGGCAACCCATGTATGGATGCAATGTATACGCTACTTTTGTAAAGGAAACCCACGTACACATTCATAATTAGTATATATGAAATTTTTATGAAGAGAAGTTGTGTATACACATGGATATGAACGATCCAAGTCGCATATGCCTTTTGTGCTTTAAAATTATGATACCAAGGGGAATTACCATGGTATTAGCCCACAATATTGGGCATTGTACTGCATATTTTATTATTTCCAAGAATACCATCAGAATTTGTGTGGTTTTGACTCATGGTATTGGTAAAGGATAAATCTATATAAGGAGAAGAAGATCATAGTGCAAGGTGTGCATGAGTAAGGTTTGTTACTGAATAATTTTCTCTAAGGTATATATGCATGGGATGACCTCTATTTTAATTGATGAAACTGAATCTATGATGTACCCATGAATACAATGATGGTTCAGGATCTCTAGATCTGAAATGACTATGCTATTGTGTGATCCATTGAAAAGATGATTAGATCTATGACCTGGCACAAGTTTTCTGAAGCCATGTGAATAAATCCGGGTAAGTTTTATGGATCAGGTTCATTATGTAAAGTTTATATTTACAAATCTATATGCTAGTTTGTCTTAGTAAAAGCGTGTATATATGCGGGTTTTCTTTAGAAAATGCACGTACGATAGTTAGGGTTTTATGAAGCTTATTGTAGAGGTTTTCTTATTATTCCTTCTATTTGTCTGTTGTCTGTCAATGAAGTCTTCTTGTAGATCTAGTTTGTTTGAATGCAACTAATTTGATTATGTACAAATCTGGTCAATGAGAGAATAAACATGGTTGATGATGACTAGCTGATGAAGGGTTTTGAATTTCTAAAGATATCTGACTAAAAGCCTCAAATCTAGATTTGTGACTGATTACATTCTGAAAAAAAAGTACTCTCAGAGCTATACGTAGGTTGGTGTGAAGGAAAGCACGTATACATGCGGGTTTAGTGAAGCGAAGTAGCGTATGAATTTTAAGTTAATGAATTTTTAGGGTTGAGCTTGTATCTGCATATTTATTTTGAAGTCTGGGTTATTTCTGAGTTCTCGTTACAATGATCTCACTGTTCTGATTGAAGTATTGGGTAAATTTTATGGTTGTTGATGTTTATGAAGAGTTGTGTTGATGCTGTTTGATCTAGTATGAAAATTGATGAAACATGGTCTGCAGTGGTTCTGACGGTTTAAGACTTTAGTATGTAAGCAGAAGCTTCCTACCAGTAGAAGTTGGTGTTCTGATTAGGGGCTTGTAGCTCCCTTCTAGTGGCAGCTGGAAAATGAGAGAAGGTTGTCACCTTATATAGGTAGGTGCCTGCGTACTGATCTGAGTCTGCATAAGTACAACATTGTAGATATTTTTCCATATAATAAATATTGAAGACAGAGACGACAGTAGCGGTGGTTTTCTCCCGAATTCGGTTTCCACCTTAAATATTGGTGTTCATGTGTGTTTCTCTTATGTGATGATTCATAATATTGTCGCTGCACATAATTACTGATTATCTAATAGATCCATGACTGGTAAACTGACTAAAATATTTTTCCTGAAAAGTTTTTCTAATCTGCAAAATTATATCAGTATATGCTAGTTTTTTTTATTATATGCTCGTGTATATGCGAGTTGGGTTCATCAAAGCCGCATATGGAATTCTATAAAGAAAAAGTTAAAATATTATCAAAAAGTGCTAAATACTGATTCATCAGTATTTAGCATTTTCTGATAATATTTTAACTTTTTATTTACAGAATTCCACATGTGGCTTTCATGAACCCAACTCGCGTATACACGAGCATATAATAAAAGAAACTAGCGTATACTGATATAATTTTGAAGATTAGAAAAACTTTTCAGGAAAAATCTTTTAGTCAGTTTACCAGTCATGGATCTATTAGATAATCAGTAATTATGTGCAGCGACAATATTATGAATCATCACATAAGAGAAACACACATGAACACCAATATTTAAGGTGGAAACCGAATTCGGGAGAAAACCACCGCTACTGTCGTCTTTGTCTTTAATATTTATTATATGGAAAAATATTTACAATGTTGTAATTATGCAGACTCAGATCAGTACGCAGGCACCTACCTATATAAGGTGACAACCTTCTCTCATTTTCCAGCTGCCACTAGAAGGGAGCTACAACCCCCTAATCAGAACACCAACTTCTACTGGTAGGAAGCTTCTTCTTACATACTGAAGTCTTAAACCGTCAGAACCACTGCAGACCATGTTTCATCAATTTTCATACTGGATCAAACATCATCAACACAACTCTTCATAAACATCAACAACCATAAAATTTACCAATACTTCAATCAAAACAGTGAGATCATTGTAACCGGAACTTAGAAATAACCCAGACTTCAAAATAAATATGTAGATACAAGCTCAACCTTGGAAATTCATTAACTTAAAATTCATATGCTACTTTGCTTCACTGAACCCGCGTGTATACGTGCTTTACTTCACACAAACCTGCGTATAGCTCTGAGAGTACTTTTTTTTCAAAATGTAATCAGTCACAGATCTAGATTTGAGGCTTTCAGTCAGATATCTTTAGAAAGGCAAAACCCTTCATCAGCTAGTCATCATCAATCATGTTTATTCTTTCATTGACTAGATTTTTACATAATGAACTTAGTTGCATTCAAACAACCCAGATCTATAAGAAAAATTCATTGACAGACAACAAAAAAATAGCAGGAATAACAGAAAAAACTCTACAATAAGCTTCATAAAACCATAACTTCCATGCACGCTTTTTCTTAAGAAAACTTGCGTATATACATGCTTTTACTGAGACAAAATAACGTATAGATCTGTAAATATAAACTTTGTAGAATGAATCAGATCCATAAAACTTACCTAGATTTCTTCACTTGACTTCAACAAACTTGTGCCAGGTCATAGATCTAATCATATTTTTAATGGATTACACAATAGCATAGTCGTTTCAGATCTAGAGATCCTGAATCATCATTGTATCCATGGCTTCATCATAGATTCAGATCCATCAATTAAAATAGAGTTCAACCCATGTAGATAAACCTTAGAGAAAATTATTGAGTAACAACCCTTACTCATGCATACCTTGCACTATGATCTTCTTCTCCTTATATAGATTTATCCTCTACCAATACCATGAGTCAAAACCACACAATTGTTGATGGTATTCTTGAAAAAAATCAAATAGAAAATACAACGCTCAATAATGTGGGCTAATACCATGGTAATTCCCCTTGGTATCATAATTTTAAAGCACAAAAGGCATACATGACTTGGATCATTCATATCCGCGTGTATACACAAATTCTCTTCATAAAAACTGCGTATATACTAATTATGAATATATACGTGGGTTTCCTTCACAAAAGTAGCATATAAATTGCATCCATATGTGGGTTTCCTTCACAAAAGTAACGTATACATTGAGAAATATTTCCTGTTTCATTTCTGTGGCACTTACTAGAATCCCTTTCTCTGTCACATTTGAACTGACCTGTAGAAACCTCATTTTTACATATTTAACACATAGGTTGCTTATAAAAATGCAACTCATCAAGTAGGTTTGCATCAAGAATAACTTCATCAAGTTGGTTTCCATCAAGGACAACATATTGCAACATATTTCGAAGAAGTAGATTAGAGAATGAAGATCTATCAAACTGTTTAACCTTGACAGATAAGTAGATTAGGTAGAGAATAAAAGAGCTCATGAGCCTAATCTTAGACTTTGGATGTTATAAGGGTAGAGGTAGATATTTTTTATGCTTTCAAAAGAAAAATGATGTCAAGGGTTTTCCAGTCCAAGTGCACCCAAATGAAGAAAAAATCTTAGGAAATTATGATGGGTAGGTAGAGTTGATATAGAAGAAAACATGTTTTTTCATATGTTAAAATATTGTAGCTTTCAGGGAGCAACAACAAGATTGGCATTGCAAAATGATGAAAATCAGTGAGCATGTAAGGCACCTCATCTGCAAAATCAGAGATCTGAGATCTGAGGTTCTTGACACCTCCTGAAAGGAGCTGCCCTCCCCAAGTGGAGCCACTAATAGTCATCAGTATTTTTCACTATTTTTATATGACTATAGGATGGTTCTAGTTTTCTAAAAACAACATTCCTTGAATATTATGAGTTTCAGAAATCCCACTACCTTCATTATCCTTAAAAAATGTTTTTCACTATTCCTCAGTTTTCCATCTCAAGGTCACCCTATTTCTACTAAAAGGCTCATTATGGGCTTATGCCTCTCATCTTCATCCTTTTTTCTTGCCTATGACCTCATTACCCTATTTTCCTCTAGTCAAATAGACTCCATCATCCCTGTAGGATTTCCTAGTGATGACTCATTCAAATGTCCCTTTGGGAATAATAAGCTATAACAATACTTTGTTTTCACCTGAAGATATCCATGTCTAATTTCTGTCAAGGTCAAGACAAAGAACACCCCCACTAGGTAATTAAGGTTTTTGCATTTTTTAAGGTCATCCTTGGATGTTCAAGCACAACTTTTCCTTTGCTAGAATCTAGCTCATATGTAATAGAATTTCAAGACATGGTTATTCAAGAAGGGCCTAAAATATTTCCAAAGAATATTATCTTTTCAAGTTCAGAGTCTGCACATGAGGGAAGAGGACAAACTTTGACACTCCTGCAAGAGTGTTGAAGGTTCTATTAGTAGAAGGTATTGATGAGGTAGAGTGTCAAGTTGAGTGGATAAATAATGATCACTTGCAGAAAATAACATGGAAGAAGTGAAGAAGGCCAAACATGAAGAAATTCTATCAGATTTGATTGATGGAATATGGAAAAGGTGAGGTGAACAGAACATAAATGAATGAACTTGAAAGGGTTATAGAGAACTTAGAAGACAACACTGATGATTGTTGTAAAGAACAACAGACACCTGAGGTTTTCTATGAAAAAGAGGAATATGAGTAGAGGATCCATATGTTAGGTCGTATCAGCAAGTATGAAGCCATCAACTCATAAACATCATGGTTCCATCATTTTCCAAGGATTCATCCCAAGAGTCAAGCCATTTGTCACTCATAGGGCCGGTTTTTCTTCAAACTATGTTTCTAATAAAACAAAGATGAAATTAACAAACTTGAGAGAGCTTTTTCTCCTTCATAGGTCAAGGAGGAAAAAACTCATTTATTCTTTACACATGTATCATTTTTTGGGATAAATACCAAATTTACAAGTGCTACAAGAGGTTTGTTGCACTTCTAGAGTGACCTTGGTAAAATCAATTTTTTTCATAGCTGGAATATCTAAATGAATTTCTTGATGCACTAAATGAAAACTAAACTGGAAGATATTTCCAGTGAGCTATCATGAGCTCAATTTGGAGTTGAGGAAGGCCTCCAAAAGTTGCCTACACCAACACTCTACATTTCTGCACCATCATTCGGCACTTTTAGACCAGTCTTGGGAGAATCAACGTTTTAAAGGTCAAATCAACCCCAATCAGCAAAAAAGCGTATATTTAGAAATCAAACAGGATAAGATTTCCAACAAGCTATCATGGGCCCAATTTGGAGTTTGTGAAGTTCTCCAAATGTCCTCTACAAAAAGGCACTGCGCACTTAGGAAGTAACATTGTGGGCTTAGGAATTGGAGTTGTGCCCTTGGACAAAGAGACTTTCTAAGTGATCCAATCACCAAAATCAAGTCAAATTGCTTCCAAATCTTGGCTCCAGTATTCTAAGGCACTGATAAGTAGTATTTGCATGCCATAACCCACATTGAAGCTATTTTTTATCATCATTAAATGAATGGAGTGAAACCCTAAATCAAACCTTAGGTATTCAAGCTTGAAATCACTGTTTTTCCATTAATTCACCCTCCTCAAAGAAATTTAGTTATAGACAGGGTTATTAAAGTGCTCAAGGGTTTTAATTCATCTAAGTTTTCCCCTACACCCATTTCCTTCATTCACTCTTTTTCCTTCACTTGCAAGGTTGCCATCCCATTACACTCCTTTCATCTCATTTCCACATCATTCCTAGGGTTTCCATGAAAGAAAGTTTTCACAATGTCAGAAGAGGGAGACAGTGGTAGTGGTAGTGAGGCACAAATTCCAAAGACACATGTAGAGTGAAAGTGATGAAAATGAAAATGATGAGTTTTCATCCATGTGAAGTTAAATTTCATTATCTTAATCAGTGTTCCAAGATCAAATCCACTCAGGGATAAGGAAAATAAGGTTTAAAGGAAAAATATATGAAATATTAAAGACAAATTAAAAGGAAAGGATGAAGATAAAGAGATAAAATAGATAATAATGGTTTTTTAAGGCAAATCCAAGTTAAATTCCTAAAACAAAGGTTAAAAGGAAAAGCAGGTTTAGAGGCCTAAAACAGAGAAAAAAAAGGCAATTCAAAAGAATATTAGCACAAATATCAATTCAAATAACTCAACCCAAATAAATTACTTCTTGAAAGGACACATTTGGACTCCTACAGCTAGTTTTCTTTCAAAAAAACATCAGCATTTAATAAGACAGTTGACATGTAGAAATTAGGCCAAACCCACAGAACCACTGGCACTGCGCGATTTTTTGGGGCACCCAATTGAGTAAAGGTTTACATATTCAGGTTCATCAGGCTAAGGATATCACCCTCGAAAAATTTCAGGTTATTTGCAGCAAAATGGTCCTCCAAAAGTGCCAAAAACAACCTAAAAAACACCTTTTTGCCCACTTTTCAACACTGGCACTGAGCCTTGAGTAGTCTTAGGAGCATGGATTTTTGAGCTAGAAAATGGACAGAATATTGGAAAATAAAGGTATATTTGGAAACTATATAGGATATGATTTCTAATGAGCTATCATGGAGCTCATTTGGACATCGAGAAGGCCTAAAAAATGCAGCTTCAATTCAAGATATTTTTCTAGTTTTGGCACTGCGACCTTGGCCTAGCGTTGCACCCTTGCACCATGGCACTGCTCCCTTGCCTAAAAGTCAAAAAAAGACACAAGGAGTTATTAAAAATATATTTTCAAAATATTGAAGGATAAATATCTACAAATTTAGCTTAGAATTTCTCTTAGAAGTTATTTTTGTAATGAATGAGGCTCTGATATTTTTCCTTGGGCCTTCCATGGTCTCAAAGGTCAAAATGCCTTAAATATGTAATAAATGACTTCTAAAACACTAGCTAGGGTTTCCACCTCCTCATTTTGTAGTTAAGTACTGCATGTAATCTTCATTATTTTTGTTGGTTTTTTTATGGAGATGAATACATAGAGTTGGATTTTTTAGGAAATTGGCTTTTGGAGCTTTCTGACTGTTTTGGATTGAATGCCATGGAGAAAGCACTTTCATAGGATTCCTGAACTTTGTTTAATGGTGATGTGTTTCTAATCTTATATTTGTTTCCTTATTTTTTACATATTGTCCATATTTTCTCTTGCAGTAGAACAAAAAGTTTAGGTTAGGACATTCTGTTTAGAGGCACCTTAACTCTATCTGCTTTCTATTGTATTAATGTTATCCTCTACTAGGTTTTCTTGGAGAAATTAGGAGATATATGTTTCTCCATGTCCATATAGCTTGTTTCTTTGAGATTAAATAAGTAGAGTATGGCTAAAGAATTTTATGGTTTTCCCTATCCTTTGGTTTTGCTTGAAATGCTTTTCTCAAGGCTTTCTTTGAAGTGTACTAATTATGGTTTAGGCTCAAGAAGTTTATGGTTTTCCTTGTCCTTTTAATCCATCTTGAAATGGTTACTTTGAAGGTCTTTATAGTTTGATTAAGGAATTTAAGAGTTCCCTGCTCTTAAATCATTACTTATTTTCTATCTTGAATGTTTTCTTTCTCTAAAGGTAGATAGTTAGAGAGGTTAGGAGTTCCTTGCTCTCTAGGGTTTGTTGGATAGTTGTTTTAAAGTTTACTTGATAGATCTAGGTCAAAGAAGTTTATGGTGTGCCCTGTCCTTTTATTCTTTCTTGATGCATAGTACTCTTATAGACTCTTATTGCTATAGTTTATGTTAAGGGATTCTTAATTTCCCTTTAAACCCACTACATTGACAACTTGATGTTAATTTCACACTCACTAAACCTATTTAGATCCATTTGGCTTTGTTAAAATTACCCTGTGAAACACCCTTGACCTATTGTGGTACTTTTCAAAACCTTTTTCATACTCCATAGCCCAATGGTCTGAATCTCTTTCACTCTATCTATTTTGCTTGACAAGCAACCCAACCAAACAAAACAAACAAACAAACCCTATCATTATAACTAGCCTGAAATAAAACTTCTAAAATCAATTAAGTTTACATCTTTTATACAAATATAGAGAGAGCCCTTTCTCAGTCTAGGAAGGCTAGGTCCTAGGGCTCCAAAGATGGTTTGATGTTACCCTTTCTTAGTTTGGTCTTGCCAATCTAACAAATTACAGGGACCTAGCAGGTTGGTTGAATGATGATTCAGTGAATGAGTTGATGTGGTTATAGGTTTCAGTTTGATGAATTTTATTTGAAATTATATGTGTTGAGTGGGTCCAGTTTGAAAATCTGTTGAATAGAGGCCTACAAGTTGCATTTTGTTGAAGTTGTTGGATCTAGTGTGAAAATTGATGAAACATGGTTTGCGGTGGTGCTGAAGGTTGAAGCCTTTAGTGAGGGGTTTGTAGCTTCCTTTCAGTGGTAGATGGTAAAAAAGATCAGGGGGTTGGAGCTCCGTACCAGTTGTACCTAGAGGATTTCCTAGTGATGACTCATTCAAATGTCCTTTTGGGAATAATAAGGTATAACAATACTTTTTTTCACCTGAAGATATCCATGTCATCCTTGGATGTTCAAGCACAGCTTTTCCTTTGCTAGAATCTGGCTCATATGTAATAGAATTTCAAGACATGGTTATTCAAGAAGGGCCTAAAATATTTCCAAAGAATATTATCTTTTCAAGTTTAGAGTCTGCACATGAGGGAAAAGGACAAACTTTGACACTTCTGTAAGAGTGTTGAAGGTTCTATTAGTAGAAGGTATTGATGAGGTAGACTGTCAAGTTGAGTGGATAAATAATGATCACTTGCAGAAAATAACATGGAAGAAGTGAAGAAGGCCAAACATGAAGAAATTATATCAGATTTGATTGATGGAATATGGAAAAGGTGAGGTGAACAGAACAGAAATGAATGAACTTGAAAGGGTTATAGAGAACTTAGAAGACAACACTAATGATTGTTGTAAAGAAAAATAGACACCTAAGGTTTTCTATGAAAAAGAGGAATATGAGTAGAGGATCCATATGGTAGGTCGTATTAGCAAGTATGAAGCCATCAACTCATAAACATCATGGTTCCGTCATTTTCCAAGGATTCATTCCAAGAGTCAAGCCATTTGTCACTCATAGGGCCGGTTTTTCTTCAAACTATGTTTCTATAAAACAAAGATGAAATTAACAAACTTGAGAGAGCTTTTTCTCCCTCATAGGGCAAGGAGGAAAAACCTCCTTTATTTTTTACACAGGTATCATTTTTTGGGATAAATACCAAATCTACAAGTGCTACAAGAGGTTTGTTGCACTTCTAGAGTGACCTTGGTAAAATCAAGTTTTCTCATAGCTGGAATATCTAAATTAATTTCTTGATGCACTAAATGAAAATTACACTAGAAGATATTTCCAGTGAGCTATCATGAGCTCAATTTGGAGTTGAGGAAGGCCTCCAAAAGTTGCCTACACCAGCACTCTACATTTCTGCACCATCATTCAGCACTTTTAGACCAGTCTTGGGAGAATCAACGTTTTAAAGGTCAAATGAACCCCAATCGGAAAAAAAGTGTATATTTATAAATCAAACAGGATAATATTTCCAACGAGCTATCATGGGCCCAATTTGGAGTCTGCGAAGTTCTCCAAATGTCCTCTGCAAAAAGGCATTGCGCACTTAGGAAGTAACATTGTGGGCTTAGGAATTGGAGTTGTGCCCTTGGACAAAGAGACTTTCTAAGTGTTCCAATCACCAAAATCAAGTAAAATTGCTTCCAAATCTTTGCTCCAGTATTCTAAGGCACTGATAAGCGGTATGTGCATGCCATAACCCACATTGAAGCTATTTTTTATCATCATTAAATGAATGGAGTGAAACCCTAAATCAAACCTTAGGTATTCAAGCTTGAAATCAATCTTTTTCCATTAATTCAGCCTCCTCAAAGAAATTTAGTTATAGACAGGGTTATTAAAGTGCTCAAGGGTTTTAATTCATCTAAGCTTGTCCCTACACCCATTTCCTTCATTCACTCTTTTTCCTTCACTTGCAAGGTTTCCATCCCATTACACTCCTTTCATCTCATTTCCACATCAGTCCTAGGGTTTCCAAGAAACAAAGTTTTCACAATGTCAGAAGAGGGAGATAGTGGTAGTGGTAGTGAGGCACAAATTCCAAAGACACATGTAGAGTGAAAGTGATGAAAATGAAAATGATGAGTTTTCATCCATGTGAAGTTAAATTTCATTATCTTAATCAGTGTTCCAAGATCAAATCCACTCAGGGATAAGGAAAATAAGGTTTAAAGGAAAAATATATGAAAAAGTAAAGACAAATTAAAAGGAAAAGATGAAGATAAAGAGATAAAACGGATAATAGGGGTTTTTTAAGGCAAATCCAAGTTAAATTCCTAAAACAGAGGTTAAAAGGCAAATCAGGTTTAGAGGCCTAAAACAGAGAAAAAAAAGGCAATTCAAAAGAATATTAGCACAGATACCAATTCAAATAACTCAACCTAGAGAAATTACTTCTTGAAAGGACACATTTGGACTCCTACAGCTAGTTTTCTTTCAAAAAAACATTAGCATTTAATAAGACAGTTTGACATGTAGAAATTGGGCCAAACCCACAGAACCACTGGCACTGCGTGCTTTTTTGGGGCACCCAATTGAGTAAAGGTTTACATATTCGGGTTCATCAGGCTAAGGATATCACCCTCGAAAAATTTTAGGTCATTTTCAGCAAAAATGGTCCTCCAAAAGTTGCAAAAACAACCTAAAAAACACCTTTTTGCCCACTTTTCAACACTGGCACTGAGCCTTGAGTAGTCTTAGGAGCATGGATTTTTGAGCTAGAAAATGGATAGAAAATTGGAAAATAAAGGTATATTTTGAAACTATATAGGATAGGATTTCTAATGAGCTATCATGGAGCTCATTTGGACATCGGGAAGGCCTCGAAAATGCAGCTTCAATTCAAGATATTTTTCCGGTTTTGGCACTGCGACCTTGGCCTGGCATTGCACCCTTGCACCATGGCGCTGCTCCCTTGCCTAAAAGTAAAAAAAAGACACAAGGAGTTATTAAAAATATATTTTTAAAATCTTGAAGGATAAATATCTACAAATTTAGCTTAGAATTTCTCTTAGAAGTTATTTTTGTAATGAATGAGGCTCTGATATTTTTCCTTGGGCCTTCCATGGTCTCAAAGGTAAAAATGCCTTAAATATGTAATAAATGACTTCTAAAACACTAGCTAGGGTTTCCACCTCCTCATTTTGTAGTTAAATACTGCATGTAATCTTCATTATTTTTGTTGGTTTTTTTATGGAGATGAATACATAGAGTTGGATTTTTTAGGAAATTGGCTTTTGGAGCTTTCTGACTGTTTTGGATTGAATGCCATAGAGAAAGCACTTTCATAGGATTCCTGAACTTTGTTTAATGGTGATGTGTTTCTAATCCTGTATTTGTTTCCTTATTTCTTACATATTGTCCATATTTTCTCTTGCAGTAGAACAAAAAGTTTAGGTTAGGACATTCTGTTTAGAGGCACCTTAACTCTATCTGCTTTCTATTGTTTAAATGTTATCTTCTACTAGGTTTTCTTGGAAAAATTAGGAGATATATGTTTCTCCATGTCCATATAGCTTGTTTCTTTGATATTAAATAAGTAGAGTATGGCTAAAGAATTTTATGGTTTTCCCTATCCTTTGGTTTTGCTTGAAATGTTTTTCTCAAGGCTTTCTTTGAAGTGTACTAATTATTGTTTAGGCTAAAGAAGTTTATGGTTTTCCTTGTCCTTTTAATCCATCTTGAAATGGTTACTTTGAAGGTCTTTATAGTTTGATTAAGGAATTTAAGAGTTCCCTGCTCTTAAATCATTACTTATTTTCTATCTTGAATGTTTTCTTTCTCTAAAGGTAGATAGTTAGAGAGGTTAGGAGTTCCTTGATCTCTAGGGTTTGCTGGATAGTTGTTTTAAATTTTACTTGATAGATCTAGGTCAAATAAGTTTATGGTGTGCCCTATCCTTTGATTCTTTCTTGATGCATAGTACTCTTATAGACTCTTATTGCTATAGTTTATGTTAAGGGATTCTTAATTGCCCTTTAAACCCACTACATTGACAACTTGATGTTCATTTCACACTCACTAAACCTATTTAGATCCATTTGGATTTGTTAAAATTACCCTGTGAAACACCCTTGACCTATTGTAGTAATTTTTAAAACCTTTTTCATACTCCACAGCCCAATGGTCTGAATCTCTTTCACTCTATCTATTCTTCTTGACAAGCAACCCAACCAAACAAAAAAAACAAACAAACCCTATCATTATAACTAGCCTGAAATAAAACTCCTAAAATTAATTAAGTTTACATCTTTTATACAAATATAGAGAGAGCCCTTTCTCAGTCTAGGAAGGCTAGGTCCTAGGGCTCCAAAGCTGGTTTGATGTTACCCTTGCTTAGTTTGGTCTTGCCAATCTAACAAATTACAAGGACCTAACAGGTTGGTTGAATGATGATTCGTTGAATGAGTTGATGTGGTTATAGGTTTCAGTTTGATGAATTTTATTTGAAATTATATGTGTTGAGTGGGTCCAGTTTGAAAATATATTGAAAAGAGGCCTACAAGTTGCATTTTGTTGAAGTTGTTGGATCTAGTGTGAAAATTGATGAAACATGGTTTGCGGTGGTGCTGAAGGTTGAAGCCTTTAGTGAGGGGTTTGTAGCTTCCTTTCAGTGGTAGATGGTAAACAAGATCAGGGGGTTGGAGCTCCCTACCAGTTGTACCTAGAGAATGAGGGAAGGTTGCATTCTTCCAGAGGTGGGTGCCTATGTGGTGGTATGAGTTTGCACCAGTACAATATTGTAAGCAGTTTTTCATTATAATAAATATTGAAGACAAAGACGACAACAATGGTGGTTTTCTCCCAAATTTGGTTTCCACCTTAAATCCTGGTGTTCATGTATGTTTCTTATGTGTGTTGATTTATTCTGTTCTTACTGCACATGTTTACTGCTTACTAAACATATGAAGAATGAATTATGCAATGATCTAAGTAAATAATTATCTGCATAATACGATCTCTGGAGATATGAAGTTTTCTTAAATATATCTGCGAGTATATGCTAGTTGGGTTCATTAAAGTTGCGTATAGAAATTTAGTAAGGAAAAAGTAAAAGTTTACAGTAAGTTATAAATATTGATTCACTCCCCCCCCCCCCCCCCCCCTCCCCCCTTCCCCTCAATATTTTTCCCAAGAATTGGTATCAGAGCAGGTCCTTTTGAAGAAGCTTAATCACTTGAAGGAGATCCATCATAATGGGAAGGAAGCAAAAGAAGAAGGCTACTCAAAGAAATAAGATATCTCTGAAAATATGTACAACAAAAAACGAAGAAGATGAAACAGATATTGATTTTTCTTCTTGTGATCCACTTCCTTGTACAAGCAATGTTGAAGATAGTGAATACGAAAGTGAAAACAATGTTATCGATCTAGAAACTGTAATTTCTCATCTCAAGATTAAAGTTTAAGATCAACATATTTTATTTAATGAGAGGGAATGTATCTTAAAATATATGATTTCTAGATTGAATGAACAGTTACAAGAAAGAAAGGAAATTGAGAAACTAAACAAAGATCAGATAGACTAGTATCAAAAACTACAGGATGAAGTAACCAATCACAGTGAAGGACTTGAAGCAGAAATCATCTCTCTCAAAGTAGATTTGGAAAAATAAAATAAGAATAATGAGTATCTTCTACAAACATTTGAAGAACAAGAAAATGAGTTGAAAGAAGAAATTCTAAGTTTGAATGAGCTAGTAGAAGAAGGAAGATGGGTAGAAAAAAGTATGAAGAAGCAGTGCCAAAAATTGGAGGTTGAGGTAAACATTTTAAGAGGTAAATTAGAAGAAAAGGATAAACAATTGAGCTTTCAAGATATTACTAACATTCTGGAAAATATTATTAGTACTCAAAGATATCCTTCTATTAATTTTGGTCTTGGTTTTCATGAAATTGTTAAAGGAGAATCTAGTTCAAAATCCAATGCTAAAGAGTCAAATGATATCAATGCAAAACCTGAAGTGTTTAAAGAGTAAAACAATCAACTGAAAATCATGAATTTTCAAATGAATTCCTCCGCTCCTAACTATAGAAGTCTCAATCCATTCCCTCCTTTGATCAATAATGTTGAATTATTTATATGTCATAATTATGGACATGTTGCAGCCAATTACAGAAGAATATTGTTTCGTTCAAAGACAGATAGTCACTATATAGAAAGACCTTCATCTCCTATGTACTCAGGTTTCTTTAAGGGATATTTTTTTTCATGTAGCAATTTTGGTCATAAAGTAGTTGATTGCAATAGAAGAAATATTAGAAAAACATATTATGATCCCTATGCTCCTTTTGCTGGTCACATAAGATGTTATTCTTGTAACAATTTTGGGCATGTAGAAAGAGAATGCGGGAATAGACTAATGAATCATCAAAGTCAATATGGAAGACAAACACATGATAATATAAGATAAAAGAAATATGGACTCATCAACGATCATGTCAACAAGAAAAAATAAGAGGAAGTAAAATGTGGTCTTGCTCTCTGTGCAGTTAAAGGCAAGGATGAATGGTACATTGACACCGTATGTTCTAACCACATGAATGGTGATGATAATAAGATGGAATCTCTCAAGAAACATCAAGACAGTAAGGTTATTCTTTCAAATGATGCTCCAAAAAAAGTTTTGGGAAAAGTTAGAGCCATAATTAACAAAAATAGAAGGTAGTTGACACCTTATTAGTTGAAGGCCTAAAAAAAAACATATTAAGTGTAGGCCAAATGGTAGATAAAGGAAATATAATTGTGTTTACATCAACCAAATGAAAAGTTATTGACGAAGAAACTGGAGAAGTAATAGAAAGGGGATAAAAAAATCTCGATAAATTATATGTGTTTAAAGATCTAAACTCTCACAGATGTGAGGAGGATTCAGACTCAGCCTAAAATAATACAATTCCCATTGTAGTCCATCATTCTCGAAAGAATAACTTTATCATCAACTACAATGTATAAAGGATGGTTCAGTAATTATGATTTTTTATATTTCTGAAAGTGCATCTGATGTGACAAGAGAAGACAGGTACAGGTGGTATAAGTTCAGGGGGAGATGAAGTTGTGAAATTTTCAATATTTCACTTTCTGTATGTAGGTCTCATGAATTAAAGCTGTGTAGACACGCGAGTTCCAATGGTGACAGTTGTGTATGTTTTTATATGATAAGAAAAATAGTGAGGTGGACTCAAGAACAATTTTTGATATGTTGCTAACAATTATAATTTTCTTGATCTGATGGTTATATCTACTGATATGATATTAAATTATGATTACCTACTCGAAGAAGATGCTTTGATGAATTGGTTGGTGAAGTTTTTCATGATGCACAAGCTTAGGGGGAGCATTAGCCTTGCTGTGAATAATGCATTGTTGGCATTATGATGGTTCTGAAATATGATCTCTCTCTTGAGGTATTTTGGCCTTGGTTATAAAAATTCATACCTGTAATTTGATGAAAAGGTCATGTTGAGACCTATGATGTAAAATTGTTATATTCAGTCATGTAAGGACTTGTTCAAATTTTTAAACCCACTTGGATGGCTATTTGAGTTAAAATTTGTAAACCCACTTGGTTGGGAAGTTGATTCAAATATATAATTCCACTTGGTTGGATCATTGATGTAAGTATGAGTCCTTGGTGATAGGAAATGTCATACTCAGTTGAGTTATAGAGTCATGTACTTCATTGAAGGTTCATCATGACATCAGGGGGAGCATGGTCAATATAGTGCACATCAGATCTGCAGAGCTCTTCTTTCTACAAGGAAAGAAAAACATTGTTTTGGTATTGATCCACCCTTTTCCCTTGATGTAAAAGGGGGATATTTTTTTGATGTTTGAATAATGGTTATGATTAATGTATCTATCTGTTGTCGTGATCAAACACCATCATAGTTGCCATCAAGTCCAAAGGGGGAGATTGTTGGCAATATGATGCAACATGTTTTCCTTGATGGCAACCTACTTGATGATGTTGTCCTTGATGGAAACGTACTCGATGAGTTTCCTTTTGATAAGAAACCTATGTGTTAAAAATGTAAAAGTATATACATAGTTTTTATGAAGAGAAGTCATGTATACACATGGGTACAAAGAAGCAAAGTCATGTATATCTTTTGCACTCTAAAATTACCAAGGGGCATTACCATGGTCTTAGCCTAGAGTATTCAATGTTGTGTCGTCTTTTTGATTCCTTCCATGAATACCATCAATGCTTGCATGGTTTTAGATCATGGTATTGGTAAAGGCTAAAACTATATAAGGACATGAAGATCATAGTGAAAAGGTGTGCATGTGTCTAGGTATTAATGAATACTTCACACTGAAGTATATCTACATAGAATGGGTTACAATTTATTGATAGATCTGAAATAATAATGAACCAATGAATAAAATGATGGATTCAGATCCCTAGACCTGAAATGACTATGTATTTTCTATATCTGTTTATGGAACGTTTAGATTTGTGATCTGGAAAATGTTTGTTGAAGTGAAGGGTAATATTTGAGATGTTTATTTGTTCTGAAAATTTGTGCAATCCTATAATGTTTGTAGACCTATACGCAGGTTCCTCTCTATAAAAGTGCGTATATATAGAGGTTCAGTTAAGAAAAAATGCATATGAGATCTAGGGTTTTGTTAAAGTGTGTGGAAGGAAATGTCTGATCTGTTTTTTTGTTTTACTCTCGTCTGTGAATGATGTCTTCATATAGAACTAGGTTATTTGAATATTGATTACGTTTCTAGTTAAATATGATTGAAGATCAGTGGTTGGTTGGTTGATTAGTGATTCAGTGAATGAGTTGTGTGGTTATAAGTTTGAGTTTTATGAATGTTATTTGAACTTAAATGTGTGGATTAGGTCCAGTATGAAAATTTGATGAAAAGAGGCCTACAAGTTCTGTTGTGTTGAAGTGGTAGGATCTAGTGTGAAAATTGTTGAAACACAGTCCGCGGTGGTGCTAAGGGTCGAATATTTCAGTGAGGGGGTTGTAGCTCCCTTCCATTGGTATTTGGTAAACGAGATGAGGGAGTTGGAGATCATATCCAGTAGTAGCTGGAGAACGAGAGAAGGTTGCATCCTTCTGCAGGTGGGTGCCTCCATGCTAGTATGAGTCTGCGCCAGTATAATATTTTAAGAAGTTTTTTATTATAATAAATATTGAAGACAAAGACAACATGAGCAGTGGTTTTATACCAACTTGGTTTTCCACCTTAAATCCTGATGTTCATGTGTGTAGTGTCCCTTCTTAGTGAGATAGCTTTGATGACACTTAGAGATGGTGATTTTGATATAATGATATAATATTATGTATGAAAGACTTATGTACATGCTTATATGCTATGACCTGGTTTAGGTCACTTGGTTGTTGTGTGCTTATGATAATATCTATGGTTGCGTACACAAGAATTGATTTTGGTTAAGAGCATATTAGCGATGTTTTCTCTTTTGGTATCCTACTTTGGACATAGGTGTATGACATGAATGGTGATTCAGAATTGAGACACATATCCACGGATGATCATGGTTAGGTGGAACAAACGGTTAATTATGATTTATGGATGATACATGATTTGTATGATTATATGTGTGTAATATCGTATTAAGCATGATGTGGTAGTGGAATTGGTCATTGCCAATAAGGATGCTCAAGTTATAAATGACTGTGGAAGTCATGCACAATATTTGGTAAAATTTGAATAAGTTAATTATGAAATTCATTTGATTTATTTGATCAATTAGATTGTGATGTGTGCAAGTCTTAGAAGAAGACCTTACCAACAAACCATCATATGGGTATGAGCTCACAATTAGTACCTTAAGGTGAAACGCAGAGTTTCAAAGTAGAATAGATGAGAAGCCATGGAAATTAGGGCGCAGAGTCCTAAATCCATGAAATATAAAGACGTGGAGTCTTGGATATATGATAAAAGGATTAGGATGCATAGTCCTAAATCCATGAAATATAAAGACGCAGAGTCTTGAATCTATAAGGAAATGTTTGGGGCGTGGAATCCTGAATATTTAAAAACATCAAGGTGTGGAATCTTGGATCATTAGAGTAGATCAAGGCGCAAAGTCCTCAATCTACTAAGGCATGAAGATGCATACAATAGGGGTGTGGAATCCCTATTATCCGGAAAAAAAATACCACTCATGGGTAGCTCACATATGAATTTCCTTAATAAAATCTCATTCCTAACAATTTTGGAGTGACTTTCTAAAAATAGGAAGTCATGTCTACTATTTCAAGTATGACTTTCCAAAAATAGTAAATCACCTGCAATCAATGGGTAAACAAGTATACTTGAAGGAAATCACTTAACTTATGATTAATCAATAGTAATAGTTCAATTTTGACTTAATCCTCAATATTATTAATCTTATTAATATTATTATTATCTTTTATGAGACTATGATATTATTATTAAAAGAGAATTATATCTCCTCAATCACTTCACACCTCTCTCCTTCATGACTCTCATGGCTCTATGTAACTCTCTCTATTTTAAATATTACATTACACTTTCTTTTAAGCAATCATCAAGGAATGGCATATTCCTCTTACACTCATTAAATATATGTCATAAAATATTCCTCTTACACTCACTTTAATGCATATGTTACACTCTCCTTAAATAAGGCATGCATACCTCTCCTTAATGGCATAAGTTACACTCCTCTAAAAGGAATACAATGCATGCATATTACTCCTTTATGACAAGAGATTGTTGCTCCTCCTATATATGAGTCTCATGTATTCTCATTTGGGGGGAGGGGGTAATGCCAAGAGTGGAAGAGACTTGAGGAATATTGTGAGAGGGAGAGATATGGAGAGTATCCAATTACTTCCAAAACAAATCTGAATTTCTTACGAATCTACTAAGTATTTATTGAGGTTGAACATGAGTGGTATTTAGAGGAAGTGAAAACTATATTCCTTAGTTTTCCTTGCATCTATCTCTCTACTATTGTATTTTGGTACTGTTTGTGAGCTTTTACAGCTCGGGGGTTCCAGGGGGAGGAGTTCTCCCTGGATATGGTTGGGTGGAAAACTGGATGGTTCAAATGAGTTGGTTAAGGGATTGAAGGTGGATCATATTCTCAACGATTGGAGCTGAATATCTCTTTAGGTATAATTTCCATTGTCCTAAAATTATAGTATAGCTTTAGCATAAAATAAAAAGTAGACATTTAAATTGTTGTAAGCATCTAATTTTGGTTTAGGCTTATGTTATCTAGAATATTATTGATTAGTTAAAAATGAAGACTAGATTAATCTATATGCATGGATGTTTAGATCTCAATATTGGAGTTATTATTGGTGTAGTTTATGGTACTAATCTTGGTATTGTAGCATTTGAAAAAGGAAAGCCAAATATTGTTGAAGGTAATTGCAATAAATTTATTCCAAAAGACTTGGGTAAGTATTTCATGATTTATGGTTTTGTTTCAAATAATTAATAGATGCATGTTTTATAAATGGTTTTAGGATAGTTTGCAAAGTGTTTGACAAAATCTGTGAATGAGTAATGTTATCAATTTATTTATGCATGAATAAGTGCTAACTTGCAGCTTACATCAAAAGTAAGAAAATGGACATGTATCCAAAATATACTTAGAGGAATTACAGAATCAACCCTTAAAAGAAAATGCAAAAACAATGGCAACTAAAATATAGTTTGGAAGATCAAATGCTTGAGGTAAGTTGGAGATAAATTTCAGTTATGGCTTATGTTTCATATTCTTATTAATAATTCAATGTTTTGTTATTCAAGTTGTTGTAATAGTACTATCAGAATTTTGATAGAAAGCCTTGATGGCTATAGCATTCAGGGCTGTCATGTGTTTGTCAAATTGTAACAATTGGTTCAAAAAAGCTTGTCAAATCATATGAATTAGCTTGTGGATGGTAAAATGTTTTAAGGACTCATATGGTGGATTTAGAAATGTTTGATTTCAATGAGCATATCTTAGTAGCATAACTTTGGGTTGTTTTTCCTCATGTAGATGTTTAGTTGTAAGTTTTCATTCCATATGTTTGACAAAAGTCATAAATGAAGCATGTAGGCTATAAATTTTGTTGTTTTCAAGAATCGCATTTCTGGGCGTTTTGAATTCGATTCAGCCCAACATCAGGGGGTATCCGTGCCTAATGGTCATGTAACCCCTGATTTCATTCCAAAAACATACTTTTCAGAACCCAGATCGGAAATCTGGGCGATTTGGCAGATTGCTGCTCTGAGTTATGTGCGCCTGTTGTTGAGTCTTTGCTGAAAAACTAAGATTATTTAGTCCCTGTTTTAAGATGGAAACATTTACAGTTTAAATTCTGAATTTCATGAGATAAATATGTTGAAGAATAATCTTAAATTCATTGTTGCTAAGTATTTGACAAAATGCTTCAATGACTTTTAATTGCGTGCTTGCAAAGTGTTTGTCATAAGGGCTGAATGAGTGTAGAGTGCATGTCTGCAAAGTGTTTGTCAAAAATCTTGAATGGTTGTAGCTTTTGTGCATATAAATTGTTAGTGTAAAATTCTTAGTTACTCTTGTGTTTTTATGTTACTATAAATTATAAATAAACTATTTAATGGGTGTAGCTTCCTATGTCTGCAAGTTTTTGGTATGAATGTGAAAATGAATTTAATAATTTGTTGAAGTGTGACTAAGAAAATTGTTTCTTGTATTATCTAAAGCTTTCAAAATAAAAAGGGCCTTTTGTTGGAAACAATTTTATAGTGACTAATTCTTTAGGATTTTGTGCAAATGAGTATTAGTGATTATGTGACATCTACTTCTCTATCTTACTGATAGTGGGTAAGGTGGGACCTTACAATGTGTGTTTCTTAGGTGTGATGATTTATTATGTTCTTACTGCACATTTTACTTCTTACTAAACATCTGAAGAATGAATGATGCATTGATCTAAGTAAAGAATTATCTCCATAATAAGATCTCTCGACATACACAAGTTTTCTTAAAGATATCCGCATTTATATGCTAGTTGGGTTCATTCAAGTCGCATATAGAAATTCAGTAAGGAAAAATTGAAAGTTTACTGTAAGTTGTAAATACTGATTCACCACTCCCCCTCTCAGTATTTTTCCCAACACTGAAGCACAAACCGAAACATATTCAATGTTTTTCATTGTGAGAGGTGCATAGGCTGAACATGTGCCTCCATATACTCCTTTAATAATGGAAGCTATCATTCAGGTTTTAAATAAAAATATGGAGGAACAACAAGAAACTATAGCTTGATATCAGAAAGAGGTAGTACCCTAGAAGGAGCATCAAGGGTTACTTAAACATTTTAAGGCATTGGCAGTCATGGAGGATGAAAATTATGGAAACCTTAGAAAATCTAAGAGAAAATATTCATACTTTGAAGGATCACCTTGTAAAGGCTATGAAACAAATAAAGGACGCGTGTTCTATATATTATGATGCTTTGTCATGCATATATCCAATGACGAATTATGCTTTGTTTCTATTAGAATGCTATTTATTTCTTAAAGTCAAGGCCATTCAATCAAGGAAACCATATGAATTCAATAATGTTTCAGACTTTATTAACTCTTTTCATAATCATGATGATCATACGAGGTACCTTTTATGTAAAATATACATGCATAACTTCTTCCTATAAGTGTAGGTAGATGAGAACCATGTTCCTTTTATAGGGGATGTGCAATTTCAAGCTTGTATATCATTTTCTTAGAATCAGATAAAATGTGCTAAAAATTATAATGCATTTGAAAGAAGAGAATTTAGCCCAGACCTCAGGGTTAGAGGGGAGAAACAAAGTCCTTTGCGCACACTTATCCATCATAAGAGGTTTATGGAACAATATGTTGTTTTTTCTGCCTTGAAATAAATTCACAATGATGTTATGAAATTATGACTATAATACTTGGGAGACATAAGGGTTGGAGCTCTCTGAGGATCCAAGAAGATATGGTAGGAATCCTCTTGTGAAATTTAAAACAGATAAACTTTTAGCTTTCGTAATTTCCAACATGAAATGAGTAGGGCACGAGATTATGTTCATATGGTGTTGGAAGAAGGTCCTAGTTTGATAGGGTACATATAGATATTCTATATAATATTGTGTGATCAATCCCACTAAAAATATGAATATGACATGAAAAAGGAAGGTAAGTATGCTTAATTTCAAGAAATCTATAGTAGGAACATATTTTGGCATTATGAAGAAGATCCTTACCCAACCTATTCCCTAAATACTCTTCATGTCAATCATTTTTTTGCATGAGGTCATGCAAATATTTAAGCTAGGGGGTGATGTTGAGCTTCGAAATTGATACATTTTCTTACTTTATTTCTTACTATTAGTTTTCTAGCTTTTTGTGTAAATGTGATAGCTCGTCCAATATAGATCCTAGAAAGGATTCAATGGATTTCCATTACTTCGTTACCTTAATGAATTTATTTAAATTATGAAAGACACGGTCTAATTATGATTTGAACCATTATTTGAATATGAATATGTGATACTGGATGTTTTTTCATGAAATGCCTGAGGAAGAGCAGATTATGTGGACTTGTTCGGGTTAATTATAGCCATCTCAACGAGATCAACATCTATCTTGGATGAATTAGTTTAAGAACATATTTTGGCCCACTATTTTATGGAAACAATGGATATTTTTGTCATTTGAATAAAGCATCCTAGGAATCTTCGGATTCTCAGGATCGCTTTCCATTTGAAAATATACTTGTTTTGTAATATAAAAATGAGTAATTAAACCTTAGTAGTAGCTTTATAATTTGAATTTGAGCTATAATCATTTTGATGTATATTGTAATATTTACAAAGATTTCTTTAAACTTGTTATAATTTAATGGATGCTTTCATTGTTGGATGTTAACTTATCACAATGAGTTAGCTATGAGGCAGTTGAATTCCAACATTTTTTGGCCAGGTCCTCGAACTACTATTTTCTTTTCTTGTATCTTTAATTTTTTATTATTCTTTCAATTTCTGTCATTGAATTATTGAGTTGTTTCCTATATATAATTGTTGTTAACCTGGTTTACTGTTAAGATATTGTTTTACAATAGTTAGAATTGGATATTAGAATTACATTTATTGAAATTAGTTCTTTCGAGCATTAGATTCCTTGCTAATTCTTGTTGATTTATGTAGATTTTTTCATTATTATGACTCAATGTCATTTTTGGTGAATTCATTTCTAGCTATCACTACAAGAAAAAATCACATTGGTGATGGGCGAAAATGGTCACCATAAGCTCATTAGTGAGGGTCAAAAGAGCCTTCGTCACCAAAAACTGAACGTCACCAAAGGTGGCGTCGCCGAAAGTATAGGTGTTGTGGTGACATTCAAGGTCTGCATGAAAGACATTGATAGTGACGATAGTACCAGTCACCATTTCATATGAGCAATGGCATTTTGCAACAGCAATCCACACGAAAGAATTGCCTACGGTGGCGCTAAAAGTAGCAGTGACGTTCGTCCGTCACCAATAATGATTTATAGTGACGGATAGTGACCGTCACCATTTCATATGAGTAATGGTGATGGACAATAGCCTCCGTCACCAAAAAACTGAACATCACCAAAGGTGGTGTCGCCGAAAGTATGTGTTGTGGTGGCATTCAAGGTCCGTCACGAATATTTATTATAATGACGGATAGTGACCGTCACCATTTCATATGAACAACAACAATTTTTTGTGATGGACCTTTCATGGTCGTCACTATTGGTGCATATATATATGGCGACGTTCATTGACCGTCACCATAAACTCATTGGTGACATCAAGGTCCGTCACGAATAATGCCTATAATGACAAACAATGACCCTCACCATTTCATATCAACAACAATGATTTATGGTGACGGACCTTTAATGGTCGTCACTATTGATGTGTATATATGGTGGCATTCGTTGACCATCACCATTTCATATTTTGGTGAGGGTCGAAAAATGTCACCATAAACTCATTGGTGATGGTCAAAAGAGCATCCATCACCAAAAACTGATCTTCGTCATTACCTATATATGAATATCAGGGCACGATGGAATCGAACCACCAACCTCCTGCTTGTAAAGCAGGTGCTCTTCCATTGAGCTAGCACCCTTTAAAGAATTAGACTTTAAACTATAAATTGCCCCTAAAGGTGCAAAGATACACCAAAGGAATAAAAACCAAGAAAACTGAAAGAATTCAGTGTCCTTGCTCCTATTTTTCTTCTACGACACTCTACAAAGTATGATCTTGATCTGTGACGTATTTGTGCCGAGTGGTTCTAATTTAATAGTAAATTTTATATTCAGATAAAATAAATGAATAACTCAGAGGCCTTCTAGGCTAATTTTTAATCCTTACACCAAAATCTCTTAATATTCAAGTCTATGGAACAACTCATTCAAAGTTTAAACTGAAGTAGATTTTAAATGGAAAGCCTAAAACCAGCTAAGTAGTTTACAAGTTAACATTTTGAATATAAATTATGTTCGATTTATATGAGAAGTTATGCCATAACCTTGAAACTAGTTTCTTAGCTAAAAGACTTTCTTAAGTCAACAATGACAAAGAAAGATAGTCATGGCAAGCAAAATTCTCTTGTTTTTTTCTAATGAGGGTGCATGTAACTTGATAAAGGTTGTATGAGAGTATCAAACCATAAACAATTTCACTAAAACATGAAAATGACAAAGTCTTGTTAAGAAACAAAATTTTAGTTGAATATATGAAAAGCATCGAGCTAAATGATATAATTAAACTAAAATTAACTGTAAAAAAATGAAATTTCCATCATATAACATTTGGTTTGGTTAGTTCTTTGGAAAGAGAAAGTGAAATTGCATGATCCAGCTCTTCATCTTGATTATGTAATGGACCATCCTGAACAAAAATGTCCACATACAACAATCAATGTTATTGTATTGGTAAGACTTTTGATATAATCTATCAAAGCATGTACTATGTAGGAGAATAACTGGTAGTTGAATTACTTCTCTACTCGCATGTACTACCTTTGGTAGTTGAATTACTTGGAAATAGAAATCCTTATTAAAAGGTAACACAAAGAAAAGCAGAAGCCTTTGAATATGGATGTCCATCTTGATTTTATAGAGTTATAATTGAATACTAAAGGACTAGGAATACTGCAACGAAATAGATGGATGGAGTGTAATAAAAAGAATTTGGATAATTTAGGTTGCACATATCTTTAAATGGAACCACTTTTTCCTTTTTGATTCCCAGTCTTTAATATGCAAATAAAATTTTCGATTCAACCCAAGAGCTCAATATTTTGAAGTCTTAGTTGCCTAAAACAAGGTAAGGACAACATTTGGAAACGGAGATGACTTTTGAAATGACCACTTTCAAAACCTTTGGAAACAGAGCAACTAGCACTTCCACACATAGGTCCAAAAGTCATGACTTAGGAGCATGAGCACACCTAATTAAGGGATGATTAAATATGAAATGATTTGGGCTGCAATTATACTCAATTAAATGTAAATAAATGATTAAAATCTATATAAATGACTTAGAAGTCAAACATGACAACTTTGGAATATGGTAGAATGTTGGCATAAAAACTTTGTTCATTATACATTCTCTTTCGTTCAGTTTTGATGCTTTACTTTCAAATTAGGTGTTTTCTTTGTTTGAGGTAGCAATTCGTACATCTAGGTCGAACCATTAATGATGCCCACAATGAAGGGGCATGTAGCTCAGTAGTACAGCAGCATACTGGCCAAGGGAAAATCTGGGGTAAATCTTAGCATGTATAATTTTCAAGACGGGGATAGAGCTAGTTTTGCTTGAGGTTAGCCAGGGGACCTTAGCCAAAGTGTGGCCTGACGAGGGTGTTGGAAATAGGAATACACAAATATATGTTGAACCCTTAAGGGCGTCCCTCATGAAGGGGCAAGTGGCTCAGTGTTAGAGCAATCCAACCAGCCAAGGACTTAAAAGTTTCGGAAATGTTTCAAGTAACAGACATTGTTAATTAGCCTATTGTGCTAGACCAAACATTGGATGACCTGCATTGGAAAGTGTTTGCATGGGGAAAGTGGCTCGGTTTTTGAGTAATCCAACCAACCAAGGACTTAAAATTTTCAGAAATGTTTCAAGTAACATACAATTGTTAATTAGCCTATTGTGCTAGGCCAAATGGTGGACGACCTGCATTGGAAAGTGTTTGCTAACCAATATTGAGGCCCCGCCCAGGTTCGAAACTCAGTTAACCCACCTCATGAAAGGGCAAGCGGCTCAATGTTAGAGCAATCCAATCAGCCAGGGACTTTAATGTTTTAGAAATGTTTCAAGTAATAGAGAATAGTTAATTATACAGTGATATGTGGTTTAACGGTAAGTTTCACTGGGTGAATCTAACGAGACCATGGTTCAAATCCCATTAAGAATATGGCCTCACTGGGTGAAACTAACGAGACCGCGGTTCAAATCCCATTGAGTATATGGCCTACTATGATCTCGCCTCAAGGAGTAGACTCCCCATTTCCTAGTCTCTGCTCTTGCTAAATCATAAGATCTGGTATATCTAGCTTATATCTGGCTTACATGTTGCTGGATATACTCTTGGTGTTATAAGGTTCTTGCTAAATCATAAGGTTTGGTATATCTGTCTTATATCTGGCTTAGAGGTTGCTGGATATACTCTTGGTGTTATAAGGCAGCCACAAAGGTTGATCCTAAACCTCCCCCAGATTAGTCCAAGGAAGAAAGTTTTTGCTGAGAAATATTGAGGCCCCACCTAGGTTTGAAACTCAGTTAACACACCTAGCGTGTATGTGGGCAGTTGCATAATGAATTAGGTTCAGGAGTATAGGGCCAGTCCCTCAGACATGACCCCGTGCCTTCTTAGAGACAGGTAGTAAGTTTAGGAATTCTCCTAATACCCAAAAAATAAAAAATAAAGGAAAAAGAAAGAAATTATCCTAATACTGAAAAATTATAGTAATAAAATCCATCTTCAACATGACTTAACATTTTATATCATATTAGAAAAATTTTGAGTCAGGGAACAAGTACAAGGTTCAAAGTTAAAATATTTGAGTCAAGGACAAGGAGATATCATATACAACTTTCTGAGTTGAGGTTATCACTAGAGAACATAGTCTCGAGTCTTAAACCAATACTTAATTAGGGACTTATTTAAATAAATGGGTACAAAATGTGAATTCATCCCTCATGAGTCATGGCACACACACACAACTCCTAAGGCTTTACAACAACTGCAGCTGCACCCATCACACTACCTTTTTAGGCTGAATTGTCCACACCTGAGGATTTGCAAGTTGCAACCACTGCAGATGCACCCATCACATCACCTTTTTAGGTTGAATTGTCCACATGTCCTAACCCACAGAAGATGTAGTTGAATAGTCTGTTATGCTGAATTCCACAGCTTTTGCCCACAACTGACCATAAGTCCTTGCATGTGATGAGTGCACCAAACATGTATCATGGGAGCCACAAAAATTGCAAACAAAATTATCCATAAGTCCAAAATGGGGAGGATGTAACTGGCAATAACAAAGCTGAGAAAAATTCTCCCTTGCAATGAAATTCTAGATGTGGCTCCTCACGAACAGAGAGCCATTCTTATCAAAATATTCTAAGAGAAACATGTTTAAAGCTAAATCTATATAATTCATTAACTTCCCTGCCATCCTACCGTGTCATATCCCTTGAGCACCCCCCAACACAGTGACTCCCTTGGTAGAAAAGGCCAAATAACTAAATAAGTTTGCTCAAAAATGTAAAAACAACATCCAGATATGGGAAGAATACACCAATGCCCAACATGCTTGGGACTACCAATTAGTAGCAAGGAGTTTCACACCTTTGGTCAAGATTCCCTTCTCACAGGATTCACCCATGGGAGATAGGAAGGGATTGAACTTATGGCATTGGGAGGTGATGAACCATGTGCATATATTGCAAACCCAAGCCTACCCTCATTCTCCTTAAGGCAAACACTACCGACCAAGTTCCATTCACATAGCTTTTACCCAGCACGTGGAGGTAGTCATTGAACTTACACCATCAGGAAGTGATTAAAGTCATGTACATGTTATGGACCCAGGGCCACCCCGTGTTCTCCTTGAGGCCTGCCAAAATATGTTTGTCAAGAAGGTTGTGATCAAGTTGTAAATCAAATGTGTTATCATCATGGAGACTCAAGTGTAATCTCCCCTCAAGAACGCGATGTCGTGATTTAATGTTGTCAATTTGTGTTATCGTTCGATATCTCATCAATAACTAAGCCTAGGCAGTTGGTCCTAGGCAATGTCCTGCATTATTTTGATGAAATAGATACAGCTTGGTCATGGCATTTAGGCCAAAAGTAGGCCCACTTCATTAACAAAGGCTTATTTACTAACCAGAATAAAAGGGGATGAATATGTCAAGGAATAAATGAATAGGAGCAGGGATAATAACATACGAAGAAGGTTCAAATTTGACACATTGCAAAGTATATTTGTTAGGCCTAAAATCATTCAATCCATGCATAGAATGGTATAACAAATAAAGCATTGGAATAGAATGCACATCATACCATGTTTAAACCTAGGCAAGTGCAAAATCCTTCCTGTTCTTCTCTAATCAAGAGAGTCCACATCTTAAAGAGCTCCCTATTGATTTGTCAGATAATGTTATTCTAATGGGAGTGGATGTGAAGAAACTGCCTTGAAAAGCATTCCAATGAGAAGACATACACGTGGCACAACAAACCCTAGCATTTGGTCAAATGAGCACATTTCATGGGAACATTTTGGCTAGGAGGATGACAAAAGGCATCACGTAGAAGCTCTCTCCATTGTAAAGGCATGGATGGATTAATGGGAAATTCCCGTGAGCCTAGTTGAAGATTTACTGGAGAAATAAAGTTCAAGGATTTATTTTGTAATATTAGGTTCATCATTGCATCCATACTATTGTTTGTCTATTGCTGGAAATTCATTAAAATTTTCCCACAAAATTAGGCTTCATATTAGGGAAAATTTTGTCATTTGAAGAAGGGCTTTGGTGAGGTGTTCCTATCAATTTCCCTTGCCGATTACTATTAAGTTAGACAAATTATTGCTGTCATTTCAGTTCATGGTAGGACACATTTGCAGTTTCTAGTAAAATCACCCCTTTTGTTTCCATGAACGTGTATTAAGGAGCACCTTTGTAAGGGCCCTCTATGTAATTTCTGCAATCTGGAAAAAAAATTCATAGGTTGAGTTTTTGGCATGTTGTAACAGCACTATCATGCCATCCACATTCACAATTTCAAACCCTCTGAAGGTTTCCATTTGACTCCATTTGCCCTAATTGGATAGGCACTAATCCCAGTGGGGATTACAAAAGGCATCACGCAGAAGCTCTCTCCATTGTAAAGGCATGGATGGATTAATGGGAAATTCCCCTGTGAGCCTAGTCGAAGATCTACTGGAGAAAGAAAGTTCAAGGATTTATTTTGTAATATCAGGTTCATCATTGCATCCATATTGTTGTTTGTCTATTGCTGGAAACTCATTAAAATTTTCCCACAAAATTAGGCTTCATATTAGGAAAAAGTCTGTCATTTTAAGAACGGCTTTGGTTGAGGTGTTCCTATCAATTTCCCTTGCCGATTACTATTAATTTAGACAAATTACTACTGTCATTTCAGTTCATGGTAGGAAACATTTGTAGTTTCTAGTAAAATCACCCATTTGTTGCCATGTGTGTGTATTAAGGAGCACCTTTGTAAGGGCTCTCTGTAATTTCTGCAATCTGGAAAAAAATTTCATAGGTTGAGTTTTTGGCATGTTGTAACATTCACAATTTCAAACCCTCTGAAGGTTGTCGCTTGAATCCATTTTCCCTAAATGGATAGGCACTAATCCCCACTAATCCCAGTCTTACATCACAATCTATGTCTAAATCTATCTCATATTTTAATTAAGGAAACCCCCCTTGTTCCAGGCGATAGACAGCAGAACGCAAGAGAGGACAATATTGTGGTGGCAACAAACAAACCCTCTTAGTTCCCCTAAAGGTTGTACATGTGTTTTAAGGCTTTACCACTTAAAGTGCAAGTTTGTGAGGTAACAAGTATCATCAATGTATCTTGGTAGTTTTATAAATGTCAATGCTAGGCATTGACTTGATTAGAAACAAGAAAGTTGAAACAAGCAGTCTTTATGTTAGATAGAAAAACAGCTCAGGATAGTAACTGTGGATTCACCTCTTCAATCTTTTAAAATATTAGAGTTTGTGCTTTTTTTTTGGTTTACAGTTTCATCATTACCATAGATCCATTTTAACAATCTATGATACCAGTGCTTTAATGGTGTAAATTCAAAGAAAACATATGACCACACTGCATGGATGTGATCTTTCAAATCATATGACATCATCTTGAAAAGCAAAGGCAAAATAAGGATGGGTATGAGAAATGTCTTCTTTGTAATAGAATGGGTGAGACAGAATGATGGCCCGCAAAAGTAAAAAACTTAAAAGAGTTGCAGGATGATCTGCTTACACTCAAGGAGATACACATTTCCCTTGAGAGGGATCACTACAATGTGGTCCTTCAAGGGGAAATGACAGTTTGTAAGGAAATGGACTGCATTACAAGGGGTGCCATGGTGCATTCTCAACTATAGTGGATTTTTTGAAGGGGATGAAGGATCCAAATTCCAAATTCTACTTTGACTACTTGAAAGGAAAAGTGACAGTTACAGATTCTTCGTTTGCATCAGCAGGATGAATCTCTTGCAGAGGATCAAATAAAGGTCAAAGGCATGTTCCGATTGCATTTTCAAAATATTTTCTCTTAATGCTTTTACAGATCATGTGGTGGATGTCAGGAACGCTCATTATAGAGTCATTCCATGCAAGATTTCTATCTATTGGTGTAGTGATTGAGTCAAATTGGATAGTGACTTCTCGAAAGAGAGGGGTTTTTTTAGCTCTTAGTTCTATCAAGAATATCAAGTCATCAGAAATGGATGGCCTTTGTTGTGATTTTTTCATCAGGAATGGATGGCCTTCGTTCTGATTTCCACAAGGCCATGTTGAACACAATACAAGATTATTTCTATTGTTTGACAGCTGAAAATTTCTCTTCTAAAAGGCTATCTAAATCTCTCAATCAAGGCCTTAGTAAACACATTACCAAGAATGTAGCTAGGGGCAGTATTGGAGGTTGGAGCCTCATTACTTTCCTCGGTGTCTCATACAAGATCATGGCTAAAGCAATGGCTCTCAATTGCATGGAAGGTAGTTCAACAAGAGCAGACACGTTTTGTACAGGGTCCAATTATTCTAGACACATAATCTAGACTTGAGAGGCCTTGGAATGGGCTTGAGACAGTGGCTACCAGCCTTGTTTTCTGCAGATTGAAGCTTCATCACAGACATGTTAGTTTTTCTTGTACTACCATCTGACCCCGCACTATTTGTTCCAAACCGTATTGCCCTTTGGCCTTGCTGTTACTTTCTTTATCTACAATGTTTGATCCTTTAGAACTTACATGAATGACATTAATTCCACCAAATAGGTTGTGAGCACTTCCCAATATTTCCTGCACAGATTTTAGATTGGCCATTTAAACATTAAACCTGACATACGGTTCGTCACGGAGAAGATGATTAAAGGTTTGGAGGATACCTGATAAACACCTGCAAGGAACAATCCCATGTAGTACGGTTCTCATTCACACAAATGGTGCGCAGAGAGCACACTATCAACCTTCCCACTAGGTCCAATAAAGTGTTCTATTTTTCCATCACCGTCACATGTCAAATCAGCCCAGGTTGCCTGTGTATTTGGCTTCTCATGCAACTGATGCAAAGACATTATAAGGAAAACTTGATTTATGGCCCATGAATCAGGTATGGAATAGAAAATAGATAATTTGATATGATATGTCGCTGCTAAGTATTTCTTAAGCTTATCTACTTCATCTGGTAACTCAGAGTCTACAAAATCTTAAGACACTAAATGAAATAGAATCATAGACATCTTCAACTTGTTCACTATGCTCAAGACTTAGGAAACCAAGCTTAAATAAGCTATGGGCTTATTTTTTTAACCAATTTGCATCATTGTAAGCTTCCTGTACATTTTGTTGGCAGATAGTTTTTTTGATATCATATAAAGTTAATTCACCAGGATTGCAATCTTTCTGATGCTTTGTGTTTGTATGATATGGAACAACTGAACCTGCATGCAATTCACTTGAATGCAGATCCTCTTGAACAGCTGTACCTGAAGTTTGGACCATGATGTGTGGCCATGGTGAAAACACTACTCTCTAATGCATCAACATTTCTCCTTGTTAGTAACTCATTATCCCCTGAAATTTTGCTAAATCAATCTATTTGTCAAGGGTGCCCCTTTGCCCCAGATTTGTATATCTGACAATGGATGCCTTGGCTCAGCTATTTGAAGTTGCTGGCATTCAGGGGCAAGTGAAGGACATCTTACATCCTGATGGGTTAGACATGTTCAACAATCATTTTGCTAATGGATCCTTTATTTCTATGAGTGTTAAGTAGAGCTTGGTTGATGGTGCTCATACTTGTTTGCACATCTTTGGATCTACATTAGATGTTGTGGTTAGTGACCACGAGACAAGTTTTTAGTTGTTAGAGTTAGACTCTCAGCCTACTAGATTCCCACAGCTCGGACTTATGTTCGATCGAGGGTAATTGTGAGGTATCTAGGCATTGCATTTGAAATTTTGAAGTGGGGATTTCATCAGTGACTATCCAAGATTGGTGTACCGTGTCTTCAAAAATTTTAGAGTAAGCATTGATTTTTGCATCATAAGGACCTCTCGTTAGATGGGAAGTTGACAAGGGGGTTGGACAGATCCTCTATGCCTCACACGTTCATTATGTATCTTGTTGGTTGCCTAGTAAGACTCAATTTCAGCATTTAGAGCAGATCATGCAATCATACCTGTGGTAAAAGTATGGTGGGAAGGACAATATTCCACAAGGATGGGGGGGCTCATCCCTTGCCCAATGTGTTGAAAAATAACATTGCGACATCGAGGCCATTTTGCAGGGATGCGGGGTGGATCTTTGGTCAGTCCTTGCAGTAGTATCAACCACAAAGGCTTTAACCTTTGTTGCTTTAGCAGAATCTATTAACTCCAACTCTCAATGCAAGATGGGGTGTCGGTTGATCTAGAAGATAGGTGAGCAAGAAAATTACACCATTTCTAATCTGTTTGGAAAGATAATCAGGACTAGTATTTAGTTCTCCTTCAATGCTGCGCTCACTAGTGTGCTGCCTTGTTTGGAAATTGTAGCTATCTGGTCCACTCTTCCTTCATTGGGATTTGGCAGTGATTGAGAGTCTCTGCTCTGTTTTCCCTAGAAATATTAAGTGTAAGTTAGAAAAAATTTAGTTATCTGTCTACTTTTTGTTCCATTTATCTGTTTACTTTTTGTTCCATGTGGTGTAATGAGGTACATGAATAGCTATTAACTGTGGATGAATTATTGATAAGAGATGCTAAATATTTATATTTGGTAGCCTATACAGACTTCATTTCTTCTTTGCTAGTCATCATCAAAATGGAACCCCCAAAGGGAGGATAATTTAAGTCAAATTTTGATAAGGCTACAAAAAGAGATCCCAGAAGAGCAGTTAGTGGAAGGGTAATAACGAGCAGGAATGGGGAGATGATTGCAGTATATATGGAAAAAATAGGAATCAACATCAACAATCAAGCAGGAATGAGGGATCTTATAGCGGAGTTAAATTTTTCCTAGGCCTGGCTTGGAAAGAGTGGCAATGGAATGGAGTGGAATTCTCAGATTATAATCAATGTTGTGATGACAGAATGAATTTCTTCTCGAATTTGGAAATTTGAACCCCCAATGTCAATGGATTAAAAGGAGGTTTCAGCAGAAAGTTTAGAAATAGGTCGCATTATGCTACAAAAGTAGCCAAAAAGGTTTCTGATTGGATTTATAACATGACATTGTGTGGCAAGTATATGACATCAAGATTTTCAAAACCTGAGGTTCAAAGGAAGAATAATGAATTATTGAAATTAATAGTAAGTCAAAATGTTGAGACTTAGAAAAAACACTAGACCTTGGGGAGCTGACATAGATGTCCCTGTTTTTTCAATTAGAAAGATTAAGGTAGGATACCTTAAGTTGCAGGACATCAAATTTATGGACTGATTGCAAATCCCTCCATAATTTGTGATAATGGTGGTAGCCATTAGTGAGTAGTATAAATCATAGTTTAATTCTTATGAATTTTCTGTTTGTTTTCACACCTGGAGAAGAGCTGGGCTTGTTAATTCACTTTTTCTCTGCATTATCTCAGTCTCTATTATCCATTAGAAATCAGAAGAAGGATAGAAAGGAGAGGAGAAAAGCCCAAACGCTCCCTCAAGGAACTGTGAGGAAAGAGGGTCCTGCCTGTCAATTGCATAATTAAAAACGATGGAAATCCTCTAAGGAGACAGTCCAGATTGACCAGCAATATGTTCATAGGCAGGAAGAGTCCTCCACGTGGAATGATACTAAGAAACCCTTTGGGAAGTGAAAATTTTCCTTGAACATGTGCTCCTCAAACAATAAATTCACGAGTCACTTGTTAGTGTGGGTGAGAGATTTCAATGACTGGAGGATAATAATCTGTTTTTTAAGTTTGAGGTGAGAGAAATCATCAGGGAGGCAATGGAAAAAGCTATGGCATAGTTTTCTAAGTGAGTGTGGAAGCATGAGGAAGACAAGAGGGCTGCTGATATTGAGTTAAGGATAGAACATTGCTACAAGTTTGACCGCATTTTCCAGCTTTCCCAGTTCAATGCAAAACTAAGTTCAAAGTCAAGGAGATTAGATTGTACACTAATGGTTCAAAGAGAACAAGCGACTAAGTGGATTCCAACAAGGTGCTACTTAGCCACTGAGAGAGGTGCTTGGAGCAGCTGCCTCACTTAATCATTCTGCCAGTGATAAGCTCAAACAAAAATGATGACAACCCAAGCCAAAAAACAAGGCAATCCATAAAATGTACAATAAGTCCCCATTATGCTTATTAGTTGTTAAAGGAGGGACAAACAGTCTTTGTATTGTTACTGCTCTTAATAATGCTGAAAAAAAATTGATGCAAACATCAGAAATACGCTGAAATCTTCTTGTACATGTAGCCGATAACAATGTTGCCAAAAGCAAGAATGTGGATGGAAAAAAAAAATTAGGAACTGGGAAGCATGAATCCCAAAAATAGAAATTTTCAAAACAAAAAAAAATGAGAACATGAAAGATAAAGAAGATATAAAACAGTATAAATGCAAATATATTTCAATATTTCACTTCTTAAACGATAAAGCATGAGAAATTACATCATGATTCATGGTTCATATGAAAAGGATGAACAACTTTTTTTTTCAAAGAAAACCTCCCAAGATCCCCCCACCCCCCCTTCCCCCAAATATCCAGATGGAGAGCGGGACAATCACCAACCACAACAGCAGTTGGAAACCTTAACAGACTCGACTGGCTTTGAACCTGTGACCTATCCCCATAAACAACATGCCTTTGGTAGACGGTTCAACTAATTGAGCCAACCCTTGGGCCTACATAACTATTATTTATTAGCCAAATTTGGGAATTTAAAATGACTACACACCAAATTGTGGAAGCTGCAAAAATTGAGTTATGAAGATTAACTCAAAGCATTAGTGCAACTGCCCCACAATCTCATCATCCTTGTAAAGAACCAAAGACCACCATGGAGAGCAAGACAACCACCAGCCACAACAGCAGCTAGAAACCCTGACAGACTCGATTGGCTTTGAACCTGTGACCTATGCCATCCCCATCAACAACATGCTTTTGGCATATGGTTCAACTAATTAAGCCAACCCTGGGGCCTACATAACTATTATTTATTAGCCAAATTTTTGAATTTACAATATGACTACACACCAAATTGTGGAAGCTACAAAAATTGAGTTATGAAGATTAGCTAAAAGCATTAGTGAAACTGCTCCACAATCTCATCACCCTTGTAAATAGCTAAAGACCACCATGTGTTCATCATCCAATTTCTTGTTTACTCTGCAAACCAGAGCCTACATCATAGTGGATAGTAGAGTGCCTGAAGAATGGATGGATGAATTAGCTAAAAGGGTTTTTATTCCATTATTTGGCATTCATATGCACATCCTAATTTATACATTTGTTCAATGAACTTTCAACTTATGTACTCTTTTATTTATTACCTCATTTTACTCTAACATAGGGAAATGCATTTTTAACTTCGATATGTTCACTACAATAATTCTTGGTAGGGTCCATTATTTGCTGATATAAAAAAAAATTGTAAACAATTCTCGGATGATGTTTTTAAAATATATCCCAGACAAATTCCGCTAGGCCAGGGAAATGATACTTCTTTTATCTTTTTTTCCATCCCTGATACCCTCCCTTCATACCTGACTGTCGGCATCTTCAACTTTATCTCAGTTACCAAGATAACAGACATTACTTTGACAATTCAATTGGTTATATTTCCTTCTCCATAGAAAGCTCTACTAGTGTTGTTCCCAATACATCATTCTGAGTGAGACAGAAATGGAGATGGATAGATTAAAGAAAAATGAACCTCAATCCTTGAAATAAACATTATGGTCATTAAACAATATATACTTAACAGGGAAGACAAAGTAATAGATAAAGATAAGATAATTTTATTAACGTCCAACGAATGACCACAAAAAGGTCAATGGGACTGTTGGTTACAATGATTACAGCATACTAGCTGGTGGACCAAACGGTCCCCTTTCTTTATAAGAGCAGGAAAAGAAAAACTACAAAGAATACGAAAGTAAAAGTCTGGATGACTGAAACATCTTGACAATGAGTTATGGTGAAGAAGTCTTGGAGGAGAAGGATGAGCCTCCTGAGTGGGGGGAGACTCCTTCTCCTAGCATTTGAGGCCATTAGAAGAGGACTAAAGGAAACTTGTCAATGTTTGTTGCCCTGAAGAGAAGCTGGACTGTTGCCGCTGTCGTTGGGAGGATTTGGGGCACCCCCTGGAGGTGGGGGGGTGCCTGGTTCTGGATTGCTGATGGGGTCTAGTGGGACAAGATTGTCGGATCCGCACTGACCTGGAGTCATGGTCCAAGGATCGATCGGTGGCTCTCTTAGTGCCCTACGATTCTGGGAGTGCTCTGAAGAATTCAGTGATCCTCTGTGTGGTGGCCAAGGTGGACGGAAGTTGGAGTAGAGTCAAACGGTGTCTGAAGGTCTCCTGGAGGTAAAGTGCCAAGCATCTCTGCTTGGTGTATCTAAGGAAGCTAGCTAATAAGAAATAAAAGCACCTGCGGATCCCATAGTAGACAGGGCATCTGAAGATGAAGTGTGACTTAGTTTCCACCTCCTGTAAGTGACAAAGTTGACAGATCCTCTCCGTCCTATCAATATGGTGGTTTGTTTCCACTCGAAGCTTGTGCGATCCAACTCTGAGCTGCCCAAGGGGGATCCTGATGGCATGCATCCAATGTTGGAGGGTATAAGGGGGTCGATTGATGAGTCCATCTCTGATCTCCAAGAAGTGCTCAGCGTAAAAGGCCATCTTTGGGTGCAGACTGCCCGAAGGATTGACTTATTTAGTCCCTTAGTTAAATAAGGGACTAAGCCTAGAAGAATAAAAACCTATTTAAGACCAAGAGTGAAGGATAGTAGATATGAAAAAGAGACCCCTACCTATGAAGTACATAACTCACCAAAGAGATAAGGTTGATAAGGAAGCCTAGCAAACTGGAAAAAACCATAATGTACAAACACAATAATTGACCAAACAACATAGAATTCCACTTGAAATCCAAAAAATGGGCACTCCACGTAACATGCTTCTATATGTCACATAATAATATCTACTTTGAGATTTGCTAATAAAAACCACATCATAATATCTTTCAAGATTTGTAGATGTTGTATAACAATATCCTTCTCGATGTGTTAGTCATTCAAGTCTCCATTAAGAAAAACCTAGGAAAAGGAAATATTGTAGGGAAGCACTCCCCTTGCTCAACTTTCAAGCAAGTATCTACAATAGTGCACTCCCAAAATACTCCTGATCGAGTGTTTTCAAGCAAGGTTACTTGCGAGCGGGAGCGGGAGCGCCATTTTCAAAAGCTCCCAGTCCGGGAGCATTTCGAGTAGCGTTTTTTTAATATATATATATATATATATATATATATATATATATATATTGATGCATATATGTCAACAAAAGCATGTAGAATGATGAATTAGACATAAAAAAACATAGATTGAACCAAAGGTATCTTTATCATTACCTCTAGATTCATATAGGGATCTTTGTCATTAATATCACCCTCTAAGCATTGGCTCTGGGAGTGCGCTTCGGGAGCGGGTTCAAGGGAGCGCGCTCAAGGAGTAGGTTTGATAGGGGGAGGCTCTACCCTGCAACCTTGTTTTCAAGAGCACGCTCACAATCTACATATTCATGTTGTCTAGAGAATGTTGAACACTCCCCAAAGAGTAGGGCTAGTCCCAAGACAATTGGAAAAGCTATTTTTACTTTTTTTAAAACAAGTTGGGGCCTACGAGAAGGCCCCAATAGGTCTTATGCGCTCAATGAAGGGGGTTTAGAGCTTTATAAATGCCTAATTCCTCTTCATTTCTCCTTGCATTTTTCTTTCCAAAAAATAAAGGTTTGATTGTTAAAGGTCATCAATTTTGGTAGAATATCTACCATTCAAACCCAAGAACTAAGCCAATGGAAGTCCCTCATGGGAAAATTTCTTGCAGTAATTCCTATAATTAAACAATTAAAAAAATGCAGTTAGCTACCTCTTGAGTGGGTTTAGTAGCCTCTAGAAGCTTCTCCTTTAGCATAGAGGCTTAATCCTGCTTGTCTAAGTCCACGTCATTTCTTCGAGATCCAATTTCTTTGCTTTGGGGCCCTTGGGAGCATGGGTCCAAGCAAATCCCAGGCCATTTTGCATTATGATTTGGTATGTGTGGTTCGATGCTACCACAGCAAGATCTTGCAGTACACCATGGAGTCTCATAAATCTCAGCAAAGGTCTCAGGTACTATGTTAATAAGAATAATACTCTATGCTACGGTGTTGATCAATGCTAGGTGCTATATCATAATGTATAACCTCGACACTTCTAGGTGCTGTGCTCACTAATGTTATGATGCTAAGATGCTCGAAGCTACTTGGTGTTGAAAAGTGTAACTAGGATCGGTCTTCATATTGACTATGTAATTATGTATTTATGTAAAGAAGAAGACAAAGATAATAAAATGTATTTTTGTTGTACTTGCTTCATGGGTTTCATGAGCAATATTTTATTATAGGTCAATAGACTTATTCTTGATGTCTATTAGGATTCGTCTTCTAGTTATAAATGTAATTAAGGGTCATAAATATGAAGAGTAGTCATCAAAATGCTCCAAGACCTTGTAATGTTCACCCTCATTAAACACTGGAATAATTGCACTATATGTCGACCTATATACACAGTGATCTAGTCGGCCTCCAATCAGCTTGAAGGGTCGACCTAACAACAGTGACATGATGCCTATATACAGTCAACTCTATGGTCATTTGAACCAAGGAATTGCGGATCTCTAGATAAGAAACAGTGCAAATTTCAGGAAACATAAAAGTGCAGATTTCAGGAAGGAGAAAAGTGTGGGCTAAAGGACAGAATTGTGGACATTCCTGTGATAGTTACCTCATAATAAAGTCTGGGTTAAAATACAAATGGAAGCAGTAAGTGCAGTTATGTTCTGTGTAGCATTCTGGAGCAGTGAATGCGGATTAGTATGAAGAAGCTACGGTCAAGTGAAGTGCGGTCAAACTTGTAATGAATTCACTAATAGTATAAGGTCAGTGTTCTATGTATTGTAATGACTGTAAGCATTCAAATGTTATGCTATGCGAAGGGTTAAGCTCAACGATCATGATGTGATGATAAGTCTAAGGGCTAGTATAAGTATGGGAAAAGGAGGAAGGTAAACCTATGATTTACCTTCCTACTCTCAGAAAGGTTACACATCTCCAAATGCATGACAAGTGAATGATGAGACTTCAAATGATCTGGTCTCTTATATTTGAATAAGCAACAAGAAGTGTCTGAAGACAAACTTAGAAACCGAGTTCTCTAAGGTTGATGTAGATCAGTGCAAGTTGTTGAAGAAAAGAAGGATCAGTATTGAAGGAAGACTTAGAAGCAGTGGAAATGTCTTGGAAGCATTAATAGGTCAAGGGTCTGTGTCTTGGTCATGGTACTTATCATCTTGAAATTCTATAAGAAGAATTTCTCATGGGGTTTCCTCTCCAAGAGGGAGAGGTTTTTCCCTGGCTCGAAGAGCCTAACTTTGTTCCTTTTGTATTTTGGTAATTGACTTGATGAAAGACTAAATAAGCTAAAGAAGAGAAGAAAAAAGTAACTCAAATAAGCTCACAAGTAATTATCAAGAAGAGAAATTGAATTAATCACCAGCCCCCTAAATTCTCAACACTTGGTGCTACTCGGTGTTGTAGTGATAACATGAAGTTCAGTGATGAATCACTATGTTTGGATGTTGCTATAGGGATTATGATTTGAAGATCAAAGGATCAAGGAAGACGACTATGTCTTGGTCTTGGAGTGGCGAAATAGGTCAAGGGCCTTGGTCTTGGTATTTGTCAATTGGAATCTCTATAAGAAGAATTTGTGCAGCTTTTCCTCTGAAAGAATGAGAGGTTTTGGCCCTGGCTCATAGCCTACATGTTGTGTATCTTTTCTATTTATGTGTATGCATTGGTTACTGTTTGATGAAGAAAGAACACTAATAATCTAACAAGAAAAAGATCTTAATCTAAAGAAGTTAAAAGGCATTCACAAACAGTCACTAATGAAGAGAAATCTCCTAACACTAAATCCCCTGGATTTCTCAACATTGTAGTGGTCAAGGGCCTTCTTTTAAAAGGCTTGGTGCAGGCCTGCCCTTTCTCTAGTCATAATGAGTGGCAGATAGTTTTGGAGAGTTGTATGAAGCTGAATCCACCTTCCCCCCCCCAGTTATAATCAAGGATTCATTTCTTTTGTTTTTCTGAGTTCTTATGAGACCCCTCTCGAGGGGATACTATGTTTGCAAGTGCGAGCTACCAATCTGGTCTCCTCCCTTGTAGCCAAGATTCAAGAATGGACCGGGATCCCCTCTGCCTTATGCATCTCCTTTATGAGAGCCAAAAACTTTAGGATACAAATAAACTAAGTGAGCACAACATAGTAAACAACACAATAATAAATCAAGTTTCTAGATTGTGAGGAAAATCTCAAGGAAGGGGTGGGCCCTCTTCCTCTCAACCCAAATCTTTTAAAAGAAGCGTTAAAGCTAGGGATTGTGAACCAGCCTCCTAAGGAGCTCTCAATTCCAGCATTTCTTGTGGATCAAATCGAGAAAATCCCATCCATTGGTGTGCCAAAAAATTAATCCGACTCTCTCAGTGTTGACTACATGGAGCATGCTCTAATTTGTCGATTTAATGGATTTTGGCCTTTAGCATATGTAATTCGAGATTGGGTGGCTAAGACCTGGTCTAAGCACATTTATCTATTCTTCTCCTCAGAGGGATACTTTATAGTATATTTCAAGAACCAGAGGGATCGACAAGGGGTCCTTGAGCTTGCAACATGGTTTTGGGATGATTAGGGTTCTCCATTCAACCATGGTTTTTAGATTTTAACCCCTAATAATGCCAGATTTGGTCATTCTTATTTGGGTTCAACTCCCTAATTTACCTCTTAACTTAATGCACCCTGATATTTTAGTCGATATTGGTAATGCCCTAGGCTGATTCATTAATTTCAACACACACAAGCTAGCAAAGGGTATTGTGACCTTTGCACGGATATGCGTGGAAGTTGATTTCAACAAGGGATTACCTGATAAAATCCTCCTAAATTGGAGGGGAGCTATTTAATCACAAGCACTAGATTATGAAAACACAGCCTTTTGTTACAAGTCTGCCAATAGCCAGGTCACCTCCAAAATGTATGCCCTTCTTCTTAAGGGCGCCCTCTCCACCTCACCAATAATTTATTGCTAGTGTTCAGTGAAAAAGAAAAAAATGTAGAACAATAACACTTCACCCTTTCCTTCTTCTGGTTCATACAGATGGTCTATTCAGACACACATTTCTTTGAGAAATCTAAAACCTATACCAAATTTTCTACAGATCCATTGGAACAAACCGTTGTTTCATTCACTCCTTCGTATGCCTAAAATGTTGATGTTATGTATTTGACAAACATCAAGTAGTAGGTCTGATAGGTCTCTGACTTATCCTTCCAATTTAATAAATTTCTTGAATTGCTTTCTCCTTTGACTTTGTGATTGTTATATTTGAATTTGGGTCAATCTTTCCAAGTTTTACAATCACTGGATTGTTCAATTTGAGTTTTCTATACGACAAGTTTCTTGAACTAGATTTGTGATGTTGTTTGTTTCTCGAACATACTCTTTAATTTTGAATTATACTTTTCTAATACTTTTAGGATAATAATAACTTTCATGGCTAGGTTAACTGTTGCCTTGACAAAATGGGCATCTTTTCAGACTAACTTTTCAATGTGGAAGATCTATTTAGGAGGGTGTTTCTCCATCATTGTTTTCTGAAATATTCCTTTACCTAATAACACAGACATTCTAAAATGGTCTTCAACTTTTCACCATTATACTTATAACAAATTGTATTCTATAAGAGTTGCAGTCTAAACTTGTCTTTTCTTGAACAGACATTGTAATTGTAGCAAAGCATAGATAAACATGAAACTCTAATGTGTTTGGAAGAAAGTCGGTTCATGCTTCTAAGAAGACTTAGATAAAATTGTGGCAGAGAACTAACTGTTATTCAAGAAACTCTAGCGTTTGCTAGTGAGAAAGATGAGGAAGAGGATATACATTCAAACCATTCTGCTCGCCAAAAATCTTCAACTAGAGAAGCAAATAAAACAGTCCACTGTAATTAAAATGACAAAACCGATGAAAATAGTAAAAATTAAAAAACAAATGCTAGAATGGCCTTAATTATTTTCTTAATTGCAGTATCCAATTCTTGAAGAATTCAAAGTTGAAGCACAGAATGGCCGGTGTAGTAGTATCCAAGGTTGCACTAATAGCTGTGAGCATGCTCATAGTGCTTCAATTACATCATAAAACACTGATCCCTAAAAGGCTAAAGGAAGTGGTAGCAACAAAAGTTTAAGGGTTGCAAAGAATACTAGACATTTAAAAAGGAAAGAAGGACACAACAACATTGAAGATCATTTTCCAAAAAATTCAATAGGTGAAACGACAAAGCTTCTTGGACAATAAAATTTCAAAAATTTAGATGTGTTCATTGGTAGGAGCTGGCCTGCATTACAGGTCCCCTTATTTGTTGTGACTAATCAATCAATAACTGCAATCACGGTCTTAGTACATGTCAAGGGGTTATGTATTCTAAATTTGTTATCCTTGTTACTTGGTAGAATGGCTTTCATTCACATTGTAGGTGGGAGCCTTATGAAGGAAAGGGAGATTCATATTTAATGTGGTTTCTGTTTTTTCAAACACAAAAGTTTTGCAGAATTCCAGCATAGATTGTGAAATGTGTGGTATATGAATTAAGTATATAGTGCTTCTTAATAGGGAAAATTTCTAAGATAGTGTAGTGTGGTATTTGAAGATGCCTCATACAGTTTGTTGAAGGAAGTTGTCAACAACTATAGTCTTTTACTGGCTGATTGACTACACTTGTGCATCCAAAATTTTTGCAGAATCACTCTAGGTTTAATTTTCTCTTTTACTCACTGAGTGATTACCCCTTTACATCCCAAAGGCTTGTGGAATTGCTTCAGGTTTGTCGAATTGGGCTTCGCATTTTGTAAGAAAGAGTAAAATGATTGTGGAGTATTGGCTTATTTCACTCTTTGCAGAATATCTAAAAAAAAATTAAGTAATTTCTACTTATGAATCATACTTTTTAAAAATAAATTCTACTTATTTTCATAATTTAAGAGGTTTCACCGATCTAAAAATAGAGAATAAATAAATGAAACAGAAGCTTACTGATGGTGACATTGTCATCGGGGTCTCTGAAGCATATTTTCTATTCCCTTGAGGCTGAGTGAGGTGCAGAGGATTCTTAGAGAAACTCTGTTGGCCGCAATGCTGGCCTTCATCTAAACCTCTCATTCAGATCTTCTATTCTTGCTCTTTTATTATGAAAAATGGCCTCCCCAACTCATCAGAAGCCAATGTCATCCCTGCAAATAGTAACAAAATGCAGCACAAAGATTAAGCCGAAACATACAAGCATGGATGCGAAAAAAATAGTAGAACCAGATACCTTTGTGTTCTCCTCTTTGTGGAACACTAAAAATTCTGGAAAAGTAGTGAAAAAATGTAGCGCCGTCCATCAATGGACTGAAGAGCCGATGGTGGGGTTCGAGATCAGATATCCGGTCTGCCCCTGGTAAAACCCCAAATCGCAACTCTCTTCAATCTCGTTTTCGCTCCCACCCCTATGCAAAGGGAAAAGATTCAATTTAGATACTTGGAGAGTAAATGTTTTCGTTCCTGCCCTGTAAAAATCGAAAAAAAATACCACGGGTTGCCACGGGTTTTGTAAATCATCCAAAAAAACAAAAACAAAAATCCTATAATTTTGTTTCCAAAGTTTTTTTAATAGTAGTGGAAAGCATTTATGGTATATTTTTGGTTGTGATGAAAGCATTTTTTTTTGTTATATTTATTATAATAATAATAATATATTTTTAAGATTATTTATTTTATGTAATGATTTTATTATTAAAATTTGTTAGGATAGGAATGTTGTATTTTTGAAATTTTAATGTGAAAGTATTTTTAACTTAGTTGTATTGAAAAAAAAAAAAAATTATTATTATTATTATTATTATTTTATATATATATATATATATATATATATATAATATTGGGTTGGTGTTAACAAAAGAGGGTTTATGGTAAGTGGGTTTAATAGTTAAAAAGTGTTAGTCTCTTAAATGTCATATGACAAATTTGGAAGGAGTAGGGTGTATATTCTTCTTTAGGTTAAATATATTCAAATGGTTGTGTGAATGGGGTTGTAAGAGCCTATGTTTTCATCTTGAGAACATAGAGTCATCTTGAAGTCACTCTCATAGTTTAGGTTGTCATAAGTAAAATATGTGTTTTGTCTTAAGATGTGGACATTTCATTTTAGGGAGTGTGATAATGTGGTTTTAGCGAGGCATTAAAAGATGGAACGAGCATGTACATTTGGTATGCTAATGTTGTGTTCTTCTTGAGGCATGAGTGCACATCTAAGAAGACTCTAACAAGGGTTGAAGAGGTGGAACACTTAGAGAAGTTTTGTGGGTTGTAGTCTCACTTAGAGGTGTAGAAAAGCAAGTTAAGCACCATGAGAAGTTTTGAAGCAAACTTAAGATATTTGACAAGTTGCACGAAGAAAACTTAGCAGTGGTATTAATTGAACATTCTTTGATCGAAGTTGATACCCTCTCCTTGGCACTACCACTTTGCAAGACAAAGAAGAAATGTGAAATATATGTGGAACCCGCTAAAGAAGTTGGCAAGGTTGTTGCAACATATATAGGTGGTTTTGTCGTGTTGCAAAAGGAGTTATTGGAACTTAGAAGGTGACCATTGGAGTAGATTTTTCATGGAGTGTCGGGGAGGTGCAAGGGTGTAGGAAACATCTTACAGGTATCTTGTAATTTTAGTGTGCGTTAGCGATGTTAGTGCATTGTGTTTGATGAGAAATAGCTATATAATGTTTCATGAAGGAAAAAACCCACAAGTTTGAGATGTCTTAACTATTTGGCATTGTAAGATGTGTTATGCCCTAGTTTTGAGGAGATAATTAGAACCCTCTCAGAGTATGATGGGTTGTACCATGGACTTAGGTCCACTTGCATGGGTTGAGGTGTAAAGGTGCCTCGTGAGTTGAGGAAAATGATTGCAATGCTTACCTATATAAAGTTTTTATGATATAATATTAATGATTTTTTTTGGAGAATGGAAGAGGAAGATAAGAAAGGAGAGGCACTAAGGTTTACTGTAAATCAATCAAAAGGAAGGAAAAATGTCTCGTATTAGAGATATTTTTCAAGTTTCCTCTTCAATAGTATTAAATTTCGTTGGAGCTATGGAGTTAGCCTCAAAAACATTGATTGGGTACTCGAGAAATCCAAGACCTGACATATCCAAGCTAGTCCATTAGATTGATTCGTCTTGGGTAAAGGTTACAAATTCTATGGTGCAAATCTCCCATTTTTAATGTGGGTTTTAAACCTTTGATTTGAAAATGCTAAAAGCAAGGTCATGATCTTGAAAGGAGGTCCCTAATTTTACCAAAACTCAATGCCAATGTTTAATCCATGGTGTGATTCTTTCTATTTGGGTTTTGCCTTAAACATTGATATCTATCTTTGGGTCTAGCTATTAGTCTATCGTTTCATTTATGTGTTGAGAAGGTCTTAAGGGTTGTAGGGGATGCGATGGTTATTTTCCAATACCCCTCCCTTGAAACCTTATAAAGAGATAGTGTGCCCCATTTTGTTGTCATAATATTTCAACCATGAGCTCTTCTTATGAGTATGCCCTTGAAGGGAGGGTATGTAAAGGAAGTAGAAAAAAACAAAATTTCATGTTGAGTCGAAGGAGGGGTATAGATTGTAGGTGTCTCTAAAGGTCTTGACAAAGGTGAAGGATAAAGGAGTTTACCTCTTATTGAAACACCTTCCATTCCACCATTTGAGTTGCTAAAGGGCACTGACTTTAAGGGTCATAGGTGAGTTCTCACGAAGAGCTTAAAAATAAGAAGGTAGGTGTGATTTAGCATAGGATTTATTCTTCAATGGTTGAATTTTAGGGTGAGATTTCCTAGTAAATGGAAAAAATTGAAGCTCTACCACTCATAGATTAAGTAGAGTATGAGAAAATGTTTCCTAAGTTTCAAAAATTCTCACCATATATTGTCCATGATATCCATGACAATTATGTTCAATTTTCAATAACTCATGTTATGATATCATCTTTGATTCATGGCACATATACTTCTTCAACTAGTGGTGGAGAGTCCAACCAATGAGTAGGTAAGGTTGTTCATTTACAAGGTTGGCATCAATGAAGTATTCTCCCTCTTTGCCCAACTCTAAGAGGAGAAGTATGCATAATGGACTTATTATTGTAAACAATTGTAAATATTGGGTTATCTTGAAGTTCAAGGGCTTGAAGTTTTGCATCAGTGACTTCTAGGTGTCTTAGGTGTCAAGGGATGGTAGGATGCACTAGGGAGTACCAAAGCATGCCAAGGAATGCAGGGGATTCTAACAGGTGCCACATAGTGCCAAGGGATTCTTAGACGTGCTAGGTGTTATGGCATGTCAAGATGTAAAATATGCTGCTTAGTTGTTTTACGACCACGAATGGATGTGAGCCTTGTCTTCGTAACTTATTAAGTTGTTTGATTTCAGATTCGACGTGAGTATCCTAAGATGAGTTATAGGAAGTTCTTAAGTGAACAAGGAATAGTATAGTTGTAGTAACTGTAACTTGGTTAGGCTATTCTAGTTGAAGTAGGATTTGGTTAGTTTCCCAAGTTGCAAAAAATAAGGGTAGTTGCGAGGGCATGATAAATAAGGAATGATAGGGTGTGCCATGGAATGAAAATGTGTGTTAAAAAATTCTAGATAGTTTCAAAGCATGTCGAGCAGTGTTAGGGAGTGTCAAGGCATCACAAGGAAGAACTAGGTCAAAATGCATGGAAATGAATGAATAAGAGTGTGTGCCAAGGAGTATCAGTGACTTCTAGGTGTCTGAAGGATGAAGTGTGTTAGGATAATTTTAAAATAGGACTTGTAGGAGGAAAGCCTACGATTGCAGTAATGGGATAGACAAAGCAGTCAAGACTTTAGGTTAGACACAACACTATTGTTTCAATAACTTGGTTGGGTACCCAAGTCGCAAAAAAGTAAGGCTATCTATAAGGGCATGAAAATTAGGGAGTGCCAAGGAATTTCAATAAGTGCTAACACATGTTAGACGGTTCCATTAAGGCATGTTAGGCACACCAAGAGATGGCAAGTGATAAGGAGGGAGTGAAAAGATATGCTAGATAGTTCCAAGGTATGCTAGAGTGCTAGGGAAGCATACCAAGTTGTGTCAAGTGCCAATGTGTGTTTAGTGTTAGTGAGTGCCAGGAAACACAAGGGAGCACTATGTCAAAATGCCTGGAAATGAATGAATAAGAGTGTGTGACAAGGGGTGTCAGCGAGTCTCGGGTGTGTTAAGGAGGGAGTGACATGGTATGCTAGGCAACGTTAAGTCATGCTAGTGTGCCAAAGTGGCATGCAGCCAAGATGTGCCAAGTGCCAGGGTGTGCCAACACATGCTAGGAAGCTCTAGGGACCCACAATTGAGCACTAGGTGAAAATAATGCATGCAAATGAACATTAAGATATTGTGACAGGAAGTGTCAATAAGTTCCAAGTGTGCTAAGGAGGGAGTGAAAAAGTATGCTGGGCAGTGCTAAGGCATGCTAGAGGCCATGGAAACATGCCAAGATGTGCCAGGTGCTAGGGTGTGCCAATGCATGTCAAGGAGTGTTATGGAGTGCCAAGGAAAACAAGGGAGCACTAGTTTCAAATGCATGGAAATGAATGAATAAGAATGTGTGACAAGGAGTGTCAATGAGTTATAGGTGTGTTAAGGAGGGAGTGACAAGGTTATATGCTAGGCAGTGCCAAGGTATGCTAAACTACCAAGGCATGTCAGGAAGTGCTAGGGTGTGTTAGGGTGTGTAAAAGCATGCCAAGGAATGTAGGGGATGCTAACACATGCCACATAGTGCCAAGGCATTTAAGAGATGCCAGGTGCTATGGTATGTCAATATATAAAATTTGTTGCTTAGTTTTTTTACAACCACAGTTGGATGTGATAAGCCTTGTCTTGGTAACTTGTTAAGTGGGATGAGTTGAGATTGGACATGAGTAGCCTAAGATGAGTTACATATAGTTTTTATGTGAATAAAGTATACGTTGAATTTCAATGACATACGAGAATTTGTTTTTGGTCTTAGAATATTTGATGCAAACACACTCAAGTGCCACAACACATATACTTTGCACAATGAAATCTACACACATTAGGGAATCAACTAGTGCACATGACAATTTTTAACTTTTTTCAAACCGTTCTTCATTAAATACAAACTATAATATAATAGGCTAGAGCTCTTGTACCACGGATCATGACCCTTTACAATCACACTAATATAAGGAATAAAACTAGGGCTTGGTGTTAGTCTTTTGATAACCAATCTACCTCGAACAAGACAACACTTTAACCACTTTTTGATGGTGGCCACACATAGCCCTTTCAGTCCACATGTCCTGAACATCACATATGGTATGTCCTCTTGCCTCCCATTATGCAACTCTTAAATTTTCCTCTATCAATGATCAACTCCTAATCAGTGTATAGATAGGATTTAGTTGGATTCATTTGTATCATCACTTGACTTGGGGTCTCTCTATCTTTAGATAACTTCACATTTTTCCTTGGAGGATTATTTTGGACGATGGATGCATTTTGATGTATGGATTTGGGCTATCTTTATGTTGGAGATTTGTTTTTGCAAATGTGAAGCTAGTTGGATATACTCTCTAACATTGTGAGTGATAATTTAACTCTATTCTTGTTGTTGTTGCATGCTATTGAATTCACTATAACTAGGGCTAATTGTTGCATGATGGAAATGTGGAATTATGTGTCTATTTAGCTTATTTAATGTATGGGCCATTGTTAGATTAATGAAATGTCTTTGAGACCATTGTATCTCAATAATATTGCACCATTTGTATGAAGTATAAATTCTTGAAGGTCACTTTTCATATTCCTCTAACATTCGACGAAGTTGACTTTCTGGGCCTCCTTGATCAATAAACCAAATTCTTGCTTATTATCATCCCTGAATCCATATCCCCAAGTGAATTAGGCACTAGTACCTCAAGAAGGGTGATTATTTCCCCCCATTTTTTCACAATTTTCCATTTTTCCCTAGGTCTAGCCCCATTATGTCACCTAGGGCATCAATTTCCCAGAAATCTAGCCAAAGGAAAACTTTGATCTCCTAGAGGCAACTGCGTTGGTGGGTCCCCTCACTCTCCTCGGAATTTGGGCCAATTATGATGGTGGAATCTTCAGATACCTCAAGCCCTATCTCTAGGATCAAGTTTTGCCTAGGTGTTCCCAAGGCTAGAACCTAGTAGGATCAATTTGACCCATCGAAGTAAAAAATATTGCTTGATCCTTTCCCCTCACATTTTCCAGGATAGGAACATCATTGGTTGCTAAATTACATCCCTGAACCTTGGCTGGGTCCACTTAGCCCCGTGTGGTCCCATTTGGTGTCAAAGGCCTTTCATCAAGGACCATTTGGGAATCCAAGTTCCCAAATCATTTTATGGATTGAGAACTTCCTTCATAAGTCATATTCTTCTCCCTCGACCCTTCAATCCCCCTCCTCTCTCCCTATAAGATCAAGTCCCTTGCTTAAAAGGCAAGGAAGTCCCACTCTTTATTATATCTTAGGGAAATGGTTTCTAGGGCTAGTGAACTAGGGCTAGGGCTAGTTGGCTAGCCCACTTGACTAATACTTTAGTCCTTCAAAGTCTACACATCCTTAGGCTTTATACACCTTCCCTTCTACCAATCTTGTTGTCCTTCACAAGTACAAGAGTTAGGCCTCTTCTTTGACAGTAACCTAACAACCCTCCAACTGTACTTGGACTACCATAAATCTGCCCAACCACAGTCAATTATTTTTACTGATCTAGGGCCCACAATATTCTCTTCATCTATGGATCTTCAAATCTTCCACTTAACAATGGTTTGAGTCCTCTCAAAATCATTGTTCTTGTGTATCGACAATTTGATCTTTGTTGTCCAATCTATGAAAAAATCTAAACTACTTCTCTTATCATCCTTCTAACAATATGTAGATGACTGAACTAGGGTCATAAATTAGCCACTAATATTCCATTGACTAATTTTGTATAGGTTACTTTAGATCTTTGTCTAAAACTCTCTAGATAGTCCACCAAAATCAAATCCTCTGCATGTCAATCCATTCTTCATATGGCACATTTATTCTGCATGCTCAATCTTATGCTCAGGTTCCACCCTCCTTTGGATCTGCAATCTCCACACATACTGAATCTGCAAACCATCTTCCATATCCGCGATCTATATTGCAAAAATAAACCTCGCTCTAAGGGCACAAACGTTCTTCTTCTACGCAAATTTGTCACAGTCTTAAGGGCATACCTTATGAACTAAACATGCTAGGAAATTGTCCTAACTAGGGTTAAAGAAAAAATTGTGGTGATGTTTGGATGGGTGCTAATTTGTAGGGTTTTCCATTTTTATAATTTTCTTTGTTGTGCTTTCTACCATGCTACCTAGTTTCTTTCCTGTTGCCCTAGCATTTTAACTTTTTCGATGTCTATCTCTCTATTGTTTCTTGCCCCATTTGAAATGTCATCCTTATTTGGTAGGTGTTTTCTTCAATATAGGGTGAATATTTTTCCATCACACAACTTCTGTGGTGTTTGTCTACTGAAATATCTTGTAAGGCCCATTCATCAGGGTATTTGATGAAATGAAATGATTATCGATGATCACCAACTAATGGTACCTACAAAGATTTACTCTAACAATTCTACAGTTTTCTTGTGCCAACAATTATACAACATTTTAACCTCATGAACTAGTCTCCTATGTTCTCTTAGCTGATGCTATAAGCACTTATTGTTGTTGTCAAAGCTTTTACTCTCTAGTCCCATTGAGCTATTTCAGTTATTTGTGTACATTGATCTATTTTCATTTCATTTCTTCAATTTTTCTGACTGTTATGCGTTACCTTTGGCCAGTGACTTCTTTCTTACCTATGCTTTTTATTCATAAGCATTCCAGCCAGCCAGAGCAGCAGGGGCAGCAAGAGCCACTCAGTCCAGCCAAAGCCCAGCAGGGGCAGCGCAGAGGCAGTAGGAGCCACGCAGGGCTGATGCAGGCCTAGTCAAGGCAGCATAGGGGCAGTGTAAGCCCTTCAGGTGTGACGTAGACCCTTACTAAGCGACGCAGAGGTCGACATAGGCCATTCAGGCTGACGTAGAGGGGTTCAAAGAAGGGTATTACTGCCATTTTTATTTCTCTATTGGGTGAACTAGTTTTGGTGCCCAGGATTGCTGTACTTAGTTTCTGCATAATAATAAAAACCCTCTAGAGCTAGCTGCACTGGTTTTCCCGCGTTGGGTTTTTTCCAGGGACAGTTGTCCAAAAAATCGGTCTGCCACTTTGTCTATGAGCATGTTATTCAATATTTGATTTGTATGCGTAGGTTTCTAGTTGTATTTACTATTTACTTCGGTAATTTATTAAATATTTCATAAATTAACTTGTAACTTAATTCAGGTAGGAGAAGTAAATCAAGATACTGCAGTAGGGTTTCTCAGATTAAGAAATTTTCACATTCCGTAGGTCTAGCCCCATTAGGTCACCTAGGGTAACAATTTCCCAGGAATCTAGCTAGAGGAAAACTTCTATCTCCTAGAGGCAGCTGCGTTGTTGGGTGCCCTCACTCTCCTCATAACTTGGGTCAATTCCGATGGTGGAATATTCGGATTACTCAAGCCCTAGCTCTAGGGTCAAGTTTTTCCTAGGTGGTCCCAAAGATAGAACCTAGTAGGATCAATTTGACTTATTGAAGTAAAAACTCTTGTGTAATCCTTTCCCCTCACCTTGTCCAGGATAAGAACATCATTGGTTGCTAAATTCCATCCCCGAACCTGGGCTGGGTCCACTTGGCCTCGTGTGGTCCCATTTGGTGTCAAAGGCCTTTCATCAAGGACCATTTGGGAATCCAAGTTCCCAAAGGATTTTAGGGATTAAGAACTTCCTTCATAAGTATTTTTTTTCTCCCTCAACCCTTCAATCCCCGTCCTCTCTCCCTAGAAGATAAATTCACTTGCTTAAAAGGAAAGCAAGTCCCACTCTTTATTTTATCTCAGGGAAAGGGTTTCGAGGGTCACTTCCCACCTATTCATTGACCTATATGCTACAAGTGACTTCCTAAACTACCAAGACTCCACCCATCGGTGAAATTCCGTGAAGAGAAAGGAGCCTTAGCTGTGGTGACAATGGGCTAAGCCTCCATCGTTTCCCTTGTCCTAGCAGTTGCCCTCTTAGGAACCCCTTTTAGGTCCACTACTAGTTTCAGTGGTAACAAGTTCTTCACAATTCCATTTGTGAACAACTCTTTGGTAAGCCCACTTTTGCCATATTATAGCTCCAAGATGAGAAGTCCAGGGCTATGGAGGTTGCCCTTCTTCTCTCTGAGTCAATCCTCTACAATATAGTGAACTAGGGCTAGTTGGTTGGCCTACTTGACTATTACTTTAGTCCTTCAAAGTCTGCACATCCTTAGGCCCTATACACCTACCCTTCTACCAATTTTGTTGTCCTTCACCAGAACAAGAGTCAGGGCTCTTCTTTGACAGTAACCTAACAACCCTCCAACTGTACTTGGACTACCATCAATCTTCCCAACCACGGTCAATTATTTTTACTGATCTAGGGCCCACAATATTGTCTTCATCTAGGGCTCTTCAAATCTGCCACTTAACAATGGTTTGAGTCCTCTCAAGGTCACTGTTCTTGTGTATCAACAATTTGATCTTTGTTGTCCAATCTATGAACAAATATGAACTACTCCTCTTATCATACTTCTAACAATCTGTAGATGACTGAACTAGGGTTACAAATCAGCCACTAATAGTTCATTTACTAAATTTTATAGGTTTCTTCAGATATTTGTTTAAACCTCTATGGAAATTCCACCAAAATCAACTCCTCTGCATGTCAATCCATTCTTCATATGGCACATTTCTTCTACATGCGCAATATTCTGCTCAGGTTCCACCCTCCTTTGGATCTATTGTCTCCACACATACTGAATCTGCAAACCATCTTCCAGATCTGCAGTCTTTATTGCAGAAATAAACCTCGCTCTAAGGGTCACAACCCGTCTTCTTCTACAAAAATTTGTCATAGTCTTAAGGGCATACCTTATGAACTAAACATGCTAGGAAATTGTCCTAACTAGGGCATTATACTTATGTACTTCTAATTTTTGTAGAACAAACCCTATCCACACATAGAAAAAACACAACTCTTGCATCCATAAGGGACTCGACCTAGCTCATATGGATCCATAGATTATGGGAATTTATTTGATAGAATCTTGACATGAACTTCAGATCTCAATGTTGACCCTCAAACTAGGGTTAAATCAGTCAATATTACGCCTACGTTGACTTCTGTTATGGCTCTAAATTATAGTGCAAGCCGTCCTCCATTTATGTTGTTCTTTATCACAGACCTTGCCGCCTACTAACCACCACAAGGCAAGATGGTATCAACCCTCTCTTCTATTTCATGTAGAAAATCTAACCAACGGGATTCAATCTAATCTTGTAATGTGCTAAAACAAGATACTGAATCCTTCCTACAAATTGTGGAAACAAAACACGATCACACAATCACATATAAGTAATAGAAACAAGTTATCAATCGCACAACACCAGATGTATCTGGGGAAGAAACTACTCAAAACCCTCTGTCTCTATTTTGTATTAAGTCAAGGAATCATGAAATAATACAATGCTTAATCTCTCTTGATATTCTCCAGCACTCTGCCAATTATCTCCTGCTGATCTAGGAAAAATCGGTCTAATACTTAGTCAATTCTCAGCCTGCCTTGCTCACACAATTCCTATGGAATTATCTCCATATTAGTTAGGAAAATCGACCTTCCTTGATTGTGCAATCCATCATGGCATCCCAATGACCTTATAATTGCACATGGGAAGTTTTCTATAAATACAACTGATAGTTATGTTCCTCTTAACTGTGTTACAATAAGGATGAAGGGTCTTTTTTATTATTTAAAAATAAGATAAAACCCTAAACAACCAAAACCCTAACCCAAGGAGATGTAACACCAAGAGTTTATGGGCCCCGTTGGGGTTATTTGGGTAGCCAACTTTCCAGGGTCGTAACTTGGTCATATGATCTTTGTTTGACGCACATGATACCTCGTTAGAAAGATATCTCCGAGGACTACAACTGCTAATGAAATTTCTAAGAAATCACCAAACCTTTCATGCCCAAAAAACGTCGTTTGGGGCCTCAAAACGGCTCTGGAAGTTTAGGACCTGAAAAACTGACAAAAATAGTAAATTGTGCTATAATTAAGGAAACTGGAAAACTGAAAGAGACAATGGCGAGGGCCCAAGTGGAATAGGCCAGTGGCCATAAATATCCACCTCGATCACCTTAAATTGAATTTACTGAGCTAACTCAATCATCACGACTTAGTTAACTGACACAAGTTGTTATGAGAAGAAATTACAATTTATTGTCCAAATTATTTAAGTGAAAAATAAATTAGACACCTCACATTCCTCACTCTCGGTACATCAAAATTCCTCACTAATGTGGGTGCATTTTTTTTTTGTCCCTTCTAGTTGCCAATTTCACTGTTTCTTGTTGCAAATTTCTCAACACTCCCTCTCAGCAAGAAAGGAATTCAATATATCCCCATCCGGTACCTTTGGAATGTTATGCATACTACACTTCTCTAGTGTTGTTTACACCTGCAAATCCTGAAACTAAATAGCCTCCGAACAACTTATTCAGTATAATGCATCTGTCATCAGAGTCTTCTGACTGCTGCTAGCTACTACACCTGTCTAGTACTGGATTCTCTGCGCTGCTGCTGACATCTGCATCCGTGCCCTTTGAACTATTTATAAATCTGATTTGTAATCCAGTATTTGACATCTGTCACTCTAATTTCTATTTTGCTGACATCTGACTACATCAATCTAACTGATCCTTCCTTCTACTATTGTACTGCGGGCTCCTCATAGCCAGGTTTGATCCATGAGACACACCATCTCAATGGACCTTGCCCAAATTTCTTATCTTGGGATTATGTCTACACATCACCCCACCTTACACCTCAACGTATGGATGCTCCCTCTTCCCATCTGGCTCGAAATTTCCCCCTCATGGAGGTCTCTGCTTGAGTGGACGCTTCCACTTAGTCTCCTCTATGCTTCTCCAATTGTGGCAGCTACTCCACAACCTTCTGAGACTGCTTCTCATGAGGATGCATGTTGAGAGGTAATTTATGCTCCCTCTAAACCATCAAGTCTCTAAATTCTGCCTTTCTCCTCAAAGCTTTGCATGCATCTGGTACCTCAATTACATATAGGTTCTTGACTCATGCACAGTGTAATTCTTGTGACGTTACAAAAAGTTTCTAAAATAGAGTTGATTTTAAATCGATGATATCTCCCTCATCCGAGCTCCTATTAGACCGATTTTTTTTTCCCATTTGGGTAAATTTTTGCGAGGAATCCAAATATTCTATTTGTTTTCGAAAATTTTACACCAAAATATTCAAATATTCTCTGCAAACTCGCTGCCCAAAAAATCCCTGCTCTGATACCATGTAGAAAATCTAACCAACGAGATTCAATCTAATCTTGTAATATACTAAAACAAGATATTGAATCCTTCCTACAATTTGCGGAAAAAAAACACAATCGCACAATCACATATAAGTAAGAGAAATGAATTATCAATCGCACAACAACATGATGTATTTGGGGAAAGAAACTGCTCAAAAACCCTCTATCTCTATTGTGCATTAAGTCAAGGAATCATGAAACAATACATTAATGCTTAATCTCTCATGAGATTCTCCAGAACTATGTCAATTGTCTCCCGTTGATGTAGGCAAACTCGGTCTAGTACTTAGCCAATTCTCATCCTTACTTCAGCCTACCTTGCTCATGCAATTCCTAGGAAATTAACTCCTTATTAATTAGGAAAATCAGTCTTCCTTTATTGCGCAATCCATCATGGCATCCAAATGACTTTATATTTGCACATGGGAAATTTTCTCTGAATAAAACTAACAGTTATGTTCCCTTTAACCTCTGTCTCAACTGGGTATTCCTCGAAACTGATATGCATGCAATTATTAATAACAAATTATGAGTTATATGATTGATCACTCATTGTGAATTAAATCTAATTTAATTCATTGGACCTCTCGCTAGCTCATCACTCAGTTAGAACCAGTTAAACTGATTTTAACTCATTTAATCGAGTTAATTACACTTGCACCCCACTAATGCATCAACTTCAACTAGACCTCAAAAATATTAGAATCCCTTTAGATGCCTCATCTTAGACCCTCAAGTAATTGAATTTCTTGAGCTAACTCAGTCATCATGACTTAATTAACTGACACAAGTTGTTATGAGATGAAATTACAATTTATTGTCCAATTTATTTAAAGGAAAAATAAATTAGATGCCCCACATTCCTCACTCATGGTGCATCAAAATTCCTCACCAGTGTGGGTGCATTTTTTTTTTGTCCTTTCTGGTTTCCAATCTCACTATTTCTTGTTGCAAATTTCAACATTTCAGAATTTGATGCAGCCTTCACACAAAGACACCATTGAAATCACATGCCCAGATTCTCATGAGAAACCTCTCTTAAGCTCGATCTGCCAGAAGAGAACCAACAATATGCCATCCTACTTCATAGCGCAAACCGTCCCTTAAGGTATGCAACATTCTTCTGAACCCTCATATGATGATCTTACTCTTGGAGGATGATCATGACCTCCCTTTAGCAACCCTTACTCAGCCCTCGTACTCGACCTACTTTAGGACTACATCTCTCTTCACCCCCTTGATGTGCCAGATAGTGGGAATACATGTCAAACATGCTAAGATGTGCCAAGTGATAAGGCATGCCAAGATGTGCAAGGGTGTGTCAATGCGTGTCAGGGACTGTCAAGACAACAAAGGGAGAAAAAATTTAAACTACAAGGAAATGAACACATAAGAGGTTAATAAGTCATCAATTTACCTTTTCCAAGAGGGGCATGCTAGGCACACCAACACTAGGTGCCAAGTGCAAAGTCTTAGTGCATTCTAAGTGCCAAGTATTCCTTTGTTGCTTCTCATCTACTTTCCAACAATTGATAATCACAAATAAATTTAATATTGAACCAGGCCAAATCATACCAAGGCATCTCAACGTATTCCATACATGCTAAGACTTTCCAAGCGCCAATATGTGTTAGGGACTAGTGTTATGCATGTTATGAAGTGGAAGGGAATGTTGAAGAGTGCTAAGGTGTGCTAGAGAGTGATAATGCATGTTGATGAGTGTTAAGGATTACTAGGAAAAAAAATTAAGGGAGCACTAGGAAAAAATTCATGGAAGTTAATGAATATGAGGAACATGTGCCAGAGACTAGTGTTAATGAGTGTTAGTTGTCATGCCAAGGAGGGACTGACAAGGTATGCTAAGCATTGGTAAGGCATGCTAGGGAATATTAAGGCATGTCAAGAATTCCCAAAGCGTGCTTGGGAGTTCCAGGGTGTGCTAATTATATCACGTGCCAATTAATAGTGCTAAGATATGCCAATATATGGTAGGTGCTAAGGATGTGGTGCAGGGTGCCAGGGTATGTCAATATGTGTCAAGGCAACAAAAGGAAGAACCAATAAAAGGGTTAATAATTCAATACTTTATCTTTTTGAAGAGGGGCATGCTAGGCACACTAATAATAGGTCCCAATACATGCCAAGTGGCATTGTGTGCCAAGTGCTAATGTATGTCAATGCATTCAACCAAGGCGTTCTAGGGCATGCTAGGGACTATATGCAACATGCGAACACATGCTAGGAGATTTCCATGTTGTGCTAGCGCATGCCGCCATGTGCTTGGGCATTAGTGTCATCACGAGATGTTCTAGGTATAAAGATGTTCCAATACATGTGGGGTGCTAAGAAATGTTAGTGTGTGCCAAAGAATTAATTTAAGGCATGCCCAGATTGGTGGGGATCGTTAGGTCTTTCTCATTAATAGAAATGTCAAAGCTTGATTATGTATTAAATAATATATTTCCTACACACAATAGTGGAACTTTATCTAAAGGGAATTTTCTAGATAATAAACTTAATATATATGAATCATGTGTTGACTCATAGGAAATCTCTATTCGACTAGTCATTACATGAGGGAAATGATAAACACTAATTACTTCTAAAAAAATTGACTGACCTGAACCACTATGGCCTTGGACATATTATAAAAAATGCTCCACAATAATGGTATTAAATCGTTAAATTTTGACAAAAAATATATTAACAAGCACATAGCGTCATCAAAAACTCATTGGAATGATCAATGATGACGGGCATTTTTTGACCATCACCAAAAGTAACAAAAAGTGCATTGGTGAGGGTCATTAAAAGTTCATCACTAGAAGTGTCACCAAAGAGAAAATTAGTGATGGGCCTTTAACGATCCTCACCAAAAGTCTCACTGAAAATGTCTTTGGTGATGGACCATAAAGGACCATCACTATATGTTAGTATGAATACTTCGTCGAAGTGTACGAAAAAGGACCACTTTAGCTACGCATAACTAATAGCCCTAACAACAATAGTGGCTGCCAATATCTTCATATCTGCGGTTAGTTAGACATAAAAGAACTGCAAAAACCAGATCTATGCATGGAAAGACATTAATCAGAAAAGGTAAGGGTTTGCTCCATATACCAGTAGACAAGACAAGAACAATTTTTTGAAAGAATTTTTGTATTAATCGGGCACCTGGGAGGAAAACAAGAAGGTGTATCCAATTCTCCTCAGTGGGATGGGTTCTTGGAAGTCCTCAGCACTTCAGATCTAAGCTTTCTCTCTCTTGTAGGTGTAGAAAACCCAATGCAAAAAATGGAGCTCAATGGGAGAAAATGATGAGAAATGGGACCAAGTGTATAGATCCAGAGTGATCTAGTAGGCAACAAAAGGTGAGGAATGATGGGAAAAACCCTCCTATTTATAACAAAATATTGGGTCATTCTAGATCTTGGTGCATGATTAAAATAATGTTAACCAAATCTAGATCCACCTTTTATGGAATACTTTATTATATTTGTTGGAGGGAAAGGGTGTTTGACTTGGGTCAAATCCCTTGATTAGTGAAAAATAAATAAATAAATGATTTATTTATCTTTTTAAGGAAGTGGTTGGAAGATAATCAAATAAATAATGATTTATTTGATTATTGGTGGGTGATTTGGTCATATTTAACAAGGAATATTATCCAAATAACATTTAAATAATTATTCCTAGAAAATAATAAGATAAATAAGGGTTTATCTCATTAATTTCTTTGTTTTTGGGTTAAACATGACTGGGAATAATAATTAAATTATGGTTTAATTAATTATTCCATGAGGAAAATCAAACAAATATAGGTTTGTTTAATATTCCCTTTTGGGGTTTCCTGTTTGGACCATAAACAACCTAGTAAATGTGGTTTATTAAGTTATTTAACATAGTGAAGGCAATTTTACTGAGGGTAAAATTGGTCTTACATGGTGTACTTGGGTCCATCTAATGATGATAGGTTAGATGACCAAAAAATGGTGTAACAGATTGCCCCCCAGCGTGCGAGTGTCAGGAGCAAATCGTATGACTGAAGTACGTTGTAAGAACTCAATCACTAGACAACAAAAGGGAAGTCAGAGAGAGAAAGGTGAGGTAGATAGTGTGCTGAAGGACTAGACCCTGAGGAGACGAGACTCATAGGTGCAACAAGTCTCTTTTTATGAGAGGGTACCTGTGCTGAAGGCGGCGAGGGAGGCATACCTATGCCCGCCGAGACAAAGTACAAAAGAATAGTGTGTCTAGTAAACAAGGGACCGAACCATAGAGTATAGCTGGCATAATCAATAGCCAGATAAAAATACAATGAGGAATCTAACATACATGCTGTGCCTGGGATAACAGCCAGGACTAGTACAATAATATCTGAGTACATGAGATAAATACAACCCAAATGCCCCTTGTAAATGGGGAAGGGCTCACAAAATCTCACTGATACATGCAAATCAAAGAGGTGCTACAAGTGGCTAAGGCCAACATCATCAAAATCTGGAGCGGCATCGAAGGCTACAAAGAAGAGGTCATCTGGGCATGTGGGGGGCTACCTGCAGGGCCAACACCTCATGAGGGTTGAGACATCTCACACACACCCGGGAATCATCAAGAGCTACTGCTGGATCACTGGACCGTCAAGTATACGAATCTCGATCATGCTGAAAGGAGCTAGAGAAACAATCAAGTCAAAGGGAAATGAGATATCCCCTTGCCTGATCCGAGGCACCGAACAAGAGTGGAAGCTAGAACCAAGGTACACCGCCCTCTAGACCTGGCTTCTAGAATGAATGTGTTGATGTCAACAGAAGGAGGTCCGCCATAGGTGAGGTAATGAGAGATCCTCAACTAAGGCACGGGAGAAAACAGTAGAGCGACGGGCAGACTGATACTAATGACGATAGGGAAATGGAAAGGACTGAGTAGCGAATGGACGACTTCACTTGTTAGAGCATAAAGGGCATGAATGACATGGCAGCTACTGACACAATATCAGAAGGGATAGGGGACAGTGGGACTGAAGGTCATAATGTGCGACGCAAGAGAGAGACCAAGCAATGAAGGATGGAGGACTATAGCGAGGTACGAAGGGACTCAGGATAGACTCCATGAATGCGATGATGACTCAACTTGGATGCTCTAAACAAGGGTGACTCGATGGTGCTGCCACACAATAAAGGCCCAATGGGGGACCATGAAAAACACGAGTACAAGGTGGGAACTCATGATGAAAATCGACACGAACATGGACAAGTATGGAGGCGAAGTGGTGCCCCCAGTACAAGTGTTGTAAGTGAGGAAGTTCGATTTTAAGGAGGTGTGAGGTGATCCTTCTTGGACAAAATAGGTCCTGGCGAAGGATGAAAGTACAAAAAGGATGCTGGCTATCTAACAGAAAATAAAACACGCATCTCAGAAGGGAAATGCTAAGGGTAATATTTCTTAAGATAGAGTGCATTGCGAGGATTAGGAAGAGGATTGCCTTCGAAGTCCTCTAAAAAGTAGGCCCCCTTACCAAGATCCTTACTGATGACGTAAGGGCCTAGACATAATGAGTCGAACTTCCCATGACCAAGGACATCATGGGCCTGGTCATATACTAGAACAAGGTCGCCTTCATGAAAAGGACGAGGCTGGACTTTTCGGTCATATTGAGCTTTGGTGCGTTGCTTGGCCGCTTCCATGGTTTGCAATGCAACATGGCAGTCTTCAGAGGCATGCTCAAGCATGATAAGTCATTGTTCTAGAGGTTGGGTGTCAGGGAGAAGTTGAACAGCCAGATGAAGGGAAGGGATTTTACATTCGATTGGTAAGACAACCTCCTCTCCAAAAACGAGGTGAGAAGGGTTATGGTTGGGGGGCATAGGTGCCCCCAAGAATGGGGTGGTCATGCCAAAATGTATTTAGAAAAATGGGAATCTAAACACATTTTAATGATGTGGTGTGCCATTTTTTCTCGTTATGGTTATGCAGTATGAGAAAGGAAATGGAGGATTACCAATCTCTTTTGGTACTGCATATAGGGATCAAATGGACTTTAAGTTTCCGAGTCGGCATACCTGGTGTCACTATCCCAAACAGAGGATTTGGAGATAATGAACTGATGCTCTCGTAGAAAAGTTATAGGTTGGTCAACAATAATGTCTAAGAGACTGCGTTGCTGATGGAAGATGAGGGAACGATAAGAGGTATCATCCCTAGAGTGATCTGAAGTGATATGGGACTTTAGAGGTTCTTCTAAATGTGGAAGAATAACGGTACTAAAGTCAACACGACCAGATACACTAGGAGAGTTATGGAGAATTTCTTCTCTTGGCCTCTCAAATGTGGGTGCCCCCTTACCCAAACATTGGGTTTCGATGTAATGGCCACAAGGTGGATGTGGTGTGAACACATGGGTTCGATGTAAGGGGGAATATATAAAGTCAGGGGCGGGAATTTCTTCCATAATGTCGTCATCGTGATAGAAGATGGGGTGACTGGTGGAAGAAGGACCACCTGACGTGGTGAAGTGACCTGAATCATCATCATGAGAAGAGAGGTTCACATGCGCATCATCACAAGGGATGACCAAAGAGTAAGTAGATAAAGGATCTACCGATGTTGAGCACAAGATGATCGCTGAAGGAAGGTCAAGCAAAAAAATAGGGGAGGATTCAGATGGAATGTTCCCCGAGGGTCTCATGGATGATGATAGGTAGAAAATGTTGGATGAAGGCTCCGTCATCTCGACATCAGGAGGGGGAATGTCAATGGGAGCAGTCATATCTGGTAGTTCTGCTGAAGCAAAATGCGCAAATAGGGGAGAGGTGTACTGATTGCGCTTGGCCTCGAATTGGTGGACCGCGGTGATAGAGGTGCATAAGTCCTCGAGGCGGGGACAAAGATGGGTGTAATGGCCATGGAGATCACACAAAGCACGGGGGTGGTTGGTGTGAATAGGCTTGGGGTTCTTGGCCATGGTCATGGAAGGAACAGAGGCTTCGGGGACCGCAGACTCAGGGAACGTGACATTAACCATGGGCTTGAGATGAAGCAATTCAGGACAGGTATGGGAGGCGTGACCGACAACATCACACAAAGCACACTGGATGGTATGCTTTGGAGGCTGAGGAGGAGCATGGTTTGTCACGGCAACCTTGTCCTTTGATGCCCCCTTGCGAGCTTTTCCCTTCTTACCCGAAGCGGTCACAACAAGAGGTGGTTCCTGTTGAGGTGATTGAGGCACTGATGCAATGGGAGAATTCATGGGGACCGGTTGAACCGGGGTCAAAGCGATATAAGGTTTGGGCTGACCAGGCAAGGTGGGGGCTGGAAGATCAAGGTACCAAACGGGAATCCCAAGGGTCAAGTTAGGAAGAGAGAGGGTGGCCATGATTGGTACCGTGTACACTCCTGGTGGGGGAGCTAGGAATGGTATCTGACCAGAGGGGTAATGGCCAGGTGGGACGGCTCCTAAATGGCTAAGGCCTGGAGGAACTGTGCCAGGGGGATAAAGGGGCTCATGACTACCAACTGTAGGTGAAGGGCAAGGAGCAGAGAAGCCGAGGTTTCTGAGGTTGAGGTTGGCGACTAGCCGAAGCGGGGTTGTGAGGAGAGCGACCCGAGGCAGTTACATCATGCAAACATTCGATGAGCTGGGGTCAGAGATAGGAGGAGGGGGGAGACTAGGAAAAGTTCCAAGCAGGGAGGAATCCTTGTAAATGCCGAGGGAGACACTAGGCAAGGAATAGACGGTTTTCTTGTTGGCTACAGAAGAGATGGTCGTCTCAGGTGAGGTGTGAGATTTTGGCTCATGATATGTCAACTGGTCAATGGTAACTATCTTTCCATTATGGGGGAAAGAAATCTTGCGAAAAACCACAGATGGGATAGTAGACATAGCATAGGTGTAGCTTCGCCCCAATATAATGTTGTAATCTAGCGGGGCGTCGATGACTTCAACGTCAACGCAAACAGTCTTACCGGCGAGGGTGATAGGACAATTACGAAACAGGCCTATGGGCTGGGAGGCATGGCCGTCCCATGCTCGAAGGGTGATCATGGAAGGGGCCAGCTCAGGAGATTCGAGTTGCTTCCAAACCGAAGCGGACATCACACAGGTTGATTCCCCCTCATCAATTATACACCAGGAAACATTGGCGTTCCAGATTTTGACTGGGATTTGGAAGGCGACGGAAGCAGGAAGAGGAGGATGGTCCAATTGAGAGGCGTAGAAAACAATCATTTGGTTATGAGAAGGATCTACAGCACCCACGGTAGATAGTAGAGCCTTCTTTTGGGAAGGGCACGACTGGAGGAGTTCTAGTGTGGAAATGGCAGCAGGAGATTGTGCCAAATCATCTACTATGCTATACAAATGAGCAGCTCGACCAGAAGCAGCATTTCAACGTAACACTCCTTTAGGAATCTTGGTATGGACCTCAACTTTGGGTTGAGGGATATGTAAGGGACCATTGGTTGTCGAAAGAGGCTCTGGAGAACCGGAAGAAGGGGACTCGGGGGCAGACTGAGCGAGAGGCGTGGGGTACTGGCGAGACCGAGTTTGAAGGTTAAGGTCGACGGTTAGAGGTGGATCAGAGTTCATCATGAGGATCTGGTAATTGGAGGAACCAAAAGGGGAAGGTGGAGTGGCCACCTGTCCGTTAGGTGGTTGGGTAGCCATGAATCCCTGTTGTGCATCCACCGGCTCTTGAGGGGTGGTGACGGCTATTGCAGGGGTTGAGAAGGCAAGGGAGGCGAAAGCGCATATGATGGAGGAGCTGGCGCACCAGGCTGCGGATGAGGGTAATGGTTAGGTTGGGCAACATTGAGGTAAGCAGGAGGTTGGGCAAAAGGATGAGGCATGCCGTATCCTAGATGCGTGCTACCGGGAGGGGGAGAAGTGCAGGGAGTGGTGCCCCCTCCCCCAGGAAAATCATACCTCATGAGAGGTTGAGCGGATGGATGAGAGATAGATCCAACGATACTGTCGGCGGCATGAGGTGTCCCCAGTGTATGGGCATCACCGGGTTTGGGGAGATCGGGTAGGACAGTAGGATCATAACCTTTCTGAGCGTAGATCAGGTCATACTTTAACACCATTTGGAGGGCATCTTCTTCGGTTTGAGGAAAATGCGATGCAACATCTTTCCCGATAGGGGACAAGAGAGATCTAAGGAACCAGTCCATGTAGACGTGGTCTTAGAAGGGAGGAGATTGGCATAGGCTCCGTCTTCTTTTCCATTCCTGGACATGGGTAGAAAGGCGGGTCGAAGAGGTTTTCTTGAAGGAAGTCAAGAGTTTGATACCAGTGTCATAACGAAGGGGAAGCTGGAAGTAAGATAAAAAATCCCGGGCAAGAGTTGCAAAGGTGGTATGGGAGGAAGTGGGCTGATCAACATACCACTTAGAAGCTTCGCCTGTAAGCGTGCATTGGAACAGTCTAAGACGAACAGAGTCATCGGTAATGGAGGTAGATGAACACCACATGTGGAAAGATTGAACATGATTGGAAGGATCTTCTCCAGCAGGGCCTTCAAACTTTGGGATGTCAGAAGGGAGCTTTGTCGGCATAGCGGGCCAACTAGCGTCATGGTGTATAGGGTCATTTGTCAACCGGTCCAAATCGGGGAGGCTGAGGCCTGCCAAGAAGGGGAGCACGGGTGCAGCCGAGGTAGTTCCTGTGGCGGTTCTGCTAGTAGTAGTTCCGGCATTAGGGCCAGGAGCACTGCCAGCGTGAGGCCCTGGACCAGACATAGTGAAGGTGACAGGGGGAGAACAAGAAGGAAAAGGAGAACGTGATGAATCAGGAGAGGAGTCGGAGTGCGGACTCGAAGGAGGACTGGCTCGACCATGGCGGGGCGGAGCAGGTCGACCAACCGGAAACTGAGGATGAAGGCCAAGAAGTCTTCGGGAAAGGCGTCTTGGGGGCACAATGATGACAAGAAGAAGGAAACCGACAAGGGCAGAAAGGGACAGAATTAAGAAGGGTCAAGGGAAGACAAGGTGTAGTGACAATTGATTTTAGATTCTTTGCCAAGCGGTGTTAACCAGGCGCTTCTTCACTTAGGGTCAGTGTGTGATGTGCATTAATTTTAATTTTTAAACCCTTTTCGTTTTGAGAGCAAGAAAAAGTGTGCTGCGTAACTGAAAAGAAATCTGCAAAGAACAGTATATAATGCTGAAATAACAGAACATTTAACAGCTAAACACGTAATCCCAACTTCGAATGCGGGACTCTCTCAAAACTAATCTAAAATAGGGGAAAAATATGAGCAAAACACAAGAAGAAATAGGCGGGCGATCTAGGGTCAAAAGGGATAGGGATCTAAAGGATAAAGCTGCTGAAAAGAGGTGCAGATCACAGCCAAGAGACAGAGGCAAGGTGGCTGGAAAAAAGGAAGGAAATCAGCAAAAAGCGGAAAGGACAGGGAGGAGGTCCTAAAGAGAGGTCCAGATAAAAAAAAAAGAGGTGATTTGAAAGGAAAAGAGGTTGATTTCAATGGATCTGAAAGGGAGGTAACAGGTCTGGAAAAGAGGAGGCTGAAACTCTGAAAAACAGACTGCTGAAACAGCTAAAACTCTTCCACAAAAAGTGGAGGGTACTAAAGCCCTAAGGGACTAGGTTCCCACTTAGATGAGTAAAAACATATCAGAACTTGGTCAAGGTGGGCTAAGATAGAGGCTGGAAGACCCTGACAGAAGCTGCAGCAGAACCCAGAAAAATTGCAGAAAAATCACTGAAAAACTGGCAGGTCGCAGTTTCTGACCTATTTTCAGTGCAGGTCGTAGAAAAGGGGCAGAAAAGTGCGACCTGGAGGTCCAGGTCGCAGTTTATGGGCCAAAAAGTGCGAACCCCCGTTCCGGTTGTCTCGACGGCAGATTTTCAGAAATGTTGCCGTCTCAGTTGCGGCTGGTGTCGCTTACCTGCGCAATAGGGCCAGAAACACACAGAAGTTAGGAATTTTAATGTTTTAGGGTTTTATGTGAGAAAAAAGACATAAAAAGAGGAAAACTAAGCAGATGAAAAGAAGCCCTAGGGTCTGAAGTAGCTGGATATGCAAGAATATGAAAAACGACAGCGGTCGTAATTTAAAACCCGTGTGGAGTCGCCATTTTTTAGTATGAATCCTTCGTCGAAGTGTACGAAAAAGGACCACTTTAGCTACGCATAACTAATAGCCCTAACAACAATAGTGGCTGCCAATATCTTCAAATCTGCGGTTAGTTAGACATAAAAGAACTGCAAAAACCAGATCTATGCATGGAAAGACATTAAGCAGAAAAAGTAAGGGTTTGCTCCATATACCAGTAGACAAGACAAGAACAATTTTTTGAAAGAATGTTTGTATTAATCGGGCACCTGGGAGGAAAACAAGAAGGTGTATCCAATTCTCCTCAGCGGGATGGGTTCTTGGAAGTCCTCAGCACTTCAGATCTAAGCTCTCTCTCTTGTAGGTGTAGAAAACCCAATGCAAAAAATGGAGCTCAATGGGAGCAAATGATGAGAAATGGGACCAAGTGTATAGATCCAGAGTGATCTAGTAGGCAACAAAAGGTGATGAATGATGGGGAAAACCCTCCTATTTATAACAAAATATTGGGTCATTCTAGATCTTGGTGCATGATTAAAATAATGTTAACCAAATCTAGATCCACCTTTGTGGAATATTTTATTATATTTGTTGGAGGGAAAGGGTGTTTGACTTGGGTCAAATCCCTTGATTAGTGAAAAATAAATAAATAAATGATTTATTTATCTTTTTAAGGAAGTGGTTGGAAGATAATCAAATAAATAATGATTTATTTGATTAATAGTGGGTGATTTGGTCATATTTAACAAAGAATATTATCTAAATAAGATTTAAATAATTATTCCTAGAAAATAATAAGATAACTAAGGGTTTATCTCATTAATTTCTTTGTTTTTGGGTTAAACATGACTGGGAATAATAATTAAATTATGGTTTAATTAATTTTTCCATGAGGAAAATCAAACAAATATAGGTTTGTTTAATATTTTCCTTTTGGGGTTTCCTGTTTGGACCATAAACAACCTAATAAATGTGGTTTATTAAGTTATTTAACATAGTGAAGGAAATTTTACTTAGGGTAAAATTGGTCTTACATGGTGTACTTGGGTCCATCTAATGATAATAGGTTAGATGACCAAAAAATGGTGTAACACTATATACACTTATAGTGACGGTTTTTTAATTATCAATGATGATGGACATTTTTTGACTGTCACCAAAAGTAACAAAAAGAGCATTAGTGAGGGTCATTAAAAGTTCGTCACTAGAAGTGTCACCAAAGAGAGAATCAGTGATGGGCCTTTAACAACCCTCACCAAAAGTGTCATTGAAAATGTCTTTGGTGACGGACCATAAAGGACCATCACTATATACACTTAGAGTGACGGTTTTTTAAGGACCGTCACCATATGTGACATTGGTGACGGACCTTAAAGGTCCGTCACAAGCATGACCCTCACCAATGTGCTTTTTTCTTGTAATGTATAGTTTTTTTCATTTCTTGCAGACGCAGTTCCCTAGGAAACAACTTTGGATTTGGTCATATTTCTTCACTATTTTGGTAGGAGCCTTATATATTTGATTCCTCTAGTAATCTTCTTTATTTGATCAAATTCTAGAAGCTAAGTGTGAGTTATTTCTTTCAGTAAGTGTGATTTGTTCCTTTCATTCATATGTCTTTACTTTTAATTAGGTTCATACAAGTTAAGTGATATGAGCATCATTTCTGGCACAAAATATGTGGGAATCCTTGAAATAAACAGATGAAGCCCCATGTTGATAATTTAATTTCTAGGTGATTAGTTGTTTTCATTAAGCAACCAATTTCTCCAACACTAGTGGAAGTGTTGCAAGGTGTTCGATTGGGACTAGTAGACCCCACTCAATGTTAAGAGGATTTCATACAACTAAGCCACTTTTGTAGTCGATTATGATGTCTGATCAGCATACTCCAGCGGATCATGATATGCACTTTGTGATAAGGAACTATTATTTGAAGATGACTCAATCCCTTTTAGTGGTATTCCATAACATAGTGGTACAAGTGCTCGTCTACCTAACCTTCCCCTAATATTGTATCAAAATCCTGAGCATTTATTTTCTAAATTAAGTAACACTCTAAAATTCTAGAAAGTATATTTTAGATATAGTGCGAGTAGCTATAGTGGAGGAAGGAGTTCTAGTGGTGGTTTTCAGTCTTGTTCAACCAATTATTCTCAATCAAGTTTCAAGGGATTTATAATAGTTCATCCTAGGAAAAAAATCATGGCCAGGAATATGGCTATATCACTTACTTAATACCCAGAGTTTTCAGGATGAGGTGGTGAACATGTTGAACAACATTTGTATCTGTGTGAGGTTGTTTGGAATGAAACACATACTCCTGATGCAACCAAGAACATTGAGTTCTATACTACTTTACGATATTGAGTGTTGCACTATTTTATTAAGTGTATTGATGCAAGAACCAATGCCACCATGGATATAGTTAAATGAGAACTTATTTAAGACGCCCAATTCTAATCGACCGAGCTTGGAGAAATTGTTGGATATTAGACAAAGGGAAGGAGAATTTTCTTGCCATTGTATGCACAGATTCAAATATGCTATCAATAAATTATCTTATCCCATTTATCCCCATCATGAGAGATATTTATTCATTAAGGATTTGTTACCAATATCTACGATTTCGTTGTTGAAACAAAATTTTGATATGCTGCAAGATTATTTAGAGTAGATGATGAAAACTAAATTAATGGAGGAATACCCTAAGGATTACAAACTAGGCACTTCTTTTACTAATTCTGCTATTATGGTGTTTCAGAATCAAATTACCAACTTTTTTGAGAGATTGAAGTATGTTTCTCCTACGCAACCCATGACACATCAAGTTTGGTGTACATATTTCCAAGTTGAAGGGAATAATGATATTGAATGCCTATGACTTAGGGAGGCAAGACCATATAGCATGAATATGGGACCACCTCTAGCACCACCACATAGGGCTGAGGTTGTGGGGATTTCCTCAACAATTCCTTTTCATGGACCCTCTCAATATCACGCATTCCCAAATGACAAAGATATGTCTATGAATGTGTTTTATGAAATTTTTAGGTCTTTTAGCCATTCATCTCGTATATGTCCTATTTTACATAAGTATTCCAATGTTCTCAACAAGATATTTAGTGATTTTTATTTTTATTTTTATCGTTGACACATCATACAAACCAATGTCAATATTTACATGCATTGGTTAATAGCCTGGACCACACAACTTTTCAAGTGAATGAAACTCCTCAAGGACCAAGAGAAAGAGCTTTAAAGGGAGCGGTCCAATATGATGCTATAAATATGACCAATAAGGTCATGTTGCGAGGGATTTTCCAATGTGCATAATTTCTTGGTGTTCACACTTTCCAGTGAATATACATGCTACAAAGTTTTATCAAGAAATTATTTCCAGTTGGAAGGAATGCAACCGGGTAAAGGGGGGAAATCTGATTAATGTTGAGCCCTGAGAAGAAAAACCAGTTGTGAAACCTAATATTAAGATCATGACCATAGGAGGGAAAAGAAATTTGGCTGATATTACAACTCATTAGGAAATAAATATTATAAACATGATGTCACCCAAAACATCCTATGATTGTAATGAACATAAAGAATATTATCAAGACATAACTAAACTATTCCAGAAACTGGTTTCTTCTCATGGTCCCTATGTCGAGCAGTAAGAAAAAGTGTATAATAAGAGTCTGAGACCTGTAGAAATTTGAATAATATATGAGTTATTCACCGATATTATCCTAATTACACACTATTTGAGCTTCATGCATAATACATAACCTCTTCTACCATTGATCATCAATTTGCGGAATTAAAAACAATCGCATGTGCACATTGAAACATTAATATGAAGCATTAATCCCAATCACACCATCCCAATCACACATATCAACACGTTATGTAATGGGGAAAGCATACAGTTGAAAGCCCCCAACTATCTGTATATTATAATGATAGAGAAAATGTAACAATACATAGCACAAAGCTCTCACAGCTCTCAGAACTATCTCACATGCTACACACAAACTAGCATAGAAAGTGAACAAGTCACAGGTTCAAATCTCCTCCACAAGTCTGCATGCCTCTACTGCGCAATCCAAGATGAGAATGAATGAGATCCAAGTTCGAATCCCAATAGCTTCAACTGCGCAATCCTCATTAGCAATCTCCATCAATGTGTGTGCAAATCTCATGCACAACCATAGTCACAACTGATAGTAGACTCACCCGCCTACACCCTCCTTAACTGGTCTCCTTTTAATTTGTCATCATGCCTTTCTTCGATTAGTGATGTATTATTTAGTTGATTTATAGGGTTAATAATTAGTGAATTAATTAATAATTAATTCACACCACTCATCACTAGTGTATTTATCAGTTAGACTAAATACAACTAGTTCAATTAAGTTAAACTGAACACAACTCCATCAACTGTCTCATCAACTCCACCAAACTCTACCACATGAGTTCTAACTGAAGTAAACCATGCAATAGCTCAACTACACCCTAGGAATAACATAATTCCTTCTGTTAGCTTCATGTGCCACATCCGTAGCTCGAACTAAAGTGCTGCAAGAGGATAAGATAATGTTTATAGTCCAAATATTATTAAGAGCTAATAATATTTGACTGATCTATTTTTAGACTAGCAATCTAAAAATAGATTCCGCCCAATATGTCTAAAAATAGAAATCCATCTATTTTTCCAACTTGACCAACCATCCATAAATAGCATCCCGCAACTTATAGAACATGATCCATATGTCTAAAAATAGACATAGTCTAAAAATAGACTTTGCGACAAAAAGCCTTTTAACGGGCCCACTTGATGAGGCGACTTCTTTTCACTAAGCTCCATCTCTTGTTGCATTCTCAACCTCCCTCTCAACAAGATATGGATTATCTACAACCCTATCACACTTTGTGATAATCGTTGCTCTTGGTGAGTGCCTTCATCGAGATATCGGCATCTGATCCTCGTGGGAATGTATGAAAGTAACATGATCCTCGGCTGCTTTTAATCTATGATATGATGGTACCTGATGTCGATGTGTTTGGGTCTATCATGAAATAATGGATTAGCTGAGAGTTTAATGCAACTCTGGTTATCACAATAAATCACAATAGGCTCCTAGTGCGACCCGAACAATTCGACGAGGATCTTCCTCATCCAAATAGCCTCACATGCAGCCAAGCTGGCACGCCCTGTCTTTCGGCCTGTGGGCCAGGTGCCACGGATCCTACCAACCCTACGCCCATGTGTGAGCCCGATCTTTGAAGATCCCTCTAGATGTTCTCTTTAAATCGTGGGCTTCTGCCCAATCTACATCCATGAAGCCACATAGCTTCACCTCATCCTCTGTCACGTACCACAATCCATAAGTATGTGCCTCTGGATAATGAAAATGATGCTTGCCTACCTTCCAGAAGAGCTTGGTAGGCTTAACCATAGCTTGTGAAAGCTGGTTAACAGCATAGCATATATCGGGTCGTGTATTGACTAGATACATAAGTGACCCCACCAACTGTTGATAAACAGTGGCATCCACTACCTCCGCTGAAGTAGCATCCTCCTTCCTCCAACCTCCAGGAAGAGGAGTATCAATAGGCTTGCAGCCATGCATGTTGAACTTCTCCAGTATCTCCCGGGCATACTTACCCTGAGAAACAAATAGTCCATCACTGAGCTGCCAAATTTCCAATCCCAGGAAATAATGAAGGAGGCCCAAGTCCTTCATCTCAAACTCTCCAGCAAGATCCTCCTTGCATGAAAGTATCAACAACTCATCACCTGTCAGAATCAAATCATCTACATAAAGTACAATGATCAACAACTTACCCTCCACCACAATCTGGCATAGGTTAGGATCCGCCTCACTCTTGGAGAATCCAAGTCCGGTGAAATAACTGTATATCCGTGTGTACCAAGCACGAGGTGCTTGTTTCAACCCATACAACGCTCTCTTGAGCCTGCACACATGCGACTCACTGCTGAAGATCGTGAAACCGGAGCTGCTCTGTGTACCACCTCCTCCTCAATGACTCAGAGTACCAGGAACGCGGTCTTCACATCCATCGATGAATGTACGCCCCATACAACGTTGAGAGAGCAAGAATCGTCCATATGGAAGAATACCTTGCGACAGGTACAAAGGTCTCCTCATAATCGATCCCCTCTATCTGTGAGAAGCCTTAGCCAACAAATCTTTCCTTGTACTTCTCCACACTCCCGTCAGCTGCCTGCTTCACTTTGTAGATCCATCTCGAACCCACCACTGATTTCCCCTCTAGCCTTGGGACAATCTCCCATGCACTATTTCTAACAATTGAATCATACTCTTCCAGCATGGAATCTACCCATGCGGGGTCCTCCACAGCTTCCTCGAAAGAGGATGGCTCTATCATGACACATTTTCTCACAAGAGCCATGTATCCAGTGTATCGGTCCAGTGACTGTCTCTATCTGCGCTATGCTGTAGGTGGTCCTACAACCTTCTCTGCATCTTGAGCCAGTCGCTTAGCTTCTGTAGTGCGCTTCCGCCCTCTAATGGTTGGTGCTGCATGAGTGGTCTCTTCCACTCCATGAACTTCCTCTTGTGGCTGATCCACATCCTAAAGCTCATCCTTAGGAACTAATAGCTCCTCATCTACATGCAAGTGTGGCTCCCTCTCAAGTGAACACTTCATGGCTTTCTCCTCCTGAAATTTGATATCCGTCACACAATGGGCCTTGCGACCGTCTCTGGAAAGTACACGATAGTTGTGGGGTGTATCGTTGTACCCCAAAACATCCCAACGTCTCGGCTGTCTACTCACTTCCTTCTTCCGGCATCCTTCGTCACATGCATGTAGACAGGAGATCCGAAAATCCGCAAATGGGAAATATCAGGCCTCTTGCCAGAATAAGCCTCCTCTGGTGTACTCATGCCAAGAACCTTGTGAGGACAACGGTTCTGCACATACACTGCTGTATTGCATGCCTCAGCCCACAAGTGAAGGGGTAGGCCCTGATCATGCAACATCGCCCGTGCAACACCCATGATCTTTCTGTTCTTTCGCTAAACAACCCCGTTCTGATGTGAGTTATGAGGTGCTATGAGCTCTCTTCGAATTCCTTCTGCGCTGCAAAAGTCCTTGAATTCACCAGAAATGAATTCACCACCATTTTCGCTCCTAAGAGCCTTCACCTGCTTCCCTGATTCCTTCTCAACTAGCGCCTTGAACTCACAGAACTTTGAGAATGTCTCGCTCTTCTTCTGCATGAAGAAGATCCAGCACTTTTGAGAATAATCATCAACAAATTTCACATAGTACTTGTGCCTTGCTGTTGAAGCTACTGAGAAAGGTCCACACACGTCTATGTGAATTCTCTCAAGGATCATCGTGGCGCGACTATCCTTCTCATGAAAGGTGGCTTTCACAAATTTTCCCAAGGTACATCCCTTGCATAGATCTGACTATGCAATAGTACCCTTAGGAAGCCCAATAGAAATCTGCTGTAGTATCTTCAAAGCTCCATGGTGAAGGTGGCCCAATATCTGGTGCCACAACTCGCCATCATCCCGGCTCACCAATCCTTCTGCCTTGCATGCCATTGTTGCGCAACCATCTACTTGCAATTGATAAAGGTTCTTCACTCAAACCCCTATCTTCTGGGTTTCTCCAGTTGTCTTACTGCGCAGGAAAGACTTTCCCTCGCTGAAGACAACATCATATCCCTTGTCTTCTAACATCGCCACAGAGATAAGATTCTTCTTCAATCCTGGAACATGCATCACTTCCTTCAATACAAAGGGTTTACTAGACTCCCTCTCAAAGGAAATGGTACCAATACCGGTCGCACTGTATCTACCATCATCTCCCATCTCGATGTGCACTCCAATATCTTTCTCATCCAGATCAGAAAACAAATCTCGATCTCCTGTCATGTGAAAAGATGCACCAATGTCCAAGAACCAAAATGAACCCATCACAGTTGATACCAAGCATGTGATCAGTGAAAAATCTAGCTCAAACTGCGAGGCTAAGGCCTCTCCCACTGTAGATCCAGCAGCCTGCTTATTTTTCTTCTTCTGCAGACAATTTGTGGCATAATGTCCGTGCTGGTGACAGTGAAAGAACTTCACCTTCGACATGTCCTGCTTCTTGCCTTTCGCACCATATTGAGAATATTTCTTGCTCTTCCGCTTCTTTTCTTTGGCAGCCAAAGTGCAATTTTCTTCATCAGATGCCTTTGATGAAGATCCATCCCTAGTACTCCGCCTTATCTCCTCTTGCACAAGATCCGACCAAAGTCGCTCCCATCTTGGCAATTTCTCCCGACCATTGATAGAGTCCTTATAGGAATGCCAACTCTTCGGAAGCCCAAGGAGAGCCAAGCTCATCTAGTCCTCATCATCTACAGTCACTCCCACACTTCCCAGCTCATCCCTGCATTGGGCGAACTTCATGAGGTACTTGGGCATACCGTCTCCTTTCTCCATCTTTATGTTCCTGAGTTTATCCTTGAGCGCCAACTTCCTCTGGTTGCTATTGCTTTGGAATAAATCTGTCAAGGCTTTCCACATCAAAAATGGAGAAGCCTTACCATGCAGGCTGGACACTATGTGATCCTTCATGCCCTCCAACAGAATCCTTCGACATTTTGCTGTCTTCTTTTGCCAAGCCTCAACCAAGGCTGCATCGCTAGGCTTTGGAACTTCAGCATCTATGAACTCCTTCAGCCCATTGTCATCAAGCACCACCTCCATCCTGTCCTTCCATGCAATATAATTCAAGCTTCCCTCAAGGGCATACTCCAATCGCAATCCATTGAAAGACATCTCGACTTCGACACCAAGAAAACACTGCTGCAAATTCGAATTCCACCAGCTCAAAACTCAACTGCTTTTGATCTGAAATTGTGAGAACAAGGTATTTCTAGTACAGAGATAGACTGTAGGGGAATTTATTGGATTTTTCACCTTTCAAAGAAAGGATGAATCCAGAGGCTACCTGGTCCTCTTACAGACTCTGTCTAAAGAAATAAAATGTAATCACTGTAATAGATCCCATGATCAACTTCGCTCTGATACCATGTAGAAATTTGAATAATAGATGAGTTATTCACCGAGATTATCCTCATTACACACTATTTGAGCTTCATGCATAATACATAACCTCTTCTACCATTGATCATCAATTTGTGGAATTAAAAACAATCGCATGTGCACATTGAAACATTAATCAATCACACATATCAACACATTATGTAATGAGGAAAGCTTATAGCTGAAAACCCCCAACTATCTGTATATTATAATGATAGAGAAAATGTAACAATACATAGCACAAACTCCTCACAAGCTCTCAGCACTATCTCCAATTGTTACACACTACACAAGCTCAGATATGAATGAGTCACAAGTTCAAATCTCCTCCACCTGTTACCCTGCCTCTACTGCGCAATCCAAGATGGTTAATTGTGAGATCCAAGTTTGAATCCCCTTGGCTTGTACTATGCAATCCTCATTGGAAATTTCTATAGGGTAAACTACTTGGGTGGTTGGTTTTCGAATATACCTCTTAGGGCTTTCCGGTGCCCGAGGAAGACAGTAAGATTAGCTATGCTGTTCACAAAGATGGCATGAGCATGTTCATATTAGCTTGAAATAAATTGAAGGAATACAATAAAGAATTACCTCTTTGATAGCCTTGGAATCCCTTGGAGAGCGTTGCGCAGTGAAGCAAGAGTCCTTCTACACCAGCTCCAAATCAGAGTCCTGTAATCAGTCAAAGCACCCGCGTAATTTCTAATATAACAAGTATCCTATCAATTAAATCAATATACAATAAACATCTAGATTATACACATCTGATCCATTCATATCATACTATGTAAATGTTCAAGCAATAATGACAATATTAAGCATTGAATGGACAAAACCAACATAGTTCTATTGATTTTGAAAGAAGGAGGATTACAACCATCGGTTGTACCAAGCCCTCCTCAGTCTCCCAATATCTCTTCTCTTTCAAGTGAAGAAGTCCAAGTCAACAAGCTCTCTAGGAGCCTCTTTGACTCTTGGCCTTCACAATTTCACACTATTCTCTATTCCACAAGTATACAAGAACCTTGAGCAATCCTTCGACCTTCAATTAAGAGCCTTCAGCTCCTTCTTATAGGAGAGGGAGAAAGCCATTGTTTCCCTTCTCTTTCCACTAGTTTGGAATGGAAAAGACTTAGATGTTTCCTTGATCTCCATGCTTTTTCCTCTTATGGAGTTCAGTCTTCTATGGCAATGACCAATAATGAACTGGTGCTTCTGTAGTTTCCTTTGTGGACTGAATCCTTTGTGAGGGAAAGTCGGAGATTCAAATCATTCTCCGCGCTCTTTTCCCAATTCAAACTTAAAAAACGGGTAACGCATCCCTCCAGTGTAAACAGAGCGTTGCCCTAGCCACTAACGCGGCCAATATACTGATTGCCTGTGTTATAACGCTCTTGTTCTGTTCTATATAAGCGTTACCCTGGCAGAAATAGGTTTAATTTAGGTCTTTGTACTTCTTCCATATTTGTCTTCCCCTCTGAGCCAATGAGGAGGTATTTTGACCTGTAACAGATGCCCCCTAAAGTGTGAGGTCATAGACGAAGACGATGGCCGAAATACTTTATAATTTGTAGAGATAGAGAGAGAAGGACCGAGGAAAACCCGAAACAACAACATAAGGCCGAAATATAAGATGCCTGGAGTCACATGTCCCATGCTCAGGAGCTTAAACAACATGATTTCTCTAGAATAGAGATATGAAGAATCTATCCACCAATAGGCACAATGTGGAAGTGTCTGTCATAACAGGATCAGGCTGAAAAAGCTGTCTCCATAAACAATATCGCAGCTTGGGAAAGGGAACACAACTTTAATGGTGTAGCCTTTTTGCCCCAAGGTCTTGACCGCCGATTCACTTAAACTGCATATTTCTGGGCCGATGTGAATGAAGGAGTTGCCATCGAACATGTGAAACACCGATTACCAATGACAATGAAAACTATTACCGGACGTGAAGGTGGACACCGATAATGATGATGCATATCGGATGCCGCGCAGCAATCTAGCAAGTGTGAAGGTCAAAAGGAGTTGAAGTCGAACACTATAGAATCATTCGACCAAGAGCCAATGATGAAGACCTCATCAACACAAGAATACCTTCCACTGATGTCTGCAAGTATCCGAGTACTGATGGGTTTCTGGATCAACTTCCTAGATAAGATGTTGAAGTCGGTAGGAAGAGATCTGTCGAAAGGTAGGCACTGAGGCGTCCTACATCAGTAAACATGAAATGAAAACCAAATGATTTTGTTTATGATTGAGATAATGAAGAGTGAATGGGAACGTCGGACGATAAATAATTTCTGGCATAATGAATGGTTTGGTTGATCAACTTGAGTAGTATACCTAGACTTTCGAATAGAAGGCACTCTAGCAGAGTACTAGGCAGCTGAAGCGTGTTGAACACCAAAGGGTGTGTTAGGATTTTACCAGTGCAGGGACACTGGGAAATGAAGGCTAATACTCATAGATGGTAGGGTTCGGCTAACTGCGAAAGAGTTTTATGGGAAGTGCCATGTTCAAGAATTTTGCTGCCAAATCGACCTTTTTTGAAAATGTAACAGAGGTAGTATCCATTTTGTCCAAATTTTTCCCTGTTTGATTAAGTTTAACGAGTCCAGATGAGTAAACTCGGTGAATTTTTCATGTTTAAAGAGTCTGAAAAATGTCAGGAAAGACAACTCTGTGCCCCATATGATTAGATTTAACGAGTCCAGATGAGGAAACTCGGTGAATTTTTCATGTTTAGAGATTCTGAAAAATGTCATAAAAGAAAACTCCATGTCCTGTCTGATTAGGTTTAACGAGTCCAGACGAGTAAAATCGGTGAATTTTTCATGTTTAGAGAGTCTGAAAAATGTCGTAAAAGACGACTCCATTGGGGTACCTTTGTCATGTCTTGATAACCGGGCACGGAAAAGGGATAATAGTAAGCCCGAAACAGTTCATTTTCCGTAAGTTAGTCCATCGATCCAAAAAAGTGAGAAATCTATGTTCAATGGACGTCTACCTCATTTTGTTATGAGTACGAGGAGACGAAGTAAACTCAATATTCCTTGTGAAATTTTAACAAGTCCAACAAAGAAAAAATCGGTACCTCTGTGAAATTTTAACGAGTCACGCGGAGAAAACTCGATACCTCTGTGAAATTTTAACGAGTCACGCGGAGAAAACTCGATACCTCCAGGAAATTTTAACGAGTCACGCGGAGAAAACTCGATTATTTTTTCAGTTTAAAGAGCTTTGAAAAAAGAGGAAAAGAATGGCTCTTTGTTCTCTATCTTGATAGTTTAACGAGCCTGACAAAGGTGGCTCAGGATTTTTTCGGTTTTATGAGCGAGAAAAAGATTCCTAAAAAGAATGCTCAATACTTCTCCATAGTTTTAACAAGTCTGAAGAAGAAAACTCTAGGTTTTTCGGATTAACGAGCAAGAAAAGACCAAAAAAAAGAATGTTCGAAGCCATCTTCGTATAAGTTTAACGAGTCCGAAGAAGAGAACTCGAGGTTTTTTGGATTAACGAGCAAGAAAAATACCGTAAAAAGAATTCTCGAAGCTTCTTCGTGTAACTTTAATGAGCCCGAAGAAGAAGACTCGAGGTTTTTCGGATTAACGAGCAAGAAAAATACCATAAAAATAATGCTCGGAATTTCTTGATCTCTTTCTCGTCAATATAAGGATCTATGTCAGGAATTTTCTTGTGAGACCAAGCAAACACATCGTGGAATTCTTTGAAAATGGATGTGAAGTGCACAATTTCCTCAGGATTGCAATCTTCTTCAATCTGGATATTTTCTACGATACCCGTTTTGACTGAGATATCAATGAGCAGTGTCTTGGAAATACTACCTATGTTCCCCTTTGAATTGATAGTGTGAACAGTCGTATAAGAGGAGGGAACTATCTCAGGTTGGTCAAAAGACGGGATTTCAGTTTTTATCACCTCCGAATCAATCGCTGAAGTGCGATGGTGAAACTCTCCCCAAGGTCGTTCTTCTAATGAAATGATCTCTCGAATAGCTTCGTCTGTAGGCCAGAATTCATTGAGGAGATCCTTAGAGAGAACTGTTATGGGAGAGATGTTTTTACATGTGGTCGAAACCATATCAGTGGAGGGTTCAGATGCGGTTTGGATGGCTTGATAAGCCAACTCAACTAGCGAAAGCGACATCTGATCTCCATAAGAATCAATATCTGAAGGTGTCGGGATGATCCATGGGTCGATAGAGCCATCTGAAAAGGTGGATATCATTGCAACCATGTTTTGGATCTGTGGCGGCGGTAGAGGAAAACAACCTAGTAGGGAAGATGCCTTCAGAATACCGGTACCGATACTGACGTAAGAGTCAGGGACACCTCCTATTAGGGGTACAGTGCTACTTGGTAAAGTGGCATAATCAGGGGTGCAAAAGGATAGCTGATCGACCGTGACTATTTTCCCATCCAATGGAAATAGAATGAGTCGGAAGACCGAACACACAATGGCGGTCATAGCATAAGACCAACTACGACCGAGCAATAGATTATAGTCGCGATGATGTTCTACGACTTCAATGTCCACGTTTACCGTTTTCCCACCCAGAGTGATGGGAAAGCTAGCAAGGTATCCTTTTGGTAGGAAAGCGTGGCCATCGAAAGCTTTGAGGGAATTCGATGGCAGGGTTAGAGTAGGAGAACCTAAATTGAGCCAGCAAGCTTGTGACATAACACAGGTTGAAGCACCTTTGTCTATGACAGTGCGATGGATTGGTCTCCCTTTCGACACAACCTACACCTGGAATGCGAGTTGATGTGAGAGACAAGGCTTAGCCTTTTCCATATCAAATATTGCTAGCGTGGAATCCTGGGGATCTATTCCACTAATGGACGAAAGCAAGGCTTTCCTTTGTGTTGGATAGGTTTGTAATACTTCAAGAGCAGACATAGCTGACAATGCCTGTGCCAAATCTTCTACAATATTGTAGTTTTGGGCTGCACGTGCAGAGGTATTATGAGTCATGCATCGAAGTGTCCCTTTGGGGGGACGAATTACAGGTTCAACAGTAGGCCTTTCGATATGTAAATCGTTGGGCGGTGGCAGATTGGAACTAGTTCCAGGTTCCTGAGCATCTATGGTAGGATTTCCATAAAGCTTGGCGCGAGTTTGAAGGTCAACACTCTCGATGCCAAAAATGGCAGATGGTCCTTCGCCGGAAGGATACGAACCATCGTTGCCCCGTTGATGGGGTTGTGGCGGATTTTCAACCATGTGTTGATGTTGCTGCGGTTGATTGGAGAAAGGATTGTGAAGAACGGCAGGTGTTCGCCCAGAATCCTTGTTAGCAATAAAATCGGTGCATTCCTGCAGCCGAGGACATTTGTATGTCAAGTGATCCTCCGCACAGATTTTGCAAGGAAATTTCATGGTTTTATCCTTTCCTCTGTCATTTCTGGCAGCATTTTTCTGATTAGGGTTATTCTGATTATCCGACTGCTCTTCTGAAGAAGACGTTTTCTTCTTGTTCTTCTTATTTTTCCCACTAGTTTTTTTTTATATTTGCACCGAATTTATCTCAGCGGGAGGAAGAGGAGTCGTTTGATGGGGGGCGGTGGCAGCCGAGGATGGCTGGGAGGTTTTCCCCCGAGACTGATTGGTGGCTACACCAGAGATCACGCCAACAAGACCATCGGCATGAGCTCCGGTTTTCTAAGTAGCCGGAGGGTTTGGGTTACCAGGGGCATGGGGGAGCAGATCGTAAAGCGTGCTAGATTGTGAATAGATTAAATCCAGGTGTTGGGCACGATGAATACATTGATCTTCTGTCACTGCACCTGAAAGGCAAATGTCTTTAGAGATGTGGGGTAAAAGAGACTTGCAAAACCAATTGGCCAAGAGATGGTCCGGTATTGGCGCTTTGACGAGCCTCCTCCTACGTCTCCATTCATGAATATGGTCGGAGATGTGGGTGGTGGTGTCTTGGCGTAGCGATGTTAACAGTTCCGTTCCGGTTTCCACTCTAATTGGCAGTTGGAAGTTCTTTAAGAACTCCGTCACTAAAGCGCCAAACGTATTGATGGCGGCGCGTGGCAATTCAATGTACCACTTGGCGGCATTGCCTGTAAGGGTGCGGGGAAACAGTCGAATTCAGAGACTATCATCTACCATGGAATTGGATATGGACCATAAATGGAAGGTAGTGATGTGTGCGGCCGAGTCGTCCCCATGTTTCCCGTCGAACTTCGGGATATCAGAAGGAATCTTATGCGGTATTGGAGGCAAAAGCAGGTTGTGGTTGATGGGGTCGTTCGTCAGCTTATGGATGTTGGGTATGTCCAAAGCTGCCAAGAAAGGAAATTGTGGATTTTCCCCCGAGTCTAACCAAGGAAGTATGGGCTGATTACTTGGACCGTAGGGTCCTCCCATCCATGTGTTACCAAAAGGGTAAGTGGGACTTTGATAAAAACCTCCCATAGGTGGATGAGTAGGAACATACGGTTGCTGTCCATAGGGCATAGTGTATTGAGGGGAAAACGGTTGGTTTCCCCCAGCATAAAAGTGCCCTCCCACTCCATATGGAGGTTGGGGTTTGTTAGTCCAAATGGATGCAATAGAGTTTCCCAGAGGCATACTAGTACTTGCATAATTTGGCAACGGTATAGATCCTACACCTATGTTTGAACCACTTAAGGGGATAGTATTTACAATGGGTTGTCCCATTTGTCCTAAGGATTGCATAGGAAGAGAACATTCTGCCACTCAGTGCATCGATAACACCGCCCGTGGCATAGTGGCCGGGTTTGAACTCAACAGAGGGTTCCAACCGAAAGGGTCGGGCAAAGGGCACCGACAGCCACGTTCGTGAGTGAGTTACCGTGGTCCCCCAACGTGGTCGCCAGAGAGTAGATGCCGGGCGGGTTCGCAAACCATCGAAGGCTGGTGTTGACCATAGGATTGGGGGTAGGTATATGTTGACTACTGGGGTTACCCAGTAATGGCATAGAGCTGACCACCGGCGGGGAGGATGGTGGCGAACCAGGAATGGTTGCCATTGGCATCGACCTTGTGGATGCCGGTGGAGAAATAGATGTTGGTGCTGCCGCAGACATATCTCGGCGTGGTGTAATTTGGATGATCACAGGTCCTAACGGATCAGTGAGCAGAGGATTGTAATTAGGTACAACGCCTTCAATGAAAGGGTCCTCCAAGAGTTCCGGCTGATAAGGGTCTATGTGATAATCAATATTAGTCAGAGGAGACTGCTCTTCCGTAGAAGGCCCAGGTTCACCAAGGTTCAGTTCTTCCTTAAGGTTGAGAGGAGGTAGACCTTGCTGTCGTCGAGACAGACGACGTGGGTCAGGGGACGCCACGGGGACCGGTTTAATTTTAAAAAATTTTATTAAATTGTGATCTATTATGAAGTCTCAAATGACAGTAACCACACACTTAACAAAAAGAAAAATGACTTTCTAAAATCAATTAGCAAGCAGCCAGAATAGGGTGCCCTGTCTGAGTACTACCGTTCACTGGTGATGAAATCCAGTATCACAATAGTATACAGAGAGGGTTGGTCAAAAGTACAACTACGGTCACTCTAGAGCTTCGCTCGAACCTCAGACGATAGGTGTAACCACTCTCGTGAAGACGAGTACCCTCCTAAAGACCGAAGACAGAGTGGGTCCATCTGTTTTAGGTGCCAGGACAGCCCGTCCCAGTCACCTTATGTAAGTCCCTAAAATTATGGCCACTAAGGATACCTCAAATCACAGACATCATCAGGGGGGTCCACGATCAAGGACAGTGTGTTATATGGGCAGAATACCTAGATCCCCGATCTAGTTTCGACATCCCCGAAGGGAACCCCAATATATAACACACCCATAGGATGCAGTCGAAGGCGGGATACCTTCTAGTGCACCCAAGTGTTGTCTCGCGTTGAGCTCCGGTAAAGGAACGGTCCCGATAATGTGAGTGCAGCAGTATTTCACTTGTTAATGACTCTAGTTTTCAAGTTTTGAGATCTTGGGTAGTTTTCTCACTTTCCTAACCCAAGATCCTAGCCTGAACTACTGTTTGTGTGAGCACAAAAAAGAGTAATTAGATTGATTTTAGTGTCGCTTTATTTTTAGTGTACTTTGTTATTAGTCCTGTGGAGGGGGAATGGACGTATGAAATATAGTGAGACTCTGACTCAAGAAACCATGCAAAACATGCTCTAAATATTAAATTCAATGAAGAGTGTTTCTACAAGGAGAGGTTTCTTTTTCAATCATCCATGCATCAACATGTAAATAAAACAGCTCAACTTTTGAAGATTCAGACTTCTATCTACCTCTTTTAACAGTTTGTGAACTAAAACTTTCAGAATAAACTCAACTAGATGCAGAAAAAAAAAAAAAAAAAAAATCTCTTTTAAAAAGTGAATGTTTTGCACACTAACTAAATAAGAGAAACAAATAACAATGCCAGTTTAGCAGACAAGCACAGGGATTCAGTCCGTGAAAGGTACTGATGGCCAAAAAACTCTTCAGCTAAAAACACAGTCACAGTAGTGAACAACAAGGTTTTGGGCTGAGTAACTCTCTGTCTGTGAGAAAATAAAGCGTTATAATGCACTGTATTTAGCATAGACCATGTTATAACACACTGGATAGCCTGCATAGGTCGCGTTAACCAGGAAAAATCTCTTCAGTTGGCCAGACAGGAACAGGATTGAACTCTGCAAGCGTTTGGTATGTCTACTGGGCATCAAAAATGGTCGGAAGGATTTTTGAACAGAGGAGAAGAGAAGAAAGGAAGGAATAAATAGTCAGGAAACTATGGGGGAAATTCCCCAGCGGAGTCGCCAATTCTGCTATAGGGTAAACAGCTTGGGTGGTTGGTTTTTGAATATCCCTCTCAGGGCTTTCCAGTGCCCGAGGTAGACAGTAAGATTAGTTATGCTGTTCACAAAGATGGCATGAGCATGTTCATATTAGCTTGAAATAACTTGAAGGAATACAATAGAGAATTACCTCTTTGACAGCCTTGGAATCCCTTGGAGAGTGCTGTGCAGCGAAGCAAGAGTCCTTCTTCACCGGCTCCAAATCTGAGTCCTGCAATCAGTCAAAGCACCCGCGTAATTTCTAATATAACAAGTATCCTATCAATTAAATCAATATACAATAAACATCTAGATTATACACATCTGAGCCATTCATATCATACTATGTAAATTTTCAAGCAATAATGACAATATTAAGCATTGAATGGACAAAACGAACATAGTTCTATTGATTTTGAAAGAAGGAGGATTACAACCATCGGTTGTACCAAGCCCTCCACAGTCTCCCAATCTCTCTTCTCTTTCAAGTGAAGAAGTCCAAGTCAACAAGCTCTCTAGGAGCCTCTTTGACTCTTGGCCTTCACAATGTCACACTATTCTCTATTCCACAAGTATACAAGAACCTTGAGAAATCCTTCGACCTTCAATTAAGAGCCTTCAGCTCCTTCTTATAGGAGAGGGAGAAAGCCATTATTGCCCTTCTCTTTCCACTAGTTTGGAATGGAAAAGGCTTAGATGTTTCCTTGATCTCCATGCTTTTGCCTCTTATGGAGTTCAGTCTTCTATGGCAATGACCAATAATGAACTGGTGCTTCTGCAGTTTCCTTTGTGGACGGACTCCTTTGTGAGGGAAAGTCAAAGATTCAAATCATTCTCCATGCTCTTTTCCCAATTCAAACTTAAAACACGGGTAACGCGTCCCTCCAGTGTAAACAGAGCGTTGCCCTAGCCACTAACGCAACCAATGTATTGATTTCCTGCGTTATAACACTCTTGTTCTGTTCTATATAAGCATTACCCTGGCAGAAATAGGTTTAATTTAGGTCTTTGTACTTCTTCCATATTTGTCTTCCCCTCTGAGCTGATGAGGAGGTATTTTGACCTGTAACAACAATCTCAATCAATGTGTGTGCAAATATCATGCACAGCTATAGTCACAACTGATAGTAGACTCACCCTTTCACCCACCTCTAACACTGGTCTCCACTAAACTGTCCATGCACTGCAGTTAACTGATGTATTCTTTAGTTGATTTATGAGTTAATAATTAGTGAATTAATTAATAATTAATTCACACCACTCATCACTAGTTTATTTTTCAGTTAGACTAAATACAACTAGTTCAACTAAGTTAAACTGAACACAACTCCATCAACTGTCTCATCAACTTCACCAAACTCTACCACATGAGTTCTAACTGAAGTCAACCATGCAATAGCTCAAATACACCCTAGGAATAGCGTAATTCCTTCTGTCAGCTGCATGTGCCACATCTGTAGCTCGAACTAAAGTGATGCAAGAGGATAAGATAATGTTTATAGTCCAAATATTATTAAGAGTTAATAATATTCGACTGATCTATTTTTATACTGGCAGTCTAAAAATAGACTCCGCCCAGTATGTCTAAAAATAGAGGTCCATCTATTTTTACCAACTTGACCAACCATCCATAAATAGCATCCTGCAACTCATAGACCATGATCCATATGTCTAAAAATAGACAGTCTAAAAATAGAATTTGCGCCAAAAATAGCCCGTGGGCCCACTTAGTGAAGGCGACTTCTTTTCACTAAGCTCCATCATCTTGTTGCATTCTCAACAAGACCATCAAATGATACATTTAAATGAATTTTAGAGTGGCTCAAGTTATTTCTGCAGATTATGAATGATGAGAAATTAATTAGCCATTTGTGTAAGAAACTAAAAGAAGTTATTTAGGATGATCCATTCTCAGAATAGGTTATCTCTGCTAATATTCATAAAATGAATTCTAGGAGGTTCCAGAGAAAGAAGAAGAGAATAGGAATATAATTTCAAGTTGATGCACATATTTATAGATACCAGTCCAAGGATTCCATCTTATATCTTGGTCAAGACGTGAACAATTTACCAAGGAAAAACTTGGAGACGCTAGGGAAACCCCGACTTGTCTTTTCCAAAATTCAACTACGGATGATGAACCAATACTATTTTTTTCCTATTGGAAGATTAGAATATGTTGATTTTGATATTCAAGGTGCTAATATGTATGAATATTTTTAAGTAGAAAACATTATGGGAGACAAATACCCATACCCAACTTTACTGGGAATTGAATAGACATTTGAAATCCATGTAGTCGTTGATGTCAAATGGGAATCCACGACCTTTGAAGTGGATGGGTTTCAGGTCATACAACCGTTGCATCCATAACAAGAACAAAGGTTCACTGAACTTGTAGATGATGTTGAATAACCTAACTTGTTTGATCAATTATATTAACTTACTACTCAGAAGAGAGAGGATTGAATTAATTCGACAAAAACTGGATCTATTATTTATAGAAGTGTGCAAAGCACATAAGATGGTTAAGATGTTATGATGGATGATTGGATGTAGGGAGATCATGAGTTACATTTGTGACACTATTATTGGTAATGAGGTACGATATTATCCTGTTTTTAATGCTAATGAAGCTACTATGAATTTTATCCAAGAAGTTGAGTCCATAATATAATAGGTCCAAAAGATCTATTTGATAAATGTTGCATTGCAAGCCACCCCTGCAAGATGGTTATGAGCCCATCATGATAATCTTCATGATTCATATACTATTAATTATCTATGATGCATATATTTTCTACTCTAGAGATCCCCTTTAGCAAAATTCTTATTTGTGATGGACATACTAGCTCGCAAAAGCATGTACAAAATTGTTGCTCCATCTATAAATAAATTTTCTTACCAATTGCGATGTGGATGCACCAGTTCATTAATAAACTGAATATTATTCCCCTTGAATGGTATATTTTTATGCAACCATCTCAACAAATAGAAAAAATATAGATCAACGAATTAAAAACTAGCCTATTCAAGGGGGACACCTCCTTTACATTACATAAATGAAAAATTCCTGAATGATACAAATGAAAATACCTCCTTTTTATATATATGAGTCTAAGGGGTCACAATATAGGAAGAGCGTACATAAAAATAATAATCTAAGGGCATAAAAATAGAAATATTGGGCTTCTATGGGGCATAATAATTACAATACGGGGACTACATGGGCACAACAATAACAATAAGGTGGGTACACTAATAATAAAAATAAGGGGATAAATTAGCATTATATGGACCTAACATGCTCCTCTCCTTCAAAAAAGTGTTTTCCTTAATGTTTGAGTACTTCTATATGCTTCTGTATAAAATTCTCATCCTCCCATGTGGAATCTTCAGCGGATAAGTTCTTCCATTTGATCAGATACAGTGAAATGAATTGATTTCGTAGCTATCAAGTTATTTTTTCTGTGACTGCTTCAGGTTCCAACATGATTTTTCCTTCCTCATGAAGTTCTAGAAATATTGTTTGAAATAGAATATTGTCACCTATAACCTTATTTAAGCATGAGACATGGAAAATTGGGTGAATATTGTCACCTATAACCTTATTTAAGCATGAGACATGGAAAATTGGGTGAACTCAAGAATATGTAGGAAGCTCTAATTTTTATGCCATAGTACCAATATTATTCAACACCTTGTAAGGAGGATAGTAATTTAGTGGTAATTTATTATCCTTATTAGCTTGATTGAGGGAAATTTTTTTGTATGGATGTAGGTGCAAAAATACCCAGCCACCTACATAAAAAATTATTTCACTCTGATGTTGATCGGCCTGTTGTTCCATTTGATTCTGCGCCAAAGTGAGGTTATCCTTTAAGAGTTGGATAACTTGTTGTTGATGCTCAATGTGATATTCCACTGCTTGAACCTTATACTTTTATCTTAAATATGATGTGATGGATGGTGGATGATATCCATAAAGTGCGATGAATGGGGTAATTTTTGTTGCAGTATGGAAGGAATTTTGATACTTCCATTCAACCATAGGTAACCACTTGACCCATTATTTTTGTTTATCAGATACAAAGCAACGGATATAAAATTGTAAAAAATTGTTAACCATCTCATTTTCCCATCATATTGAGGATGATAATATGAGCTATGAGATAATTGAGTACCCAGACAAGAAAGTAATATCGTCCAAAAAAATTCAGAAAAAATGGGATCCTTGTCTCTTAGAATAACCTTCGGGTTTCCATGTATGTTTTGAATTGTTCCCATAAATGCAGTAGAAATTGTGATTGCTTTAGATGGATGATACAATGCGCAAAAGTGTGCATACTTGGTAAGTGTATCAACTACCACCATGATGACACTATTTCCTTCATACTTGGGTAAACCTATGATCAAACTCATTCAAACATGCTCCGAACATTGACCTATAATGGATAAAGGTTGTAAATCACCCAATGTCTTAATTTTCTCCATTTTATTTTATTGGGAAACCAGACATTATCCCACAAAATTTTGATTACCAGTGTTAAACACCATGTTGAAGCATGCACATGGTGTATGAGGAAGAATAACACACACACACAAGAGACTCAACACAATGAAGGATAAGTGTGAGGCTTTCTTATTTTCCATTATACAAAGATGTACATTTATAGTACAATGGTGTGACTCTTAGTTTCACATTTCAAGGTCACTTGGACTCCATTGTGACTTTTCGCATTCCACACCTACCCATGGAGGATTAGGTGTTCCAACATCCCCCCTTAATCTGAAGGGGTATGTGTGAGTCCAAGAAAAGAGTTGTAATACAAATATGCAAAGTATACATGGCAGCACTTGGGCTGAATCAACTCTCTGAAATGTTGGAAAAAAGATGATGGTTTTAGGTTATCCACCAACCGAAGGTATGCTCATGGGCATCCATGTCTCTGGCTACATCTCTAACTCTGGAATGACGAATTGTGGCTCAGGCTCGCTTGATCTTACGTCGAAGCTTGTACATGACCACCATTTTCCCCCCTGTCAGGGACAAGGTGGGATGATGGCGAAAACTCAACTGCAAGTTTGTTCAATATCCGTGAACAATTTCTAACATGTGTCGTAAACATATTCTTGGTTGTTGATGCCCATTGCCAAGAAGCGATCCATCCAAGATGAATCTTGGTTCTTGGAGGAGGCTTGTGTCTGAAGCATCTGTTTGAATAATGGGTGTGCCGACCACAGTGCTTGCATGGATGAAGATCAAAACAGTGATCTTTCATATGGCCAACTCAATCATAGTTTTGGCATTTCTCAATCTATTGTTGTTGTGGAACAGGAGCATGGTCTGGAACAACTGTAGATGAACTATCATATAAGAATCCAGCACTCTGAAATCTGATGGGCTTTGTGTAGTTTGGATTATGAAAGGACACATCCTTGTCATATCCAATACCAGTTCGGTGCTTGTTGTGGACAAGCTCTTCCCAAGGTCTGATGATGGGCTTAAGAAGTGTAGGTTGAGCTGCTGCATCTGCATGTACATCTACTCTTGAGCAAGGAACTGAATGGGAATCAACTGCAACTTTATCTTTTTTCTTCTGATGAGAGTCCTTCTCAATCTTCTGAACAGAAACAGGTTCAGAATGGTGACTCTTTTGCTGAAATTCATCTTGTTGGAGATGAGATTCCAACTGCAAAAACTCAATCTTTTCTTGTGCATCTAGCAAACAATTTTGAATGTTACAAAGAGCATGCTTACTCATTTTTATCATGTCATCAACATTGGAATGAATGAGGTCATTCAACAACTCTAATGCCTCATTGATTTTGGCCATTTTCAACAACTTAGGCTCAAAAAATGAAAGGGTGTCGGCTTCAACTGAAAATGCACCCGTTTACAATGTGATTCCTTTCAAACAAATACAAATGACTGCAAAGAATTTCCAACTATGGAAATCTCAAGTACAAAATCTGCTCCTCAAATGATGGAGGGCAATCAACAATGACTTACATCAACAACTCAAATTCACTAATTCCAACTATGAATGAAGAGGCAAATTCCACTCAAAATACAATGTTAGCTCAATACAATATTTCTGCAAAATATGTGCAGCTGAAAACACTATGGAAGAGGCCTTTAAGGCAGCTGAATTCTTCTTCAAGGAGCTGTTTTCAATGATGGCAAACTTGTCTTCAAATGTGAAATTCTTCAAAAAATCACCCTTATGTATATGCCACAAATCATAAAATGTAAATCTGCAATTTTGTCTATGTATTCAATCCATCCGTTCACATGTCATTTCCTTCATTTCTGCTTTTCATACTCTCTTTTTCTGCTCTTCCTCTCTTTCTCTCTCTCTATTGTTTTTTTTTTTTTTTTAATTAATTAAAAATTAATTAAAAAAATAATTAAAAATGGGAATAAGTTAAAAAAAGGGAAAGGGAAATATTAAGATGGGATGGGAAACTATATGGTTGGGGGGGAGGGGGGGGGGGGGGTGGGTTTATTAATGAAGGGGAATAATTAAAAAAGGGAAGAAGATTAATTAAAAAGCGAGAGTAATTAAAAGGAGGAGGGAAAGATTTTTTTTTTTTTTTTAATTTAAAAATTGAAATATGGGGAAGGGGATTAATTATATGGGAAGGAGAATTAAAATAAATTTTAAAAAAAGAAGGAAGAGAATTTAATAATGGGGGAGGAGGAAATATTAAAATGGAAAGGGAATTTATATGGAATGGGAGGCGAATATTAAAAAAAGAGAAGTATTATATGAGGCGTATTATAACTATTAAAATGACCAAATTAGAAATTGGTGGGAATTTATTTGAAAATGGGAAATGTTAAAAAATCAAAACGCTGGAATGAAAACGCAGGCAAGGGAGAAGGGGAAGCGTTGGGAAGGAAGTAGGTTGGGAGGGCTGAGGGAGTTTGCAGTGACAAGAAGCTGGCAAGGGAGCGCGTGAGAGAGGCAGGCCGGCGAGGTGGGAGTGCTAAGGTCAAACGCAGGGTATGGTGGAGTGTGTAGAGTCTGGTGAGAGTTAGCTCTTCTGTGTAGGGAGTGTAAGCAGACGAGAGGGGAATAGCTTTTCGTAGAGAGAGGGCAATCGTGGAGCGATAAGGGATGAGTGTTTAGCATATGGGAGGGGCAGTAGCGGGTAGAATAGTGGAGAGGGGGGCCTGCGTTAGGAAGGAGAGCAAGCTGGAGCGTAGGGCGGATGCAACAATGTAGAGCGGATGTAAGGAGTAGGGGGGCCGGGTTAGGTGCAGGGAAGAGGGAGCGGCTGAGGTATTACAGTGAGCGGTGTGTGTATGCGCAGAAAGGGAGGGCGTGAGAGCCGTAGGGAGATATGAGCTGTAAGGCGAGGTGTAGTAAGAGCGTAGGTCGATTGTAAGGTGAGTTGCAGGGGAGAGCTATAAGGGTTGATGTGTAAGGGGGTAGCGAGCAATGGGGTTTAATTGAGTGTAGAGTTGGAGAGTGAGGGCAGGGTTTAAGCAATGAGAGCTGGGCAAGGGGGCCGAAAGGCCATGGAATTGCAGGGATTTATTTTTTATTTTTTATTTTTTATTTTTATTCTTAATTAAAACAGCAGAGTAGAGATAGGAGACTTTAAAATAGAAGCAGATTTTTCTTCTAGCAGCAGAGGAGAAAAACTGAGACTCCAAACTTTAAAGCAGCAGGAAATTTCTTCAGAAATGTAGGATTTCAAGTAGTAATACATCGCAGAAAAATTTGTAGAGATTGCCAATAAAACTTCGAAAATTTTCCAATAGCCCAACGATAGGAAAATGGACTTTTAAAAATGAAGAATTTTCCAGAAAATTTTAGCAGTAAAAATCTAGAAACTTGCAGAGATTTTTCAATGAAAGACTCGGGAATTTTTTTTCAGAAACCCTCTTTAAACAGTATTCCAGCAGCTCTTGAAAATGCAGATTTTAATGAGCAGAAATTGCAGAGAAAAATTAGAATGAAACCTTCAGATGGGCAGTGCTGCCTTTCTCCAAGCCAATTTCTAAATGCTGGGATTTTGAATGCTGCTCCTCCAAAACAACTTTCTGAATGCGGCAAAATGTCTACAAAATCACTACTGCAAAAACTCTCTAAATTCTGCAAAAATGCCAAGAATTTTGCAGATATGCATAGGCCATAGAAAAAAATGGCTCATTCAAAGTGGAGCAGGGCCAGCAATCGCCCGCTCTGATACCATGTTAAACACCATGTTGAAGCACGCACATGGTGTATGAGGAAGAATAACACACACACACAAGAGACTCAACACAATGAAGGATAAGCATGAGGCTTTCTTATTTTCCATTATACAAAGATGTACATTTATAGTACAATGGTGTGACTCTTGGTTTCACATTCCAAGGTCACTTGTACTCCATTGTGACTTTTCGCATTCCACACCTACCCATGGAGGATTAGGTGTTCCAACAACCAGATTTAAGGCCATCCTAGTAAAATTATTTCTTGACCCTGTGGTAAGTTTTAAAAAATCTAGAGTGTCTTCTTAAGGGAGAGGTGTAATTCCAAAAGAATATTTTGTTTGAGATGGTAATTCTTTCAAATATATAGTCAATCTTTATACTATAATGAATCATTTTTCTAGTTAAACATATCATATATATTGGGATCTTGCTACAAATTTTGAATTATTGTCCACACTTTTTCATACCTCTTCCATTCATCCCTTTCTTTGGTTATCCTATATGTTTGGATAATACAAATTGCACAAATCAATTCTTCCATATATGCATCTTTTCTTGAGAGTGCATATGCAACAACATTTTTCTTCCCTTTTTGTAGATTATTTCAAAGTCATAACCCAACATCTTTGTGACCCATTTTTTCTACTCTTGTGAAGATAATATTTGTTAAAAAAATTATTTAAGACTATCATGATCTATTGTTACCTTGAAGTGCCTTCTCAATAAGTAATGTCACCATTGATTTAGTGCATGTATTATTGTCAACATTTCCCTCTAATAAATAAGTTTGTGTAAATACTTTCCTTTGATAGGAAAACTTTCAAATGAAATGGGCCTTCCTTATTGCATTAAAACAACACCAATTCCATTGCCTGAGGGATGACATTCCATAGTAATTTTTTTTCTAAAGTCCGTCATAAATAAGACATATGCTTGGTACATTGCATCTTTAAGATTTCAAAAGGCCTTAATTGATTCTGGAGTCCAAGAAACCACATCTTTCCTCCTTAATGTTGTTAGAGGTGCTACTATTCTCCCATAATTCTTAACATACTTTCGATAATAGCCTATCAACCCAATAAATCCTCGAAGATGCTTTATAGTTGTGAGGATTTTCGATTCCTTAATGGATTTAATTTTGTTAGGGTCTACCTTAACACTCTCATGAGATTCAATATGACCGAGATATTCCACCTCCTGCACTCCAAATAAAAATTTGGAGGTTTTTTCATATACTTGTTTCTCCTCCAATAGTTTGAGCATGTTGTCAACATGTTGAGCATTATCCTTCCAAGACTTGTTGTAGATTAGTATATCATCAAAAAATATTAACACAAAATTTATAAGGAAGGGTTTGAAAATGGAGTTCATCAAACCTTGAAATGTAGAAGGTGCATTGGTAAGGCCAAAAGGCATGAAAAAAAATTCATAATGACCCTCATGAGTTCTAAAGGTTGTTTTTAGAATTTCTTCAATCTTCATTCTAGTTTAATGATATTCTGAATAAAGATCCAACTTGGTGAAGTAAATTTCTCCATGTAATTCATCCAAAAATTCATCAATGATAAGAATTGAAAAGTTATCTTTAATAATGATATTTTTGATCTCCCTATAATCTGGACACATGCACCATGATCCATCCTTCTTATGCACCAATACTACTGGAGCAGAGAAAGAACATTCACTAGGTTGAAATATACCATCCTCAAGAATTTATGCAACTATACGTTCAATTTCACTATTTTGGGCATATAGATATTTGTAAGGCCTAATTTTTGGAGGAACACTTTCTCGACTCAAATGAATAGCATGATGATCATCACTAATAGGTGGGAGGCCTTCGAGAGTCTCAAATACCTTGGAATGATTGTCCAAGACTTTTTGGAGATATGGAGAAGTAGATAATTTCACTGTTGGAACCTTTTGTGAGGATAATTTTGAAATTATGCCTCATTGTTATTTCCTTAGAAGCTCTCTCATGTGATTAGAGTTACTTATATTTCATATTTTCCTTGTGATACCATTTAATTCATCTTCCTTTCCTTCCCAAAAAAAAATTCAAGAAAATTTCTTGATAATTAAAAGTTATGATACCCAATGATTGGAATCATTGGACTCCTAGTACACTATCAGCACCACCCATTTTAATGGAAAGAATTGGATTATTCAATACATATTCCCCCATAGTTAGCCTAGTATTATGGAAATTTCCAGAACAATTAATTGTTCCTCCATTAAAAACCATTACATGACACTTTGGTGTCGGATATAGGAAGCGATTCAATTTCTTGGATATATTACAATGAATGAAATTATGGGTACTACCCGAATCAATAAACACTATTATCATTTTCTTCTTGATATGTCCTTATATATTAAGAGTTTGAGGAGTGGTAATTCCTACCAATTCATTACAATATATAGTCGGATTCATTTCTTATCTATCTAGGGTTGGTTCTTGGTGTATATCCTCTTCTTTTGATGTTTCTTGCTCATTTTCTTCTTCCTCTTCAAAATCTATGTAAAGTAATTTATTCTCGGAAAAATTATTACCTTTAGTGTATTTATTATCATAACTGTAAAAATTATCATTTTCTCTTTTTTATTCCAATATTTTTGGTGTTATCCTTTTCAGGTATGGAAGGCTAGGAGCAACAACACTTCCATCTTTATAGTTTTGAGTGGTAGACTTCCTTGTTGCCATCATTTTTATTTCAAGTTTGATGCCACCATGAAGGCATTCTCCAATGAATCAGGTTCCCAAAGGTGAAGCTCATATTGGATTTTATCCTATAAAGTCCCTATGAATACATTCATCCTATGTTCCTCTATAATTTCGTTTACCATTATATTCAATTTTTGGAAGTCCTCAATATGCTCTCCCATTGAACCCTTCTATTTTAGATTTATAAGTTGAATAAAGAAGGTGTTTCACTTTGTATCCTCATAATGTGCTATCATTTCCTCAACGAAAATTGGCCAAGTGGGAAGTGGTTTATGAGAAAAAAATCCATTGATACCATATAAACTGATTGGGTTCTTAATATAAAGCTGCAATGCGGTACCTTTTGTGTGTGTTGCACATTATGGAGATCAAAGTATTTCTCCATTGTACTATCCGTGTTACCTAATCCTTGCCATAAAAATTACTCATATAATTTTTTGGAATATGGTGGGTATTCAACCCAACGTTAGATTCTATCAAATCATGATTAGCATTTCTTTTGTTCTCATCATGAGTTTCATATAATACCTTTTCACCATTAGGAAGCATTTATTACAACAAATTTGTCAAAACTTCCTTCAAATATTCCATGTATGCTTCTAGACCAACCTTCAAACCTTCCATGTCATATTCTAAACCATTCTTCAAACCATCCATCTTAGCTTCCATATCCTTTTTGGTTACTCTTTGCCAGACTGAAATTTGTTGCACTTGGTCTCGAAATTTTGATATATCATACTGGAATTCCTCCTCTTCATGTGTCATAGTTTATATTTCTGAGGGCTTAATGGGTGTGGATTTTTTTTTTTGGGAGAAATATTAGAACCTAATACTAATATCGATGCTCTAATATGCCCTTGGAATAACTTCAAACTGATTTTACAAACAAAAATTATGGAATTTAAAAAAATAAACAACTTGTTCTTTCATTTAGGAGCTCGATATTGCAATGATTTTATCTATGCAATTTCATATATTTAAGGTCTAAAATTTTCTCCTGTAATAGTCCTCTGAATATTCTTTCCAATGCCAGAAATCAGAAAAATATTTTATTCTTCAATATAGAGTTATTCCAAATCTCCCATGATAACTTGGTTAAGGAGTAGTTCAATAAAGCAAAGTTGTAAGGGATGCCACATGTTACTGTTTAAACATCCGGCCTTGAAATTTCACAGGATACCTTCAAGTTTGTGCACTTTTGGCCAACTTTTATAGAATTAAAATATGATGCATGAAACTAAAGTTATGAAGATTTTCCATAGGTCACCTATTTGAGATGATATTCTGGAGCCTCCAAAAACCCTAACTTCCTCAGATCACATATCTGCTAATATAGTGAACGAAGATATGAAATTTGTACAAAAGGTTCATCAATATTTCGGTTGCATGGGGTTGAAATTTAAACTTTAGAAACTTCTTAAAAAAATTTATTATGAAAATTCCAAGATTACCTATTTGAAGAATCAGAACACTAGAATCCAAAGTTGTGATACCAAATGTTATGGAGTTAGCTCAAAAAATAGAAGAAAATATAGATCAACGACTTAAAAATTAGCCTCTTCAAGGGGGAAACCTTCTTTAAATTACGTAAATGATCAGTTATTGGATGATACAAATGACAAGGCCTCATATATATATATATATATATATATATATATATATATATATATATATATATATATATATATATATATATATATATATATATATATATATATATATATGAGTTCAAGGGGAGTCGTTAATATAATCAAAGCCTACATAACAATAATAATGTAAGGCCACAAAAATAAAAATAAAGGGCTTCTATGGGGCACAATAATAACAATATGGGGACTACATGGGCACAAAAATAACAATAAAAATAAAAAATAGGGGCTACACTAACAATTAAAAAAAAAGGGACTATACTAGTATTATAGGGAACTGACATATTTGAAAGAGGAATTGAAAATACAAATGATTGATTGTGATATAATGACTCTTGAGTTACATATGGATTTCTTTTTTTCTTATACTAATGAAAATATAGCTAAATATCTAAAAGTTATTAAAAGGTGTTATTCACCTTTGGAAACACTATGCAATAATATAAAAGATATGATATTTTTCCCATCAATATAAATTCTGCTTCCATGAGGCTATATCCTGCAGGAAAATAAATCGGGAACTTGATGATGATCTAGAAACTTTTGAGGAATTTGTATTTTAAATAGTACGAAGGAGAGTGGGAGATAAAGGAAGGTCCTCTTACAGATGGACCTCATTTGAATCCAATAAATTTGAAGAAACTAAACATTGGGACTAAATAAAATAATAAAATGGCTTTGATTGGTGACTATTTGGATGAGGAGACCACTAAATAAGTTTTTTTATTTTATATAGAAGAATGAATATTTGTCTCCTTATTTAGTCTCAGGGCTGAAGAGAATTAAAGGATACTTAGGGTAGTTGAATATAGCATTGAAACTAGATTCAAAACCAATAAAATATTTACCTTACAGATTATATCAAAGAGTTAAAGAGAAGGTGAATAAATATATGGAAAATATGTTTGATGTAGGACTTATATTTCCAGTTGATGAGGGAGAGTGGATTATTCTAATCGGAATCCAAGATCAGAAGGATTTGTAGGAGAACAAGGTGTGTGTTGATTATAGAATCCTTAAAAACTCTTGTTTCCATGATCCATTCTCCACTCATTTAACTAATAAGGGATTGGATAATTTTGCAGGCAAGGCATATTTTCAATCCCTGATGAACTCTTTGGTTATTATGAAGTCTGGACTGCAGAAGAAGATAAGAATAAAACTACATTCATGACCAAATGGGGTTCCTATACTTACAATGCCATGCATTTCATCCCGATGAATGCTTTTGCTATATTTTCAAGGATCGTGATTGTTGCATTCCAAGACTATATTCATAAATATCTTAAGGTTTACATGGATGACTATACAATATACATTTTGTATAAGAAAATTTCCATTTTACTTGGATTAATACTCGATAGATGAAGGAAAGTTTAAATCTCCCTGAATTTGAAAAAGTGCATTTTGGTTTTCGCTTTTGGAACATTGCTAGCCCATATGTTGTGTAACAAATGGGTATGTGTGGATTCTCTCAAATTTGAAGTAATACTGTATATGCCACCAAAAATTGTTTCCAAGTAGTTGCATTCAAATCTGGAACATACAATATACTATCACAAGTTCATGTAGAATTATGCTTTAATTACTTCACCATTGGAGAAGCTCTTAAAGAAATATGAATGTTTTATCTGGTTTGTTGAATGTGACACCCTGAAGGAGAAAATTGAAAGTGCACCCATCTTGGTTTACCATTATTGGAACAAAGAATTCGATGTTCACATAGATGCATCTGAGATTTTTTTAGGAGATATTTTGACGCAACTAGGAGAACGTAACTTGGATCATCACATTCATTTCACCAGTAGAAAAATTTATACAACAGACAAGAATTACACCATTATGGAAAGGTAAGCTCTTGCTATGGTATATTCGCTCAAGAATTTCTGACACTATCTATTGGGAGGTCGATTTAAGATATTCACTAATCACTCATATTAAAATTACATATTTAATACACCTATGTTACAATGGAGAATATGCCAATGGATTTTTCTATTTCAAGAATTTAACTTTGAATGATTTCATTGACAAGGCTCAGAAATTACAAGAGGGATCTAGATCACAGTATCTATAATTATTGGTGGAGGTATTCAAGATTGGTGGGATGAGAATATTAAAAATTTTATTTTGCAACATCCTAAACTGAAACAAAAGAGTCAGAACTAGATTAAACAAGAAGTTTTGTATGTTGAAACTACTTGTGACAAATACAAAATATTTTGTTTCAAGTTCCCTCGGGAATTACATAATTTGTTGAGGTAGATGCAAGTAAAAGAAGGAGTCAAAAGTCACCTTAGGTTTTGTAGAGAATTTTCTCCATCTGATTTGGCTAAATTTCATAAACTAGAAAAATATATAACAAGGGATTCTAAATATTTTGTAAAAGTGAAATTAGAATGTTATATTAATGACTTTGAAACAAAAGATAATAATCGATTTTTAAAGAGGAAGCATTATTTAAGTTTGTGTTATGAGGAAGGTTATTGAAAGATATCCCACTTTGGATCAAAGTCTTGATGGTTGAAAAAAATATGGTAGCACTCCACGAAGATCGGATGGCTACTTAAAACCCTTAGTGTTGGGGTTGGATTTAGGGTAAGTAATTTTATACAGTTTTGGAACATGACGGGATGTTGCATTGGAGTAAGAAGAGTTGCATAAGGCACAAGATTTTAGAGCGTTGCAAAGGACACGAAAACCTAACGAGTGGTGAGAAAGTAAGTTTTGGGATATTAGTCATAGAAGAAGGGAATTATAGAGGACATGAGATGTAGTGATGAGTTCAACATCGTGAATGAATAACATGGATATTTGGGAGTTGAGAGGAAAAGGGGAGAATCAGGGTTTTGCTTCTGGTGAAATAGGAGGTGCTAGCATAAGTTTTGCAGGGAGATTGATTGGGATTGGTAGGCCCCACTTAGATTCAAAAGGATTTCATTACCCTAAGCCATGTGTGCAATCTATTATTATTTCCGATGAGGATACTCTAGTGGATGATGATATGCACTTTTTAATGAGGAAACTATTATTTAAACATGACTCATTCCCTGCTAGTGGAAATCTGCACCATAGTGGTAGAAATCATCCTATCCCTAACCTTCCCCTCATACTTGTAAAAAACATGAGAATTTATTTTATATTTTAAGTAAGACTCTAAACTTACCATAAGTATATTTTAGATATATAAATATTAGTTCTAGTGGAGGAAGTAGTTCTAGTAGTGGTTTTTAGTCAAGTTGAACTACTTATTCTCATCTCTATTCTAAGGGATTTATAATAGTTTTTCATAGTAAAATAACCATGGCTGGGAATATGGTTGTATCACCTAACTGATACCCAGAGTTTTCAAGACAAGGTGGTGAAGATGTTGAACAACACTGGTATATGTGTGACGTAGTTTGGAGGGCTAGATAGTCTCTTGATGCCACCAAGCTCATTGAGTTCGAAACTACTTTATGAGATTAGGCTTCATGTTAGTTTATTAAGTGGGATGATGCAAACCCTAACGTCACCATGGATATAGTTAAACAAGAATTTATTCAAGAATTTTGCTTGCCTTGATCTACTTAGCGAGGCTTAGTGGAAATTTTGGATATCATACAAATGGAGGGATAATATACTTGGCAGTGTATGTAGAGATTAAAATATGTTAGCGATAAACTATCTTATCCCATTGATCCCCATCATGAGAGAGATTGATTCATTAACTTTTTTTATCGATGACTAGGATTTTGTTGTAACAATAGAATATTGATACATTGCAAGATGCTTTAGAGAAGGTGATGCATATTAAAAAAATAACAGGATACCCTCAGGATTATAAACTTGGCACTTATTCTATTGGTTCTACTATTATGGAGCTTCAAAATGAAATTTCCAACCTTAATGAGAAATTGAAGGATATTGCTCCTATGCGGCCCATGAGACCTCAAGTTCGGTACATGCATTGTGAAGTTGAAGTACATCATGTCACAAAATGTCCGCTACTCAGGGGTTTAGGACCATCTACAATGCCTATGGGGCCTCTTTTGCTGCAATCTCATAGTGTTTTGGTTGTGTTGATTTACTCAACAATTCCTTTTCAAGGACTTACTCGATTTTAGGCATTCCCAACGTACCAAGGTATGTATACGAATGAGTTTTTTGAAATATGGAGTACTTTTCGCCATTCCCCTTGTTTATTTCCTATTTTACATAAGTACTCCAATGTTCCCAACAACATATTCTATGAATTTTATGGATCATCCATACATCATATGAAAAACCACTAGTAAAAAATGAGATAGTACTGAATACACGACTAAAAATGTTTGTCACCACAACTATTTCAAGTGAATAACTAATAAATTTGAATGATTTTAAGTGACCCAAATAAAAAATACTAACTTAAATGACTAATTTAGTCTAGATATAAAATAAACGACTAGATAATAAGTGACCCAAATAGAAAAGACTAAGTTAAATAACTAATTTAGTCCATGACTAAAATATATGACTTGATAATAAGCGACAAAAGTAAAAATGATTAACGTAAATAACTACTTTAGTCCAATAATAAAAATATGACCAAATAAAAAGTAAAAAAATTATATGGTTTAGTCATTTATTCTAGTCATTTTGAATTGTGTCACTATGGAAATGGAACATTGCAATTTTTTTATTGAAGTGTTAAATTTCACTAAATTTTGACACTGTAGATGGATTCAGAGATACAGGGCATCTTTGAATCCATATGAAGTGTTAAAATTTAGATACAAAGTGGTTGCTTCCTCACATTCATGTATGACATCCACAATAAGCTTGTTAGTGTGGACTGATGCACCTTACTCAAGATATTTGATCTAGGCATTTGATAGTGTAAAACCATAGGGGCTTCACTCAATGAACCTCTGATCTATCACGTGCGTTCATGGCATATCAAAAAATATCCTTAATTCGACTACATATTGGGAAATACCCCTAAAAATAAAATTATTTAACACCCTACCAATACAAATTATTTATCATTACCAATTTAAAAAACCCCTACTTCCACTAGATATTGTAGGTATATAATTTTTCATTATCATTTTTTATACCCCTTTATATATTTTCATTAAATTTGAGCTTAATTTTTTATACCTTCCAATATAAAAACCCTTTACCCCCTATATATCCCCCAATATATTATGCCATTTTTTCCTCAATATATATCCCCCAATATGCACCCACGTGGTATGGTATTTCTCCCCTAGTGAAGCCCCTGTGTGTAAAACTAGCCAAATACCCATCAACACTAATGATAAAATTTTTAGCTAACCCTTAGTTTCCCTTCGAGAATTCTCAAGAGATACTTTTCCACATTTTTGAATATATGTTAAAAAAAATTATAACCAACTTAATCACAAATTAATTATAAATTTATTGCTACATGTTTTTATGATTTGATATAAAAGTGCTTGTTTAAAAATATCTTCAATGAAATGAATATTTAAAAATGTATTCATAAAAGGATTATGTAAATTATATTATTCACTTAAATTAAAGGTGAAAAGATTCACGAGAACCTATACAATCATTATAAGTCATAAAAATATTTTAAAAGATGAATTAATCGATTTTCCCATTTTCTTATTTTACAAAAGAATAATTTTTTTTCTTGTTTTCCAAGAAACAAAAAAATTATCCTCAAATTAAAAGTATGGCTTGATACTATTTTTAAAAAGCTAAGAACTATTCAATATATTAACACAAATTGACTCTTAAATATCTTTAAAAAAATCAACGTGGTGGAGGGAAAAATTAAAACAAACTTAAAAAAATGTGGAGAAGTGGTATTTTACCATACAACATTTTCAAATGGATTTTTCTCTCACCACCATACAAATCAATTATTGAAAACCAACAAGTCAGGTAGACACCAAATAGAGACAAAGGGGAAAATTTTACATTTCACTGTAAATATATGCCATCAAAATTCCATGTCGGTTCACAAGTGTTCACGGTGCTTTGGAGCCATTTTTTGTCTGTCTTTGGTTTTTGAATTAAAATGCGATTGAAATTGTTGGGCTTTTGAGGTTTTGGGGGTGTTATTTCATGGTTTTCATTTGAGTTTAGTAATGGATTCTAGTAGCCATGACATTAGAAATTTGGTGGATATTATGTAGCAGAATGAAGTATTGGCATATATGTCCTTATGAGTTCTGGAAGATCTCTTGGAGGAGGGTTTCAAGGGCTTGGCTTGGCTTCTGGTAGAGGGTGTTAAAGGGGCCAGCCAAGGGACAAGGGCCTTGTAGAATTGGAGAAATTAATAGTTTCAAGGGGTTTTATATGTTACACATTTCATTGTGTCAACTTGATACTCTAAGTGGTTGTCGCAACTTGCTACTCTCTTAAAGGTAAGTTTGGATGCCAACAAAGAAAAAAACATTTTTAGCCAAATATTTGGTAGTTGTTTTCATTGTTTGGGTGTCTAGCAGGTCCAAAAATAGATTCAAATCCATAATATGATCCTTAAAGCTTATCTAAAGTGCCATCCAAGATAGGCATTATTCTTCTTCAATTCCCTTGATGCTGAAGCCAATGGGATACTTTGACTCCAAAACGTACCCACCTACAATCTCAGACCAACTTTTTGAAGTCAAGGCAACCTAAAATATTTGTCTCTCAATTGTTGAAATTGAAGTAGATGATGGAAAAAATAAAAATGGGTCTTAGCAGGGTGGAGAGCCAAACACCTTAATGTATTTTATGTGCATTCTAAGTCATGTGAACCAAATAAATTTTCATAGAGATCGCACAAGTGTCAATACATGGCCCAAAAAAATTCATGATAATGAATTTTAGTTCCTCCTACTTGTATAACATTCAATCCAAAAAATCCCATGCTATAACTGGATACCAACCTATGTTAATACATTTATTGTATTTCCTAGTGTTCAAGTAGGTGAAGGACATATTCAGTGAAATTTTCATAACGATTTCATAATGTCAGATCCCCAAGATATGCACCTACAATCTCCCCTCCCCCGCACAATGTTACCAGTTGTTCATATTCCTAGCTAGCAGATTTGTCTCCTAGGGTTATGGAGAAGAGTTATGAAACTAGGTAGATTCGGGTGGAATCATTCCACACAACATTCTTGGTGGATGAGATTGATAGGTTATCCAATGGTCGATCAATCTATTAAGGTATTCGAGGAAATGGATGGATTGATATTGTAAAACGTAGGGATTGTAAAATTGGATTATAAAATTAGATTTGAGGGAGTGGTGCCAATATTTATTTTCCTTATGATATTATTTTAATCTCCCACAATATTTAACTTGTGAATTGGAGATTTTTTGGCAAGATTCGTACCTTTTAACAATGCATAAAATTTCTCTTTCTTATTTGAAGATGTGCCCAGACTCGAGGAATATGGTCACTAAATTTGTTGACTAGGCCTACTTAATGCCTCACTCACCTAGTACAAGTAGGATTTTATTTTAAAGCCATATCAAAATAAAGGATGTATGAATCCCATATTGTTAACCTTTCTCGATAAAATTCTTTTGGGGGTTACTTTTTAGTGTTGTTTCTAAGAGGACAAGGGGAAAGTTGAGGTTGAATATTGAATTCATCCATCCATATTTCCTCATATGAATGTGATAATTGAGGCCTATATAACTTGGGGCATTTGATTCAAATATGTTTCACTGGTAGGTATTTAGCTCTAAGGCTACTCGTGTTGGATTATTCTGAATTTCTTGGAATATAGAGTTGTTATAAGTATTTCAAGGTTTCAAACATAGATAGTTGGGGAGTTCCATCCAAATTCGTTTAAAACGGTCTTGCTTCTAAATGAATTGAGATAATGTTGGTGATAACCTTAAAAAAATTAAAGGGGGATTCACATTCTTAAAAAACAGGAGATGGGTGAGGAATTTCAAAGAAGACCTGAGATTCATAACCAAGCTTCATTGTATAATTAGATGAGCCGCAATCCATATATATGTAATTTTATTTGGAGTTGGGTGCACAACCCGATAAAAATAAAATAATTAGATGAGAAATCTTATTAAGGTGGAAGGAATCAAGCCTAAGCTTGAAACACACTAGAAACCTTCCAAGTTTTAGAATGAGGAAGAGAAAAGTCACTTCAGTTCAATTCATAAAAAATCTCTAAGTGAAATATAGAAATTCTCCTTGATTCCATTCAACGTAAAATATGAACATCTTCACCTAGAATTTTACCATTTTCCTTGCAATTGAAAAGTCCCCATTCTCCCATATTTTCCCTATTGTGGTTTGTTTTCCGATATATGATTGTCTTTCCAAAGAATATTATTCTCATTTATCACTTTTATGAGAATTTGTTACATTTTGGCATGAAATGCCTACAAGTTTTCCCTCATGAAATATTTCCTATAAAATTGATCCACATGGCTCAAGACACCCTCAAGAGACTAAAATGGCTTAGAAATGGATAAAATTTAAAGTGCTCGGATTTCTCTCAAACTAGGTTCAGATTGAAGTTCTCATCGTCCTGATTCCAATGGTGTGAATGAATCTCCAATCCGAGCCAGTATGGAGGAGTTAGAGCAAGTCAAATTTTAGGTCAAAGTTGGACTTGGGAAACGATTAAGTGTCACACAAATTTAGCGTCAACTGGTAGAGAACTTAGCTCCCAAAAATGGGTGAAATTATGGCCTAGTTAAAATGCCCAATGACCTTTATTTTTGTTAAAGTAAAAAGAAAACAATATGTTTTAAAAAAATGAAAAAAAAGATAAAAATAAGGGTGGCAGGCTGCCACCCTCGCCACCCTCGCATGGATCAATATCATCACAATTAAAATATGAGTGACGAGCCATGACCCCCACCACCCTGGTCGGCCACATTACCCATAAGACCAAGTTTGATCGACAGGTCATCACCCCCGCCGAACCCCCACACCAAAATAATGTCCGAAGCCCATATTATATAACAGCACCAGTGGGATTTGAACCCACCCCCGACCAGTCTGTCGGCCCTATCGACACGGCGTTCCCCAAACAAGACTTGCAATATGTCATGACAGAGGTGTGCATGGGTCAGGCCATGTGGAGCGGACCCACCCACCGCCACACTATATACAGTGGAGCTTAGAGCTAAAATAGAGGGGTGATATTTGATCCCCCGACCCCTCCTCAACGAATTTAATTTTTAACCATTATGCTAAACCACCTCATATGGTAATCTCCGCCCAAAAATTCTATAAACGACCTCTTTTTGCTAGTGCACCAAGGCAGAGCAAGGAGTGGAGCAGAACCACGAGCAGGCCAGTGGGGATGAACCATGCCCAAGGAATATTGAGGGCATCAAAAATATTCCTTGGGTGTTGAAATATCTACTGTTAGGTTAGGACAAATTTTATGTCAATTTTACACCTCTCGGCGAGAGGAATCCAATGGCGATGTCCATTTCAGTAGCAAAGCTTCCCATTTTTCAGCCATTTTCCAGATTGGAGTGACAGTGTCAGATTATCAAGTGTGGATAGTCAATTTTATGCCTCTCGACACCACGAATGTGATGGTACAACCAGATTCAGTAGCTAAGAATTCACTTCTTCAACTAAATTCATGGGGTGAGGTATATGCGGTATTGATATCATGTGCATATTTTATCATTTCCTGTGAGATGTAATATGTTTTTTAGACCCTTGCTTGATGTATGTTGCGGGATCTATGTTTCTACTTCATGTGAGATGTATTCGTCATGTATTTTTATGATATCTATGTAACTTTGTTGAAAGGATCCTCATCGTCACCTTGTGTGAGATTATGCCATGTTTATAAGAGGCCTATTGTGAGTGAGAGTTCCTATAGTGGAACATCTCATGGAGATACAAGCCACTCATTTTTAGGGCATATATCCTTGTATGAGAGAAAAAATAGTCCATCTACATCATCACCATTTCCACCACTATATGAAGCGGCCTACCCCATTTTGACACTGGGCCTAGAGAGGTAGCCCACATTGGGTGAACTCCATTATCAACGTCTCACATTCTTATGTTGTTGATTGTTGTCTTGTTTCCTCTTGCTTCAAGTATGAATATGTGTTCTTTTAATGCTCTTTTTAGTGCAATTATAACCACATCACAAAAGTACAAGATCATGGATAAATCTGGTAGCTGACGGACTTGGATTAAGATGGTATTAGAGCGGTCTTCTCACTGATGTGACTTTCGAGCATGAACAATGATTGAAGGTGCAATAATGGAGGATGACAAAGACATATACGAGGCCATGTTGAGGATGTCAAAATTGGTGGACATAATGTATGACGCTTATGAGAAGAGAATAGACAAAGAGGAGAAAGAAATATTAGATAATGATTCTTCGTCCACATATTCTAGTGGTTATAGATATTCTTTGTCTCTTTCATCGTCTTCTCATCATTTGAATGAGGAGATCAAGTTCAGTCTTCAAAGAGAGAATGATGAATTAAGGAGGCTACTATAATAAGAGAAAGAGGAGAAGCAAATATTACAACTTCAGTTGCGAGCTGCGGAAGAGGCCTTGGAGAAGTTGAAGTGCAACGAAGGCTTAAAGAAGCCATCATCATCTATTTCTGAATAAATAGTTGATGTAAAAAATTCTGATTTCTCTTCAGTTTCATATTCACATGCTATTATTCCTGTTGGAAATGTGGAGATGCCCATTACAGGAACTGGCATGAGACTCCTTACCAAAATGGGGTACAAAGGAGGAGGGTTTGGTGTGGATGGCCAAGGCATAACTTAGCCATTAGAGGTTGTGTAGAGACCTCAATTCACAGGTTTGGGATACACTAAAGGACATTTCTCAAAAGTGCCAAAAGATTCCAATGCAAGGTTGAAACCATTGGGGAAAGAGAATGATGGGAACACTTCACCATCATCCTATGACAACACATATTGCAGAGAAAGAGCTGAGGCAAGCTCTTATCACCATGATTGCACCAGAGATGAAAAAGAAAGGTATAACAAGTCTTGATATTCTAGTGTTCATTTTGATTACAATCATGTTGATAACAATGAACATAAATCATGGCATAGAAAAACATGTAGTTTTTTTGGTTACATAACCATGTATTTTCTGAGTGATGGAAAATAATGCTAGCGAGAAAGAGGATGAGGAATGAAAAGCCTTCTTCATTGTAGGAAAAGAAGAAGGTAAAGCAGGTTTGGAGGAAGAACACCTATTGCAGTCATGGTAGCAAAAATGGGCATAAAAGAACCACATGTTGGAGGCTCCATCCAAAGTAGCACCTTAAGGAAAAAGCATCAGTGTAGGAACTAGTTGAAACAATTGTTCTACAAGCGAATGCACCACAAAGAGATGACCCATTCACTTTGATAAATGAGAGATGGTTTTTCTAGGTGTGGTAGTGTGTTTTTGCATTAATTTTGTAAATCATGTGCTGCAATTTAAAATGTAAAAGTGATGATGTGTTTTCCATCACTTGTGAAGCAATAATGATGTTTTGACATTATATTGAGAGTTGGGGTATTGATTCCCTTTTAATGTAATATTGACCACTGAGTATGAGTTATAAACTAGTGGCAAGTATGGGATGCTTGGGTCATAGTTGTTCATGTAATTTGTAAGAAGATTGTACTATAGGTTTGTAGAGGATGCAGGTGTCGGCTCATCACTTATGGCTTCAAAGAACAAAGGTGAAGGAGAATGAAGGGTAACCTTTTAGGACACTTGTGGTGTAGATAAGGTATAAACAAGTTGGAGATTGTTTTCATGCTTTAGGGAAAGGATTTATCCAGGTGGCTCTAGACACCCTCAGGAGACCAAGGGGGCTAAAAAATAGTAAAAATTCAAATTGGTTGGATTTCTCTCGAGCAAAGTTTATATTGAAGTGCTCGTCGCCCTAATTCCAATGGTGCAAACAGATATCCAATCTAAGCCCATATGAAGGAGTTATAGAAAGTAAAATTTTTGGTCAAAGTTGGACTTGGGCTAGTATTGAGTGTCCCACAAATTCACTACTAAGCGGTAGGGAACTTAACTCCCAGAAATGGACGAAATTGTGGCATAGTTAAAATTCCCAATGAACCTTATTTTTGTTAAAGTAAAAAACAAGAAATTTGTTTAAAAAAAATGAAAACAAATATAAAAATAGGGGTGGCAGTCTACGACCCCTGCCACCCCTTTATGGATCCATATCATCACAATTAAAATAGGAGTAATGGGACATGACCCCCTCCACCCCCGACGACCATGTTACCCATAAGACCAGGTTGGGTCGGTGGGTCACCACCCCCGCCAAACCCCCACGCTAAAACAAAGGCCAAAGCCCATATTATATAACGACACCAGTGAGAGTTGAACCCACCGCGAGCCTGTCTACCAACCCCGCCCACGTGGCAGTCCCAAAACAAGTCTTGCAATATTTCACGAGGGAGATGCGTATGGTTCAGTCCATGTGGAGTGAACCAACCCACCTCTATACTATATACGATGTAATTTATAACTAAAATAGAGGGGATGGATTTGATCCCCTGACCTATCCTTAGGGAATTACATTTTTAACTAGTATGCTAGACCACCTAGTATGGTAAACTCTTCCCAAAAATTGTATAAAACACATCTTTTTGTCAGTCAGACCAGGCAGAGCAGGGAGTGGAGCAGAACCATGAGTAGGACAGAGGGGCGCAACCATACCCAGGGAATATTGAGGCCATCAAAATAATTCCCTGGGTTGCAGAACTTTCCAGTGTCAGTTTGGGACAACTTTTATGTCCATTTTACACCTCTTGGTGATAGGAATCTAGTGTCGATGTCTATTTCAGCAGCTAAGCTTCCCATTTTGTGGCCATTTTCCAGATTGGAGTGACATTGTCATATTATCAAGTGTGTACAGTTGATTTTATGCCTCTCGATGACATGAATTCGATGGTGCACCTAGATTTAGCAGTCGAGCATCCACTTCTTTAGCCAACTTCAAGGGGTCAGGTATATGCAATATAGATATCACATGCCTCTTTTATCATTTTTTGTGAGATGTAATATGTTGTTTAGATCCTTTCTTGATGTATGTTGCAGGATCTATGTTATAATTCACGTGAGATGTATTCACCATGGATTGTTATGATCACTATGTAACCTTGTTGAAGGGACCCTCATTGTCACCTTGTGTGAGATTATTTCATGTTGATAGGAGGCCTATTGTGAGTCATAGTTCCTGTAACAAAACGTCTAGTGGAGAGACAAGCCACTCATGTTGAGGGAATATATCCTTGTATGACCGAAAACAAAGAAAATGTACATCATCACCATTTCAAGCACTAGATGAAGCGACCTACCCCATTTTTACACTGGGCCTAGAGACATAGCCCACACTAGGTGCAATCCATTATCAACATATTTTGTTCTTATGTTGCCAATTCTTGTCTTGTTTCCTCTTGCTTCAAGCATGCATATATGTTATTTTAATGCTCTTTTTAGTGCAATTCTAACCACATCACAAAAGTAAGATATCATGGGTAAATATAGTAGCTGACGGACCCAGATCAAAAACCTCATCTTCTCCAGCCTTCCCTTTCTTTGTTTTCATATTTTTCAAGTCACCACCTGCAATAATTTTACCAGCCCCCTAAATATGGTTATATTTTTTTTCTCACATAACTTTATGTATGAATTTTATTTTTTTAATTTAGAAACTTAAATCCTTTTTTCCCCATCAACGTATGGTCTACACACATGCTCATTCTCTATTATCTACCAACATGGATTCATCTTAACTCTAGATCTACCAAGTGCAAAAATGGATAAAATCTGTTTTCACTCTAAGAAAGGTTTTCACCTCAAGGTATTTGATATCTCTTGTCATGTGATAGATCCAAAGTTAAGATATAGGTTGGTTTAATAAATAATAATTATTTATATTTTTATGTAACTTGAATGATTCAAAATGTTAGATAACATAACAATATAGGACATTACAACATCTCTTCCATATTGCGTTGTAGAGTGCCTCTTAGTACAATCACTAAATTTCTCTTTAAATGTGAATTTTTCCTAGATGTAGGAGTTAGATCACCTAAGTTGTTGTTAGGTCCCTATATCACTAGTATAGTCCTGTATTATTGTTAGTGTAAACCCCTTATTGTTATTATTGTACCCTTTTAACCCCATTTTTTTATTATTGTGCCCTTAAATTATTACTTTTAGGTCGGCTAGGATTACATTGTGGCCCACTAAGATTACATCATGGCCCCATGGAGTCCTATATATAGAAAGCAGGTTTTGTAAATTGTATCATCCAAGAATTTTTCATTCATGTAATGTATTGGAGGTTTCCCCCTCAAAGGGGCTTATTTCTAAGGCGTTGATATCTCTTTTCTTCTCTTTTTGTAGCTGGTTTCCCAACATTTGGTATCAGAGCTTTGGATTCTAGGGTTTCGCTGCTCGAAACAGGTCATCGTGGCATTTTCTCTATAAATTTTTTTCTACGAAGTTTCATAAGCTGAAATTTTTAGGGTGAAAAGCCAAGATCCTGATCAAGATTTTATAAAAATTTTAGAGCTTGGTTCACAACATTTTCGGAGATATGATCTGTGTAAGTTAGGCCGTTTTTCAAGCTCCTAAACAGGTCATCGTGGAATTTACGCTATACATTTATTTCTGTTGAGGTTAAGAATCTGAAATTTTTATGGTGTGAATTTGAAATCCTAAGGAAACTCGTCAAAAAATTTCAGATCTTGGTTCGCAATATTTTTGGAGATATGATCTGTGGAAGGTAGTACTTTTTCAGGCTCCCAAATTTCATCTCAAAAGGGTGATCGTGGGAAAATTTCAATAACACTCTCTCTGAGCATCGGATTGGAGTGCCGTAAAAATTGGTTGCAAGTAAACGGAATTTAGTTTCTTGGCTATGAATTTCAGAGGTGAAGGATGAAACAGTGACACGTGGCAAGTCTTACAAATTCGCTATACTGAACCAGTCCATAATTAGGTCATTGTGGGAGATTGGACATAACTTTGTCTTGGAGAATCCAAATCAAGTCATACCTGTGGAATTCAAAAGATAATTCAGAGGGATACTTCAGTTCTGAATTTCATATATTTAAGAGCCACAATCACAGATATAATACAATTTCAATATCGAGCTCCTCAAAAGCAAGTAAAAGGTGTGTATTTTTTTCCCGAATTGCATAAGTCTTGTTTGAAGAATCAAGTTGAATTGATTGCAAGGGCATATTGTAGAATAGATATCAGTATTGGATTATAAAATGGCCCCTAAAAAGAATTCAACACCCATTAAGCCTTTTGAAAGCTCTACTATGACTCATGAAGACGAAGAATGGCAACATGACATATCAAAATTACAAGAGCAAGTGCAACAAATTTCTCTCTCGCAAAGAGCAACAAAAAATGACATGGAAGTTTTGAAGAAAGGCATGGAATCTAAGATAGATGTCATGGAATATAAGATTGATGGCATGGAGGCTGGCATGGAATCTAAGATGGATTACATGGAAGCTAAGATCGATGAGAAAATGGAAAACATGAAGAATGTTCTAAAAGCAGACATGGAAGGTTTGACAAAGTTGATACAAGAAAGGTTTCCTAATGGTGAAAAGATAGTAGAAGAACCTCATGATGAGAACAAAATAAATGTTAATAATGATTTCATAAACTCTAATGTTGGCAGGATGAACCACCATATTCCAAAGATGGATATGAGGAAGTTTGATGGAAAGGATCCTGTAACATGGATACTACAGATGGAGCAATATTTTGATTTCCATAACGTGCAAAACACACAAAAGGTATGCATTGCAACTTTACATTTAGAACAAAATACATTTGTATGGTATCGATGGCTTTGCTCCCGTAAAAATTTTTTCACTTGGTCAATTTTTACGGAGGAAATGATAGCACATTATGAGGATACAAAGAGCAACACCTTCTTTAGCCAATTGATAAATCTCAAACAAAAGGGTTTAGTGGGCCAGCACATTGAGGACTTCCAAAAATTGAATATAAGGGTAACTGATATTCCAGAGGAACACAGGATTGATCTCTTCATAGGCACTTTAAAGGATAACTTCCAACATGAAGTTCGCGTTTTGGAACCTGATTCATTGGAGAAGGCATTCAGGTTGGCAAGAAAAGTTGAATGTAAAATTATGGCGACAAGGAAGCCTACCACTCAATTCTATAAAGAAGGAAGTGTTGCTACGCCTAGATTTCCACAACCCACAAGGTTGACACCACAACAATTGGAAGAAAAAAGAGCAAAAGGGCTTTGCTACAGTTGTGATAGCAAATACACTAAAGGTCATAAGTGTGCTGAGAAGAAATTATTTTACATAGATTATGAAGAAGAAGAAGAAAATGAACAAGAAGAGGATATACACCAAGAACCAGCCCTAGAAGAGGAAGAAATGAATCCGACCATATCGTGTAATGCACTGGCAGGAATTACCACTCCTCAAACTCTCAAGATAGAAGGACATATCAAGAAGAAAAAGGTAATAGTGTTTATTGATTCAGGTAGCACCCATAATTTTATTCATTGTAAGGTAGCCAAGGAATTAAACTGTTTCCTATACCCAGCACCAGAATGTCAAGTGATGGTTGCAAATGGAGGAACTATAAATTGCTCTGGAAAATGCCATAATATCAAGCTAACCATGGGGGAATATGTATTGACTACTCCAATGCTTTCCATTCCTATGGGAGGTGTTGATGTTGTACTAGGAGTACAATGGTTACAATCTTTGGGGACGGTAGCTTTTAATTTTCAAGAACTTTTCTTGAAATTTTTTTCAGAAGGAAAGGAAGTCGAATTACGGGGTATTGAAGGGAAGCCAGGAAGGATAATAAGCTCTAATGTCATGACAAAGCTTCTAAAGAAAGAACAACTAGGCGTAATTGCACAATTATGCTCACTAGACGTTCCGACATCAAAATCATCTATTTTGACAGATCTCCAACAAGTCTTGGACAATCATTCCAAGGTGTTTGAAACTCCCAAAGGACTCCCACCTATTCGTGATCATGATCATGCTATTCATTTGATTCCAGGAAGTGTTCCTCCAAACATCAGACCTTATAGATATCCTTACGTCCAAAGGAGCGAAATTGAACGTATGATTGCAGAAATGTTAGAGACGGGTATAATTCAACCTAGTCAAAGTTCTTTCTGTGCTCCTATAGTATTGGTAGACAAGAAGGATGGATCATGGTGAATGTGTCCAGATTATAGGGAACTCAATAAGATCACCATTAAATATAAATTTCCCATTCCTGTGATTGGTGAATTATTGGATGAATTACATGGAGCAATTTATTTTACCAAGTTGGATCTTCATTCAGGATATCATCAAATTAGAATGAAGACTGAAGATATTCCAAAAACAGCATTTCGAACTCATGAGGGTCATTATGAATTTTTGGTCAAGCCTTTTGGCCTTACCAATGCACCTTCTACATTTCAAGGGTTGATGAATTCCATTTTCAAACCCTTCCTTAGAAAATTTGTGCTAGTATTTTTTGATGATATACTAATCTACAGCAGGTCTTGGAAGGATCATGTTGAACATGTTGACAGGATGCTCAAACTATTGTAGGAGAAACAATTATATGCAAAAAAATCCAAATGTTTCTTTGGAGTACAAGAGGTGGAATATCTGGGTCATATTGTATCTCACGAGGGTGTTAAAGCAGACCCTAACAAAATTAAAGCCATTAAGGAATGGAAAGTCCCCACAACCATAAAGCAGTTGCGAGGATTTCTCGGGTTAACAGGGTATTATCGCAAGTTTGTTAAGAATTATGGGAGAATAGCAGCAACTCTAACAACATTATTGAAGAAAGATGCATTTTCATGGACTCCTGAAGCAACTAAGGCCTTTGAACATCTTAAAGAGGCAATGTGCCTAGCACTGGTCTTAGCTACGCCAAACTTCACAAAAACCTTTATTGTGGAATGTGATGCCTTAGGAAATGGAATTGGTGCAGTTTTAATGCAGGAAGGAAGATCCATTGCTTTTGAAAGTCATCCAATCAAAGGAAAGTATTTACAGAAACCTATTTATGAGAAGGAAATGTTAGCAATACTGCATGCACTAAAGAAATGGCGAACTTACCTAATGGGAAGACACTTCAAGGTAAAAACTGATCATGATAGTCTTAAACACTTTTTTGAACAAAGACTATCTTCAGAAGAGCAACAAAAATGGGTCACAAAGATGTTGGGTTATGACTTTGAAATAATCTACAAAAAAGGGAAGCTTAATGTTGTTGCAGATGCACTCTCAAGAAAGAATGAAGAGGTGAAGCATTGCTTTGTGCCATTTCTATTATCCAACCAGATTGGATAACCGAAGCAAGAGATGAATGGAAGAAGGACAAAGATGTATGGACACTCATTCAAAAGTTGCAGCAAGATCCTAGTACATCTGATACATTTAGTTGGAAAAATGATTCCCTATGGTACAAAGATCGCTTATATCTTTGTAAGAATTCCCAACTAAAACAAAAGATTCTTCTGGAATTGCACACTTCTCCTTTAGGAGGACACTCGGGATTTTTAAAAACTTACCACAGGGTGAAGAAAGAATTTTTTTGGGATGGCCTCAAATCTGATATTCAAAATTTTGTGATGGAATTTTTGGTTTTCTAGCAGAATAAAGTTGAGACAATTAAGACCCCGGGACTTCTACAACCTTTATCCATTCCAAGTCAACATTGGGAGGAGATTTCAATGGATTTTATCACAGGTTTACCTAAGTCCGAAAGAAAGAATGTCATTATGGTGGTAGTTGATAGACTTACCAAGTATGCACAATTTTGTGCATTATATCATCCATTTAAAGCAAGTACAGTTGATACTACATTTATGGACAAAATTCAAAAGCTACATGGAAGCCCAAGGGTTATTGTGAGTGATAGAGATCCCATTTTTACTGGAAATTTTTGGATGGAGTTAATTTCTTGTTTGGGTACTCAATTAGCTCATAGCTCATCTTATCATCCTTAATCTAACTGTCAAACTGAGATAGTAAATAAATGTTTGGAAGGATATCTTCATTGTTTTGTATCTGGTAAATAAACACAATGGGTCAAGTGGTTACCTCTTGCTAAATGGTTGTATAACACTTCCTTTCATACTGCAGCAAAAATGACCCTATTTATGGCACTTTATGGATATCATCCACCATCCATCACATCATATTTAAGAGAAAATTTGAAGGTTGAAGCAGTGGAAGATCACATTGAGCATCAACAATAAGTTCTCCAACTCTTAAAGGATAACCTAACTTTGGCACAAAATCGAATGAAACAACAGGCAGATCAACATCGCAGCAAGACAAGTTTTGATGTAGGAGATTGGGTATTTTTACGTCTACAACCATACAAACAAATGCCCCTCAAGCAAGCTAAGAAGGATAATAAATTATCACCAAAGTACTATGGTCCTTACAAGGTGTTGCAAAATATTGGTACTATGGCATACAAATTGGAGCTTCCTGCTTCTTCGCGAGTACATCCAGTTTTCCATGTTTCATGCTTAAAAAAGGTTATAGGTGAAAATATTCCATTTCAAACAATATTTCTAGAACTTGATGAGGAAGGAAAAATCATATTGGAACTTGAAGCGGTCATGGAAATAAGAACTCGACAGCTACGGAATCAATCAATTTTAGAGTATCTCATCAAGTGGAAGAACTTACCCACTGAAGATTCTACATGGGAGGATGAGAATTTTATACAGAAGCACCTGGAGCTACTCAAGTGTTGAGGACAACACTTTTTTTGAAGGAGAGGGCCATGTTAGGTCCCTATATCACTAGTATAGTCCCTTATTATTGTTAGTGTAAACCCCTTATTGTTATTATTGTACCCTTGTAACCCAATTTTGTTATTATTGTGCCCTTAAATTATTATTGTTAGGTTGGATAGGATTACATTGTGGCCCACTAGGATTACATTATGGCCCCATGGACTCCTATATATAGAAAGGAGGTTTTGTAAATTGTTTCATCCAAGAATTTTTCATTCATGTAATGTATTGGAGGTTGCCCCCTCGAAATGGCTTATTTCTAAGGCGTTGATATCTCTTTTCTTCTCTTTTTGGAGCTGGTTTCCCAATAGTTGTTAGTAGGAATCCATAACTGATTAAGTATGAGTATTGAAAAGCTTATTTGAAACAACTAAATCCATAAAATTATGTATGAGTATTGCAGAGCTGAAATAAAGTCAAAATAATATATATAATCTAGAGCTTGAACATCGTTCATCAACAAAAAAACATTTCCCAACAACTTGGGATGTACCTAATCAACCCATATGCTGCAAAAAAATAACTTTCGATAGAAACATTGCTAAAAAACATATTTATACCTAATCTTATAGAGAGTGAATAAGGAAAAAACTTTCAAGCACTGTAAAATCCCAATGAAGGATGAGAAAACCGGATAATTTCAATCTCCAAATAATGTGGCACACAAGTAAAGATTTTTTTGAAAAACAATATAGTAATGGGCTTGAATGAGTGTTCAATTACTGTTAGAAAATTGACACTCCAAAAGGTGGTGTTTATCCATTCCAGAATGATGACAGCCCCAAAGGAGGCGTTTCATCATTGCAACATGTTTTCTCCCATAGTATTGCCTTAGATGGTCATGTGGAAGGTCTTAGAATGCAACATTTAAATGTGAATTTGGAATTTAGTCAATGTGCCAACATTATGTGCATACTCAAAAACTTTCTCTGAATCCTGACAACCACTGCTAGAACAACAACCACTTCTATTTGTTCAAATTCTGGATTTAGGCTAAAGACATGCTATATATGTAGATAATGAAACATATTATTATTGTACTATAGAAAATAATTTTGGGATTTCTTTAATAAGTCACATTATTTATTCTGTTACATTATCCAACACATGGTGGCCTCATAGCATGGATCCAAGTGGTGTCTACAAAGGATCCTTATGGTTGGGTGGAAAATGGCTCACACGGAGTTGATTCCTTGGATGAAATTTTGTCAAAAGTGTTATGTCCATGTTTATTAATTTTCATTAGATGTTGATATTTCATATCAAAGTATATTCATTTAGCATTTTGTGTGTGTAATTATCACACAGAGCAAATTTGTTGGATGACCTTTTGTCAAAAAGTGTTATGCCCATGTTTATTAATTTGCAATTGGATGTTGATTATTCTTATGGAATTATGTTCATTTAGCATGTTTTATTTGTAATTATGTTTATTTTGGTCATAGGAATTTGGTTTCCATTAATTTTTGTTATTCCATGCTTGTGTATTCCACAACATTGAATTATTACACCTCTGATAAATTTTGAATTAGCTTTGAACCTCTATGAAGGCCATCCCTATGTTGAAATGGTGATTTGGTCTCTCAAGTGCTGGAATTTTAATGTTTATTAATCTACAAATGGATGTTAATTATTGTAATGGAAATATATTCATTATGCATGACGTGTGTGTAATTATGTTTATTTTGGAAATATGCATTCAATTAGTGCCATGAATTGTTTTTTTTCCATTATTTTATATTCTAGTGCATTGTATTATTGCACCTTTGCATCCATTGTGAATTATCTCCAAACCTTTGTGGATTCCATCCGTGTGTTGTAATGGTTATTGGGTCTCCTAATGGTTGGAATTTTAATCTCCTATTTAGTGGCTCCTCAACTCGTGACCTGGGTTGCTAGGTGGGAATGTTACAACTGTCCCTGTGCTTCCTCACAGTGCTGATACCCACGTAAGTATGTCCTCTCTAATCATTGTTCCATAGTTTGTTCTGGAACCATCAAGTACATAATACAAAAGGAGAACTAGTTGTTGGGAAATCATGTGCAGGGAACTAATGGCATTGCCACATGATCTTTCACAAAAACTATGATAACAATTACTACTTTATATTTAGTATCTTTGGGGCCAACATCTTTCCTGTGCTCCACCTACCATTCCTGCACGATACCACTACTTACTTCCAAGCTTCCATGTTTGTAACATATAACTACAGTGAGTTAAATTTTGATCGATAAATGCTTACAATCCTCATTTATCATTTTTGTTTCTTCTTTGGCTTTTTGCTGCATTGACATGTTATTCAACCAATGGACTAATTTCATGATAGGTGTAGTTCATTTCATTGAAGAATAATTTCTTATTTATAAATCCAAAACGCATGCTAAAAGTAACGTTATCAAATCATTGTATGTATCTTATGGATTTTTCCTGGTAATTCTCTATCACAATTATGTATCTATTAAGGAGGTTTTTGTGTATGGGGTTTTCTTTGGCCTTTTTCTTACTATTTATTTTCATGAAATTTCATCACATGGGATTATGGGTGTAGCCTATTGGTTACCCTTGTTATAAAGTCCTATTTGACTGGCCTGCATGTCATATTCAAAATTTTCTAATTCATTGGACTCGACTGCAGGTCATGTTTACAACAACACATAGAAAAACTATACATGAGATGTAGGCACTATGTGTGGCAGTTCTTTTGTCTCACTAGTGTACCAAAAGTCACTTATTTAGTAATAGTTTTCTTTTTGAAAATATCAAAGAGAATATTATGGTGTTGTTAATGGAAATACTGAAGAAAAAAAACTTAAAGAAAAAATCATAGTGGAAGTAATGCATATAATAGCATAAGCTCAAAAATAAACACATAAGATAATATGTTGGCATTATGATTGAATGTGCTTTCCTTAATGGAAACACACTTGTAAAAGATGAATTATATGGTTTCTAGATAAGAAAAAAAAATTATTAGAAGATGAATAAAGTACATAATTGAAGAACTATACACGATTTGATCAAGGAAAAGTCGTGTATACACAGGGGTAAGAAGAAGCAAACTAGTGTATGTGCTTGCACACTAATTTTATGATACCATGGTATTAGTGCACAATATTGAGCGCAGTAATGGTTATTTGATACCTTCCAATAATATCATCGACACTTGTGTGGTTTTGGCGCATGGTATTGGTTAAGGCTCAAACTATATAAGGAGGTGAAGATCATAGTGTTCATCTATGCATGTGTATGGGTATTTAATGAATACTTCACTCTAAAGTATATCTGCATAGAATGGGTTATATTTCATTGATAGATAGGAAATAATGATGCACCTATGAATACAATGATGGATTAGGATCTCTTGACTTTAAATGACAATGTATTTGAATTATCTATTTGTGAGATGTTTAGATCCGTGGTCCGGTGCTTGTTTGCTGAAGTGAAGGGTATGATATGAGTAAGTATGTTGATTTAATTTTTTTTGCAATCCTAAATATTTACAGATCTATACACAGGTTCATTTCAAGGATGGCGTGTATACACGCGGGTTTATTTCTGTAGAGCCACGTATATATTCAGTAAATCTATACGTAGTGTGGTTTCACAAGAAGCGCATACAATCGCAGATTTGTCTCATGGAAGGAGAATATGCAAGCTAGGATTTTGATGAAGAATGCTAAAGGAAATATTTGATTATTTTTACTATGTTTCTGTTATTTTACAATGATGTATTCATATAGATTTGGGTTATTTGAGTATTTATTATGTTGCTAGTTGATTTTGATTAAAGATAAGTGATTGTTAGGCTGATTGATTATTCAAAAAATGATTTTATACAATTATGTGTTTCAGTTTGAGGTATGGTTTTGGGCTTAAATGAGTGGAGTGGGCCCAGTCTAAAAATATGATGACAAGAGGCCTACAAGATGTGTTTTGTTGAAGTTGTTGGATTGAGTGTGAAAATTTATGAAACGTGGTCCGCGGTGGTGCTGAGTGTTGGGGCCTTCAGTGAGGAGGTCGTAGCTCCCTTCTAGTGGTTTCTGGTAAATGAGATTAGGGGGTAGTATCTCTCTTCCAGGAGTGTCTAGTAAACGAAAGCAGGGGGTCATAGCTCCCTTCCAGTGGTAGCTGGTAAACGAGATCAGGGGGTTGGAGCTCCCTTCCAATAGTAGTTGGAGAATGAGAGAAGGTTGCATCCTTCTGCAAGTCGGTGCTTCCATGTTGATATGAGTCTACGCTAGAACAATATTGTAAGAAATTTTTGTTTATAATAAATATTTAAGAGAGAAACGACAACATCGGTGGTTTTGTCCCAACTTCGGTTTACACCTTAAATCTTGGTGTTCATGTGTGATTCTTATGTGTCATGATTTATTTTGTTATTATTACACATGTTTACTACTTACTAAATGTCTAATGAATAAACGATGCAATGGGCTAAGTAAAGTTTTATCTGAATAATAAACAGACTGGGCATACGCAAGTTTCCTTGAAGAAAGCCGCATGCGTATGTTAGTTGGATTAATTAAAGTCGTGTATAGAAATAAGTAAAGTAAGGAAACATTTTGTGAGTTTTAAATACAGATTCAACCACTCCCCCCCCCCTCCCACCGCCCTTCTCCCCCCCGCCCCTTCAGTATTTTTCCCAACAATTGGGATAAGAGTAGGTCCTTATGAATAAGCTTGATTGCTTGAAGGAGATCTATCACAATAGGAAGTCGTGAATGAGGTTACCAATATCTAGTAATCATTCCTATAGATGCAACAGAAAAGAAGATATATGAAACCAATGCAAAAATTTTCAATGCCTTGTTAGGGAGCCTATCAGAAACAAAACTTGTTAAAGGCATGTAGCTAAAACAAAAAAGGAAATATGGGACAAGATAATTCAGAGCTATGAAGATGATGAAAAGGTAAAAGGTGTCAAACTTCAAACTCTTAGAATGCAACATGAAAATCTCAGAATGCATAATGATGAAAGTATTGCAAGATTTTTTCTAATATTAAATGATATTGTGAATTCTATGAGAAATATGGGTGAATATATAAAATATTCAACTTTAGTGGAGAAAAGCTTGAGATCTCTAACTCCAAAGTTTGAGTCAAAATTGTTTTCCATTTAATAAAAGCAAGATCTATAGAATCTTATTGTTTTTCATCTTCGCGGTATCATGAATGCTTTTGGAACGAGAAAAGGAGGTCCCTTACAAGTCAAAGAAGCTGTATTTAAGGCCTGTGCAAAAGGAGAAGAAAAGGAAGTTGTCAAAGAATCAAGTTATATATAAGAAGAATAGGAGGCAAATTTTGTGAGGAAACTTCAACCAAGTACTGGAAGGTTCAAAGGTAAGCTTCCCTTCAAGTGTTTTTCTTGTGGTAGATTTGGTAATTATGTTTTTAAGTGTCTTTATAAGGAAAATCGGGACAAAGGGAAACAATTTGAAAATAGAAGTTTTTTTTATACAAATGGAAATAGTGATGGATTGTCAACTAGAGAAGAGGGAGAGTCTGATCAAGTAATTAAAGTGCTCATGGCATATACCATGGATGATGATAATTCCCTAAAAAGGAAGAATTTGTTTATTGAAGAATTACATATATCAAGGAATAAATGATGCTTTCATGGATGTTATTTCTATTGTAAATCACTTGGGCACAAGGCCACGGATTCCACGTTAAGCATGTTGAATAGAACTGAGAGATTGGATAAGTTCCAACACACAATAAGAAATTTCAATCAAAGTTAGAAAAAGAAAAAACACCAGTCAAAAACGTAGGGAATGTTGACCCTGCTGGAGTCATCTATTTTTAAAGTTTACTTATCATATTGACCGCATGAGAAATGTGAGATACATTATTCGAATCAGTAATGTATCATCACAGGGGGAGAAATATATTGTGATTCCCACAATTGATTTTGTAATTCTGATTGTTTATATTTGTGAGAATGCATATGATGTGACAATAGGAGACATGTACAGGCTCTACAAGTTTGGGGGGAGATAGTTCTATGAAATTTTCATTATTTCAATTTTGGTACGTAGGTTTCATAAATTAAATCTATGTATATATGCAAGTTCCATTGGTGACAGTTGTGTATGTTTTTCTCTGATAAGAAAAATAGTGAGACAAACTCAAGAATAGTTTTTGATATGATGTTTTTAGTTATAATATTCTTCGTCTAATGTTTTTGATATGATATTAAGTTATGATCATGGAAAATTTTAGGGGCTAATATTCACAGGTAGGCTAATTTTCCATGGTTTTTCCAAAAAAAATATTCGCCAATTTCCATTTTTTTATAAAAGTGATTCGCCCAAATTTTACAATAAAAAATTATTTTACCATAAAAATCGCCAACATTATATAGATAATATATATAATATTATTATAAATTTGAATAATTTGATAAATACATCAACAAATATTTTATAGTTTTCATATTAGGGACTAGTGAGATTCGCCAATTTTTTAAACTTCAAAATAATATTCCATCCTTAAAATTTTCCCTGGTTATGATTATCCGATTGATCAATATGCTTTGATGAATGAGTTACTGTGGTGTTCAGGTAGCACAGATTCAGGGGGAGCATTAGCTTTGCTAAGAATAATGTATTGTTGCCATTATGTTTGTTGTTGAATTATGATATCTCTCTTGAGGTCTTTTGGTCTTGGTTATAAAATTCATATTTGTAATTTGATGTAAGGGTCATGTTGAGACCTATGATGTAAATATTGTCATATTTACTCATGTATGGACTTTTTCAAATATGTAAACCCACTTGGTTGGGTATTTGAGTCAAATATCTAACCCCATTTGGTTGGGTGATTGATGTAAGTATGAGTCCTCGGTGATAGGAAAGGTCATACTTGGTTTATTTAAAGGGTCATGTACTTCATTGAAAATATGAATATTTTGCATGTGCTCAGGGGGAGCATTGTCAGTATAATATAGATCTGATCTACAAAGCTCTTCTGTCTACAAGGAAAGAGAAATCTTGTTTTAGCATTGGTCTACCATTTTCCCTTGATGTCAAAGGCGGAGAGTAACTTGGTGTTTGAATACCTCTTATTTTGATGTATCTATCAGGTCTCTACAGGTTGTCATGATCGAACACCAACATGGTTTCCATCAATTCCAAAGGGGTAGATTGTTGGCATTATGATTGCATGTGTTGTCCTTGATGGAAACCCACTTGAAAAAGAGGAAGTATATGGTTTTTGGATAAGTACAGAGGTTTAGCAGAAGATGAATAAAGTACATAATTGAAGAATTGTACATGATTTGATCAAGGAAAAGCTGCGTATACATGCGAGTAAGAAGAAGAAAAGTTGTGTATGTGATTTTGCACTAAGTTTATGATATGAGGGGTCCTTACCATGGTATTAGCCCAAAATATTGAGTGTAGTAATAGTTATTTGATCCTGTCCAAGAATACCATTGACACTTTTGTGGCTTTGACTCATGGTATTGGTTAAGGCTCAAACTATATAAGGAGGTGAATATCATAATGTTCATTTGTGCATGTGTATGTGTATTGAATGAATGCTTCACTCTAAGGGATATCTGCATATAAAGAGTTATATTTGATTGATATATCTGAAATAATGATGCAGCTATGAGTACAATGATGGATCAGGATCTCCATACCTGAAATGACTATGTATTTGTATGATATTTTTGTGAGATGTTTAGATCTGTGCTCTGGTGCATGTTCGCTGAAGTGAAGGGTATGATATGATTAAGTGTGTTGATATGAATTGTTGCGTAGTCTTGAATATTTATAGATATATACATAGATTCATTTTAATGATGACGCATAAACACGTGGGTTCAGTTCTGTAGATGTGTTTATATATTTAGTAAATCTATACGCAGTGCATTTTCAAAATAAGCACGTAAAGTCACAGATTTGTCTCATGGAAGGAGCATATGAAAGCTAGGGTTTTGCTGAAGAATGCTAGGAAAATGTCAGATCAATTTAACTATGTTTCCATTGTCTGCCAATGATGTCTTCACATAGATATGGGTTGTTTAAGTATTTATTATGTTTCTAGTTGATTGTGATTAAAGAGCAGTGATTGGTTAGTTGATCGATGATTCAATGAATGATTTGATACTGTTATGTATTTTAGTTTGATGTATAGTTTTGGGCTTAAATGAGTGGAGTGGATCCAGTTTCAAAATATGATGAAAAGAGGCCTACAAGTTTTATTTTTTTGAATTTGTTGGATCCAGTGTGAAAAATTATGAAACATGGTCTGCAGTGGTACTCAGGGTCGAAGCATTCAGTGAGGGGGTCGTAGCTCCCTTCCAATGGTTGTTTGAAAATGAGATCAGAGGGTAGTAGCTCCCTTCCAGGAGTGTTTGGTGAACAAAATCAGGGGGTCGTAGCTCCCTTATAGTGGTAGCTGGTAAAAGAGATGAGGGGGTTGGAGCTCCCTTCCAATAATAGTGGGAGAATGAGAGAAGGTTGTAGCCTTCTGCAGGTGGGTTCCTGCACGTTTTTATGAGTCTGTGCCAGTACAATATTGTAATAATTTTTCTTTATAATAAATATTGAAGATAGAGATGAAAACAGTGGTGGTTTTCTCCTGATTTGGATTTCCACCTTAAATCCTGGTGTTCATGTGTGATTCTTATGTGGGATGATTTATTTTGTTCTTACTGCACATGTTTAATGCTTACTAAATTTTTGATGAATAAATGATGCAATTTCTAAGTAAATTTTTATCTGAATAATAAGTACAATGGGCATACACAAGTCTCCTTAAAGAAAGTAGCGTGAATACGCTACTTGGATTAATTTAAGTCTCATATAGAAATCAGTAAAGTAATGAAAAGTTTTTGTGAGTTTTAAATGTCGATTCACGCCCCCCTCTTAGTATTTTTCCCAACATAATAAGCTCAAATGGAGCAAACAAACCAATACAATAATGGAGAAAACTCCATTTTATTAGTCGCTAGTAGTAAAAATAATACAACACTAACACTCTTTTAGTGAGTCCTTTGAGCTATGGATCTAAAATACTCACTAGAAGGGGGTCCTTTCCTGGTTTCCTTGCAATATTATCCTCCATCTCTCAAAAAAAATGTGGATACTCTCCAATGGTGGTGTCCTCTCCTTCACTAGGATGTTGGATGGCCAACATGTTAGTGCCTTTACTCCTCTTGCTTTAAAAATTGAGAGCTAGTGTCGATATGGTAGCAATGTGGCAATCATAACCATGTCTCATCCTCTGCTCTTCCCATGGCTTTCATATATAGAATTTTTTCAACTCCTCTTCCCTCTTTTGGCTCAATAGTTATAGTGACTCAAGAGTAGGAAAATATATTCCTTTGACAATTGGATATATTTTGGGAAACGTCAAGTCAGTTGTTCTTGACTATAATTGATAGGGAATCAAATCTCCATGTGTGGGAAGTGGTCCAGAATAGCGACTTTTCACCATTCCCAAGACCATGTGAATATCATGGGAATATGTAATCTATGCACAAAATTGCTTTGGTACTGGTACATAGTCCTCCAATTTCTCACTAAACCTTAGGAAATTTGAAGATTTTTGTCTTTCATAATGTATTTCTACTAGAAAATATGTATATGTACATTTATCTTGTATGATTTTATGGTGCTAACAGTTACCCACTGATGTATGAGGTATAGGAGGAAATGTATAGATGAAATACATCACACTTCTGTTTGATAGTCTATGTAATCCTTTTTAGAGAGATACAGAGAGAGTAACTTGCTATAGAGATAAGTAGGGGAACCCCTTTTCTGACGTAAAAAAGTTACCATGCACTATTAGGAAATTTGTAAGTGATAAAATAATAAAATTTTCTACGAGTTGGCCATGTCCCGTGCTCGTGACAATGACAAGTTAATATAAGTTGATAGATATTGGTTCTATGAATTAACATTATGGAGGTGATGATAAAAATGGTCATGTGAATGAATCCTATGGTTTAGTTTTGGAGAAAATATGTTAGTATATGCAAAGCGTTGGAGGGAAGCCCAACATTCTAGGAATGGGATGATACCTACTCTTGTACTTTTACCGTCTTGGAGCTTGATTGAAAATATGATGATTGGGATGTACCTGCAATATCTATGACCAATACCCTAAGTAAAATTATATTTTTCATATAAATATTTTAAAATAACATGAATTAAAAAACAAGATAGAGCATACCTGAGATGCATCATGGAGGTGGGAAATGGGCTTCAAAATGAGTTTTTTTTTAAAGCTAGAATGAGGAGTTCGAGATTGAATATGATGAAGTTTTTATCGTTGTCTCTTTTATGGTTTTACAATTGGATTCCTTGAGCTCCAATTATGGGCTCTGAAAAATGGTGAGAGGGTGATATATATGTTGAAATGGCACAAATTTTAGTTCATTCATGTCTTTGGAGCTTGAGAAGTCATAGGCTATGATCAGAGTATTGCATGTAGTTGTGGTTAGCCATAGTACCATGGCTACATGGTGGGACTATCACATAGAAGCTAGAACTTCACTCTTTTCATTTTTTTCATTTTCATGCTAGGTGGGTTGTATAGGAGTGGCATGTATGACCGTTTTAGCTTGTATTTTCTGGGGACCACACGGGGGAGTGTAGGAGAGTTGTGCCAACAATGTATGAATATTTTGTCTTTGCACATAGGCTCCATGAAAATTTCACTTTCAAATGCGTCGACCTCCATGTGTGTGTAAGACATAGACGCAGGGGTTGGGCACCTATTTAGAAAATAAGTGCGTCAACCAAACTCAGTGTTTGAAGTTTTTGTGAGATACATAGGCATGTAAAACACGAGCCACAACGTCTAATAGACACACTCCATGTGCACCTTTGTAGTTAAACATTGTGTGGTCTTGGTTATGATTTTTATAGATTATTGGGGATCAAAAAAGAATATTCTTTGGTGTTTTTTGATGGTAGGATGTTGTGGAGGGAGAGGGATTGGCCCTTCCTCCATATCCAGGTGGCACAAGATCAACGTTATCATCTAACTTTCATGTAATCATGTTTACCCAATTTTCTTGAGAACCATATTATAAGGTCACATGAAATATTTTTAGGATTATTAGTTCTCTATTAGGACCCACAGAGGTGAATTATGTGTTGGGAAAAATACTAAGAGGGGGGGGTGAATTAGTATTTAGGGCAAACTAAAACTTTTTTCTTTTTCATGCTCTAAAACCCATACGCTACTTTTCTGAAGCCAACTAGCGTATACACGCAGATATCCTTCATACAACTCGCGTATACACAAAGATCTAATTATGCCATTAGTTCTTCACTTATATCATTCCATCATTCATTCATTAGATGTTCTATAAACAGTAAACATGTGCAGTAAAAACAGAATAAACCATCACACATAAGCATCACACATGAACACCAGGATTTTAGGTGGAAACCCAAGTCGGGAGAAAACCACCGCTGCAGTTGCTCAGCCTTCAATATTTTATTATAGAGAAAACATCTTACAACATATGTGCTGGTTCAGAGTCCTACCAGCACGCAGGCACCCACCTGCGCTCGTTTACCAGCCTCTCCTGGAAGGGAGCTCCGACCCCTTGCTCTCATTTACCAGCCTCTCCTGGAAGGGAGCTACGACCCCCTGATCTTATTTACTAGCCTCACCTGGAAGGGAGCTACGACCCCCTGACTGAAGGCTACGACCCTTAGCACCTCTATGGACCACGTTTCATCAAATTTTCACACTGGATCCAGCAACTTCAATATAACCCTTTACTTATCAACAATCATACCTTGCTCATTTCTTCAAACAGAATAGTGAGACTACTGTAACCAGAGTATCAGATTTAACCCAAACTTCAGAATAGATATGCAGAAACACATTCAACCTTCAGCAACCAATAGATCAGAAATCATACGTGCTTTTATTTGAACATACCCGCATACATACGCTCTTTACAGAAGGCAAACCCGCGTATACTTCAGTGTATTTTCCAAGCAAAACCCTAACTGCGCATACGCGCTTTTCTTTAGGTAATCCCACGTATATATGTGCCTCCTCTGCGGCGAACTAGCGTATGGTTCTTCAGATATTTAGGTCATTGCAATTCTTCAGAACAAATATATCACACAGATTTTACCCTTTACTTTAGACAGATGTTCGCCTCATCTTAGATCTAAGCATTCCATAAACAGATCTAGCAAATACAAATCAGATCTAGATACCCTTCTTCATCATTTTCTTCATTGGTGCATCATACAATCAGATCTATCATTCAACTGTAACCCTTTCCATTCAGATATACTTCAGAGAGAAGTATTCATTCAAGCTCATACATCTTGCACCCACACTAATGATTTGCACAATGAATTTCTTCTCCTTATATAGGTTTACCCTTTTTCAATACCATGAGGCCCTTTTTCAATACCATGGGCCAAAACTACATTACTTCCGATGGTAATCCTGAACGGGGTCATTTGGACGAATCATTTCCCAATACAATGGGTCAATACCATGGTGGTTACCCCTGGTTTTGCATTTTATGAGCGCTTTTGCCCATACGCGACTTGGCACGTTATTTCCCGCATGCATACGCGACTTATCCTAAACAAATCCGTGTATGCCTTGAGATATACTCTTTTTATCATAGATCTAGCACATACTGTCATTCCTTCCATCATTACCTTCTGTACTCATCATATTTACATCATCTAACAGGTTCATCACGACATATTCTATCAAGCACAATTTCATCAAGTGGGTTGCCATTTACGGACAACGCTCTATCAAGTGGGATGTCATCAAGGACAACACCCAGCATCATATCACATCAGATTTACATCATTTACCAAGTCCATTAAGTCAATAATAACTTCATCAGGTGGATTGCCATCAAGGACAACACAAGTCAACAATCTCATGTCTTCATCTTCATTTAGTGGGTTGCCATCAAGGACAACCTTCTGCATCATATTGCCAACAATCTCCCCCTTTGGACTTGATGGCAACCATGATGGTGTTTTGATACCACAACAGATAGGTATATTAAGAATACAATGACTCTATGTCACTCTCCTTAGTTTGACACCATTCCTCAGTTTGACACCATTCTTTCACCATGTTTCATTCAAACACCATGTCTCTCTCCCCCTTTGACAACAAGGGCAAAGGGCGGATCAAAACCAACGCTTTCTCCCCCTGTTCTCCTCATGTAGAAGAAGCGTTCTGCAGATCTGATGTAGACTGAAGTGACCAAGCTCCCCCTGAGCTGATATTGAAACTTCAAACCCATTCAATGACTTTTACTTACATCAAAGATCCATCCAAGTGGATTTACATATGAGACTCAAATAGCCAACCAATGACTTTTACTTACATCAAAGATCCATCCAAGTGGATTTACATATGAGACTCAAATACCCAACCAAGTGGGTTTACAATTTTGACAAGTCCTTACATGACAGAATATTACAAATTTACATCATGGGTCTCAACAAGACCTTTTCATCAAGTTACAAGTATGACTTTTTATGACCAACACCGGAAAGTCCTCAAGAAAGAGAACATATTTCAGAGCCATCATAATGCCAAAAATGCATTATACTCATCAAAGCTAATGCTCCCCCTGAATCTGTACATCCAAGCATCCTTTCCATATGACTAAGGCTCCCCCTTAGTTTGTGCATCCTGAACACTTTCACCAACAAATCATCTTGGCAACTTTATCAAAACATTAGAAATAGAATTATGAGAACTGGAACACCACCAAAGATACCAAACAGTATCAGAGATACCAAATAGCACTGCAGCTGTGCTGAAGAGAGTTGACTCCAAACAGAATTTTGTCAGCAATCAGACATACGCGGTTTTCTGTGCATGAACTTGCGTATATACGCAACTATGTTTCAGAAAATCCGCGTATCCAATGCCATCTTCTAAATTTACGCAGATTTTTTCTTTTGACTGGAAGAGAACACTCCCAGCTTCTGTCTTAGATACTTGAACGCTTCCCTGGGCAGAGGTTTGGTAAAGATATCAGCAACTTGTTCTTTGGAGGGAACATACTCCAACTTCACCTTTTTCTCAAGCACTTGTTCACATAAGAAGTGATACTTGATGGGAATGTGCTTGGTCTTCGAATGCATAACAAGATTCTTTGAGATACTGATGGCACTTGTATTATCACACATAATGGAGATAGGAGGTGTACATTTGATTTGAAAATCTTGCAAGGTTTGCATCATCCAAAGGAGTTGAGTGCAACAAGATGCGGCAGCCACATATTCTGCTTCTGCTGTAGATAATGCAATAGAATTTTGCTTCTTGCTGAACCAAGACACTAACCGGGGCCCCATATAGAATGCACCACCACTAGTGCTTTTCCGATCATCAACATTTCCGTGTACCTAATCGTACGTTGTGTTGTTTAAGAGTAATATTCAACATTCTTTGATACCATAGTCCAAAGTCTTGAGTTCCTTGTAGATATTTGAATATTTTTTTGACAGCCTAAAGGTGAGACTCTTTTGGATTAGCTTGGAATCGTCCAACAATCCCAACTGCATGCATAATGTCTGGTCTAGTCCCAGTGATATAAAGTAGACTTCCTATCATAGATCTGTATTCTGGTTGATTCACCGTGGGAGAATCATCATGAGAACTGAGATTACATCCGGTTATCATAGGTGTACTTACAGGTTTGCATTCTTCCATGCCATACTTCTTCAGAATTTGCTTAAGATATTTTGCTTGTGATAAGAATATACCATCTGTAGTTTGATGAACTTGCAGGCCAAGAAAGAATGTTAGTTCTCCAAGTAAGGACATTTCAAATTCTTTCTGCATGAAAGAAGCAAATTTCTGACTCATAGATTCTTCACACATTCTGGAAATGATATCATCAACATATACAACCACAATCAATAGTTTATCATTTTCAACTTTTGTTTATAAGTTGCTAATGCTATACTCCTTTTGAAAATCCTTGTTGATGAACATATTTGTCTCAAGACGACAATACCAAGCCCTTGGAGTTTGTTTGAGACCATATAGAGCCTTTTTAAGTCTACAAACAAGATTTTCATCATTTCCCAAAAGAATCCTTCCGGTTGTTCTATATACTTCTTCTTCTAGATCACCATTAAGAAAAGTGCGTATTTAACATCCATTTGATAAACTTAGACTTGTCGTATAACTTGAAAAGCGAAGAACATTCTTATGGTTTTAAGTCTATTGTTGTGATAAAAAGTTTCTTCAAAGTCTATACCTTCTTGTTGAGCATACCCCTTGCAGACAAGTCTAGCTTTATTTCTTATAACCTCCCCATTCTCATTTAACTTGCTTTTGAATATCCATTTAGTTCCAATGAAATTTTTGTCATGAGGTCTTGGTACTAGTTCCCAAGTGTGATTCTTTTCAATTTGATCAAGCTCTTCATTCATGGCTTGAATCCAACATTCATCCTTGCTAGCTTGATTGAAATTGTGAGGTTCAATAGTGGATAGAAATGCCAAATAGCTAGAAGATCCCATAAGAGTTCTTCTTGTTTGTACACTTGATCCCTTATCTCCCAAAATTTGAGATTCTGGATGATTCTTTTGAACATATCTGGATAACCCTTTTTCCGCATAGATTATCAACTCTCGTGTTCTTCATTGGGTTCACCGTCTATATTATTGCTATTTGAAGCAGAAGGACATATGTCATCATCGTCTACAGCTGTTGTTTGTTTTTCTTCTTTAGGAGCTGCAGGAGACTCATCAATAACAACATCAATACATTCAATAATCTTTCGAAGCCTTTTATTGTAACATTTGTATTCTCTGCTTGTAGATGAGTAACCAAGAAGTATCCCTTCATCTGATCTAGGTTCTTGCCAAGCTTTTCATCATTATTTTTGATAAAGCATTTACTTCCAAAAACTCTAAAATGCTTCACAGAGGGAGAATTACCATACCAGAGTTCATATGGAGTTTTGTCACTATTTACCCGAACATGAGCCTTGTTGAGAATGTTAGTTGTTGTATGTGCTGCTTCACCCCAGAACATGTCAGGAGTTCCAGAATCATCGAGCATAGCTCTAGCCATTTGTTGAATTGTTCTATTCATTCTTTCTGCTACGCCATTTTGTTGTGGAGTGCCTGCTACAGAGAATTGTCTTTTTATGCCATGTTGTTCACAAAATTCAAAGAATTCATTTGATGTATATTCTCCTCCTCAATCAGATCTAAGACACTTGATTTTTAGATCTAATTCATTTTCAACTAATGCTTTGAAGATCTGAAATTTTTCAAATGCTTCATCTTTGTGTTTAATGAGCCCGATCCAACACATTCTAGAGTAATCATCAATGAATAAGATATAGTATTATTCCCCACATGGTGACTTTTTCCTCATAGGTCCACATATGTCAGTATGAATGAATTCAAGAGGCTCACTTGATGATCCTTCTTTGGCATTAAATCGTACTCTGGTCTGCTTACCGAATTGACAAGATTTGCATATGATACTTTCTGGTAGATTAATATTGGGAAGACCACGAACCGCTTGAATTCTGCTTGCTTTGTTGATTTGAGAGAAGCTCAGATGCCCCAGCCTTCTATTGCATAGCCAATTTTCTGAAGACTTTCTCAGGTAACATTGATCTATGCCGTTCAGTATATACAGGTTGCTTGGATTTCTTTTCCCTTTTATAATGATTTTACCTGTATCAAGATCATGAACCACACAATCTTTTGAACTAAAGAACACTTATGTTCCTTGATCACACATTTGACTTACACTTAACAGGTTATGCCTTAATCCATCCACATACATGACATCATTAGCCCTCACCTTTTCTTTTAGAAATACTGACCCTTTTCCTTTAATTACAGCAGGAGTGTCATTTCAAAATGTAACTTTCTTTTCCTTTTCTAGAGCATTATATGTAAGGAGTTTGCTTTTGTCACCTGTCATGTGTATTGAGCACCCACTAACTATGTACCATTGATTTTCTTCACCTTCTACAAATAACGCTATCCCACAATTTTCAACCGGTATTTCTTTCTTTTTCCACACTTTAGAGCTGGAGGGAACATGTTCTTTTGGCTGAACCTTGCTCCTGCATTCAGATTCTTCATGTCCAAAGTTATTGCAATAAGTACATTCAAATTCGTTTTGAAGAGGAGAAAAGTTGTTATAGGTGTTCTTCTTTGGTTCAATATTCATATTTTTATTTCTTGCTTCTCTTGTCATGATGGTTTTATATGCAACACATTGAACAGCTTTATGACCAAAATTGTGACATGAGAAGCATTGTCCATTGAAATAGAAATTTCTGCGATCATAAAATCTTCTATTTGAATTTACCTGTTGGTTGTAGCCTTTTTGAAAGATCTCCCTGTTAGTGTTCCTTGATTTGAGATGATCATGCTTTACCTGTAAAGATCCTTTGTTCCCTTGTTGAGTGGCTGAATGTAGTGAACTAGTTGTGGCTGCTTTCAGATAATTTGGTGCTGAAGTCTGGGAAGATTCCCCAGTATATCCAAGACCTGTTTTTATAAGAGGAGACCGTTGTATCTTGATAATCTCATCTAAGGTTTCGGAACCTTTAGCAAATCTAAGATTGAGAGTCTTCACTTTCTCATTATCTTTTCTTAGACTTACTACTTCACACTCCAATTCCTCAATGCGTTTTTCCTGTGCTTCAAGCTAATTTTCAAGAGTCTCTATGATTATGTTCTTTTCTTCTATGCTTACTTTGAGTTGATTGTTTTCTTCAAGAAAATCATTGTCCTATAGAGCATCCACAAGAGTATCCTTTTCTTCTCTTTGTTCAAATGCCATGAGAAGTCTAAAATCTTCTTCACATTCTTCCTCACTGTTAGATGACTCATCACTGTCTTCATTAGTATAATAACTTTTTCTTGTGCTGCATTGATTCTTATTCCTTCTTGCTACTTCTTTTCCTTTAGCCGATGTTTCTTTATAAGGACATTTTGCAGCATAATGACCAACTCTTCCACAATTAAAAAATTCGAAAGGAAGCTTACCTTTGAATTTTCTGGTACCTAGTTGAAGTCTTCTCACAAAATTTGCTTCTTCTTCTTCTTCAGATATATAGCTGGATTCTTTGACAACTTCCTTTTATTTTCCTTTTGCAGCCGCCTTAAAAACAACTTCTTTGATTTGAGAAGGACCTCCTTGTCTCATTTCAAAAGCGGTCAGAATACCATGTAATTGAACAATAGTAAGAGTTTGCAGATCTTGCCTTTCTTCAATAGCTGAAACTTTAGAGTCAAATTTTGATGTCAAGGATCTTAAGACTTTTTCCACCAGAGTAGTATCGGTTATGGTTTCACCCAAATTTCTCATCCGATTTACAATATCATCTAGATGAAGAAAGAAACTGGCAATACTTTCATCACTATGCATCTTCAAATTTTCATATTCGATTCTAAGAGTTTGGAGTTTTTCACTTTTTACCTTTGTATCTCCTTCATAGCTCAGAATTATTTTGTCCCATATTTATTTTGCTGAATGTAGCTGCATCACTTTAGAAAATTCTGATTCAAACATGCTTCCTAATAAGACATTCACTGCTTTGGCATTGGTTTCATACTTCTTCTTTTCAGCTGCATCAGTAGGAATACTTGTAGGATATTGATAGCCTTCTTCCACGATTGCCCATACATCTGCACCAAGACTTTGCAGATATGATTTTGTTCGTACCTTCCAGAATATCAAATTGCTTCCATTGAAGAGAGGTGGCTTTATAGACATTACTCCTTCTTTACTTCCCATTGTGACGGATCTCCTTTAAACGATCAAGCTTCTGCAGAAGGACCTCCTCTGATACCAATTGTTGGGAAAAATACTGAGAAGGGGGGTGAATCAGTATTTAGGGCAAACTAAAACTTTTTTCTTTTTCATTCTCTAAAACCCATACGCTACTTTTCTGAAGCCAACTAGAGTATACACGTGGATATCCTTCATACAACTCGCGTATACACAAAGATCTAATTATGCCATTAGTTCTTCACTTATATCATTCCATCATTCATTCATTAGATCTTCTATAAACAGTAAACATGTGCAGTAAAAATAGAATAAACCATCACACATAAGCATCACACATGAACACCAGGATTTTAGGTGGAAACCCAAGTCGGGAGAAAACCACCGCTGCAGTTGCTTAGCCTTCAATATTTTATTATAGAGAAAACATCTTACAACATATGTACTGGTGCAGACTCCTACCGGCACGCAGGCACCCACCTGCGCTCGTTTACCAGCCTCTCCTAGAAGGGAGCTCCGACCCCTTGCTCTCGTTTACTAGCCTCTCTTGGAAGGGAGCTACGACCCCCTAATCTTGTTTACCAGCCTCACCTGGAAGGGAGCTACGACCCCCGGACTAAAGGCTACGACCCTTAGCACCTCTATGGACCACGTTTCATCAAATTTTCACACTGGATCCAACAACTTCAATATAACCCTTTACTTATCAACAATCATACCTTGCTCATTGCTTCAAACAGAATAGTGAGACTACTATAACCAGAGTATCAGATTTAACCCAGACTTCAGAATAGATATGCAGAAACACATTCAACCTTCAACAACCAATAGATCAGAAATCATACATGCTTTTATTTGAACATACCCGCGTACATACGCTCTTTACAGAAGGTGAACCCACGTATACTTTAGTGTATTTTCCAAGCAAAACCCTAACTGCGCATACGCGCTTTTCTTTAGGTAATCCCGCGTATATACGCGCTTCCTCTGCGGCGAACTAGCGTATGGTTCCTCAGATATTTAGGTCATTGAAATTCTTCAGAACAGATATATCAAACAGATTTTACCCTTTACTTCAGACAGATGTTTGCCTCATCTTAGATCTAAGCATTCCATAAACAGATCTAGCAAATACAAATCAGATCTAGATACCCTTCTTCATCATTTTCTTCATTGGTGCATCATACAATTAGATCTATCATTCAACTGTAACCCTTTCCATTCAGATATACTTCAGAGAGAAGTATTCATTCAAGCTCAGACATCTTGCACCCACACTAATGATTTGCACAATGATTTTTTTCTCCTTATATAGGTTTACCCTTTTTCAATACCATGAGACCCTTTTTCAATACCATGGGCCAAAACTACATTACTTCCGATGGTAATCCTGAACGGGGTCATTTGGACGAATCATTTCCCAATAAAATGGGTCAATACCATGGTGGTTACCCCTGGTTTTGCATTTTATGAGCGCTTTTTCCCATACGTGACTTGGCATGTTATTTCCCGCGTGCATACGCGACTTATCCTAAACAAATCCACGTATGCCTTGAGACATACTCTTTTTATCATAGATCTGGCACATACTGTCATTCCTTCCATCATTACCTTCTGTACTCATCAGATTTACATCATCTAACAGGTTCATCACGACATATTCTATCAAGCACAATTTCATCAAGTGGGTTTCCATTTACGGACAACACTCTATCAAGTGGGTTGTCATCAAGGACAACACCCATCATCATATCACATCAGCTTTACATCATTTACCAAGTCCATTAAGTCAAGAATAACTTCATCAGGTGGATTGCCATCAAGGACAACACAAGTCAACAATCTCATGTCTTCATCTTCATTTAGTGGGTTGCCATCAAGGACAACCTTCTGCATCATATTGCCAACATTATGGTGGTGTTTTAGGCTAATATTATGTTATCTACTTTGAAAGATGTGTATTTTGTGACTATTTTCTTGCCTCGTAGGGAGGTGCTACCCTTCCCACTTCGAGGTGGGGCAGTGAACATTAGGCACTCGGTATATGAGCCTCGTCACTACGGGCCCCATGAAATATTTGAGGGTTATGTTGTTGTGTCCCGTATTACGAATTTGAGAGAGTGTGTGGATATATTTATGATATTACACCTTATGGGTTCATCTTCTCCCCACAAGGTATCATGGCTACATATAACAGTCTTGGTACATATTTAGGGAAGGCACTTCTTCCGTTGGGCTCGCTTGGTATACTATGGCATGGTCACTCAACTGGCCAAGGTGCAGTGAGGTCAAGACAATACATTTTTCTATCCCATCATCTTATGTTGTATCATGTATGAGGAGGTAGTTATGCTACAACCTTTTATTGCAGTGTCACTTGGCCCTCTGAGGGATCCTCAGTCTAATATCCTAAAATGGAAAAAAACAGGAATATAAAACATAAACTGGAAAATGCAGTGATACATCAACACATAAATATGAGAGTAGATCATATAGCCATTCCATTAAAAATTATAGGAGAAAATTTGTACAATATTTTGAGGAAAGGACACTAAAGTTAGGCAAAACAAGCCTCTAGAGACCTAGTACATGAAATATGAAGTACAACTGTTATACAAGAATTCTAGAGGCTAAGACAACACAGTTTCTGTTGGGGTTAACTACTGTTGGAAAATATAAATACAAGGATATTCTGATATAGTTCTTACAAAATGTTTGGATTAGAGATCTAGGCTTTCTAACACTATTCCAAGACAACTCAAAAAGGGTTTCCGGAAATGCTCAAAATGCAGAATATAGAAATGTGGCTCTAGGGTTGAAAAATGCTCTGCAACTAGAACATTGGTGGGAGGTGGCTGATATGATATGAAAAAGGTTTATATCCCTCCTCACAACCTTTCCCGATGAAGGGCTGATCTCCTCACTAGAAAAAGGGGTCAATAACTTGGGTACTTGACCTCCCACAACAATTTCACTACAAAATAATGCAGTTTCTAGAGGATACTGCACTGTGGGTGAATGTTTTTTCTTGGCCTGATGCTGAATGGATGAATAAATATCTAATAACCTCCTCACTAGCTTCATGGATGAAGCATTGCTCCCTCCACTGGAAAACAAGCTCATAAATTGGGTCTATCAGCCCTCCAATTCTCCTACCCTACAAAAAAACACAATCCTGGAGGAGACTGCACTCTGAATGAAGGATGAAGCTTGGCCCAAAGAGGGATAGTGGAAATGATGCTCAATGAACCCCTCCTGAGTAGGTACTCAAATTACCCTGAGGATGAGGGTGGGATTTCCACTCAGAAACACCCATGTGCGAAACAACACAACAAACTTAGCTAAATAGCTAAAGCATGCAAAGGGTCATAAAATACCAATACAATATCAATTTTATGAATGCATTTTATGGCTTCCATCCTCTTCCTTATATGATTGGTGAGTTTCCTCACCCCATGTCCCACTCATTAAATAAGATACTCTCATGCATACACTCCTCCTCTATGTCTACACTATCATGCATTAATCCTCGACTACCTCCATAACAACGATATTGATTTCGTCAACTTTTACCCTGTCCACATTCTTTAGCCCATGTTCACACCTCAAGGTGATTTATGTAGCTGATACAATGATCCAAATTCACATGAGAAGTGGTTTTATTCCTACTAAGGAGATTTATGGGTCTCCCTACCCACTTATTCACCTATATTTTTATCAAAAGAAATAATTAATATTCCAACTAGCTGAAAGATAATTAAGAATATTACAGCCCTTCCCTCCAAAATTTTTCTTTCCCTCAAGCAACTACAAGGATGGATATTGCAAATCCTCCTCTCCTCCTCCTGTATCATCCTCATTTGATAATCTCCTCCACTGAACAAGATTCTATCCAATCAATCTATCCCCTAGTTGCTCCTTCCAAGTGTAAAAGTTAGCTTTTGGTGACAAAACCAAATGGCTCTCATCATGAAGAATGGGGGATATTCATGGAGGAAACTACATGATGTATAGATCCCTTCTTGAGGCATGGAATCTGAAAAATTTTTGGGAGCTTAAACCTCATGAGAAGCTCCAATCCCCATGCTATCATCCAACCAAAATGGATCACCCTCCAAAATGGTAGCTCATAGGAAAACTCCTCGATCTCTTGCTCTTGCAATGTAGATGGATTGTATGGATGAACATGATAGACCAAATTTTCCATCCCATGATGTCCCTCTTTCCATTTATGATATGTATAGAGATTCTTCTGATTTTGGGCTGCAATAATGTCGCCCTCAATAAGCCAAAAGGAAATTGGACTCTCAAGGATCCGTTCTTTGGTTCTGTGAACCTTTCTTGCTGAAGCCAGCCAACATATAATGAATAGGACATCACCACAATATGGAATCCAAATGATAAATATACTGGGTGTCATATGAAATTTTGGATGGTGGTAATAGTTCCCCAAGTGGAAACAACGCAGTTTTGCTACCTGCTGCCCTTGAACATAATGTGTAAAGTTGTCTCCCAACCACTTGCTAGTTGTGCATGTTTTCTCATCTATTGTAAAGTAGTAGATGTTACTGTGTGTTAACTGAACATAAAAAGAATAGAACAATACTTGCCGAAATCCATATAAGGAATGTCTATCTCCATCACTAATTTTGGTCTTAAAAAGACCATGAGGTCCATAGAGAGGCTTGCCCTCTTGTGGAGCAATGCACTATATATAAATGGAAAGAGAATGAAAATACTTTGTTAGATGATCAATAAGTACAAAGACACAACTCTTACCATGTACTATGAGTAATCAGGTGTTGAGGTCCCTGGATGAGCCCTCCCATGAAAATCTCTTCATAACGGTCTGATATGTCTCCATGAGACCTTCGTGACAGGAAAGGAATGAATCATGTGCTGCATGTAGAGCCGTCTTCCCAAGTGTGGAATTTATAGTCAAGAAGATCCTATCCTAGTAGTAGATGACTTCATCCACCACTCTATACCTCTCATCTTCTACCTTCCCATCAAGTACCTCATATGTGAAGTGATCCTTGGAACACTCCATCAATTTTTGGGACTCCCAATATGGATCTATACTCCCAAGTGACAACACTGTTGGCCTTTGTGATAAGGCACTTGTCATCTCATATCTCCTCTCTTTGAGATGCCCAATGCCAAATTCATAAGTTATAATGATTCTATCCCACTGTTGCTTCCTCCCTTGTAGGTCCTTACGCTTAGAAAGAGATTTTGAAGTTTTTGGTGGTTAAAGCCTTTTCTCATCCAAAACTTTCCAATTTTTTTCAAAGCATGCATGAATGATAACAACCCTCTGCTATATATGGAATACACCTTCCTATGTGGAAGTATCTTATGATCCTCAATGGCTATGGAGTAGCCCCTTTGCACCATGATCGTGCTACCATCTACTCCTAAAACATCATGCAAGGTATGGGATAATGTCAACCCATACTCTCCTAAAAGTAACCAAAGCAACAATGAATCTTGATGCCTCCTCATCTCAACATCATACAAGTCATGGAGTAACAACATGATGATTGAATTGAAAAATGTCCCATACAATCAAACTCTCTACTGCCATATCATGTGAGTGCCATGCAATGTCCCAAACCTTAACACACCCTTTAACATAGGATATGTCATGTGATGGCCAAACTCTCTCAAGAGTAGCCAGTGCAGCCATGCCTCCTTCTTCCCTGTGTCATACATATGTCAGTGGCTCACCAACCCCTTTCTCATCATCCTCACCCATCCATCCGACTATGGGTGGCTCCTATCATGCTCTTATTTGGTTATTCATCCAATGGAGAACACCTTCCACCCAAATATGATGAATATATTTGCACTCCATGACATGCAGAAGTGCAAACCTCCTGGAAATATCTACATGAAGACCACTCATCAATGACCTGGTAGAACCCATAAGGTTGAGAACATGTTGTAGGAAAAATCTTCTCATTGTGCTGTGAGGTGCTCATCAAGAAAGATCTGTCATAATAATGGGAGATGTTATCCATCATAAGATGTCTCTTATTAATCATCTACCTATCCAATTCTACATAAGTGAAATGACCATTGGAATTCTCAAATAATAGTTGGACCCCCAACTCATCACTACTCCCTAGTGACAACGTTGTTGATCTCCATGATGGTGCATTTGTTATCTCATGGTAATGCATAATGATGAACACATAGTTCTGAATTTGATTGATTAGGACTATGCTCATCTTATCCTCCAAAACTCTACACTCCAACCCAAAATTTTGTGTGAAACTCAACAATGAGAAGCTAGGATGGTTATACCCCTCCTCCTTGAACTAGTCAAGGATCCTCTACGCAGTGATAGTCTATTGTTCCAAATTAGAAATGCCCTTAAACCCTTGGTCATGAAATTTCCCTAATGGAATTTCCCCATAACTCTCTGTCTAATGTTATTACTTAATATGGGGTAAAAATGTTTGCATACCTTAGATAAGCTGATAATTGGGAACATCTTGTATAGCTACAAGGGTTCCTCCTACCGGTGTAATGAATCCTCCAACTACTGGTGATGGTTATGGTTGCCCCTCTACTACTACACCAACACTGGTATATGTCTCCTCTTCCTCACGCATCTCCGGAATAATGCATGGGACTACCAATTTCAAGATATCAATATGATATTGCAAGAATGAAAGTGTTCCTCTTCCTGATGCAAGTACTCTTGTAGCTACTGGTGGTGGAAGTTGCTCTTCTTCTGGAGTGATAATATTGACATATTCCCATGGCTCCTCATGTGATTTATCATCAATGTCAGGAAATGTATCAATAGGAATTACCTCCCTTTTTCTCCTATCAAACTTCTTGATCAGCCTTTGAGTAAAATCTACATAAGCAGTCACTCTTGCATGTTTCATATGGTTGAACCACCAATGATATGCTTCACCTGCAATATGTAGCTCCACAATAACAACAAATTTTGTTTCTACTACTGGATGTAGTAGGAAAAATGCATCTAACTTCTTCCTCCAAGTCCTTGCTATGCTTTTGGATGACCCATCAAATTTAGATAATAGGAATATATTATGTCTTTTCTTCTACTGCTGCTACAAGGTCTTTGTTCTTCTTTGATTTGGATAAACAGTTGGAGAGTTAGATTCTCCTTGAAAGCCCTTTGATTGAGATTTTTAGTTTGCAAGATAATTACTTTGAGTGTCATGATATAAGTTTCCTCCATATCCATGCTATTCACCTCCCTCTTTCAAGAAGGTAGACATAGTACATTTTTTTGGAGCTCTATGAAATACCATTTCCTTTTGCTGCTAATAGGAAGTGCTTGGAAATTCCTCACCTTGAAACCTTGTTGAGGTGTCCTTGTGCCTCTCCCTTATCGTTTGTTTGACCTCCTTGGAGAGTTCCTTCATCGATCTAAAAATAAATGAGCCAAAAATCATTCCCTCCATCATTATGGATCTCTTATTCGTGTGTCATAAGATGTATTTCGCACAAGCTGAGCCAAAGATGATGCTTTGATACCGCTGTAATATCCAAAAATGGAAAAGACAGGAATATAGAACATAAACTAGAAAATGCAGTGATACATCAACAAATAAATATGAGAGTAGATCATATAGCCATTCCATTAAAAAAAATAGCAGAAACTGTGTACAAGATCTTGAGGAAATGACACTCAAGTTAGGCAAAACAATCCTCTAGAGACCTAATACATGAAAGATGAAGTACAACTGCTATACAAGAATTATGAAGGCTAAGGCAATGCAGTTTCTACTTGGGTTAACTGCTGTTGGAAAATTTAAATAGAAGTATCTACTGATATAGTGTTTAGAAAATGACAGGATCAGATATCTAGGCTTTCTAACACTATTCCAAGACAACCTAGAAAGGGTTTCCGGAAATACTCAAAATGCAGAATATACAAATGTGGCCCTGGGGATAAATAATTCTCTGCAACTAGAACACTGGTGGGATATTTCTGATTCGATATAAAAATGGTTGATACCCCTCCTAAAAACCTTTCTGGATGAAGGGTTGATCCCCTCACTGGAAAACAGTGTCAATAACTTGGGTACTTGACCTCCCATTGTAACTGCACTTTAAAATAATGCAATTTCGGAAGGAGACTACACTATGGGTGAATTTTGCTACTTTCCCTGATGCCATATGGTGGGATAAACCTCTAAGAACCTCCTCATTAGCCTCCCAGATGAAGGGCATCTCCCTCCACTGGAAAAAAAGCTCATAAATTGGGTCTATCAACCCTCCACTTCTATGCAAAACAACACAATCCTAGAGGATATTTCATTGTGAATGAAGGTTGAAGCTTGGTCCAAAGCTAGGTAGTGGAAATGATGGTCAATGAACCTCTCCTGAGAATGTAGTCGAATTCCCCCAAGGATCAGGGTGGTATTTCCACTCGGAAACACCCTTTTGCTAAACAGCACAACAGACTTAGCTAAACAACTGAAGTGTGCAAAGAGTCATAAAATACCAATATAATATAAATATTCTGAATGCCTTCTATGACTACCATCCTCTTCCTTATATCCTTGGTGAGATTCCTCACCCTGAGCCCCACTCATTAAAGAAGCTACTCTCATGCATACACTCCTCCTCTATGACTGTGATGTCCTCCATTAATCCTCCACTACCTCCATAACATCGGTGTTGATTTCATCAACTTTGACCTTGTCCACATGATTTAGCCCTTGTTCACACCTCAAGGTGCTTTATAGAACTAATAAAATGATCCAAATTCACATGAGAAGTGGTTTTATTCCTACTAAGGAGATTTATGGGTCTCCCTAACCACATATTCACCTATCTTTTTATCAAAATAAAAAATTTATATTCCAAATAGATGAAAGCTAATTAGGAATATTACACCTAGATTCATAGATGGGCACCTATCATGCCCACCATGCCTCGTCATGGCGGGAATGAAGATGGAAGGTATTGGGATGACACTATAGATGAGTGCTTCAAGTCAAAACATAAACTAATTCTTAAGTTCCCATACTCTAGAGTGGATTTTTGGGGTGATCCCAACATGGGTCTTCCTCTAAATTATTATTGGGTGCTTGCAGGTATGACCTTTATGTTTTATGAATTTGAGTATTGCTTTCATGTATTTATATATGTGGCTTCTATGAGGACACTGATATCATGTTTGTTTACTTTTAAGATGTATGACATATCGTCGGACCCTCAGAATTCTTACTTGGACATGCTCTAAGGAGAAGAGGCATGCCAGGGGTGGACCAGGCTTCAAAAGGGCCTAGAGATGGTAGCTCCCCTCACCATACTCAGTCATAGGGGATATAAGAGATTGACATAGGTGTCCCTTTAGGGGAGGGCACTAACACTACTACCGTTGGGGGTGATACAATGCCACCTGCACATGTTGAGGCTGCTAAGGCCCATGCAGAGGTTCTCAAGGCTCACGTAGTGGATTCCAAGGCTTGTGTACAAGATATAGAGTCTCGGCTACGCGAATTTGGTTATTCTTCGGAAGGCTGGAGACTTGGGGTTTTACCACAAGGAGATTTAATGATTTAGCAGTTATATGGCTGGAGACAGTCATGGCTCGTGAACTGACTCATCACCAAATGTTGCATTGAGCAGCACTTGGTGTGGCTGCTGCTGCTCTAATTATTGCTTCGGATGTGGATGTGGGTCCATAGCATCCACCTGGAGGAGTTCAACCCTATATTTTTTTCTATGTATGTACCAGGGCAAGAAACCATTATGAGGATGATTCCCTTCCTTTTTGATGATATATATTTTTTTCCTGTCAGTGGGCCAGTGGACTCATTTTTTGTATATTCGGACATATATATTTTTTGATATATATATATATATATATATTCAAGATGTATTTCGATGTCTCTGAGTTTGTGTCGATGGATATTTTTTATGATTTTTTGTATGTATATGATGGATGTTATGTTCATGATGGATTCCTTACTTATGATGGTTTTCTATGTTTCTCATGGTCGATGATATATATGTGATTCTTTCCAATATAGGATATGGTTACCTATGTGATCAGATACATGATTTTGATCTCTTGGTATATGTCTAAATGTAATGTTATCAGAATTGTGGGCTAATATTTGTGTATAAAGGTATTTCCTAAATAGGCATAAATATCATACTTGAAAGGCTTGGTTTAACTTCGATCCCACCAACTGGGGATCAATGAAGACATGTAAATGGAAGATACCTTGGAGAGAGGTGTCTATTAATAGTCCTATGAAAACATCATATTCTGCTTGATTTTTTGTGGCTGACCTAATACACTCCCCATTAGCAAGGTATCGTGATTGGTTAGGAGAGTATATGGCATGGGGAGGAGAAGCTAAATTTTGAGACCATCGAGAGGCTCCATAAATGAATCCAAAATAGTATATGGTTGATGAATCCATATGTGACACAACAACACGTTTTATGGAATAATACCATGATGATGAGATCATCACACAAAATTATTATGCATACATATGCATTCTATGGTACTGAGGCCCTTATTTTACGGATGAAATATTTTGAGATAGATCTCACTGATGGGGTTTTTTAGACATGTCTCGTTAGGCTCTTGTAATATTCCCAAATGGGAAAAGTAGCAATATAGTGCAAAACCATGGAATAGCAGTGTTAAACATCACATAAAAGAAGGATACCAATATGGAGACCTTCCATTCATCATACCAGCAGCATATATGTGTAAAATAATGGCCAAAAACCATAATACAAGATAGAACAAGCCTCCAATGGAAAAAACCCTCAAAAGAGGTGTTGCTACTATATATCAAAATGTAAGAACAGTGGTACAATGCAATTTTAAAAGCACCGCTACAAAAAATGAGTACACAAAATACAAAGGGATGATATAAGCCTCAAAATATAGATCTAATATAGATCAAGGCTCAATACAACCTTTAGAAAATAACTCCCAAAGGGTATGCAACAATACACCAATGTACAAGATCTGAATCAAATCCCTAGGGCTGTAGATTCACTGCAATGATGGATATGGAAAGTTGTGTCTAATCTGATGTAAAAAATAATTCAACCTCCTTTAATAGATCTCCTAGATGAAAGTAAGATCCCTTCACTAGAAAGCCTACTCTCCAAATGGTGTGCTAAAATCACCCTACAACTCCTTCTCAAAGTAATGTAGATCTGGAAAGAAACTGCATTGTAGGGGAAAATAAATATATGGCATATTGCCAAGATATGAAAATATGGTCAAGGGCCTTCCTTACTGTCCTCCAAATGGAAAGGAACCCTTATCCACTAAAAATAAGCACTGAAGTGATGCAAATGTTGTCTCCACAGCTGCAACCTACAAAAAAACTCAACCCTCAATAGGATATGCGTTGTAGATGTAAGATGAATCTTTCGCCAAATGCCTAATAGTGGAAGTGAAGTACAAGAATCTTCCAAGAGCTTCTAAATGGAAGAGGTGGGATTATCATTCAAGAACACCTAGTGCTAAAAAAAATTGCAATTTTAGCTAAACAGCTAAAGAAAACTATATGTCAAAATAGACTGTAATATCCCAAATTAGTAACAGCTAGCAAGCCATGACTGGAAAGCACATTTTCTAGTAATGGTTGCTACAAGAATTGAAACCAAGACCTGGATCCCTTAGAAAAATGTGTCTAAGTGCTAAATCCAAAAGGAGGCTCCAAATAAATCCATCTAAGGTGGTTAAACAAACTTCCCACACTTAGATGTCCTTAGAAAGTGCCCGATGAGGGACTGCAACAAATGTAAGCACATATGATGGAATGACAGTGTTATTCTTATAGATATGAGCACATGAAGATATATATAGCCAAAACATATATGATATAGCAGCAAATTTATACAATTTGTGGAGGAATGAATCACTCCAGCTGGGCAATGGAAGCCTCAACGAGACATATACATGACAAATGGAAAACACTGCTACATGAAAGAGAGCCATGAATAAAATAACGCAGTTTATAGGAGATACTTCAATATAAAAAATCATAATAGGATGATGTGGCAATATCAGCTCAAAGAAATATGGGGTGATCAAGCTTTCAACCCCTGAAAACACTAATACAACAATAATACACAATCCTTGGAAGGATTGGCTACAATATACATGAAATTGGCAAATCTGTAGAAATACCGGAGTTTTTGGGCAGCAGCTACAAATAAATACTATAAATACATGGTGATGGCTGAATATTATGCTCAATATGAAATAAAACTCATCCAATGGATTTCTCAATGAAAATCTAATCCTGGCACTAAAGATCTTTCCCTCCAAGAAGCTGGTGCAACCACTTACTGCAAGTGTGCACTGAAATAACACAGGATGGAGGTTGGACTACACTGCCTATGATGGGAGATGTTGGCCTTGATGCAAAAATATGAAAATATTCTCTGGAAACCTCCCTTACTAATCTTCTTGAGGAATAGAAGCTACCTCCTCTGAAAGATGAGACAAGGAATTGTGTTGTAAAACCCCTCCACTGCAACACCCAACAACACTACATTATACTTCAGCAAAAATAAAGTAGTGACTGAATAATGGCTTTGGACTTGAGCCAAGATGTGGAGAAAATGAAGTGCAATACTTCAAGAGGCCTCTCAAGAAGGAGAGGAAATCCTAAATAGGAATCCCTCGTATTAAGCAGCAATGAAACTCAGCTGAACAGCCAGGACTGCAAATATGTCTAAGAAGATAAATGATCAAATGCTCCAAGATGTCTCAATATGGCTTCGTCTTCCTCATTTTATGCAAGTGAATGCCTCTTTGTGCTGGACCTCACACATTATAATTTCTTCAAAAAATAATCTTTCTCCCTCCAAAACTGTGCTATCTTCCCAAGCAAGCTACACCTCTTAGGTAGCGTTGTTGACTTGGTCGAACTTAACCTTGTCCTCATGCAATTGCCCCTTTTCAGATTGGAAGGTGCAATATTAATCTACTCCATTGATCCTTTTCACACTATGAAGGATATTATTCCTACTCATGGGCCTTTTACCCATTTTATTCACCTCCTAGATGAAATAAGAAAAAATTAATATTCCAATTTGCTACTTGCAAATTTTGGAATATTACAGTACTCCCCTCTCAAATATTACTTGTCCTCAAGAAAGAGCAAGGATAGACTGAATTCTTTCCTCCTCTCCTGGTAGCATCCATGTATGATGATCTCCTCCAAGTGAAGTGATGCTATCTCATCAATCAAGTCCCCACATTGCTCCTCCTCAGCATGCAAGTCAACTACCAAGCCATCATCATGTAAAAGTGAAATACTCAAGAGGATAGAAAAGTGATGTCTAGAGGTCCTCTTGAGGAACTAGATCTGAAATATAATAGGAATCATTTCTCCCATATGGATCCTCCATCCCCAAGCTATTAGCCATGCAAAATGAGCTACCTCCCAACTAGGCAACTCTTGAAAACCGTCCTCCACCTTTGGCTCCGGCAAAGTAGGTGGGCTGAAATTATGCACATGGTAGACAATGTAGCCTACCACACACTGTCCATCTCTCCACTTATGATAAGTGTAGAGTGTTGTCTGATCACGGGCTGCATTAATTTTTCCCTCAAGTGGCAAGATGAGAACTATATCTCCAAAGATCTCTCCTCCAACGCTGCAAGTCATGCTAGCCCAAATATCCCCATATATGATGAGTTGGAAGTCATCATCATATGCCATCATCTCCATCATATGGATTACCTCATAAAGTGACAAATGTGTTGTTAAGGTAACCATATATTATCTCATGTTCCCTTTAGAACATGTAGTGCAAAAAGTGTGAGGAATTTCTACGTCAAAGGACACATTCAACCCATGTGTATTTATCCCAAGCATGCTCCTCATAAGGAAAAAAACAATAGAACCATAGGGAGAAAATATGAGAATCATTCTTGCTGCCATATGAAACAAATGTGAAGGAAAATGGTCCCTCAAGTGCAACCAACGCATCTTGACCTACAACTGCAATAGGGACTGATAAAGTGAGTGGCTTCTCAACCACCTTCTTTCTGCTCCAATCTCCTCATAAGTATGGAGAAAGTGAATTATGTAAGGTGTAAAGTGAGCATATCCTCCATAATATATATTTTCCCCAAGTCCTCCCAGGGAATGGCCACCAATCATGCTTATGGCCTCATCTAAACCATGTGGCCTAGAAAAATAATGCTCCTCTTTGGAGCATCACCCTGAACATGTATGGTTAAGGGATGCATACATACATCATACAAATAATCATGTAAAAAAAAATGAATACCCTTACCATATCTCCTACTCATACAAATGGAGTTTCTCATATATGAGTCTCCTCTCATCGTCAATGAGAAAAGAGGTGGCTTTTCTAACTCTCTCAAAGATTTATGTCTCTCCTCCATCTCCATCTGGTCCATGCATCTACTCATATGCTGATATATATCCTCCTCAAAGCCCATCCAAAAATACCCCTTCCATGATGGTGTGGTATGATCTCATAGAATAAGTGGGGCTAAAAAGGAAATCATCTTGAGCTGCTTGTAGAAACTTTTGCTTGATCTTGGAGGCTCTTGGAAATAAGATCCTATCATGATAATAGATGACCTCATCTCTAATTGAGTATCCCTTCTCAAGCAACTAGCCATCCAAGATCATGCAAGTAAAAATATCCTTGGAATACTCCACCAACAACTGGGAGCTCCAATATGGATCTATCCTCCATAGTGATAGCATTGATGATATCTCATGAAGAACATCTATCATATTAATGCCTTCTCCTTTGCAATCTCCCATGCCAAAGATACAAGTTGGAAGGCTGCTATCCTTCCCTTGCTGCTTCTGGCACAACTCAAAATCTGAAATCGAAGTGGGTACTGATGATGTTGAGGGAATACTCCCTCTCTCCTTGAGTCTACCCCAGACTCCCAGCGTTGTATCAAGCTCTCCCAAGGTTCCCACTCCTTTGAAATCACTGAGTAGTGCCTCAACTGGTGAAGCGTCCATCCTCTTTTGTTGATCTAGTGGTCTCCCCAGTAAAATGTCTCCATGCAATCAGACATCATCATCAAGATATGACTGAATAGATGAATGGACAAATTTTTCCATGCTTCCACTGCGCAATCAAATCACCTTCTTAGGTGCATCAACCTCCATATATGAATAGGGATGTGTCTCCATGGTTTCACACCTCCTCAACAATGGCACAGGTAGAACATGAGTTGTGCCTTGATATCCACACATGAGATCCCGGGGACTTTCTTGCAAAGATGCAAGCATCCCTCTATTCAGAGCAAGAGCTCCTCCTTCCTCTACATGAGGTTCCAGATCAACTCTAGATATAACAATGTTGTTGCCATCAATATCTGCAACATGCATGGGAAACCCTCCAATGATTGGATCCCTTTTTGAAAAATATATCTCCATGCTCCTTTGCTCAAAGGTGTGAGATGGAAGCATCTCTTCCGGAAACGTATGGTGCATGTTTTCATGTAAGAGTTTTTCTTGAGATTTCTTTTTTACCTCCACCATGTGTGTCTCATGAACCCCTCTATAAAATATTTTCACTAATGCCTTAATGAAACTAGCATAGGATGCAATTTTTACATTTCTTAAAGAAAAGGATTCAAAAATCCACTAGGAAAAAGCATTACCTCTTAGATGCAGCGCTGCAACTTTGATGGCTTCATCTCAGGAGTGTGGTGTTGTTGTAAGAAGGTGTATAAATCTTCCACCCAAGCTTTGGCTGAACATGTAGGTGAACCCTCAAAGATAGATAGAAGAAATCTATCCTGTTGCTCTCTTCCTTTAACCTTCATCTTGCAAAACTATGAAAAACTGAGATGATCTCTGAATTTCAGAGTTTGAAACTCATATTATTTCAAGAAATCACTGAGGTTTTCCCTCCTAGCAACCTCTTCTTCTCTTCCCATCTCTCTTCCAGAAATCTTGGGCATGTGACTGTGCTGAGTATTAGGATGTGCAGCCGCATTCTCACACTCCTCAAATCTAGAGTTTGCTTTCGAATCAAACCCTCTAGGAGATTCTCCATACATCTTCCTCCTGATCTCCTTAAATTATTCATGAATCATATGTATAGATTTAGTAATAATATTTGTGAGCTTATCCCCTTTCTCTTCTCCAAAATATGGAGTCTTCTTCCTGCTTATTTCTTTGTCCCCTTCCCGATGAGAATAGGAAGTGCAGGGTTCTTCCTCTTCTTTCTGCTTATCATCCTTGGGGATGTTATTCATGGATTTGAAATATGATGAGATAAAACCCATCCTCTTCAATATTATAATCTTATTTGGCTTAGACTCATAGTCTGAGTGAAGAAAGCAGCTCTGATACCACTGTAATATCCCAAATTAGGAACAGCTAGCAAGGCATGATTGGAAAATGAAATTTACTATAATGGCTACTACAGGAATTGAAATCAAGACCTGGATCCCTTAGAAAAATGTGTATAAGTGATAAATCCAAGAGGAGGCTCCATATAAATCTTTCTAAGGTGGTTAAACATAACTTCCACACTTAGATGTCCTCAAAAAGTGCCCAATGAGGGACTGCAACAAATGTAAGCACATATGATGGAATGACAACATCATTATTATAGCTATGAGCACATGAAGATATACATAGCCAAAAATATATGATATATTAGAAAATGTATACAATGTGTGGAGGAATCAATCACTCCAGCTAGGAAATGGAAGCCTCAATGAGACATATACATGAAAAATGGAAAACACTGCTACATGAAAGAGAGCCCTGGCTAAAATAACGCATTTTATAGGAGATATTTCAATATCAAAAACAATAATAGGATGATGTGACAATATCAGCTCAAATAAATATGGGGGAGCAAGCTATCCACCCCTGAAAACACTAATACAACAATAATACACAATCCTTGGAAGGATTGGCTATAATATACATGAAATTGGCCAATCTGTAGAAATGACGGATTTGTTGGGGAAAAACTACAAATAAATACTAGAAATACATAGATATGGCTGAAGATGATGATAAATCTAAAACAAACCTCCTCCAAAGGATTGTTGGAAATATGATGCAGAGTGTTGTCCTTGATGGCAACCCACTGAATGAAGATGAAGACATTTGACTGTTGACATGTGTTGTCCTTGATGGAAATCCACCTGATGAAGTTATGCTTGACTTGATGGACTTAGTAAATGATGAAAATCTGATGTGATATGATTTTTGTTGACAATATGATGCTAAGGGTTGTCCCTGAAAGGCAACCCATCTGATAAAGATGATGACAACTTACTTGATGAAGTTGTGCTTGATAAAGATGATGACAACTTAATTGATGAAGTTGTGCTTGAGAGAATATGTTCCTGATGAAGAAAATATGATGTATCTACAGTATGTACAAAAGGCAATGAAGAAAGGAATTCAGAATGTGCTCAAAATATGATGAAAAGAGTATGTCTCTTTGTATACGCGGATTTTCCTAGGGGAAGTCACGTATGCACGTGGAAAGGAACGTTCCAAGTCGCGTATGGGCAAAAGCGCTCAAAAAGTGCAAAACCAAGGGTAACCACCATGGTATTGACCCATTGTATTGGGTAATGATCCGCCTAATTGACCCCGTCCAGGTAGTTTTGGGCTCATGGTATTGCTTTGGCCCATGGTATTGAAAAAGGGGCTCATGGTATTGAAAAAGGATAAACCTATATAAGGAGAAGAAATTCATTGTGCAAAACATGAGTGTGAGAGCAAGATGTCTGAGCTAGAATGAATACTTATCTGTGAAGTATATCTGTATGGAAAGGGTAAAGGTTTGATGATAGATCTGAATCTATGAAGCACTTATGAAGAAATGATGAAGCGGGATCTTTAGATCTGAAATGTACTTGTATCTGCTAGATCTGTTTATGGAGTGCTTAGATCTGTGATGAGGCGAACATCTAGGCGAACATCTGTCTGAAGTAAAAGGGTAGATCTGAACTAAATATCTGATCTGATGAAGTAGGCTGCTCTGTAATGATTGAAGATCTATACGCTACTTCGCCACAGAGGAATCGCGTATATACGCGGCTTCAGTGAAGAGAAAGCGCGTATGCGCAATGAAATACATACAGAGGTATACGCTGGTTTGTGTGGACAGAAGCACATATATACGCGATATCAGTAAAGGGAAAGCGCGTATGCAAACTAGGGTTTGCTGAAGCAAGGGGTATGAAATATCTGATATGTTCTGCTGTGTTTCTGCTATCTGATCTGTATTGACAAGTATCTGTTGGTGATGTATGTCTGAGCTTAAAAGTATGGAAAGGGTCCAGTCTGAAAATATGATGAAACGTGGCCTGCAAATGTTGTTCTATTGAAGTTGTTGGATCCAGTGTGAAAATTGATGAAACGTGGTCCAAGGTGGTACTGAAGGTTGTAGCCTTCAGTCAGGGGGTTGTAGCTCCTTCCAGGTGAGGCTGGTAAACGAGATCGGGGGTTCGTAGCTCCCTTCCAGGTGAGGCTGGTAAATGAGATCGGGGGGTCGTAGCTCCCTTCCAGGAGAGGCTGGTAAACGAGTCAGGGGGTCATAGCTCCCTTCCAGGAGAGGCTGGTAAACGAGCGCAGGTGGGTGCCTGCGTGCTGGTCAAGTCTGCGCCAGCACATATGTTGTAATATGTTTTCTCTATAATAAAATATTGAAGGCTAAGCAACTGCAGCGGTGGTTTTCTCCTGACTTGGGTTTCCACCTAAAAATCCTGGTGTTCATGTGTGATGCTTTGTGTGATGGTTTATTCTGTTCTTACTGCACATGTTTATTGTTTATAGAACATCTAATGAATGAATGATGGAATGATATAAGTGAAGAAATAATGGCATAATTAGATCTCTGTGTATACGCGAGTTTTATGAAGGATATCCGCGTGTATACGCTACTTGGCTTCAGAAAAGTAGCATATGGGTTTTAAGGAATGAAAAAGTAAAAAGTTTTGAACATGCAGTAAATACTGATTCACCCCCCCCTCTCAGTATTTTTCCCAACAATTGGTATCAGAGCGTGGTCCTTCTGCAGAAGCTTGATCGCTTGAAGGAGATCCGTCACAATGGGAAAGAAGCAAAAGAAGAAGGCTACTCAAAACAAGGAGATGTCTCAGAAAACATGTGCAACAGAAAATGAAGAAGAGAAAACAGGTATTGATAATTGTTCTTGTGATTCACTTTCTTATGCATGCAATGATGAAGATAGTGTAAGTAAAGTTTTGGATCTAGAGGAAGCTATCAAGATCAGAGTTGAAGATCAACTAAGAGCACATAAAGAACAGATGAACAAGTATCAAAGGTTGTATGACAATGTAACCAATCAATGTAAGGGACTTGAAGCAGAAAACGTTTCTCTAAAAACAGATCTGGAAAAATCAAAAAGGAAGAATAAAGGTCTTGAAGTTGGAATCATCTCTCTACAAGCAAAACTTGAAGCATCAAGTAAGAAGAGTGAGGAACCTCTACAATCATTTGAATATGAAGAACTTGGAGCAAAAATCTAGCCTATCATAGAAGAATCATACAAGGAACATGAAGAACTTCTACAAGCAGATCTTGAAGAATCAAACAAGAAGAATGCAAGATTTGAAGCAGAAATCATTTCCCTCAAGGAAGACTTGGATAAATCAAATAAGAAGAATGCAGGACTTGAAGCAAAAAACACATCCCTGAAAGTAGATCTCGAAGAATCAAAGAAGAAGAATGAAGAGCTGCAACAAACATGTGAAGAAAACGAAAATTGGTTAAAAGAAGAGATTCTAAATCTGAAGGATCAAGTAGAAGATGGAAGAAGGAAAGAAGAAAGCATGACAAAGCAATGTCAAGCCCTGGAGGTTGAGGTAAACATTCTCAAAGGTAAATTAGAAGAAAGGTTAGACTTTTGAGGTTTCAAGATAGTACTAAGATTCTGGATAATATTCTTAGTAGTCAAAGGTCTCCTTCTATCAAACTTGGTCTTGGTTTTCATGAAACTGTTAAAGGAGAATCTAGTTCACAAGAGAATGCTAAAGATTCTAAGGAAGTCAATGCAAAACCTGAAGAGTTGAAAGAGACAAAAGGTCAACCAACAATGATGAAATCTCAAAGGAATTCATTCAATAATGTTGAATGTTTCAAATGTCATAATTATGGGCATGTTGCAGCAAATTGCAGGAGCAGATCATTTCAGTCACAATCAAACAGATTCTATTCAGAAAGGTACTCTGGTTTCTTCAGGGGGTATTGTTTCTCATGTAACTTGTATGGACATAAAGCAGCTGATTGTAAAAGGAGGAAGAATAGAAATACTCATTGTGATTATTTTTTTTATTTCTCTGGCCACATGAGATGTTATGCTTGTAACAAGTATGGACATGTAGAAAAAGAATGCAGGATGAGCAGATCTGGGAAAGTGGATAACTTCCAGCACACAAATAGAAAGTTCAAACAAATCTAGAAGAAGAAGGAGGACCGATCAGAAACGTAGGGAATTCTGACCCTACTGCAGTCATCCGCCTCTGAAGCTGACCTTTCTTATTGACTGTAGGAATGATGTGGGATACATTAGGAGATTTAGTAATGTATCGTCACAGGGGGAGCAATGCATGATGACTCTCATGGTTGATTTGATTATTCTGGTAGTGCATCTGGTGTGAAGAAAAGACAGGAACAGAAGGTAAAATTTGCAGGAGGAGATGAAGGTGTGAAATTTTCTATATTTCACTTTCCATACACGGGTTATATGAAACAAAGTCGCGTATATACGCGAGTTCCAGCTGACACAGCCGCGTATGCATTGATGATAAGAAAATTTATCAGATAACTGAAGATCTGGAGCAGAGGTCCAGGGGGAGCATCAGTCTGACTGCTGATGATTGCACTGATAGCATTTTCTGGTTATACTCATGATAATGAAATGATTCATGGTTTCTTGTGTTGAAGATTGTGGATGAGTCCTGTTTGCTTGTTCATGAAGAGTATTCATTGTTGAGATGAAAGTCTTATAATTCAGAGATGAGGACAGATCATGCATAGATTGTTGCTGATGACTTGCTGTTGAAGGTGCTTCAGATTGCACAAGCTAAGGAAGAGCACTGGTTTAGGGGGAGCAGCAGGTTGAATACTAATGATTGCATTGTTGGCAATATGTTGCTTATTATTTGGTTGTTAGCTTGATACCTTGGCTCAAATGATGATGGCTTGGTACATGGTTTATGATGATGAGATGTTGAATGAGCTGTGTTTACTGCTTGCTGAAGCTTATCTGTTGGATGAAATTGGAAGTCTTATGATTCAGAGATAAGAATAGTTCATGCAGAGCTTGTTACTATGGTTGAGATCTTTTGCCTACATATGTTACTTCATGTTAATTCTTGAAGATCATGGTGATGTTGAACCACATGGATGATTGCTTGACACCTATGTGAAGATGTTGTTCTGGTGTGAGAATCTCTCTTGGAAAGATTGTATTGATGCTGCAAAGAATCTGAAAGCTTGGTTACTATTGTGCTAATGCTACAACTGTTGATGACGCTTGAAGACACAACTACACTGTTCTATCTATCTGTAGTCCAGGGAAGCATTCAAATGTCTCAGAAAGAAGCTGAACATTGTTTTTGCCTTACAAAGAATCAAATCTGGTTGAAATTTAAAAGATGTCTTGGGATACGCGGTTTTACTGAAACACAGTCGCGTATACACGCGTGTTCCTGCACAGAAAACCGCGTATGTTTGATTGCTGGAAATTTTTGGTTGGTTCAGCTCTCTTCAGCACAGCTGCAGTGCTGTTTGGTATCTCTGGTGGTGTTCCAGTTCTCATAATTCTGTTTCTAATGTTTTGATGAAGATGCCTTGATGATTTGTTAGTGAAAGTGTTCAGGATGCTGAAACTAAGGGGGAGCCTTAGTCATATGGAAAGGATGCTTGGTGCAGTTGAAGGAGGGCATTGGCTTTCTGCCAGTCCTCGTACATTGTTGGCATTATGATGATTTACGTATATGATCTCTCTTGAGGTCTTCTTATTGGTCATGAAAAGTCATATTTGTATTTTGATGAAAAGGTCATGTTGAGACCCATGATGTAAAATTGTAATATTCAGTTATGTAAGGACTTGTCAAATTTGTAAACCCACTTGGTTAGGTAGCTGAGTCAAATTTTGTAAACCCACTTGGTTGGGTAGCTGAGTTGAAATGTGTAAACCTACTTGGTTGGGTACTTGAGTCTCATATGTAAATCCACTTGGTTGGATCATTGATGTAAGTATGAGTCCTTGGTAATAGGAAAGGTCATAGAGTCATGTACTTCATTGAAAAATATGTTTGAAGATTCGGCATGAACTCAGGGGGAGCATGGTAACTTCAGTGCACATTAGATCTATTGAGCTATTCTTTCTACATGCGAAGAAAAACCTTGTTTTGGTTCTGATCCGCCCTTTTCCCTTGATGTCAAAGGGGAGAGTATCATGGTTTGATCCATGTGATGTCAAAGGGGAGAGTGACATGGTGTTTGAATGCCTAAATGAGGATAATGGTGTCAAATAATTGGGAGAGTGACATGGTATCTATCACATATTTGGGAGAGTGACATAGTAACCTCCTCTCTTTGTGGTAACCAAACACCATCATGGTTGCCATCAAGTCCAAAGGGGGAGATTTTTGGAAATATGATGCAGGATGTTGTCCTTGATGGCAACCCACTGAATGAAGATGAAGACATGCGACTGTTGACATGTGTTGTCCTTAATGGAAATCCACCTGATGAAGTTATGCTTGACTTGATGGACTTAGTAAATGATGAAAATCTGATGTGATATGATTTTTGTTGACAATATGATGCTAAGTGTTGTCCCTGAAAGGCAACCCATCTGATAAAGATGATGACAACTTACTTGATGAAGTTGTGCTTGATAAAGATGATGACAACTTACTTGATGAAGTTGTGCTTGAGAGAATATGTTCCTGATGAAGAAAATATGATGTATCTATAGTATGTACAAAAGGCAATGAAGAAAGGAATTCAGAATGTGCTCAAAATATGATGAAAAGAGTATGTCTCTTTGTATACGCGGATTTGCCTACACTTGATGGTCCAAATGCCCGAGACAAGGGTGGAACGTGATGGCCTTTGTGATGGAAAGGGGTCATGCTTAGCCACATAGAATGGCAAGTGCCCGGCATGACCCGTACACTACCTTGGTGGTAGGGCACGTTGTTGGAGTGAACTTCTTCATGGCTTCAACCAAGAGGGACCTCTTGGCAGACCTTTAGTGGAGGAGCAACTTAAAGGAAGTACTCATATATATATGATGGAGGTAGGAGTGACCGAGAGCACTTCACTTCGATATGTTGAGACATGATGATGATGAGAGTTGAGTTGGGTTCACTTGGATGAACACATGGGCAGCCAAAGTCATGGACATGGACTACATGGATATCCTTTATAGATGGACTGATGGGACGTTGTTCACCATGAGCAACTTAGACATTGGTTGGATGAGCATCCTATGAGACATTCATATGTTTGCAGAGTGAGAACTTGTGATGGCACTCATGGCCAATACAAGTAGGCTTACCAACACTTTGGATATGATGAGGCATGGGAGTTCATGGTGGAGCTGCATTCGTTGGAGACTTCATATTATGGTGATCTTGGAGTATCTGACTCATTGAGGAGCTGAGGTCAGGATTGGTCCTGATTTTGATGCATTATGGGATGCATACCTTGGAGCACTTTTATGGGGGGGGGGGGTGTGTTTTAGGAGGAGTCACTTGGTGGGGATGATAGAAGTGAGACACTTTGGAGTTTGATGGAGATGCGGCGATGGATGCCTTGGTGGTACTCACTTTGGCATGGGCTTGAGTCTACTTGACATAGCCACACTTATTATTTTGATGATGCTTGGAGGATGAGCCTACTTTGCCTACAAGTAGAGCACATGGATTAGCATCATGGACATCATGTTGTGGATGAGATGGATACACTTCATGGACCCAAACATGGCACTTGGATGAGGCTCATTGTCATCTGCTCAGGACAATGATGACCTCTGATTTATGAGCAGGCCATGGAGCGAGATGGAGCACTTGATAGCAGGATGTTTTGGCAGTCGTGATGATGGGAGGAACATATGTTCTTGTGGAGGAGATGTTCGGTTGGATTAGCTACCCAACTTATCACCAACACAGGGGGATCCAGCACATGATTTCTTGCAGAATTGAGACATGACCGAGGCATGTAGCAGATCAAGAGTGTTCACATCTAGATGCTCTTCATACCTTCATAGCATAGTTGGAGACATGAACACACTTGGGAAGTGTTGGAGTCATCAACACTTTGTGATGACAGTTGCGACGATACCGTGCACATGGGTGCAACGACAGTTCGTGCAGCGACACTTTGGTAGCGAGTTGCGACGATATTTCACACATGGAGTTGTGATGGACCGTGCGACGATGGGATGATGTTGTCAAGGGACGACAACGCTTTGATCAAAACCAACACACTCTCCCCCTTTGACATCAAGGGCAACGAGCGGATCAAAACCGACACTCTCACCCCCTTTTCTCCTCATGGAAGAAACATTCTGCAGATCTGATATGTGCTGAAGTGGCCAAGCTCCCCCTGAGTTCATGCTGAATCTTCAAAACATATTTTCAATGAAGTACATGACTCTATGAACTTCCTATCACCAAAGACTCATACTTACATCAATTATCCATCCAAGTGGATTTACATATGAGACTCAACTACCCAACCAAGTGGGTTTACAAATTTGACTCAGCTACCCAACCAAGTGGGTTTACAAAATTTAACTCAGCTACCCAACCAAGTGGGTTTACAAATTTGAAAAGTCCTTACATGACTGAATATTACAATTTACATCATGGGTCTCCACATGACCTTTTCATCAAAAATACAAATATGAATTTTCATAACCAAAACCAAGAAGACCTCAAGAGAGATCATATAACAGAACCATCATAATGCATTATACTCAGCAAAGCTAATTCTCCCCCTGAATCTGTGCATCCATGCATCCTTTTCATATGACTAAGGCTCCCCCTTAGTTTGTGCATCCTGAACACTTTCACCAACAAATCATCAAAACATCTTCATCAAATCATTAGAAATGGAATTATGAGAACTGGAACACCACCAGAGATACCAAACAGTATCAGAGATACCAAACAGCACTGCAGCTGTGCTGAAGAGAGCTGAACCAACCAAAAAATTCCAGCAACCAAACATACGCGGTTTTATGTGCATTAACTCGCGTACATACGCGACTGTGTTTCAGGAAACCCGCGTATCCCAAGACATCTTCTAAATTTCAACCAGATCTGATTCTTTTTAAGGCAAAGACAGTGTTCAGCTTCTTTCTGAGACATTTGAATGCTTCCCTGGACTACAGATAGATAGAATGGTGTAGTTGTGTCTTCAAGTGGCATCAGTACAATAGTAACCAAGCCTTCAGATTCTTTGCAGCATCAATACAATATTTCCAAGAGAGATTGTCATATCAGAACAACATCTTCACATAAGTGTCAAGCAATCATCCATGTGGTCCAACATCACCATGATCTTTAAGATTTAACATGAAGTAACATATGTAGGCAAAAGATCTCAACCATAGTAACAAGCTCTGCATGAACTATTCTTATCTTTGAATCATAAGACTTCCAATTTCATCCAACAGATAAGCTTCAACAAGCAGTAAACACAGCTCATTCAACGTCTCATCATCATAAACCATGTACCAAGCCATCATCATTTGAGCATGAGTATCACAATAACCAAATAATAAGCAGTCATATTGCCAACAATGCAATCATTAGTATTCAACCTGCTTCTCCCCCTAAACCAATGCTCTTCCTTAGCTTGCAATCTGAAGCACCTTCAACAGCAAGTCATCAGCAACAATCTCTGTATGATCTGTCCTCATCTCTGAATTATAAGACTTTCATCTCAACAATGAATTCTTTTCATCATAAAGCAACCAGGCTTCATCCATAATGTTCAACACAAGAACCCATGTATCATTTCATTATTATGAGTATAACCATAATAATGATAATAGTGCAATCATCAACAGTCAGACTGATGCTCCCCCTGGACCTCTGCTCCAGATCTTCAGTTATCATATGAATTCTCTTATCCTCAATGCATACACGACTGTGTCTGATTAAACTCGCGTGTATACGCGTCTTTGGTTAATGTAACCCGCGTATGGAAAGTGAAGCCTAGAATATTTTCATCTTCCTTCATTTCCTCCTGAGCTTGTACCTCCTGTACCTATCCTTTCCACATCAGATGCGCTGTCAGAAGTAAACATAACCAGAATAATCAAATCAACCATGAGAGTCATCATGCATTGCTCCCCCTGTGACGATACATTACTAAATCTCATAATGTATCCCACATCATTTCTGCAGTCAATAAGAAAAGTCAGCTTCAGAAGCAGATGACTGCAGTAGGGTCAGAATTCCCTACGTTTCTGATCGGTCCTCCATTTTGAATTGAGTGTTTTCTTCAAGAAAATCATTGTCTTCTAGAGCATCCACAAAAATATCCTTTTCTTCTCTAGATTGCTTCTTATTCCATCCCTCCATCTTTTTCCAGATTTGTTTAAACTTTCTATTTGTGTGCTGGAAGTTATCCAATTTCTCATATCTGTTCAACCTGCATTCCTTTTCTACATGTCCATACTTGTTACAAAAATAACATCTCATGTGTCCAGAGAAATAAGCATAAGAATCATGATGAGTATTTCTAATCTTCCTCCTTTTACAATCAGCTGCTTTATGTCCATACTTGTTACATGAGAAACAATATCCCTTGAAGCTATCAGAGTACCTGTTTGTTTGTGGTTGAATTGTTCTGCTTCTGCAATTTGCTGCAACATGCCCATAGTTATGACATTTAAAACATTCAACATTTTTGAATGAATTCCTTTGAGAATTCATAATTGTTGGTTGATCTTTTGACTCTTTCAACACTTCAGATTTTGCATTGATGTCCTTTGATTCTTTAGCACCTCCTTATGAGCTAGATTCTCCTTTAACAGTTTCATGGAAACCAAGACCAAGTTTGATAGCAGGAGACCTTTGATTACTTAGAATATTGTCCAAAATATTAGTACTATCTTGAAACCTCAAAAGTTTTACCTTTTCTTCTAATTTACCTTTGAGAATGTTTACCTCAACCTCCAAGGCTTGACATTGCTTTGTCATGCTTTCTTCTTTCCTTCTTCCATCTTCTACTTGATCCTTCAGATTTAGAATATCTTCTTTCAGCCAATTTTCGTTTTCTTCACATGTTTGTTCCAGCTCTTCATTCTTCTTATTTGATTTTTCCAGATCTTCTTTGAGAAATATGATTTCTGCTTCAAGGCCTTCCTTTTCAAATGACAGAGGTTCTTCATTCTTCTTATTTGATGCTTCAAGATCTGTTTGTAGAAAGATGATTGCAGCTTCAAGTCCTTCATTCTTCTTGCTTGATTTTGCGAGAACTACATTTAGATCGTTGATTTCTGCTTCTAGTTCTATAATACGATTTTGATACTTGTCCACCTGACCATTCAACATTTCTATTTGTTCTTTCATTTGAGAGATCATCTCTTTGTTGATAGAATCTTTCTTATCAATTGCTCTTTGTTGTTCTTCATCTTTGATCTTGAAATATTTCTCTAATTCCAAAATACTACTTTCACAAATTTCATCATTGTTTGAACCACCAAGATCATGCAAAGGATGACCCCAATCACTATCTGATTCATCTTCTTCTATTTTCTGAGATATCTCCTTGATTTGAGTAACCTTCTTCTTTTGCTTCTTTGCCATGAGTACTTTCAGATCATGGTCAGAATCTTCTTCATCTTCACTGGACACTTCATCATCATCTTCTTTTGCATAATAACTCTTTCTCTTTTCAAATTTTTTCCCTTTACCATGCTTTTCTCTATAAGGACATTTAGCAGCATAATGACCAACCTTTCCACACTGAAAACATTTGAAGGGAATCTTACCTTTGAATCTTCCAGTACCTAGTTGGAGCTTTCTTACGAAATTCGCTTCTTCTTCATCGGATATATAGTTGGATTCTTTGACAACTTCCTTTTCTTTTCCTCTTGTAGATGCCTTAAAAGTAGCTTCTCTTATTTGAGAAGGACCTCCTTGTCTCATTTCAAAAGCAGTCAGAGTACCATGTAATTGAACAATAGTAAGAGTTTGCAGATCTTGCCTTTCTTCAATAGCTGAAACTTTAGAGTCAAATTTTGAAGTCAAAGATCTTAAGACCTTTTCCACCAGAGTAGTATCAATTATGGTTTCACCCAAATTTCTCATCCGATTTACAATATCATCTAGACGAAGAAAGAAACTGGCAACACTTTCATCACTATGCATCTTCAAATTTTCATATTCAATTCTAAGAGTTTGGAGTTTTGCACTTTTTACCTTTGTGTCTCCTTCATAGCTTAGAATGATTTTGTCCCATATTTCTTTTGCTAAATGTAGTTGCATCACTTTAGCAAATTCTGATTCAGACATGCTTCCCAATAAGACATTCACTGCTTTGGCATTGATTTCATACTTCTTTCTTTCAGCTGCATCAGTAGGAATATTTGCTGGGTATTGATAACCTTCTTGCACGATTGCCCATACATCTGCACCAAGACTTTGCAGATATGCTTTTGTTCGTACCTTCCAGAAAATCAGATTGCTTCCATTGAATAGAGGTGGCTTTATAGACATTACTCCTTCTTGACTTCCCATTGCGACGGATCTCCTTTAAGCGATCAAGCTTCTGCACAAGGACCCGCTCTGATACCAATTGTTGGGAAAAATACTGAGAGGGGGGGGTGAATCAGTATTTACTGCATGTTCAAAACTTTTTACTTTTTCATTCCTTAAAACCCATACGCTACTTTTCTGAAGCCAAGTAGCGTATACACGCGGATATCCTTCATAAAACTCGCGTATACATAGAGATCTAATTATGCCATTAGTTCTTCACTTATATCATTCCATCATTCATTCATTAGATGTTCTATAAATAGTAAGCATGTGCAGTAAGAACAGAATAAACCATCACACAAAGCATCACACATGAACACCAGGATTTTTAGGTGGAAACCCAAATCGGGAGAAAACCACCGCTGCAGTTGCTCGGCCTTCAATATTTTATTATAGAGAAAACATCTTACAACATATGTGCTGGCGCAGACTTGACCAGCACGCAGGCATCCACCTGCGCTCGTTTACCAGCCTCTCCTGGAAGGGAGCTACGACCCCCTGACTCGTTTACCAGCCTCTCCTGGAAGGGAGCTACGACCCCCCGATCTCGTTTACCAGCCTCACCTGGAAGGGAGCTACGACCCCTCGATCTCGTTTACCAGCCTCACCTGGAAGGGAGCTACGACCCCCTGACTGAAGGCTACAACCCTCAGCACCTCTATGGACCACGTTTCATCAATTTTCACACTGGATCCAACAACTTCAATAGAAAAACACTTGCAGGCCACCTTTCATCATATTTTCACACTGGACCCTTTCCATACTTTTAAGCACAAACATACATCACCAACAGATACATATCAACACAGATCAGATAGCAGAACACAGCAGAACAGATCAGATATTTCATACCCCTTGCTTCAGCAAACCCTGGTTTGCATACGCGCTTTTCCTTTGCTGATGTCGCGTGTATACACGCTTCCGTCCACACAAAACAGCATATACCTCAGTGTATATTTTATTGCGCATACGCGCTTTTAATTCAGAGAAGCCGCGTGTATACGCGCTTCCTTCGCGGCAAAGTAGCGTATAGATCTTCGATGATTACAGAGCAGCATACTTCATCAGATGGGACATTCGGTTCCGGTTGCCTTTTAGCAGACGGATGTTCGCTTTGAATGTTAACCTCATCACGGATCTAGGCACTCCCTTAAACGGTCTAAACGGAGATACAAGTACATTTAGGATCTAAAGATCGGATCGGGCTTCATCATTTTCAGCACTTCATAAGTGACTCATAGATTTAGATCTGTCATCAAGCCTTTACCCTTTCCATACGAATGTACCACGGAAAGTATTCATTCTAGCTTAGACATCTTGCTCTCTTCCCACTCTTGTTGTACTGATAAGTTGTTCTCCTTATATAGGTTTATCCTTTTTCAATATGAGCCCCTTTTTCAATACCATGGGCCAAAGCAATACCATGAGCCCAAAACAACCTGGACGGGGTCAATTAGGCGGATCATTACCCAATACAATGGGTCAATACCATGGTGGTTACCCCTGGTTTTGCACTTTTTGAGCGCTTTTGCCCATACGCAACTTGGAACGTTCCTTTCCGCGTGCATACGCGGCTTCCCCTAGGCAAATCTGCGTATACAAAGAGACATACTCTTTTCATCATATTTTGAGCACATTCTGAATTCCTTTCTTCATTACCTTCTGTACTCACTGTAGATACATCATATTTCCTTCATCAAGAACATATTCTATCAAGCACAACTTCATCAAGTAAGTTGTCATCATCTTTATCAAGCACAACTTCATTAAGTAAGTTGTCATCATCTTTATCAGATGGGTTGCCTTTCAGGGACAACACTTAGCATCATATTGTCAACAAAAATCATATCACATCATATTTACATCATTTACCAAGTCCATCAAGTCAAGAATAACTTCATCAGGTGGATTGCCATCAAGGACAACACATGCCAACAATCTCATGTCTTCATCTTCATTGAGTGGGTTGCCATCAAGGACAACACTCTGCATCATATTGCCAACAATCTCCCCCTTTGGACTTGATGGCAACCACGATGGTGTTTGGTTACCACAACAGATAGGTACATTAAGAATACAATGACACCATGTCACTCTCCATTTTTGACACCATTCTTTCTCTTCATTCAAACACCATGTCACTCTCCCCCTTTGACATCAAGGGCAAAGGGCACATCATGAACGTTCCAAGTCGCGTATGGGCAAAAGCGCTCAAAAAGTGAAAAACCAAGGGTAACCACCATGGTATTGACCCATTGTATTGGGTAATGATCCGCCTAATTGACCCCGTCCAGGTAGTTTTGGGCTCATGGTATTGCTTTGGCCCATGGTATTGAAAAAAGGGGCTCATGGTATTGAAAAAGGATAAACCTATATAAGGAGAAGAAATTCATTGTGCAAAATATGTGTGTGAGAGCAAGATGTCTGAGCTAGAATGAATACTTCTTTGTGAAGTATATCTGTATGGAAAGGGTAAAGGTTTGATGATAGATCTGAATCTATGAAGCACTTATGAAGAAATGATGAAGCGGGATCTTTAGATCTGAAATGTACTTGTATCTGCTAGATCTGTTTATGGAGTGCTTAGATCTGTGATGAGGCGAACATCTAGGCGAACATCTGTCTGAAGTAAAAGGGTAAATCTGAACTGAATATCTGATCTGAAGAAGTATGATGCTCTATAATGATTAAAGATCTATACGCTACTTCGCCGCGGAGGAAGCGCGTATATACGCGGCTTCTCTGAAGTAAAAGCGCGTATGCGCAATAAAATATACACTGAGGTATACGCTGGTTTGTGTGGACGGAAGCGCGTATATACGCGACATCAGTGAAGGGAAAGCGCGTATGCAAACTAGGGTTTGCTGAAGCAAGGGATATGAAATATCTGATCTGTTCTGCTGTGTTTCTGCTATCTGATCTGTGTTGATAAGTATCTGTTGGTGATGTATGTTTGTGCTTAAAAGTATGGAAAGGGTCCAGTTTGAAAATTGATGAAACGTGGCCTGCAAATGTTGTTCTATGGAAGTTGTTGGATCCAGTGTGAAAATTGATGAAACGTGGTCCAAGGTGGTGCTGAGGGTTGTAGCCTTCAGTCAGGGGGTTGTAGCTCCCTTCCAGGTGAGGCTGGTAAACGAGATCGGGGGTCGTAGCTCCCTTCCAGGAGAGGCTGGTAAACGAGTCAGGGGGTCGTAGCTCCCTTCCAGGAGAGGCTGGTAAACGAGCGCAGGTGGGTGCCTGCGTGCTGGTCAAGTCTGTGCCATCACATATGTTGTAAGATGTTTTCTCTATAATAAAATATTGAAGGCTGAGCAACTGCAGCGGTGGTTTTCTCCCGACTTGGGTTTCCACCTAAAAATCCTGTTGTTCATGTGTGATGCTTTGTGTGATGGTTTGTTCTGTTGTTACTACGCATGTTTACTGTTTACTTAACATCAGATGAATGAATATTGCAAAGAACTAAGTTAATAAATATCTGCATATTTAGATCTCTGCTAATACGCGAGTTGTATGAAGGATATCCGCGTATATATGCGAGTTTACTAAAGGAAAGTAGCGTATGGGTTTTAGAGAGTGAAAAAGTAAAAAGTTTTGAATATGCAGTAAATACTGATTCACCCCCCCCTCTCAGTATTTTTCCCAACAAGGATCTCTCAATGCAAGGTTGATCCCAGCACTAAAGATCTTGCCCTCCAAGAAGCTGGTGCAGCCTGTCACTTCAAGTGTGCACTGAAATAACGCAGCATGGAGGTTGGACTGCACTGTCTATGATGGGAGATGTTGGCCTTGATTCCAAAATATGAAAATATGATCTGGAAACCTCCCTTACTAATCTTTCCTAGGAATATAAGCTACCTCCTTTGAAATATGAGACAAGGAATGGTGTTGTGTAACCCCTCCACTACAACACCCAGCAACACTACGTTATACTTCAGTAGAAATAATGCAGTGACTGAATAATGGCTTTGACCTTGAGCCAAGATTTCGAGTAAATGAAGTGCAATCCCTCAAGAGGCCTCTCAAGAAGGAGAGGAAATCCTAAACAGGAATCCCTCATGCTAAGCAGCACTGCAACTCAGCTGAACAACCGAGACTGCAAATATGTCTAAGTAGACAAATGATCAAATGCTCCAATATGTCTCACTATGGCTGCCTCTTCCTCCTTTTATGCAAGTGAATGCCTCTTTTCCCTGGACCCCACACATTAGGGTTTCTTCCACAAAGAATCTTTCTCCCTCCAAAACTACACTGTCTTCCCAAGCAAGCTACACCTCTTAGGAAGTGTTGTTGACTTGGTAAAACTTGATCTTGCCCTCATGTAATTTCCCCTTTTCACACCGCAAGGTGCAAGATTAAGCTGCTCCATTGATCCTTCTCAAACTATGAAGGATATTATTCCTACTCATGGGCCTTTTACCCATTTTATTCACCTCCTAGATGAAATAAGAAAAAATTAATATTCCAATTTTATGCTTGCAAATTTTGGAAAATTACATAGACCATATATTCATAAATATCATATACCAATACATAATTAATATGGTTACCATCCTCTTCCTTTTATAAGAAATGAGATTCCAAACCCAATGCCCCATTCATTTATGACATTACTTCCATGCAAGGCATCTCCATCTAAAATTGTGATTTCCCTCGTTGGATGCCACTCCTCTATGACAACAATGTTGATTTGGTCAAAGTTGACACAGTAAAGATGTTCCAACCCCTTTTCACACCCAAGGGTGCTCAATTAAGTTGCCAAGATGTTTTACTTTTACATTCGCATTGATTTATTCACTACTAAGGAGACTTATGGACCTCCATTGTCCTCTTATTCATAAAAAAAGACATTAAAACAAAATTTAATATTCCAATTAGGTCATGGCTAATTGGGAATATTACAGTCCTCCCTTCCCAAATGTTGCTTGTCCTCAAGCAACTGACAAGGTGACTGCTAAAACTCTTCTCCTCCATATTTGGTGACACTGTCATGTGATAAGCTTCCCTCATAAGCTATGTGTCTCCCAATCCATCCCTCCATGAAATTATCCTCTAAAGTTCTCATGAGGTGAAAATGATTCATCCCACAAGGAAGCAATACATCCAATGAAACAATCATGGTTTTCCCAAGGTCCTCCTTGAAACATGTAGCATAGTAAACATGGAGAATATCTCTCCCATAGGACACATACAATTCTCCCATCCTCCCTCCAATCATTCCCATAAATAAATAAACACATCATTAATGTATGGGATCAAAACTAAGTACATGCAAATAGAAATATGCAAAAATGGAGGTGGGTCATAGTCCCACATATGGAACCAGCGTAGTATATATCCTTACTGTGTTATATAATGATATGGTGAGTGGTTTCCCCACCACTTGTTTCCCAATTCTTCTCACAATGGCTGAAAAAGTGAGAAATGTTTGGTGCCTTTGGAGTGCACCCACAATCATACAGCATCTCCCTATATCCTCCAAGGGAGTAGCCATGTTCATAAATTTTTATGGCCTAAAGTTGGCCATGAAGTTTATATGGAAGAATTCTCCTCTTTGGAGCTAAGGCCTGCATATACATGGTATAGGAATGGAAATAATAATAAAATGAAACATCATTCCCATAAATGTGTTCCTTACCAAAATGTTTGCTCATAATAATGGAGTTGTCCATAGATAAATCTCCTGTTGTCCCAAAAGAGGAAATTTTTTTCTGTGATAACTCCTCCATAGAGTTATGTATCTCTTCCAACTCCACATGGTCCATGCCTCTTTTCAAATGTTGATATATCTCCTCTTCAAATACTTCCCAAGTGTACTCCTCCATGATGGAGTGATATGCTATCATAGAATAAGTATGGATGAAGATAAAATATTCATGTGCTCTTTGTAATAAATTCTCCTTGAGATTAGAAGATATATATAAGACGATCCTACCATGATAATATATGACTTCATCTTGGACTGAATAGCCCTCCTCTTGAAGCTGTTCATCAAGTATCATGCAAGTAAAATGATCCTTGGAATAATCCACTAACAATTGGGATTTCCAATATGGATCCATACTTTATAGTGACAACGCTAATGATCTATCACAAAGAACATGTGTCATATGGTTTTCCTTATCCTTGAAATCTCCCATGCCAAATTTTTATGTTGGAAGGTTGTTATCCTTCCCATGTTTCTCCTCCCACAACGTAGAATCTGAAATGAGAGTGGGTGATGATGATGTTGGGAGAATGTCTCCCTTCCCCTTGAGTCTACCAAAGACTCTCAGCATTGTACCATGTCCTCCCAATGATCCCATTCCTCCTGGATATATGAATGGTGCATCACGATGTGAGACATGCTTCATCATCTCCTGATTTGGTGGCCTCCCAGGTGGAATGCCTCCATGCAAAGAGATGTCAATATCAAGAGTAGACTGCAAATATTAGTGGAATACTTTGTCCTTGATCTCACTGCACAAATCAGTCTACCTCTTTTGTGCATCAATATTCCAAAATACGTAGGGGTGTGTTCTCCTATCATATGATGTTGGCCATCCTCCCTACCTTCTCCTTTCATCTACAAGGTCTCACAATCTATCAATAATGACACATGATGTTCATGGATTGTGCCTTGATCTCCACATATGAGATCCTTTGGAACTTCTTGCAATGATACAAGAGATCCTTTCATTTGAGAAATTTCTCCATCTACCTCTCCATAAGGTACTAGATCTACTCCTGATGTGACAACGATGTTACCTCCAACCTTCTCTTCCCCTTCCTCATGAATGGAGGTTGCCTTATCATCTTTAAGAGGCTCTTTGTTTATCTCCTCTTTTGAAAAAGAGATCTCCATGTATTCCCTTTGAGAAGAGAGCTCTTTTTGAAGTGGGGATCTTTCCTGTAGCAAGGTATTCTAGAAGTTTTAAACCCCCTTAATAGAATTCTAGAATGGAGTTGGGTTTATAGATCCTTCCAACTCATGCAAAGGTTTTGTTTTTTTAGGCTTGGCTAGCTCAACCAAGGATGTTTTAGAATGTTCTACATCAAATATTCTCACTAACCTCCTATTGAACCTTGCATAAGTAGATACATTTACATGATTCAAGGAATAATTTTCATAAAACCACTAGGCATAAGCCTTACCTTCAAGATGCAGCGCTGCTACTCTAATGGCTTCATCTTCTAAAACTTGGTGCTACTGCAAATAGGTGTCTAGCTCTTTCACCCAAGCCCTAGCTGTAAATTTAAGTGACCCATCAAAATTTGGTAGAAATAATCTACCCAAATCATGTTGCTTGCACCTTTTGCTTCTATCATGGTGCTCAATTAAGCTGACAAGATGTTTTCCTTTTACATTGGCATTGATTTATTCATTATTAAGGACACTTATGGACCTCCATTGTCCTCTTATTCATAAAACAAGACATAAAAACAAAAATTAATATTCCAATTAGCTCATGGCTAATTGAGAATATTACAGCTCTGAAAAATGTATGTTCCTTTCAGAAGACAATGTTTGATGATGTATGGACCCTTCCATAATGTTTCTAACTTCCTAGGTCCTTATGCTTCTTGTGCGACATCAAAGCATAGGACTACTTCTCCCTTAATGAATGAGTGAGGGGTGAAGTTATGATCAAATGACAGTTTGACGCTCTTTTTGTCATATTCATTTTTTTGGAGAGAATCTCATCAAATTTCATTAACGAGTTATAACTACAACATCTGTTTCTCTAAGGGCTTAGTATTGGTGATAAATTAAATGGTAGAATGTAGGGTGGGGATTTTGTGTTCGATGGGAAGCACCACCTCTATCCCGTATACTAAATGGAAGGGTGTAAAGTCGGTTGAGTATTTGACTACTATGCAGTATGCCCATAAGGCTGAAAAAACCATATGGTACTATTCGGTTTTGTGGTTGTTCACCATATGTTACAGCATTGCTTTGAGGAATTTTCTCACAACTTCTACCTGATCATTGGACTACGGGTAGCATGGTGACAAAAAATTATCCATGAAACTAAGTTTTTGGGGTATTTCCTAGAATATTTCATTTTCAAAATTCTTCCCATGATTTGGTACCACCTCCTTGGGAACACCGAATAGTGTTATGACATGGTTGGAGAAAAATCATGCTACAGCTTCAATGGTGTTGTTGTTGGGCATGGCTTCTGCCCATTTGGTGAAATAATCGACAAATAAAAATATGTATTTTTTGTTTCCCGATGATCTTGGGTTTCACGTGATGAAGTAAATGCCCATTTAAAAAAAAGGCCTGCTACAATGACGGGGTGAAGGGGAGCTAGAGGGGCTCGCGTTTTGTGAGCAGAGCATTGAAATTTCTCACACCTCTTTACTTCTTGAATGCAATCGTGAAAAATGGTGGGCCAAAAATAACTTACATGTAGGACTTTTTGGGGGGTGGAAATTCCTGATAAGTGGCTGCTACAAGCCCTAGTATGGCAATCATTCAATACTTGCTCTACTTGGTCGTGAGTAAGGCATCATCGTAAGATGTTGTCGACACCTTGTTGGTACATGATGTCCCTTATTAGAATGTATCAGGGGGTCTGATGGCGTATGCTCCTGTGATCGTCACAAGTAAGTTGGGGTCTGAACTTCTTAGTTCATAAGAAGAGGAGGATATTTATTTATTGAGGTTCCTTTGTTGACACTAAGAAAAAGTGTTCATTAGGTAGCACATCATTAACTAGGGATCCTTGGATCTCTGTGGGGAGATCCTTGATGAATTCAGCTAGCATGAGAGCCTTTTTTCTATTAAAGGAGGTAAATTGTAGATCAAATTCATGTAGTATAACTACCCATCGAGCATATTTATGGATCATAATTTGGTGAGTGAGAAAATATCTCATGGGTTTGATAGCTGCTATGATAGTGGTAGTTCGTAGGATAATATAGTGTCGAGGCATTTGTACTACATGTACTAGGACTAAGGTTGTTTCTTGTTCTGGCTCATAATTCAATGGACGACTGGCTAAGTTCTTGCTTACATAATAGATTATGTGTTCCTTATTGTTGAGTCCATCCTGGACAAGCACCCCTGCAATGGCTACATCTAATGAAGATAAATATAGGTTGTAATCTTTGTTGTGGTCAGGTAGGCTGATCAAAGGAGTAGAAGACAAAGTGTCTTTTAATGCTTCAAATGATTTTTGGTCCTATTCATGACATTGTAAGGGAATGTATTTATGAAGGAGACATAGGAAGCCCTGTGCACAAGTGTTATAGTTGGGAATAAAGCATTGTAAGAAGTCGGCCTTACCCTAAAATATTTTTAATTAGCTCAATTTTTTGGGATGTGGTACTTATTTCATTCGATAGAATTTGAGAAGGTCAACTCTAATACCTTGTTGGGAAAAAAATAATCGTAACAATCTTCCGACGTTAATTCAGAAGACACACTTGAGAGTGTTCAAGTGTAGGTTATGTTGTCGGCATCTCTAAAAATCCAAGCACAGATCTTCCAAATGGTCAACACGCGTCTTGGAGTGCATCGTGAGGTCTTCCAAATAGGTGAGGATGAAATGAGACAAGTCCCGACGGATGTATTTCATGGCCCAGTGGAAGGTGGAACCAACATTTTTTATGTCGAATGGCATAACTTGGTATATGAAGTTACCCCAAGGGGCGGTGAATGTTTTTTTGTACTAATCTATATGTCAAATCTTAATTTGATTATACCCTAAGAACCCACCCATAAAGGACAAGGATTCATGACCTACACAAGCATCAATGACTTGGTTTATGAATGGTCTAAGGTAATGGTCCTTGGGTAATTTCCCTTGGGACATGCTTTTTTCATGATGGGTAGAAGGTTGGAAACCCAGGATGTGTAAGTGACCATGTTGATAAACCCATTTCTGTGGAGTTTATCTATCTCCTGCTTGATTTATTTAACTTTAGACAGGTGTAATTGGCATTGTTTTGGGCAGACAATAGAGGCGTTGGGCCAAGCGTCAATATGATGTTACACAAAGGTGGGGAATAGGCCTATAATTTTCGAGTAATCCCACACAAATATATCCCTGTATTACTGTAATATAGAGGTGTATGAGGCTACTTCTTCTAGAGAGCATGCTACCCCTAGGGAGATATATTCAACCTTGCCTAGTTTTTTCGCAATATTCACCTTGACGGTAGGTTAAATATTTTTCATGTTACCTAACTCAAACACATCGGGCATGGAATCCAATTTTAAAACCAATAAAATTTTCCTAATGGTAGGAAATATTTGGTTTCAATGGCATAAATGTCATGATTTTGTGTGTTTCTAGGAACAAATGCATTTTCTGGTAGAAAAAATGAGCGATGGTATATGGCATCCCATGGAAATTTAGGTTCCATCATGGCCTTCCAAATATCTTCGTCAGAGTGAAAAAGGATATGAAGGAAGGAATTGGTTTCAATGAGTCCCTGAAGAGGGGATTAGAGCATAGAAGTGTTGGTCGAAAAACAAAAATATGATTCAGTTGTTGATGGCATAGAACCAGATGGGGTTGGTCTGCACCGTTAGTGGTACTACTACTGGTATGGTAGTTGCAGCGATATCGAGACCAAAAGATTACTAGCAGACAACATGAATCATGGTTCCCACGTATGATGAGATGAATCATATATGATGTTTCATGTCATGAGAATTAGGTGGCGGAAGGATTTTTGCGATGAAAATTTTGTATTAGGTGAGAGGGGGTTCGTCTAACCTTGTTCGTGTACAAGGGGAAAAGGAATCCTCCTCTATAGGAAACTCATATTGAATCCTAATATTTTAAAATGGTCGTAATATAGGGCATGCTACTTTACCACGAGAGTAACTGGTGCAAATGTCACATTCATTGCAAGTACATATCGAGTAAATGGTATGTGAGTTAGTACTACTTACGGCATAAGATGAAGACGCTTGGTTGTGGTCATGATATGGTAAATTTCTGTGCTTTTTCCATATCCAGGTCATAAATTCATCATTTTATGGCTCACTGAGGTATGTTTGGCTCAACGCTACTTTGGCTACTATCAATCATGGAAGATATTGAAAATTCCCCGTGTGGTGAAATCCAGAGAAAATGTGACAATAGAAGTGAGTGATTTTCTCTTTATTAGAGAGACGTATATGAGGAATTGGGGTTACTATACGAAGAATGATATTGAACCTTGCTAACTACCAATACTAGTTAACAAGGTGCCTGGGCTTATCGTACATGTCACATGGGAAGTGAAGTTTAGACCCTGCCCTACTAGGGCATTTGTTTTCCTTCCCATATCCAGGTTGCTGACGGTGATGAGAAGGGGAAAATATTATTGTTGGTAACCTCTCTTTAAATATACAAAAAATAGACCTAGATTCTCTAGTCCCTTGAGTTGTAGTACTATTCATGGATTCTAAGTCTAAATTTGCTAAGTCATAATTTTCAGTGCTAAATAGACGCATGAAATCTAACATAGATTGAAAATTATAGATATGAGGAGAATGTCATACATGATGGTTACTTTGACATATCTAACATATATGTCTTCTTCCTTTGGATAATTTTCTTTGGGTAACATGCGGGATTGGCTAAAAACTGTTAAATGTCCTTAATTTGAGGCATTGAGAGATCAAATGATCAGATTCGTCGCACAAAGCATAGATTGGGATATGAAATGTAGCCTCTGTTTTCCTTCTTGGTGTCTGCATAGTTATCTTTGTTAGGTATGAGCTTTATGTTGGTTCTTCTCATATGTAAATATGGTTTTGGATCTGTCTTACCCTATATTGATGGATGGATCCTCATAATGCACTAATGCATGTAACACATTCCTATATCGAGGGATTTATGTGAAATGATGGGTATAATTTCCGTACTGCTCACATATGGAATAGTAATTCCTTAACTTGGTTGTTTGTGACCTTTTCTTGTTTGTTTGGAGTTGGGGTCACAGTCATTCTTTTAACATGGAGAAGAGATTTTAACTCGTCTAACTGTGGGACAATGTTGGTAGGATGGCCAGCTATGTTGCATAGTGCACAAGGTGGATATGTCATAGGAGATCTGTGAGTTTCCCCCTTCTTCCCTTTTCTCTTTCCCCTCGTAGTTGCGTCGACTAGTGTCACTATGGGTGTTTTTGGAGTTATTATGTACTCCGTAGAGGCGATCAACATGATACATATAGAGGTAATTCCTGAGTTTCTTGACATGGACGGTGGGGCGAAATACCATATCGATACCATGAGAGCCATGTTAGATAATATAAGGGTTTCCATGACCTGTTTCCATATAAAAGAAAGTGGGGGATGTAAGAAGTAGGTTCCAATGATGGCATATGATAAAAATGATGAGTTGGTGGTGACAATATCTGTGGTATCAATTGTTAGTATGAATTCTTCGTCGAAGCGTACGAAAAAGAACCACTTTAGCTATGCATAACTAATAGCCCTAACAACAATAGAGGCTGCCAAACATCTTCAGATCTGCGATTAGTAATTAAAATGCTGCAACAAACAGATCTATGAATGGAAAGACATTAAGCAGTAAAATAAAGGGTTTGCTCCATGCATCCAACAGACAAGACAAGAACACGATTTTTTGAATGAATTTTTATATTACAGGGCACCTGGGAGGAAAACAAGAAGGTGTATCCAGCTCTCCTCAATGGGATGGTTCTTTGTAGTCCTCAAGACTTCGCATCTAAGCTTTCTCCTAGAAAGGTAGAAAACCACTTTAAAAAATGGGTTCAATGTAGCAAAAATGATGGTAATGAGACCGAGTGCATAGATCCAGAGTGATCTAGTATGCAACAAAAGGTGAAGAATGAAGGGGAAAACCCTCCTATTTATAACAAAATATTGGGTCATTCTAGATCTTGGTGCATGATTAAAATAATGTTAACCAAATCTAGATCCACCTTTTATGGAATATTTTATTATATTTGTTGAAGGGAAAAAGTATTTGACTTGGGTCAAATCCCTTTATTTGTTAATAATAAATAAATAAATGATTTATTTATCTTTTTAAGGAAGTGGTTGAAGGATAATTAAATAAATAATGATTTATTTAATTATTTGTGGGTGATTTGGTCATATTTAACAAGGAATATTATCAAAATAAGATTTAAATAATTATTCCTAGAAAATAATAAGATAAATAAAGGTTTATCTAATTAATTTCTTTGTTTTGGGTTAAACATGACTAGGAATAATAATTAAATTATGGTTTAATTAATTATTCCATGAGGAAAATCAAACAATATAGGTTTGTTTAATATTTCCTTTTGGGGTTTCCTGTTTAGACCATAAACAACCTAATAAATGTGGTTTATTAAGTTATTTTACATAGTGAAAGCAATTTTACTTAGGGAAAAATTGGTCTTACATGGTGTACTTGGGTCCATCTAATGATAATAGGTTAGATGACCAAAAAATGGTGTAACAGATTTCCCCCCAGCGTGCGAGTGTTAGGAGCAAATCGTATGACCGAAGTACGTTGTAAGAACACAATCACTAGACAACAAAAGGGAAGTCAGAGAGAGAAAGGTGAGGTAGATAGTGTGCTGAAGGACTAGACCCAGAGGAGACGAGACTCGCAGGTGCAACAAGTCTCTTTTTATGAGAGGGTACCTGTGCTGAAGGCGGCGGGGGAGGCATACCTATGCCCGCCGAGACAAAGTACAAAAGAATAGTGTGTCCAGTGAACAAGGGACCGAACCATATAGTACAGCTGGCGTAATCAGGAGCCAGATAAAAATACAATGAGGAATCTCACATACATGCTGTGCCTGGGATAACAGCCAGGACTAGTACAATAATATCTGAGTATATGAGATAAACACAACCCAAATGCCCCCTGTAAATGGGGAAGGGCTCACAAAATATGACTGATACATGCAAATCGAAGAGGTGCTGCAAGTGGCTAAGGCCAACATCATCAAAATCTGGAGCTGCATCGAAGGCTGCAAAGAAGAGGTCATCCGGGCATGTGGGGGGCTACCTGCAGGGCCACCCCCTCATGAGGGTTGAGACATCTCACACACACCCGGGAATCATCAAGAGCTGCTGCTGGATCACGGGCCCGTCAAGTATACGAATCTCGATCATGCTGAAAAGGAGCTGGAGAGACAATCAAGTCAAGGGGAAAGGAGAGATCCCCTTGCCTAATCCGAGGCACCGAACAAGAGTGGAAGCTGGAACCAAGGTACACCGCCCTCTAGACCTGGCTTCTGGAATGAATGTGTTGATGTCGACAGAAGGAGGTCCGCCATAGGTGAGGCAATGAGAGATCCTCAACTAAGGCACGAGAGAAAACAGTAGAGCGATGGACAGACTGACACTAATGACGATAGTGGAAATGGGAAGGACTGAGTAGCGAATGGACGACTTCCCTTGTTAGAGCATAAAGAGCATGGATGACACGGCAGCGACTGACACAAGATCATGAGGGATAGGGGACAGTGAGACTGAGGGTCATAATGTGCGACACAAGAGAGAGACCAAGCAATGAAGGATGGAGGGCTATAGTGGGGTGCAAAGGGACGTGGCATAGACTCCATGGATGCAATGATGACTCAACTTGGATGCTCTAAACAAGGGCGACTCGATGGTGCTACCACACAGTAAAGGCCCCAATGGGGGACGATGGAAGCATGAGTACAATGTGGGAACTCATGACAAAAATCGGCACGAACATGGACAAGTAAGGGGGCAATATGGTGCCCAAAGTACAAGTGTCGTAAGTGAGGAAATTTGATTTTAAGGAGGTGTGAGGTGAGCCTTCTTGGACAAAATAGGTCCTGGTGAAGGATGAAAGTACAAAAAGGATGTTGGCTATCTAACAGAAAATAAAACACGCATCTCAGAAGGGAAATGCTAAGGGTAATATTTCTTAAGATAGAGTGCATGGCGAGGGTTAAGAAGGGAATGGCCTTCGAAATCCTCTAAAAGGTATGCCCCTTTACCAAGATTCTTACTGATGATGTAAGGGCCTAGCCATAATGAGTCAAACTTCCCATGACCCAGGACATCATGGGCCTGGTCATATACTAGAACAAGGTCGCCTTCGTGAAGAGTGCAAGGCTGGACTTTTCGGTCGTACTGAGCTTTGGTGTGTTTTTTGGCCGCTTCCATGGTTTGCAAGGCAACACGACGGTCTTCGGAAGCACGCTCAAGCATGATAAGTCGTTGTTCTAGAGGTTGGGTGTCAGGGAGAAGTTCAACGGCCAATTGTAGGGAAGGGATTTCACACTCGATTGGTAAGACAACCTCCTCTCCAAAAACGAGGTGAGGAGGGTTATGGTTGGGGGGCATAGGTGCCCCCAAGCATGGTGTGGTCATGCCAAAATGTATTTAGAGAAATGGGAATCTAAACACATTTTAATGATTTGGTGTGCCATTTGTTCTCATTATGGTTATGCAGTATGAGAAAGGAAATGGAGGATTACCAATCTCTTTTGGTACTGCATATAGGGATCAAATGGACTTTAAGTTTCCGAGTCGGCATACCTGGTGTCACTATCCCAAAAAGAGGATTTGGAGATAATGAACTGATGCTCTCGTAGAAAAGTTATAGGTTGGTCAACAATAATGTCTAAGAGACTGGTTTGTTGATGGAAGATGAGGGAATGATAAGAGGTATCATCCCTAGAGTGATCTGAGGTGATAGGGGACTTTAGAGGTTCTTCTAAATGTGGAAGAATAATGGTACTAAAGTCAACACGACCAGATACACTAGGAGAGTTATGGAGAATTGCTTCGTTGGGTCTCTCAAATGTGGGTGCCCCCTTACCCAAACATTGGGTTTCGATGTAATGGCCACAAGGTGGATGTGGTGTGAACGCATGGGTTCGATGTAAGGGGGAATAGATAAAGTCAGGGGTGGGAATTTCTTCCATAATGTCATCATCGTGATAGAAGATGGGGTGACTGGTGGAAGAGGAACCACCTGACGTGGTGAAGTGGCCTGAATCATCATCATGAGAAGAGAGGTTCACATGCGCATCGTCACAAGGGGTGACCGAAGAGTAAGTAGATAAAGGATCTACCGATGTTGAGCCCAAGATGATCGCTGAAGGAAGGTCAAGCGAAACAACAGGGGAGGATTCAGATGGAATGTTCCCCGAGGGTCTCATGGATGATGATAGGTAGAAAATGTTGGACGAAGGCTCTGTCATCTCGACATCCGGAGGGGGAATGTCAATGGGAGCAGTCATATCTGGGAGTTCTGCTGAAGCAGAATGCGCAAATAGGAGAGAGGTGGACTCATTGCGCTTGGCCTCGAATTGGTGGACCGCAGCGATAGAGGTGCGGAAGTCCGCGAGGCGTGGACAAAGATGGGTGGAATGGCCATGGAGATCACACAAAGCACAGGGGTGGTTGGTGTGAATAGTCTTGGGGTTCTTGGCCGTGGTCACGGAAGGAACAGAGGCTTCTGGGACCACGGACTCAGGGAACATGACATTAACCATGGGCTTGAGATGAAGTAATTCAGGATAGGTATGGGAGGCGTGACCGACAACATCACACAAAGCACACTGGATGGTATGCTTTGGAGGCTGAGGAGGAGCAGAGTTTGTTGGGGCAGCCTTGTCCTTTGATGCCCCCTTGCGAGCTTTGCCCGTCTTACCCGAAGCGATCACAACAGGAGGTGGTTCCTGTTGAGGTGACTGAGGCACTGATGCAGCGGGAGAAGTCATGGGGACCAGTTGAACTGGGGTCAAAGCGATATAAGGGCTGGAGGATCAAGGTACCAAACGGGAATCCCAAGGGTCAAGTTAGGAAGAGAGAGGGTGGGTCAAGTTAGGAAGAGAGAGGGTGGCCATGACTGGTACCGTGTACACTCTTGGTGGGGGAGCTAGGACCGGTATCTGACCAGAGGGGTAATGGCCAGGTGGGACGGCTCCTAAATGGCTAAGGCCTGGACGAACCGTGCCAGGGGGATAAAGGGGCTCATGACTACCAACTGCAGGTGAAGGGCTAGGAGCAAGTTGCGGAGGGCAAGGTTGCTGACTAGCCGAAGCAGGTTGCTTGAGAGCAGCCCGAGACGATTGCATCATGCAAACATTCGATGAGCTGGGGTCAGAGATAGGAGGAGGGGAGAGACTAGGAAAAGTTCCAAGCAGGGAGGAATCCTTGTAAACGCCGGGGGAGACACTGGTCAAGGAGTCGACGGTTTGCTTGTTGGCTACAGAAGAGATGTTCGTCTCAGGTGAGGTCTGAGATTTTGGCTCATGATATGTCAACTGGTCAATGGTGACTATCTTTCCATTATGGGGGAAAGACATCTTGCGAAAAACCACGGATGGGACAGCAGACATAGCATAGGTGTAGCTTCGCCCCAATAGAATGTTGTAATCTAGCGGGGCGTCGATGACTTCAACGTCAACGCAAATAGTCTTACCGGCGAGGGTGATAGGACAATTACGAAACAGGCCAATGGGCTGGGAGGCATGACCGTCCCACGCTCGAAGGGTGATCATGGAAGGGGCCAGTTCAGAGGATCCGAGTTGCTTCCAAACTGAAGCGGACATCACGCAGGTGGATGCCCCCTCATCAATGATACACCGGGACACGTTGGCGTTCCGGATTTTGACTGGGATTTGGAAGGTGACGGAAGGAGGGAGAGGAGGATGGTCCGATTGAGTGGCGTCGAAAACAATCATTTGGTCATCAGCAGGATCTACAGCGCCCACGGCAGATAGTAGAGCCTTCTTTTTGGAAGGGCACGACTGGAGGAGTTCCAGTGTGGAAATGGCAGCAGGAGATTGCGCCAAATCATCTACTATGCTATACGAATGAGCAGCTCGACCGGAAGCAGCGTTTCGACATAATGGTCCCTTAGGAATCTTGGTATGAACCTCAACTGTGGGTTGAGGGATATGTAAGGGACCACTCGGTGTCGAAAGAGGCTCTGTAGAACCTGAAGAAGGAGGCTCGGGGGCAGACTGAGCGGGAGGCTTGGGGTACTGGCGGGACCGAGTTTGAAGGTTAAGGTCGACGGGTAGAGGTGGATCAGAGTTCATCATGAGGATATGGTAATGGGAGGAACCAGAAGGGGAAGGTGGAGTGGCCACCTGTCCATCAGGTGGTTGGGTAGCCATGAATCCCTGCTGTGCATCCACTTGCTCTTGAGGGGGCGGTGACTGCTGTTGCAGGGGTTGAGAAGGCAAGGGAGGTGAAAGCGCATATGCTGGAGGAGCTGGCACACCAGGCTGCGGATAAGGGTAATGGTTAGGTTGGGAAACATTGAGGTAAGCAGGAGGTTGGGCAAAAGGATGAGGCATGCCGTATCCTGGATGCGTGCTACCGGGAGGGGGAGAAGTGCAGGAAGTGGTTCCTCCTCCCCCAGGAAAACCATAGCTCATGAGAGGTTGAGCGGAGGGATGAGAGATAGATCCAATGATACTTCCGGCGGCATGAGGTGCCCCCGGTGTATGGGCATCACCGGGTCTGGGGAGATTAGGTAGGACAGTAGGATCATAACCTGTCTGAGCGTAGATCAGGTCATACTTTAATGCCATTTGGAGGGCATCTTCTTCGGTTTGAGGAAAATGCGATGCGACATCTTTCCCAATAGGGGACAAGAGAGATCTAAGGAACCAGTCCATGTAGACACGGTCTTCGAAGGTAGGAGATTGACATAGGCTCTGTCTTCTTCGCCATTCCTGGACATGGGTAGAAAGGCGGGTCGAAGAGGTTTGCTTGAAGGAAGTCAAGAGTTTGATACCAGTGTCATAACGAAGGGGAAGCTGGAAGTAAGATAAAAAAAGCCTGGGCAAGAGTTGCAAAGGTGGTATGGGAGGAAGTGGGTTGATCAACATACCACTTAGAAGCTTCACCTGTAAGCGTGCGTTGGAACAAACGAAGACGGATGGAGTCATCGGTAATGGAATTGGAGGAACACCACATATGGAAAGATCGGACATGATTTGAAGGATCTTCTCCAGCATGGCCTTCAAACTTTGGGATGTCGGAAGGGAGCTTTGTCGGCATAGCAGGCCAACTAGCATCATGGTGTATAGGGTCGTTTATCAACCGGTCCAAATCGGGGAGGCTGAGGCCTACTAAGAAGGGGAGCACGGGTGAAGCCGAGGTAGTTCCTGTGGTGGTTCCGCTAGTAGTAGTCCCGGCATTAGGGTCGGGATTCCTGCTAGTGTTAGGCCCTGGACCAGACATAGTGGAGGTGACAGGGGGGAGAACCAGAAGGAAAAGGAGAACCCAAAGAATCAGAGAAGGACTGGTTCGACGACGGTGGGACGGAGCAGGTCGATCGACCGGAAACTGAGGGTGAAGGCCAAGAAGTCTCCGGGAAAGGTGTCTTGGGGGTGCAATGATGACGGGAAGAAGGAAACCGACAAGGGCAGGAAGGGACAGAATCAAGTGAGGTCACGGGCAGAAAATGTGCAGTGACAATTGATTTTAGAGTCTTTGCCAGGCAGTGTTAACCAGGCGCTTCTTCACTTAGGGTCAATGTGTGGTGTGCGTTAATTTTAATTTTTAAACCCTTTTCGTTTTGAGAGCAAGAAAAAGTGTGTTGCGTAACTGAAAAGAAATCTGCAGAGAACAATATAGATTGCTAAAATAACAGAACATTTAATAGCTAACCATGCATCAATTGAACCCAAAAAGGTGGGTATCTCAAAACTACTCTAAAAGAGGGAAAAAATCTATTCAAAACACACGTAAAAAGAGGCCAATAGATCTAGGGTCAAAAGGGACAGGGATCTAGAGGATAGAGCTGCTGAAAGAGGTGCAGATCACAGCCAAGAGACAGAGGCAAGGTGGCTGGAAAAAGGAAGGAAATCAGCAAAAAACGGAGGGGGCAAGGGGGAGGCCCAGAAAGTAGGTCCAAACAAAATGAAAAGAGGTGATTTGAAAGGAAGAAAGGTTGATTTCAATGGATCTGAAAGGGAGGTAACAAATCTGGAAAAAAGGGGGCAGAAGCTCTGAAAAACAGACGGCTGAAAAAGCTTAAAACTCTTCCACCAAAAGTGGAGGGTACTGAAGCCCTTGGGGGCTAGGTTCCCACTTAGATGAGCAAAAGCAGATCAGAAATAGGTCGAAATGGGCTGAGACAGAGGCTGGAAAACCCTGACAGAAGCTTCAGAAAAACCCAGAAAATTTTCAGAAAAACAGCAGAAAAAAGTCCAGGTCGCGGTTTTTGACCAGTTTTTCTCTTCGGTCGCAGTTTTGGGGCTGTTTTCCACGACCTGAGGCTTGAGGTTGCACTTTTTGGGCCAAAAAGTGCGACCTGCACTTCCGGGACTCTCGGCGGCAGATTTCAGAAAAAAAAATGCCGTCTCAGCTGCAGCTGATGTCGGTCACCTGCGCAATAGGGCCAGAAACACACAGAAGTTAGAAATTTTAATGTTTGAGGGCTTTATGAGGAAAAAACCACATGAAAATAGGAAAAACAAAAAGCTGAAAAGAAACCCTAGGGTCTGAAGTAGCTGGATATGCAGGAAGAGGAAAAACGACAGCGGTCGTAATTTAAAACCCGTGTGGAGTCGCCATTTGTTAGTATGAATTCTTCGTCGAAGCGTACGAAAAAGAACCACTTTAGCTATGCATAACTAATAGCCCTAACAACAATAGAGGCTGCCAAACATCTTCAGATCTGCGATTAGTAATTAAAATGCTGCAACAAACAGATCTATGAATGGAAAGACATTAAGCAATAAAATAAAGGGTTTGCTCCATGCATCCAACAGACAAGACAAGAACACGATTTTTTGAATGAATTTTTATATTACAGGGCACCTGGGAGGAAAACAAGAAGGTGTATCTAGCTCTCCTCAATGGGATGGGTTCTTTGTAGTCCTCAGCACTTCAGATCTAAGCTTTCTCTCTCTTGTAGGTGTAGAAAACCCAATGCAAAAATGAAGCTCAATGGGAGCAAATGATGGAAAAATGAGACCAAGTGTATAGATCCAGAGTGATCTAGTAGGAAACAAAAGGTGAGGAATGATGGGGAGGAACCCTCCTATTTATAACAAAATATTGGGTCATTCTAGATCTTGGTGCATGATTAAAATAATGTTAACCAAATCTAGATCCACCTTTATGGAATATTTTATTATTATTTGTTGGAGGGAAAGGGTGTTTGACTTGGGTCAAATCCCTTGATTAGTGAAAATAAATAAATAAATGATTTATTTATCTTTTTAAGGAAGTGGTTGGGAGATAATCAAATAAATAATGATTTATTTGATTAATGGTGGGTGATTTGGTCATATTTAACAAGGAATATTATCTAAATAAGAATTAAATAATTATTCCTAGAAAATAATAAGATAACTAAGGGTTTATCTCATTAATTTATTTGTTTTTGGGTTAAACATGACTGGGAATAATAATTAAATTATGGTTTAATTAATTATTCCATGAGGAAAATCAAACAAATATAGGTTTTTTTAATATTTCCTTTTGGGGTTTCCTGTTTGGACCATAAACAACCTAATAAATGTGGTTTATTAAGTTATTTAACATAGTGAAGGCAATTTTACTGAGGGTAAAATTGGTCTTACATGGTGTACTTGGGTCCATCGAATGATGATAGGTTAGATGACCAAAAAATGGTGTAACATCAATCTCTAGTTCCTGAATATGTTCGGTGTTTGATGTACTCATCATGCACACCATAACTTATGTAGGTTTTGAATATTCTTCTACTAACATAGGAGGTCATCCCTGATAACTTCTGAGGAGAGTGGATGGTTTGAATTGACCAGGAGAAAATTCTATGTAAGTGGTGACCACTTATGTACTCGAATTTACCAATGGTAACACGCCATCTAGGGTTCTTATAGCTTTCTTCTCATAATACGTGAGTTGGTCAATATTAATGATTTTTCCTTCACCCAGGAACATCATTACTATGAACACAGAGGATTCTATTGTGGTCATTGCGTACATATATTCCATCCAGGAAGGATGTTATAGTCCAGTTGTGCATCTAAGACTTCAATGTCAATGAGCATAGTCTTTCCTATGATATGCACTGGCACATATTGAAAAAATACCTACCGAGACAGATGGGTGCCCATCATATGCTTTGAGCATGATTCCCAATGGTTTCAGTTATAGTGATCCTAATTTTTTCCAAATTTTTTTAGACATGCTATATGTGGATTCTCCTTCATCCATGATGCAACAATGAATTTTGATGTTTTGGACTTAAACTAGGATTTCGAAAGTGACTAGAGAAGGTAGATGAGGGCTAGATTTTTTTAAGTCAAAGATCATTCGACAAGAATCTGATGGGTTGATCACGCCTAATGCGGGAAGTAAGGATTTACATTAGGTGAGGAAAGATTGCAGGACTTCCAATTCTCACACAGTTGAGGGAGATTGAGCCAAGTCATCCACTATGTTGTAATTGTGATAAAATTTTGAATTATATCTTGTGTGCCTCATGGGTCCTTTTTCCATTTTTGGCATTGGCTCAAGAGGTACCCTAGAGATGGATGCACATTTTATGGGTATGATTGTGCTTCCTCTTGCTGGGCTGGTTTCTGGTGATGCTTTATAAAAAAATTTTTGCATTTGAAATAATAAGTCTTCTCCTCCCATGAATATGTCACAATTTGTTTGAGCATTCCCTTCGGCATCTTCTTGCTGGGATGATTGATGTTGCTGAGTATTTTGCTGGGATGATTAATGTTGGTGGGGAAAATTTTCCTTCATAATTGTAAGTTGTTATTTTTTCTCCCCTTGTCTTCTATTTCCTTGCAGTCTCTTAAACTGAGGGAGCTCAGGATAATGGTGGGTGTAATTACCATAATCCCCACATATGGCACAATGATGATTGGTCCTTATAATGGTCATATTTTTCTGTCTCTAAGAGTTATTGGTTGGCTCCTGGTTTTGACTTCAGTTGGGGTTGCCCCTAGCATGTGATCGTGGCGGGTGTTGTTGATTGTTTCCCCCCTGTCCAGGGCCTTCATTTGTTTTTTTCTTTGGTTTTTTTCCTAAAAATGCTTAGAATATTATTATTATTCTCCTATTCATATGATAGTTTCTATTTAGTTTGGGAGGGTTGCACTAAATTAACCTTTGTGCTTTTTTGCGCTGGTGGTATATTTTGTTGTTGTACACATTCTTGGATCACACTCTTACATAGATGTTCCTAGAGGGGTATTGATTACCCTTAGGGGGAGGGTATGGTCCTGCTTGAGGGATAGGATATTGGTTTTCCCTATTAGTCATGTTCTCCAAAGGTGCAAGTTGACTATGGTAATATCTTGGTTATAACTCATTCTACCGAGTATCATATGTTTTATTATCAAACGAGTATGTAGGATATGGGTGAATATTGATAGATTGAGTTTGGGATAAGGACCATATCAATCTATCAACAATATTTTAATTTCCTGGTACTTCTTTATAAGCTTGCATGCATGGGATGTTTGGAAGGATATGATAGATATATCTAGACTAGGTGTACATGAGTTCTAGTTGTTGGGATTTACCAATGTTGTCTTCCTTATTACCCGGGGATTGTGTTGCCAAATATTTTGAAATTTTTGTTGTGATAGTTTCCAAAAATAAGTCTAGGAGAAATCTATCATCACATTTGCACAATCTATGATGATTATTTTCCATTCATGGATGTGGTAAGATATGTGAATAGCGGTTGTTTGTCTGAAATGGGTGAGGATTTCCATCCCTGAATCATGATGGATAAGGAGATGGAAAAAGGTGAGGAACATTATTGCTAAGTCTCTAAAGGTTATGTGTGTTGCAGATGGCTGGCCAACATACCATTTCTTTGCATGACTTATAAAGGTGTTTTGAAACATTTTTAGTCGAATTGTATCATCTGTGAAAAGTCATTATATGGTTCCCTGGGTTTTTCGCTTGATTTCCTTCAAATTTCAAAATGTTTGAAGGGATATTAGTTGGAATGGGTGGCCAATTATGGTCATGGTTGATAGGGTTATTTGTTAACTTTCTTATATCTCATAGACTCAATGATGCTAAGAAATGTAATTGTGGGTTGTCAACATGGTTTTAATAGGTATGTGCATAGGGATCCTGTGCTGAGATGCTTGAGGAATAGTACCCTGGTGGGTGTTCTGGGGGGTCATATGAGTGCTTCCCTAAGTGGCAGTGTTTGTTGGCCATTGGGGGTTATTACTAGTGTGGTGATTGGTGACCCTTGGGGGGTTCTGATCAAATGTTCCCCGATAAATGAATAACCTATAATGGTGGAGGTGTGACATCCTCTCCTCCCAAATGACGGGAGGCCCAACACTCCTCCCAGAAATGGGGAGAGGTTTAAGAAATTCCTGGATTAACGGAGATTCATTGGGTCCACTATGGTGTCGATTCAATTTATAAATTTGGAGGGGAGAATATTTTTATCAATGAAATATAATCAAATACATAAAAAAAAAAGCAAAAATGAAAAGGTAATTTTTGTTTAGATTAAACTATGTGATGAATTAAGAAAAAAAAAGTTTTTTTTTTTGTTTGTGTATGATACAAATCCTATGTAGACCTGATCATCCTTACTAGTATCAAAGTAACTGGGCCTTTTGGAGATATATTTTGATGTGTATTGGGGCCAACATCTTGAAAGGACTCACTACGCCTTCTAGCAATCGAAGAATCAACTAAGGTAATGGAAATGAGGATCTAGTACTTCCCGCACCATCACCTATAAGGAAAGGAAGCCATAAATTTTGGCCACCAAAGTACCTTTGTCCCACCTGAGAATTTGATTCTTTAGCTTCTTGGTATTTAGTTAGTAGTACCAAGCACTATATGGGTCAGGTAGACCCAAATAGTACCGCACGCACTGGACTTAAGCTGAACCCCCTCTGAATCCATTCTCTATAATTCTTGAGAAATATTTTCCATGGGATGATTGAAGGATTTTAATCTACCTCATTTGCAAACTTCTATGTTTCAAAATATAACATGACCATCGTGGCTTATTAGATTCCTGCCCCCAAAGGTCGTAACCTGAACTATAACTTCTTTTGTGGCCCCTGTGGGGATAATTTAGTGTCTTCATTTTCCTCAGGGTGTGTGATTGTAAGCAAACATAAGCTAAGATCAAAATCTCCAAAAATTGGATGTCTTTTAATGCAAAGCTTACTGATGATTAGTGTGTGGTATATGTGAATAAAAAAATGTGATAAGATGCATATACGTTTTGATCCTTTACTATATGCCTCGAATTACATTGTGTTTTTAATTTTTTCCTCGAAAAAATTTGAATGATTTACGGATAATGGGCCACTTACACTTCTCCTAATTAGACTATGTGGAACTAAAGAGGGATGGTAGTTCAAAGTTCTTTGAGAAAGTGTTCGTATGCAAGCCCAAGTTCACCAAGAGGTGCAACGAAAGAAAATATTACTTTCTTTCTTTACTAACATTTGACCCTAGTCCCAAGCCTAAATGGGAAATGAAAAATAGCTTATTTATTAACAAGACTTGTGGATAATGGGCCACTTAATCCTTGACTAATTAAACTATGTGTTCTACATAAAATTTAACAAAATAGTTTGAAAAATATGTGTGGAATTTGGCCACTTACTCTTCCCCCTAGTTAAGTTATGTGTGTTTTTTCAAATGTAAAAAACAAATAAAACACTATTGGTCTACTAATTATGGGTAGTGCAACATCTAGTCAACCTAGAAGATAGAAAAATGCAGATAAGTGGAGAAAGAAATTCATTATTGGTTTCCAATCACTTGAAAATTTAAAAAAATACAAGGCTCTTTGGTTTTCTAGAATACTGCATGTGTTTTTTAAAGATAGGCATGATGTCACATCTGTCTGAGAGAATGGCCTGTGTTTGAGAAAAATATATATATTTTTAAGATTTTTGCTTCTCATATTGGACAAACAATTTCCTAAATAATTTACAGAAAGGTCCTGAGTACTTTGTATCTTGTTATGCAGAGAGGAGGTCTTGAAAAAAAACCATTAAAACAAGGAAAAGAAAATAGTGGAGTCACCAATCCTGTGGTATTGTTTTTGTCACACTAGTCTACAAGAACATACTTATTTAGCAGTAGGTTTCTTCGTCAAAGGATAGCAGATAATACTATGGTTTTTTTAATGGAAAAAATGAAAACAAATTAAAGAAACACTCATAATGGAAGTAATGCATAAAATAACATAAGCTCAAAAAGAAACACACAAGACAATAAACTCAAATGGAGTTAACAAAACAATACACTAATGGAGAAAAATCCCTTTTATTTTTTTCTCGTAGTAAAAAGAATACAATGCTAACACACTTGTAATGAGTCATTGGCTTCCTTGAAAGCTTCTCCTCCCTCTCTCAAAAGGAATGTGGAGACTATCCAATGGTGGTGTCCTCTCCTTCACTAGTATGTTGGATGGCCAACATGCTAGTCCCTCACTCCTCTTGCTTCAACAATTGAGAGCTGATGTTTTTATGGTAGAAATTTGGCTAGCATAACAAATTTTCATCCTTTTTTCTTCCCATGGCTTGTTTATATAGAAATTTTTGAAATCCTCTTCCCTCTCTTGGCCCAAGAGTGATAATGACTCAGGAGTAGAACATGGTATTCCTTTGAGGGTTTTATATATTTAGTGAGAGATTAAGTCGGCTATCATAATTTATAGATAATGAACTCCCCAAGTGTGGGAAATTGTCCCAGATAGCGAATTTTCACCATCCCCAAGACTACCAAACTATCAAAGAATATGCACAATGCACACAAAACTACTTTGCTGCTCATGCGTGGTCCTCCAATTTCTCACTGAACCTTAAGAAAGTTTTAAATTTTTTAACTTCATAATGTATTTATGCTGGAAAAATATTTATTTTTACCTATTTCTTGACATTTTCCAATATATTTTTCTTGTATTATTTTTTGGTGTTAACACTATGCTAGGGAAATCCTAGTCAAAATAATTCTTCCTTTCAATATTATTATGTGAGACTATTTAGTCTATGAATATACCAAACCTTCCCTCCACACCAAGTCACCCTTCCATATCTTTGACCCTTTTCCAACAACTTGGAATATGCAGCAACATCCAAGAACAAACGACTTTCGGCAATAGTAAAAATTGGAAGACTTATTTCTCCTAAACTAGGGCATTAAAGAGAGAGAGAGAGAGAGAGAGAGAGAGAGAGAGAGAGGAACTATAATTTAATTTTTATTATTCTTCTTAGACATCCCCAAACATGCACTTCTTTGGGCTTCCCGGAAATAGACTTCGAACTCTTTGCCAATTCCAAGAGATATCGAAATTGTTGTGAGATATTGTACTACAAATGAATTCGATTCCGAGAACCCACAATATGTGTGAAGTATCCCCACAAAAATATCGTAACTTTGCATCACTGCAAACAATATAACCTCAAGTACCCACAAGGTATTAATTCCTCCACAAAGCATCATAATAATATAAGTTTAATTCAACACAAAACCATGAAAACTTCTCGGAAACTCTCTAAAGTTCTATGAAAATATTATAAGTGTAACTATCAAAACAAAAAACCATGATATATTCATAATTTTATAATGTATGAAGACATAGCAATATTTTATCCCCATACTGTGTGAAACAAGGATGGAAGGCAGTGACAATGACTCATGAGGATCAAGATGGTTATCTAACAGTCCAAATAAATGTCGAGTAGGTTACATGGAGGGAATTACTTCACTTTTATTATGGTGAATTCAATTTTTACTTTAATTAAATGAGATGCTAACCAAATGTCTACGGTGGACTTCATGAAGTCCCACCTTCAAAGAGAGGACATGGAAAAACTATGGCTTCAGTCAAGTTAGACAAATTATTCCTAAAAAACTAAAGGATACAATAACTTGAGAAAGGAGCAACATGTCCAAGAATCCAGAGATAATAAGCAACCAAAAATAAATAATACAATATTTTCAAATATTGTAATTTTTTTTATTATTCTGATCAAAGGATATTAGCTCGAGTATTATGGTGAACAATTTTTTTGCCCAACTGCGTGGGTTCAAGTCTCTGAAATTTTTTTGCAACTAGCCCATTTCTAGAATTTATGAAATAGTTTTACCTAGTGTAATATTGGCAGCTGATTTTTCAAAGTTATAGATTCTCCATAAATTATTTTTCTGGTTGAAAAATATATTGTGATCATTTTCATGTTGTCATTATATTTTGCAGAAATTTGAATTTTTTAATTAGAGGGTAGAGACAATTGAAAAGTAATTATTTTTTTTAAGGATGGGTGGTATACTATCATCACTCCAATACAAGAGTCTAAAAAGTAATAAAGTCGCATTAATAAGAGTGTCATTAGTGTAGTGGTGGTTTTGGTGGACAAGTGTACCAATCCATCGGTGCTTCGTAGGAGTGATCACTGCCTCCAAGCTATGGTCATAGGTAGAAAATATGGTTAGAAGGTTAGTGAACACATGCTAATATATATAAAAAAATACTAAATTATGGAATGAAGTATGCATATAAGGAGATAAAACACAACTAAAAAAAAAAAAAAAAAAAATTCACAATGAGTGAGATGTGAAAATAATGAAAACAATGGAATAAAATTCCCCTCTTATTAACCGCTATTAGTAAGAAAGATAAAATGTTACACTCTTGCCAAAAAATCCTTATAAAAATGGAGTTGTAAGAGCCAGTGAAAGGAATTTTTTACCCTTTACCTGATGTCGCAAGGTCTCTCTCTCTTCTCCAAAGGATTTAAGTTATTGGGTGGCCAACAACTGAACCCTCACTGAAATGCTACTCTAGATTCCACACTATTGGCCTGCTCATGAGCAATTTGGCTAGCATAACAATGTGTTTCATTTTCTTCATCTCATGGTGGAAATTTATAGGCACATTCAAATGCTTCTTCCCTCCCTTAGTACACTTGTGGATGGTGACCCAAGATAGAGGGTTGATTCCTTTGTGTGCCCACTTTATTCCTTTGTGTACTCACTTGAGGTCCTAAGGTGGCTTATGTTGCTATCCTTGGGTAGCCTCAAGTGGAGGATAATTTCTTGAAGTGTGTCAAGTGGTCTCGGAAAGTGACTTCCGCCACTCCCAGGACCACATGGATTTTTGAGGGAAATACGCTTAGACAAACACACCTATCAAAGGAAAATGCATGCAACACACATTTTTCATGTGTCTCTGGTGCACAATTTTGATTTTTCCCTCTTGAACATAGAAAACTTTAAAACTTTTAAAATCCTCTAATGCTCCCCAGCCCTGTAAATCCTTCTTCCTAACATTTAATAATTTCATTTTTTCTTGTACAATTTTAAAATGATAATAGTTGCCCCTTAATTTGTGAGGTCTAGGAAGAACTACATAGCCAAAATAAATTATAGTTTCTTTTTTGTGTACTATGGGAAGAGAGACCGAGACATGTGTACAAGAGTAGAGGAGCGAACATGTTCTATCAGAAACTTACAAGAACTAGTATGATACAATAAATACAATTTTTCAGCGAGGCGGGCATGTTCCATGCTCATAATTATTTTTCTAGATAAACACATCTATGTGATGGATGAATGTTCTGTCTGTGTCACTGATCCGATAGTGATCTGCTGATTTGGTTGATGATGACGATTTTTGATGCCCTCAGGGGTACTTTTTCTTTGAAAATAGGTTGAATGTGGTACCCACATGTGTAATATTGATATCGCATATAAATTCTCATTGAACGCATGGGTGTATGACTGGGACCTTCCCATGTAAGCATTGCTGAAAGAGATGCCTATAATAGCACAGGTATTTGACGAATCTGAACAAAGTTCAATGGTTATAATGTACGATACCATATTGACAGGAAAGGTTGTGTCATAGTCGAATTTCGGGAGGATCAATGACATCTATGGCCAATGATGATTCCCATAATGCCACTCGAGGATGCCCCTATTGTGGCGAGGAGCCATTCAAGGTACTGCTTCCTTTTTGGAGAATGGGTGTTGAAGTAAAAAAAAAGGAAGCCTCAACCGAATGAGAGGGCTAGGGTCTTGGATTTGATAGGTTTAACATAGGCATGATGGTGTGGGGTGAATAAAAACTGGTGATGGGAATTGAGTGGCCTAAGGTCATATCATAAAAAAGCAGTGTGGCAACAGTCATAACTATTTCTCATGAGGAAATCCCTAGAGTCGATAGGACGTCTAGGGTGGGTACATGTTGGTTATGAATTTCATGGTGGCTATGCATGAAAGGTGTGATGCTCTGACCAAGGGTGACTAGGGACATCTTCCATGGAATAAAAATGGAAGGATGAGTGGGGGATTATTCTCCATTTGAGATCTTTGTAAAGTTGAAAAAAGAATGAAACAATGGGATTGGATTGTACAAAACACAGAGATGGGTGCCCCAAAACATGAAAATGTTCACTCATTGATGATGAGAGGAGGGTTTTTTTTGCTGAGGGTGGTGGCCCCATTGGTTGGTTTCTTGTGCGGGGATGATGAAGAGGATGGAAAATATCGCAGATGGGCTTTGATTATGGAGGGATGGTAGGCGAAATATGAGACGTGGTGGTATGTATTCGATGTGCTTGCAAGAAATGGTAGTCCGGGAAAGGGGTTTTATTTTCATATGGTAAAAATTGAATTCATGCATGGTGGATGAATGGGCATGAAGTGCTTCCCGGACTGAGGTGGTATGGTCATGGATGTAATATCCCAGATCTGGAATAGCACAACAAGCCTACCAAAATAACACACTCCTGGGAGATTGATGTACAGAAATGAGTTTAAAACCCTTGGATCCCTTAGATCAGTAGTCCTGGGGTCTAGATCCAAAAGGGTAGCAAAAACAAATCAAACTAGTTGTGTTAAACATATCTCCCACCACCTAGTCTAGCTGAAAAACAACCTACAAGAGGGGCTGCATCTATGCACAAAAAACTGCCTCAGAAATAATGTAGTCTTGGAGAGTATGAGCAGGATGGCATCAAATATGATTAAATTATGAATGTACAATAGAAAATCAGAATTATAATGAAACTCTTTCAGTATACAGTAGAATACATGAGGTAATAGAGCAAGAAATCCTTAGAAAAGAGAGCTACAACACATATATATCTGCAAAAATGGCTCAACAGTGTTATTTTAAGGAGTTTCAATAGCTAAATATTACAACTTAGATCAAGGATAGATCTGTGGACAAAACATCGGATCTATTTCAGATCTAGAAACCAGATAGTCTTATTTACAAGATCCCCTTAGGGTTTTGACCAAATCATGCATAAACAAGAGTAGATCTGAGTTTCAAGATGCAGATCTATAAAATGATACAGTAATTTCTGAATATAACATTACATTACAATAGATCAGATCTAAACAAAACATGGATCAGCAAGCTAATCCATGGATCACCAAAGTGGAAGGCAAAGCCCAGCACCAGAGAACTCTCATCAAAACTGTGATCAAAACACCATGAAGAAACTCATATCAAAATAACGTAGTTCCTCAATGGAAAAAACGATGTAGCTTAAATGACATAAATGGCCAACTTCCAAGTTACATATCTGAAGTGCAAACGGGAGAGGCACTCTTCTAGGAGGTTAAAGGACACACTCCATGATAAGAGGCTCCCAAAACAAGCTAGATCTTTGTAGATTTAGAATCCCACTTGCTGCAGCTTGCAAAAGCAGACAAACCCTCACTAGATATGTGCTACAATTGGAAGTAGAGCTTGGCCTCAAGCCTGATAGTGGATCAAATCAGCAAATACTCCTCCAAGAATACTGAAAGGAAGAGGTTAAATCCCTACATAGGAACTCCAAGTGCTAAGCAGCACAATCCTCCACTAAACAGTAGAGAATAGTATTTGTCTAAGAAAACAAGATACTCAGAAATACAATTAATCAACATGCCTCTCTTGTTGCCATCCCCTTCCTTTTATAAGATGAAAGACTTTGCAAACCCTAAACCATCTTGATGAGTTAGCTCCTTTCACATGAGGGGCCTCCTTCTAGAACTACATTGTCCCTTCATGAGATACATTGAACCTAGACAGTGTTGTAGATTTGGTCAAGGTTGACCTAGTCCCATAGCTCAAACCCCTTTCACACCTACAAGTGATTTATTTACATGGCCCTGATTTATCTGTGTTCACATGGGCATTGATTTATTCAGTCTTTTTAGGAATTTTACATGTCCTCCTTTATTCATTTATTCATGCTACATAAATTAAAACAAAAATGAATATTCCTCTTAGCTCAAGCTAAGTAGGAATATTACAGTCCTCCCCTCCAAAATGTTTCTTATCCTCAAGCAACTGATAGGGTAAGAGTTGTAGTCCTTCTCCTCCTCCATTGATGGCATCATCAAGGATCAAGTTCTCATCATAAGCCAAGTGCTCAACAAGCCAATACATCATGAATTGTTCTACCAAGGCCAACATAATATGTGTATAGTCTAGCCCTTCAGGAGTGAAAAAATCAACAGAAATAAACATGGTTGAAGCATTGCTACATTGCTACATCTAAAACATGTATCATGAAGTACAGGTAGAAGTTCCAAACCATGTGGTACATATACACTGCCCATCCTCTATCCATACAACCCCATAAACAATACAACTATATCATCCAAGTATGGAAGCATGACTACATATATGCAAATTGAAATCTGCAGTTGAGGAGGTGGGTCAAAATCCCACATGTGATGGTAGCACAGTGCATCTCTTGTATTCATTAGATCTAGGTGTGGCAAGTGGCATTCCCACCACACTTTTGCTACATGAGTCACCTTAATATGGCTGAAGGTGTTACATAATTTTGGTGCCTTTGGGAAGCACCCATCATGAAAAGGAATCTCCCTTTGCACAACAAGGGAGTGGCCAAGTTCAGAATTTCTATCGGCCCCCAACAAGCTATGAGATCCACATGATCTCTCACTCCATTTAGGACTCTTATCCTATAAAAACATGGAAAAGGAATTTAATAGATCATAAAATACAACTTTCTTGGCATGATCAAATCCTTTACCATCATAGTCCTTCACACACATGGAGTTGTGCATGAGCATTCCCCTCCTCTCAAGCAAAGGAACAGCTGGCTGAGATGACTCTTGCAAATATTCCATTGGCTGTCCCAATCCTCCATAGCTATTGCAATCTTGAAAGTGCTGATGTAAGTCCTCTCTCATGTCTTCCCAATCAAAACTCTTCATGATTAGGGTATAAATATTCATTGAATACATATGGTTGAGGAATAATTCTTCATATGCTCCTTGTAGGATCTTCTGCTTGAGCTTGGAAGCTCTCGCCAAGAAGACCTTACCATGATAATAGATGACTCCACCTTGGAATAAGTAGCCCTCTTCTTGCTGCATGCCATCTAGTATCATACCTGTGTGGAGATCTTCGGAATAATCTACAAGCAGTTGAGATTTCCAATAAAGATCCGCACTGCTCAACAATGACAACACTGCTAATACATCCATGGAAGTGCTAGTCATGTTGTTGATTTCCCTTTTGACATTACACATGCAAAAATTGTTTGTTAGAAGGCTGATCCTCCCATTCTTCTCCTCCCACAGCACATATTCAGAAAAGTGAGAGGGTGATAGTGATACAAGAAGAAGATCCTCCTCATCCTTGGGTTGTTCCAAGCCTCCCAGCACTGTAACTTGGTCTCTCATTGCTCCAGTCCTTCCCAAAACTAGATTTGGATCAACACTTTGTGGAGCCTTCCCCACAAGATCTGAATCTGATGGAATTCCAGGTGGCTTTCCATGAGATAATAATGTCCCTTGCAGCATCCTCATGAATATGAGAGAAGGAATTGTGAGATCCCTTCTTCCATTACAAAAATACATCTCTCTTGTTTTTGTAGAAGTACTAGGTGAAGGATAAGTATGCATGCCTTGAATCATTTATGGTTTCCAACTCTTGAAGTCCACCCACTCCATTTGCAAATCCCTCCAATCAATGGTAGCCTTCCCCAAGGCAATCAACCATTGGACACCCAAGATGATGCTGGTGTCTGGTATGTCAACTACAAATAAGTGATCCACCAAAGTGTAGGATCCCATAGTGACAGAGAGAAATGGAACATATTTCATGCATTGCATGGTCCTATCTCCTGGGACCAAAACAAAAAATCCCTCAAAATCATCAGTAGGGATTGCCCTCTTTTGCATAAGATGAGAATCAATAAATTTGTGGGTTGCCCCACTGTCAATCAGGACAGATACTCTCTAGTTCATGATTGAACCTTGTACTCTTAGGGTCAAGTACTTGGGCACTCCTCTTAGAGATGTAAGAGTCCCACTCATTGGATAAAATGCACCCTTCACATCTCTAGATGATTTTTTGTCTTCCTTGTCATCATCAGCATTGTGACCCCTCCTGGGTTCATCATCTTCATCTTCCTCCTCAAGATCTGAGAATACTTCTATGTGGTGTTCTTTTCCTGCAACACATATATGTCCCGATGCCCATGACTCTTGGCAAGTGAAACACAGTTTATTTTTCCTCAATTCCCTCCTGAGATCAATATCAAGAGGCTTATTCAAAGAGCTCTCCTTGGGAGGAGCAGATTTTCCATCCTTCCCCTTAGAAGAGTGAGGGGCCTTGCTTTGGAAAGTTTCCTTTGCTTTTGGCAAGGTATCTTGGAGGTCTCTAGCCCTCTCAATGGCATCATGAAAAGTGATGGGCTTGGTAGATTTAACCAACCCATGCAAAGGTTCCTCCAGGCCATCGATGAGCATGTAGACTCTCCTTGCTACAGACAGATCAGGGACCATGATTGATAATCTCAGAAACTCAGAGATATAAGTCTTTGCATCCCCTGATTGTTTCATCTTTGCAAGGCTTATGAAGGGTGTTTCAATATCCTTCCTATCAAATCTCTCCATCAGTCTTCTATTAAACTCTGTATATGTAGTCACATTGATATGTCTCAATGTAGACAACCCATGGAACCACCAATTGTGTGCTTCACCTTCAAAGTGTAGTGCTGCAATATTGATGGCTTTAGTCTCAAGGACTTTGTTCAAATGGAAGTAAATATCCAGCTTTTCTACCCATGCCTTGGAAAAACTGGAGGATGATCCATAAAGCCTGGGCAAAAATAATATGCCCATAGAGTGGTGTATATCCTGATGATGAAAGAACTCACCATCTCTAAACTGTTGCCTTGGTCTTCTTCTGTACTTGAGGTGACAAAAGTCTTGGAAACTCAAGTTATCCTTGAATCTCTGACTTTGGGAATCATACTCCACAAAGTAATATTCAATATAAGCTTTTTCTTTTGGTCTTTAATTCTCCATAGCCAAGAAGGTAGGCATCATGGAGCCTTGTGTAGCTTGTGGAGCTTGTGGCAAATCCATTGGTTGATCAGTCCTATGATGAGACATGTCAGATCTTTCTCCTGGATGAAATCTCCCAAGAGATTCCCTCATTTTTTCCAACCTCATCTCCTTGATATCTATGGAAAGACATTTCATCGCCACCAAAAGAGTTCTTGCAAACTCTTCTACTTCTTTATCATTTACAGCTTTAGGGGCTTTACCCTTGTCTTGACCCTTGTCAGGATCATCAGTAGTGTAATCAAACTTCTTGTGACTTCTATTTTGATACCTCTTCTCCCTCTCAGTAAGAGGGTCATATTCTTCTTAATCCAACATGGATTGTGCTCCAAGGCAAGAACAGGTTGTGCCAAGAAAGGAGCTCTGATACCACTGTAATATCCCAGATCTGGAATAACATAGCAAGCCTACTGAAATAACACACTGCTATGAGATTGATGTAAAAAAATGAGTTTAAAACCCTTGGATCCATTAGATCATCAAATCTGGGGTCTAGATCCAAAAGGGTAGTAGAAACAAATCAAACAATGTGTGGTAAACAGATCTCCCACCACCTAGTCTAGCTGAAAAACAACCTACAAGAGGGGCTGCAGCTATTCACAACAAATTGCTTCAGAAATAACGTAGTCTTGGAGAGTATGAGCAGGAGGGAATCAAATATGATTAAATTATGAATGTACAATAGAAAATCAGAATTATAATGAAACTCTTTCAATATACAGTAGAATACATGAGGTAATAGAGCAAGAAATCCTTAGAAAAGAGAGCTACAACACATATATATTTGCAGAAATGGCTCAAAAACGTTATTTTAAAGTGTTGCAATAGCTGAATATTACAACTAAGATCAAGGAAATATCTATGGAAAAAACATAATATCTATTTCATATCTGGAAACTAGATAGTCTTATTTACAATATCCCCTTGGGGTTTTGACAAAATCATGCATAAATAAGAATAAATCTGAGTTTCAAGATGCAGATCTGTAAAATGTTGTACTAATTTCTAAATATAACATTAAATTACAATAGATAAGATATAAATAGAACATGGATCAGCAAGCTAATCCATGGATCACCAAAGTGGAAGGCAAAGCCTAGCACCAAAGATCTCTCATCAAAACTGTGATCAAAACACCATGAAGAAACTCATATCAAAATAATGCAATTCCTAAATGGAAACAATGTTGTAGCTCAAATGACATAAATGGCCCACTGCCAAGTTATATATATGAAGTGAAAACAGGAGAGGCACTCTTCCAAGAGGTTAAAAGACACATTCCATGAGAAGAGGCTCCCAAAACAAGCTAGATCTCTGCAGATCTAGAATCCCACTTGTTGCAGCTTGCAAAAGCAGACAAAACCCCACTAGATCTGCACTGCAATTGAAACTAGAGCTTGGCCTCAAGCCCAATAGTGGATCAAATCAGCAAATACTCCTCCAATAATCCTTAAAGGAAGAGGTGAAATCCCCGCATAGGAACTCCAAGTGCTAAGCAGCACAATCCTCCACTAAACAACAGAGAATAGTATTTGTCTAAGTAGACAAGATACTCAGAAATATAATCAGTAAACAACCCTCTCTTGTTTCCTTCTCCTTCATTTTATAATATGAAAGCCTTTGCAAACCCTAAACCACCTTGGTGAGTTATCTCCTTTCACATGAGGGGTCTCGTTCTAGAACTGTGTTGTCTGTTCATAAGATACATTGAACCTAGGCAACACTGTAGATTTGGTCAAGGTTGACCCAGTCCCACAACTCAAACCCCTTTCACACCTACAAGTGATTTATTTACATGGCCCTGATTTATCTGTGTTCATATGGGAATTGATTTATTCAGTCTTTTTAGGAGTTTTACATGTCCCCCTTTATTCATTTATTCATGCTACAGAAATTAAAACAAAAATGATATTCCTCTTAGCTCAAGCTAAGTAGGAATATTACAATGGCATCATGATTTTTATAATGTGTGGTCCACTTTGAGTGATGGATGCCATGGAGGGGAGGCTTTACTGACCAACAAGGATGTCTATCATTGTGCAAGGAGGGGATATGGTAAACATGGTAGGTTGTTCAGAACCTATGGTTGATTTCTTGTGTAGAAATGATGTCAGGATATGAAGAGTTTCTCTAGGGCCCTATCATGTTGGGGGTAGAATAATACCTACTATGGAATGATCAGTGCATGAAGCAATGGGTGGTTTGTACAATACCTACAACAAAATACCCCAAGTGAAAGCATATTTCTCATTCAAATATAATTGAAAACATGTGCTAAATGAACAAAATATAAGAGAGGGCATACCTGTCAGCCCTGAAAAAATTATTTTTTTGAAGGTGTGAATGTGTGGAGCCTCCTTTGGGTGTTATGAGGTGTTTCTCACTATGTTTCTTTTTATTATGAAATTGGGCCCTCTGAGCTCTTGTTATGGTCATTCAAACAATCTGAAAAGGGTGACATATAGGCCAATATTGCTCATTTCATATCATTTGTGACATTTGAGTGTTTGATTGTGTGAGAGGTCAGAGACTGTTGTGGAGCTTTTCTTGTCATTGTGGTCAACTTGTGCACTTGAGACTTGCACTACTAGAGCCAGATACGCCCCATAACATACTGCATTTAATTTTTTCAATACGACTTGGCCAGGGTTAGTAAAAAATGGGTTTGTACAGAACCCAGGAAGGTTTTTACCTTGACCGCGTGGGTGATCAAGGTACAAGGGTGAAATTTGCGTGCGCAAATGAGGTTTTGCATGAAAATTTTATGCCTGTCATGGCTTTGTGTGCATGACCTCCATACCTATCTGAGATATAGGTGTGCAGTCAGCGCACCTCTTTTGGAAACAGACACTCTAAAAGGAAAAAGTTGTTTTTTGGAAATTTTTCAGTTTTTTGGTGCTTTTGATGTCACTAATATGTGTATGTTTGGTGACATGATGCTTTCAAGGGAGAGAGACTAGCCTGATCTACAGATAACTGCAGAATGAGATTCCAACACCCGCCAGTAGTTGGTGTGATGGGGTTTCTCAATTTTCTTGAGAATGACCTTTTTTGATCATAGGATCGGTTACTAAGCTACCTCGTCTGCTACTAGAATAGGCAGCGTAGGGTTACGGTGTTGATATAGTGTGGCTTGAATATCCATCCAGAGATGGATATATACTTCATGATAGAACTATTGCCTCAGGGTGAGGCACTTCCATACTTTCTTCCTACAGGGAGGGTTGACCTTTGACAATTTGCCTAGATTCATTGTGGTCATGTGTCTCTCATGGAGGGGTTGATTCTGATTGAGCCAGTGACATATTTGGCCGATCAGTGTGCTCTAGCCATGATTTTGTGACTGATGGTGTATTCATCACCGCATAAGGTGTCGAGACCACAGATAGGTGTCTTGCGTCATTTGAGGGTCATGCACTTCTTTGATATTTTTGGTCACTTCTATGACGAGATGTGTAATATTCCAAATTTGGAATAGCACAGCAAGCCTATTGAAATAAAGCAGTCCTGGGAGATTGATCCACAGAAATGATTTTACAGCCCTTAGATCCCTTAGATCAGCAGATCTAGAGTCTAGATCCAAAAGGGGATAAAAAACAAATCAAACTAGGTGTGGTAAACAGATCTCCCACCACCTAGTCTAGTTGAAAAACACCCTACAAGAGGGGTTGCAACTATGCACAACAAACTGCTTCAAAAGTAACATAGCCTTGGACAGTATGAGCAGGAGGCCATCAAATATGATGAAATTAGGAGTATACAGCAGTAAATCAGAATTACAATGAAGCTCTTTCAATATACGGTAGGATATAGGAGACAATAGAGCAAGAAATTTTCAGAAAAGAAGGCTGCAACACATATATAAAATGAAAAATGGCTTAGCAGCATTATTTTGGGGAGTTATAGTAGCTGAATATTACAACTTAGATCTAGGACAGATCTATGGACAAAACATCATATCCATTTCATATCTGGAAACTAGATAGTCTTATTTACAAGATCCCCTTGGGGTTTTGACCAAATCATGCATTATAAAGAGTAGATTTGAGTTTTAAGTTGCATATCTGAAAAATGCTTTAGAAATTTCTAAAGATGACTTTACATTATAATAGATCAGATCTAAATAGAACATGGATTATCAAGCTAATCAATGGATCACCAAAGTGAAAGGACAAGCCCAGCACCTGAGATCTCTCATCAAAAATAGGATCAAAACACCCTGCAGAACCTCTAATGAAAATAACACAGTTCCTCAATGAAAACTGTGTTTTAGCTTGAATAAAAATGATGGTATAATGCCAAGGTACAAATCTAAAGCGCAAACAATGGATGCACTCTTCCAGGAGGTTAAAAGACACACTCCATGAGAAGAGGCTCCAATACAAGCCAGATCTATGAAAATCTAGAGTTCCACTTGTTGCAGCCTACAAAAGAAAGAAAAACCTCACTGGATCTGCGTTGCAGCTGGACGTAAATATTGGCCCAAAGCCTGATAGTGGATCAAATCAGAAAATACTCCTCCAAGAATCCTCAGTGGAACAGGTGAAATCCCTGCATAGGAAATCAAAGTGCTAAAACATGTAGCATGAGGCTCATAGAGAAGTTCCAATCCATGTGGTACATACAAACTATCCATACTTCCTCCATAGAACCCCAAAAATAGTAAAACTATATCATCCAAGTATGGAAGAAAAACTACATATATGCAAACATAAATTTGTCCTTGAAGAGGGGGGTCAAATTCCCACATGTGATGCTAGCGCAATGCACCTCTTTCCTACATTAGATCAAGGTGTGGCAAGTGGCATTCCCCCCACACATTTTTTGCATCATTTATCTCAACATAGCTGGAGATATTAGATATGTTTGGTGCCTTTGGGAAGCACCCATCATGAAAAGGAATCTCCCTTTGAACAACAAGGGAGTGGCCAAGTTCAAAATTTCTATTGGCCCTTAAAAAACTATGAGATCCATACGATCTCTCACTCCCTTTAGGAGTAATAGCCTAAAAAAAAATGGTAAAATAATGTGAAAAATCAGAAAATAGATCTTACTTAACATGATCAGATCCTTTACCATCATAGTTCTTCATACACAAGGAGTTGTGCATGAGAATTTCCCTCCTCTCAAGAAAAGGAAGAACTGTTGAGATGACTCTTGCAGAGATTCCATTAGCTGCCCCAATCCTCCATAGTCAATGCACTCTTGAAAGTGCTAATGTAGGTCCTCTCTCATCCCCTCCCAATCAAAGCTCCTCATGATCAGGGTGTAGATCTTCATGGGATGCATATGGCTAAGAAGGAATTCCTTGTGTGCCCTCTGTAGTATCTTTTGTTTGAGCTCATAAGCTCTAGACAAGAAGATCCTACCATGAAAGTAGATGACTTCCCCTTGGACTAAATAGCCCTCTTCTTGCTGCAGGTCATCTAGTATCATACCGGTGTGGAGATCTTTCGAATAGTCTATAAGCAGTTGATATTTCCAGTACAAATCCACACTGCTCAACAAAGATAATGCTGATGATACCTCCATGGAAGTGTCTGTGATGCTGCTGATCTCTTCTCTTACATTTCAAATACCAAATATGTGTGTTGGAAGGCTGATCCTCTCATTATCCTCCTCCCACACCACAGATCTAGAAAAGAGAGAAGGTGATAGTGATACAGTGAGAGGATCCCCCTCACTCTTGAGCTGTCCCAAGCCCTCTAGCACTGTAGCTTGGTACCCTATTGCTCCAATCCCTCCTGGATCTAGATTTGGAGCAGCACTTTATGATACCTCCCCCACAAGATCTTAATCTGGTGGCCTCCTAGGTGGTTTTCCACTAGATAGGAATGTCCCATGCAAAAATCTCATGAACATTAATGAAGGGACTGTCAGATCCTTTTTTCCACTATGAAAATCCATGTCTTTTGCCTGTGTGGAAGTGCTAGGTGAAGGATAAGTATGCATGCCTTGGATCATTTGGGGCTTACCACTATTCATTTCCACCCACTCAATCTGCAAAGCCTTCCAATCAGTGGTGACCTTCCCCAATGCAATCAACCATTGTACACCCAAAATGATATTGGTGTCTGGTATCTCAACTACAAAAAAGTGATCCACCAAAGTGTAGGACCCCATAGTAACTGAGAGTGATGGAACATATTGCATACATTGCATTGCCCTATCTCATGGGACCAAAAAAAAGAATCCCTCAAAAGTATTGGTAGGGATTGCTCTCCTCTACATAATATGAGCATCAATAAAGTTGTGGGTTGCCCCACTCTCAATCAGCATAGATACCCTCTGATTCAGGATTGAACCTTGTACTCTCAGGGTCAAGTACTTAGGAACTCCTCTCAACGATGCAAGAGTTCCACCTATTGGAGCAAAGGCTCCATCCCCATCTCTAGATGGTGTTGGATCTCCCTCCACATTATCAGCGTTGTGACCCCTCCTTGGTTCATCATCTTCATCTTCCTCCTAAAAATCTGAGAAGACTTCTATGTAGTGTGCTTTCCGAGCAAAACAACTATGTCCAGGTGCCCATGACTCTTGGAAAGTGAAGCATAGTCTCTTTTTATCATCTCCCTCCCGAGTTCAATATCAAGAGGCTTCTTCAATGAGCTCTACTTGGAAGGAGGAGATTTCTCTTCCTTCCCTTTAGAAAAGTGAGGTGCCTTACTCTGGAAAGTTGTCGTTACTTTTGGCAAGGCATCTTGGAGGTCTATAGCCCTCTCAATGGCATCATGCAAAGTGGTGGGCTTGGTATATTTAACCAACCCATGCAAAGGTTCATCCAAGTCATCGATGAACATGTACACCCTCCTTGCTGCAGACAGATCAGGAACCATAACTGATAATCTCAAAAACTCACAGATATAGTTTTCTTCATTCCTCGATTTCTTTAACTTTGCAAGGCTCATGAAAGGTGCTTCTAGATCCTTTCTGTCAAACCTCTCCACCAATATTCTAGTGAATTCAGAGTATCCAGTCACATTGGCATGGCCCAATGTATACAACCCATGGAACCACCAATTGTGTGCTTCACCATCAAAGTGCAGCGCTGCAGTCTTAATGGCTTCACTCTCAGGGAATTTTTTCAACTGAAAGTAGATGTCCAACTTCTCTACCCATGCCTTGACTGAACTAGTGAGTGAACCATCAAAATTGGGCAAAAATAACCTGTCAATAGAGTGATGTCTATCATGATTATGGAAGAACCCACCATCTCTATACTGCTGCCTTGGTCTTGTTTTCTCCTTGAGGTGACATAACTCTTGGAAACTCAAGTGGTCTCTGAATCTCTGATTCTGAGATTCATATTCCACAAAGTAGTCTTCAAAGGATGCTTTATCTTGTGGTCCTTCATTCTCCGCAACCAAGAAGGTAGGTATCTGCTCAACTTAGTGTTCCTAAATTGAGGTCATAAATTATCAACCAGGGCTAGTAAACTACTGAAGTGAGCTGCACTATATGTGCCTAGGTATCTGTTTCTCACTACGTTGTGTTTAGTGTTTTTATGATGTTTTTGGTTTTGTGGTTTTGTGTTAAGAAGGAAAACAACTAAATGTTGATAAAGAACAGTTTTTGGTCACACTAAAAATAGAGCAAAACCTATTCTAAATTATGTGTGGCATTCAGAAAATGCAAAACTTGACAATAACTAATAACATGAATTCAGTAAATCATAACATAAACTCAATAACTCATAACATAAACTCAATCCAATTCATTCATTAGGAATATGTTGGAATAGCTTGAGAAAAGGATGAGTTGAATGCAGTGAGGTTCTAAGTAAACAACAACCTACAATGTCATAGAGAAGATCTTATCCATGGCTAGAAATCTGTTGGAATACATTTGGAAAAGATAGTCTGCAACACAATGAGGAAATATACCTTAAATTAACCTATGATACTGAAAATATTCCATTCTGCAACTTAAATTGTCACTACTAAACCTTATTCATAAATTAGAAGTCTTTTGGAATAGTTTTGGGAAAAAGGCTATTTGCACAATTGTAAGAGATTGCAGAACAGTCAAGGCCCTGAACTGATATCACTAATTCCTGTCCATATGGTGATATGATGGAAGAGATTAATAACAAGAGTAGTTTTGTAAATAATGAAGGCCTTAGTCTAATAGAACAAAACCATCATGCAACTAACTAATGAAACTCGAAATACATTAAGCAAAACTGAACAAGAATGCAATCAATCAAACTTGAAACACAGTAACCACAACTGAACTAGAATGAAATTAATCAAGCTTGAAATACATTAAAAAAAATAAAACTAGAATTCCATTAACCTCTGGAGTGTTACAACTGAGCTAAAATACAACTAATCTCTAAAATTATACAGCCCTATCTCGTTCAATATGAGTGATATTTTGGAACAGTTTGTAAGAAAAAGTCTGGCTGTATTGTAAATAACATAAAACATAAAGTTCCGAAAAATGCAACTAATTCCTAAAATGCTACATTCATATCCCGTTCAATGTTAGTAATGTTTTGGAATAATTCGTAAGAATAAGACTAGCTGTAGCATTCACTACAAGTGAGTATAAAAACACAAAGTTCAGAAAATTGCTTAAACTAGGAATGAAAAAAAAGGCTAAAGTTACTTATCTAAACCATATGAACAAAATCTTGTCGGGCAGTAGGGGCCCTCTAGCACCAAATTAGCATACAAATCTCCTTAAGATTGACTCAGATCTTGCAATAAAGCGATTCTTCTTTCATTAAAAGGGAAAAATACTTTAAAACTGAGTATTACGGTCTTCTGAGATCTAGCAACAAAACAAAATCTAGCTAGCCGTTTCTTGGTCTCCCAAGTCATTCTTATAAGAAAATTACATAACTGCCCTTGAGATAAAACAGGAATAAATGTCTTTCCCAAATAAAATCAAACTAGAACTCTAGTGGTGGTCTCGTACTATGATTAAGGACATCTGTACATTCCTTGTCCTATTAGAAGTCTATCTCTTAGTTTTGGTTTCCCACGTGCATAACCACCTGTAGAATTCTACTCAGACTTCGTAGGGAGAAAGGAACGATGTGGATGAAGTCTGGAATTTACCCATATGCGTTTTTCTTTGAGGTGACACCTGGAACCTATGAAAAAATGAAGACAACTGTGGAATCGGCAACTAGCTACAGAATGGATGCATTCTGTAGCTAAGTCTAGTCAAAAATTACTACAACAACAAACCATGAAAGTGTAGCAAGTTAGTCATTATATACATTCTTAAAGCAGCTTTAATTAATACTATTGATCATTTAAGCCTGTAATTGATAAGGAACAAAGGAAATGAAGTGAAATGTGGTGAAATAAAAGGACATCTTTGGAGCTCAATAGTAGGCATAGTGGAGCATTGTGAAGCTTGGGGGGCTTATGGCTAGTTCACTGGTTGACCAATCCAGTGATGAGACATGTCAGATATTTCCCCCAAATGAAATCTTTCAGGAGATTCCCTCATTCTATCCATACTCATTTCTTTGATCTCTTTTTCAAGATCTTGCATGGCCACCAAAAGAGTTCTTGCAAAATCTTCTCCTTCTTTGTCATCTGTAGTTTCAAGGGCTTTACCCTTGTCTTACTCATTAGTAGTGTAATCAAACTTCTTGTGACCTATTTTCTGATACCTCTTCTCCCTCTCAGTAAGATTTTCATCTTATTCTAAATGAAACATGGCTATGGTGCTCCAATGAAAGCACAGGTTGTGCCAAGAAAGGAGCTCTGATACCACTGTAATATTCCAAATCTGGAACAGCACAGTAAGCCTGCTGAAATAATTCACTCCTAGGATATTGATGCACATAAATGATTTTATATCCCTTGTATCCCTTAGATCAGTAGATCTAGGGTCTATATCCAAAAGGGGAGAAAAAAAAAATCAAACTATGTGTGGTAAATAGATCTCCCACCGCCTAGTCTAGTTGAAAAACACCCTACAAGAGGGGTTGTAGCTATGCACAACAAAATGCTTCAGAAATAACACAGTATTTGAAAGTATGAGCAGGAGGCCATCACATGAGATCAATTTATGAATGTAAAATAGAAAATCATAATTACAATGAATCCCTTTCAATATATAGTAGAATACAGGAGATAAGAGAGCAAGAAATATTTAGAAAAGAAGGCTGCAACACATATATAAAATATAAAATGGCTCAACAACATTATTTTAAGGAGCTGCAGCTACTGAACATTACATCTCAGATCTAGGATAGATCTTTGGACAAAACATTAGATCCATTTCAGATCTGGAAACTAAAAAGACTTATTTACAAGGCCCCCTTGGGGTTTTGACCCAATCATGCATTGCAAAGAGTAGATCTGAGTTTTAAGCTATAGATCTTAAAAATGCTTCAGAAATTTCTAAAGATGACTTTACATTAAAATATATCAGATCTAAATAGAACATGGATCATCAAGCTAGTCCATGGATCACCAAAGTGAAAGGCAAAGCCCAACACCAGAGATCTCTCATCAAAAATGGGATCAAAACATCCTGTAGAACCTCTAATGAAAAAAATATAGTTCCTCAATGAAAACTGCATTGTAGCTTGAATAAAAATGATGGCCTGATGCCAAGATACAAATCTGAAGCTCATACAGTGGATGCACACTTATAGGAGGTTAAAAGACACTCCATGAGAAGAGGCTCCAATTCAAGCTAGATCTCTCCAGATGTAGAGTTCCTCTTTCTATAGCCTAAAAAAGCAAGCAAACCCTCACTAGATCTGCATTGCATTTGGAATTAGAGCTTTGCCCAAAGCCTGATAGTGGATCAAATGAGCTAATACTCCTCCAAGAATCCTCAATGGAAGAGGTGTAATCCCTGCATAGGAACTCCAAGTGCTAAGCAGCACAATTCTTCAATAAATAGTAGAGAATAGTATTTTTATAAATAGAGAAGATACTCAGAAATATAATAAATCAACAACCTTCTCTTGCTGCCTTCCCCTTCCTTTTAGAATATGAGAGCCTCACAAACCCTAAACCACCTTGATGAGTTAGCTCCTTTCACATGAGGGGCCTCCTTTTAGAACTGCATTGTCCCTTTATGAGGTACATTGAATCTTGATAGCACTGTAGATTTGGTCAAGGTTGACCCAGTCTGATAGCTCAAACCCCTTTCACACCTGCAAGTGATTTATTTACATGGCCCTGATTTATCCTTGTTCACATGGGCATTGATTTATTCAGTCTTTTCAGGAGTTTTACATGTCCTCCTTTATTCATTTATTCATGCAACAAAAATTAAAACAAAAATGTATATTCCTCTTAGCTTAGGCTAAGTAGGAATATTAGAAGATGGTAGCCAATTAAGCAAAAGTCCATGTTGGATATAAGTTTTTTACTTATGCTAGCATCCTATGTAGTATCATGTACGAGAGGGTGGTGCTCCTTTGATTCATGGTGGTTGTGCCTGAGCGTGGTCATTAGGATGATCGCATGAGATGGGCTCCTGTTATGCCTCGTAGTGGGGAAGGAGTGGTGAGGTGTTATTGGAACACCATCACCGAGGTCTGGTTTAAGGCCAATGCTTGGATGTTCCTCCCCTACCCATATGCTAGGATGGACTTCTAAGGATACCCAGACATTGGTCTTCCTGCTAGATATGCATGGGGACCATCAGGTATGACCTTTGTGTTTTATTCTTCATTTGTTGATTATTTATGGCTCATATGGGTATTATTATGACACTGAAATGTTGGAAATATTGTCATTGATGGCAAAGGTATAGAAAGGAGCAACACGAGAATCATCATTGATGGAAAAAGAGTAGAGAAGCATCAATTATAAGGAAAAGTAGCAGCAATAGAAGTATAACCTAAAGCGGAGAGAAGCAGCAAAGAGGAAAAGGAGAAAAATGGAGAAGCTTTCATGTGATTGTATAAGGCAAAGAAGCAAGAAAAGAACAAAGGAAGTTAAGGCAGTTAATGCAGCAAAAGGAAACGAAAGGCACCAAAGGCAATAGAGATATAGTAAAGAAGCATATACAACAGAGGCAGTGGATGAAGTAGAGAGGCAAGAGAATTTCTTCAACGCAGAGATCATTAAGCCAAGAGAAAGAGACAAGAGCCTAGAGACAAAGATGGCTTTAATCAATATGGAAAGGGTAGATGTCAAGTGTGATAACTCAAGAAGACAATCAGTAACAAAGATAAGTTGAGGAACAAGTGCAGGAGGAACAACATGGATAAAATCGAGTTACAGAGCGGGACAATGTAAAAAAATTAAAAATCGACTAAGGCAGATAATTATTTGAAGAAGTCCAAGGAAGGCGAATGGACAGTTAGGATTATATTGCAAATATAAAGGCAAGAGATGGACGGTGGAGATCGAATCGCATCAGGAGTGATGTCTCAAACCGAAACATTTAAGGGTTAAGTTTTAAGGCATCGCATGGTAAGTTAAATAAGTTGTGATGTGAAGTAGAGAAGGGAGACATGGTGGCACAATGCAGTATCACAAATCACAATAAATAGAGTTAACCACTAATTTAAATGGTTATAAGTTGCAAACTACGAAGTACGGTAGATGACATGGCCCCGACCCCACAGATGCAGGAATTTATGATGACATGGCAAGGTGTTGTGGCAGTGTCATGGCAGGGTGACATGGCATGATGACATGGACCTCTCTCACATACTGCACATTGCAGCGCTTAAGAGATAGCAAGAAGGCGACCACAAGTTAAGTTAAATTTTTTGAGATGCGAAATATAGGGACACGTTTCGACCTCATACAAAATCGCATCCCGCAAGAAATGTGGTAAGGTTCAAGAGACATGATGTGATGAAGGGAGTCCACATGGTAGCACCACATACCAATGCATATCCCAAATCGAAAGGTTTATGGTTTATAGATATTGATAGAGTGGGAAAAATGTGGGCAAGTATTTGCGATGCATTGTGAATGGTTCAAGGTACAGTGGGACCCTATCAGCCCTGTTCCGTGTATATATGCAATTTTTTATTGTTAAATGTATGTATGTTGATATAACTTAGAATTTTAATACTCCGTTGAGTTAAAAGGGAGTTCTACGTGGGCCATATCTCACAGGTCACAAAGGAAATACATGAACACATAACAAAGAGCTGTGAGCTTATGCATAACAATGTTGCAGTAGTAGGGAAAACAAAAAGGCTAAACGCAAAAGAAAAAGACTCAGAAAATAAAAGAAAAGGGTATTTATGCAGCAAAGTTGGAATATAATAGCATAAACAGAAAAGAAAAAAAGGATAGCAAGAAGAAGAGAACGAACGCTCAACAAAGCTAGGAAATTGAAAGGGCTGAGTAAATAATTGATTGCAATTGTAAATGTATTATTTATTTTTATATTGTTTGTAATGAAAAGGAAAACCTTCGGTAGGCAAAGAAAAACTCCAATGTAATATTGGAATGTGTACATAGTATTATAACATCCTAAATGTTCTAAGCGAGAAAATGAGATGGTTGAAGGTAAAGAGTCATACCTTTTCATTTCAGATTCCCATATGGAATGGAAATCGCTATGAGGTGATACCTATAAATGATTTTATTGTAATACTCATAAAGAGGCAAGAGAGTGGAAGAATAAGAAGAAGACAAAGCAGATAGAGAAGGTGTGTAGATATAGAGATGATATAAGGAACATATTAAGGCTAGAGGACAACAATTAAGAGGGAGCAGAACATAGCTGATATCCAAGTAAATCATCATATGTTTTCATTTTAGTGTGAGGAAGTCAATGCTTCCATATCAAGTTGTAGCTTGATAGATGTCCACTTGTATCTAGGTGAAGTAGGAGCCTCCCATGGGTTGTAGCCTATAGAAAATAGATGGATGTTGAATCTTCCTTGCAAGTTTTAGCTTGCAAAATTGAGGTAGTAACCTCCTATAGGTTGTAGCCTACAAAAAATCAGTGGTGAGAGGGAGTTGGAGTTTGCCATTGCATCACAAAAATAATAATATGTGGTTTTCTCCCTTATGGGTTTCCACTTATATTTGTTGTCTATGTGCATGATGATTATGTGTTGATATTCTGTATTTAATCTAATTAATACTTGTTGTTCACTTATTAAGATTTTTGTTGCATTATACATTAATTTTATCATGAAATAAAGGTGTAAATAAGTGCAAAAAAAAATTTTAAAATACCATGAATGCATTAAAATGATTCATCCCCCCCCCCCCCTCTCAATTTAAATAAGGGTGGAACAATTGGCATCAGAGCCAGTTCCTTCTGTATCGGTTTAACAACTGGAAGGAGATCCTAGGTCCCCAAGACAGCTAGCTTAAAAGGATGCCCAACAAATAAAGCCCCATTTTTTACTGGCAGAAACTATGCTTTCTAGAAAATAAGAATGGGGACATACATAATGTCTCTAGGAATAGAATTTTGGGTTGTTGTGGAAGAAGGATATGCTCCAAAGGATACTCACAAAGAAAAAGATTCCAAAAAAAATTTCATAGCCAATGAAAAAAGGCATGAATGCACTTTTGAGAAGTCTTTGTGAGTCTGAATTTATGAAGGCAATGCATAGTGTGACTGCCAAAGAAATCTAGGATACACTGGAAAGTATCCATGAGCGAGATAAAAAGGTGAAGGCGACCAAACTGCAAGCCTATAGAGCTTAGTTTGAAAATGTAAAATGAATGAAGAAGAAGATGTATCCAACTTCTTCTTAAAGGTTGTAAAAGTTGTGAATAACATGAAATCTCTAGGAGAAACCATTAAAGAATGTCTAATTGTACAAAATATATTGAGATCTTTACCATCCAGGTTTAACCCTAAGTTTTATGCAATAGAAGAACAAACTAACTGGGAAACATTGAGAATGAACCAATTTATTGGAAACTTGGCAGCCTGTGACATGAGACTTCCAAAAGGGAAGTCAAATGTGAGGGAGGGATCCTTTAAGGCAGATAAGTGCAAAGGAGAAAATGAAGATACTTTCTCCTGCTCTGATGAAGAAGAGGCCAAATTTTTCAGAAGATTAGATAGAGGCACAAATAAGTTTACAGGTAAAATTCCATTTAAATGCTTTAAACTTGGAAGAGTGGGGCACTATGCATCTAAATTTCCTCATAATAAAATTGGAGAATTAGTCAAGATGGAAATAGAAAACCAATTTCAGTAACAGCCCTAAAGGGAACAAATTTAATCAAAGATATTTCTATGTTCAATAAGACAACAATGCATCTGAGAGCTCATATGAATCTCACAATGAAGAGGGAACATCAAAATTCATTCTAATGGCCAAGGAAGTGCTTGAGGAAGATTTCCTGGAATTTGAAGACGGAGGTGTGGTAGATCTTGAGAGGGAGCTAATTAGTGCCCTGGAGGAAATAGAAAGACTTAAACTGAAGTGCAGAAAACATAAATACATTCTCTTGAAATATGTAAAAGAAGAACCAAATTTAGAAAACCTCATTCAGTTGAAAGTAGAACTTGAAGAAGCTAATAATATGGAAGACATTCTACTAAAGAAAATTAAAAATAAAATTCAGGAGAAAGAGAAATTGGAAGAAGAAGTACTATGTCTGAGAAAGAAATTAGAAAAAACCCAAAGGGAATTATCTATAAACACTCCACGAATGACAAGATATGAATAGTTGGATAAAATACTAAATGCTCAAATATCTCCTCTCATAAAGGCTAGGATAGGTTATGAGGGAGAAACCAGTAAGTCCAAGGTAGAAAATAACAAGAGTATAAATTTTTTAAAACCTCTAAAGGATAGTGAAGCAACAAAGAGGGAATCTACAGAATTAGAAACCATAATGACCATGATATATAACAAATCAAACAAAAACAAGAAACAACCTCAAGTGACAATGAAAGAAATTAAGATATAGCCAACTGCAAAAGACTCATATGCTCCTAAGGATGAATTGAACAAGTTTGGAAGATGTCAAAGGAGGATTATTCTTCCTGTGAGAAGTTTCAGTTGCTTTTCCTACCACAAACGTAGACATATCACATCATACTATAATATAAAGAAAATCCAATCCAACCAGCAAAATATGCAACAACTGAAAATATCACCTCAAACAACTCTCTTTGCTAGAGACAGATACTACTTCCATGGGTATTTTTTTTATTGTAAGGGATTCAGTCATAAAGCCATGGAGTGAAAAACGATAGACAAGGAATGGTGTATGAAAACTCAAGGAGAATTATGAACAATGGAAAATTCACTTATATACGTAATCCATTCAGAAATATAATAAAATGCTTTGGTTGCCATAAAATTGGGCACAAGTCTCACAAATGTTGTCTCAAATATTGTGGTCTATATCGCTAGGAAAGTTACCAAAAAAATAGACACATGTAGTGGAAAAATAATTTGAATATGTGTGATCTAGTTCGAATAGCTCAAGATCAGAAAAGCCAATGGTATATGGAAAGTGGATGCTCAAGGCATATGACTAGAGACCGAAGTAATTTTATAACCTTTGATGAAAATAAATCGGGAAATGTAACATTTGACAATGATAAAGTAGGGAAAATTAAAGGAAAAGGCTCAATCAATCTTAATAATGGAAGAGCAGAGGCTCAAGATGTACTATTTGTGGACGGGCTGAAAGCCAATCTGCTAAGCCTTAGTAAATTGTGTGATAAAGGCTGTGGGATCCTTTTCAGAGCCCAAGATTGTGAATTAAGGTCTATCACCATAGGAAAGACATTGATCAAAGGTGTTCAAACAAAAATTAATGTCTATATAGTAGAATAAGAGAATGAAGCATGCCACATAAGCAAAGTTGACGAATCATGGTTATGGCAGAGAAGATTGGGACATCTAAAATTTTACCACATCATCAATCTGAGAAAGAAGAATATTGTCAGAGATATTCTTGTAATAAAGAAGCCTACAAATTCCATATGTAAATCCTTCCAATTGGGAAAGAAAACCTGCACATCTTTGAAGGCCAAAGATCAACTATCTACAAGTAGGCCACTTTAGCTTGTAGACATGGAGCTATGCGGACCTTCAAGAACTAATGCACCAGGTGCAGAATCTTATTTTATGCTGATAATAGATGATTTTACCAAATTGACGTGGGTGACATTTCTCAAATATAAATCCGAGGAATTTGAGAAATTTAAGATCTTCAAGGCACTGGCAGAAAATCTAACAGGATGCAAGCTAAAATGAATTAGATCAGATAGAGGAGGTGAATTCATAGATAATGATTTTGTAGACCTGTCCAATGAATATGGGATAAAAAAACAGTTTACAATTGCAGGTACACCTCAACAGAATGGAGTGGTAGAGAGGAAAAATAGGTCAGTACAACAAATTTCCAGAGCCATGATGCAATAAAGTAACATTCCCCAAACTTACTAGGAAGAAGCAGTACACACAATTTTTCACATTCTTAACAAATCTCATCTAAGACCAAATTGTGACAAGAATCCATATGAATTATGGCATGGGAAGCCAACATCAATCAATCACTTTAGAGTCTTTAGCAGCAAGTGTTTCATAAAAAATAATGATGAAAAATTGGGGAAGTATGATGCAGGAGATGATGAAGGAATATTTTTTGGATATGCATCTAAGAGTAAGGGATACAGGAGCTACAACAAAATACTACACAAAATTGTGGAAAGCATTGATGTGAGATTTGGCCAAGATCTACCAAATAGAACAAGAAGCACAAGCTGCACCAATCCTCCAGATGATCATGAAGATGAGAACCAAGGTAACGATCAATAGAGTAAGACAACAGAGGATACTGAAATAAACTCAAAAGGTTCCTCAAGACACAATCAGAAGAACCATCTAGAAGATCAAATCATTGGGGAAAAATGTGTAGGAGTCTAGAATAGAAGATATCTAGATGAATAGATAGAGGAAGTATACCTAGTTATGCTATCACAAATAGAACCAAAGAAGTTCGAAGAAGCCAGCAAAGAAAAAAATTGGGTAAATTCTATGAATGAAGAACTAGACCAAATTGAGAAGAAGAATACCTGGGAGTTAATGCGAACACCCACTGGGGAAAAGATCATTGGCACAAAATGGATATTCAAGAATAAGATGAATGAATAAGGGCAAGTAATCATAAATAAAGATAGAGTTGTATGAAATGGATATTCTTAAATCAAAGGACTTGATTATGATGAAAAAATTTTCCCTGTAGCAAGAACGGAAGAAATCAAAAAAAAATTTGGCCTTTGCATGCTATCATGATTTCAGGGTATATCAAATGGATGTGAAGTCTACCTTCTTGAATGGAAATTTAGAGGAAGAGGTCTGAATGGAACAACCTGAAGGATTGTCCTTAAAAAATAAACATGACTATGTGTGCATATTAAAGAAAGCCTTATATGGTCTGAAACAAGCTCCTCATGCACGGTATTCAAGGCTGGAAAAATAGTTACAAAAACAAGGGTTCAAGAAAGGAGGAGTTGACAAAATTTTTTACATAAAGGCTGGTGAAAATGAACTCTTAATTGTAGTAGTATATGTAGATGAAATCATGTTTGGTAGCAACAAAGATGAGTTAGCAAAAGGATTTTCAGAAGAGATTAAATCAGAATTTCACATGTTTGTGATTGGAGAGCTCAACTTCCTTTTAGGAATTCAAATTCTACAAAAGAACATAGGAATATTCATTTCACGAGAAAAATACTTAAGAGAAATGTTGAAAAGGTTCCAAATGGAAGACTGCAAACCTGTTTTAACTCCCATGATCACTAGATGCAAACTATTTGTTGATTATGGATGTGTAGATGTAGATCAAAGACTTTACAGATCCATGATAGGAAGTCTGCTATACCTAACTGCCTCTAGATTGGACATTATGCTGGCAATAGGAATTGTGGAAAGATATCAAGAAGCACCACAACAAAATCCCTTGCTAGCAATCAAGAGGATATTCATATATCTGCAAGGAACTGCACATTATGGCCTATGGTATCCAAAAGGAAAATACTTGACATTGAAAGAATACACATATGCAGATTGGGCGAGCTGTGTGGATGACAGGAAAAGCACAAGTGGAGGTGCATTTTATTTGGGAGAAAGTATGGTGGTGTGGCTAAGAAAGAAGAAATTTTTTGTCTCTTTATATACAGTAGAAGCAGAATACATTGCAGTAGCAACCTGTTGCACACAAGTAATGTGGATGAAACAAACTCTCCAAGACATGAAGATAAGCATCGATGAACCCATTTCTATCAAATGTGACAATACTAGTTCTATAAGTATATCAAAAATTCTTGTACTTCATTTGAAAACAAAGCACATCCCAATAAAGTACAACTTCCTCAGAGAACAAGTAGCATAGAAAATAGTGAAGCTGGAGTATGCACCAACAAAGGAACAAACAACAAACATATTCACAAAACCTCTTGCTAAAGAAACATTTGAATATCTAAGAGACAAACTAGGGGTAGTGTCTGCAGATGTTACTCTCTGATATGATCAGAAATATATATATATATATATATATATATATATATATATATATATATATATATATATATATATATATATATATATATATATATATATATATATATATATATATATATATATATATCTACGCACACACACACACACATATATATATATCTGTGTGTGTGTGTGTGTGTAATGTTGGAAATACACCAGCAAAGGCTGCAATACAAGGAAATGGATCAGTGCAATAGATGAGTGACTGTCAATATCAGACAAGAAAGCATCATTCCAGGGGGGAATAATCAATAGAAGTTGTCACAGAAGAGATAGAGCAATGGATTAGTGCATGTTACAGGTCCTCAAGATCAGAGTATTCTGAAAAGATAGAAACCACACTAGGAAATGTGCAACCCTTTGCCATTGATGTCAAAGGGGGTGGAAAATCAAGCAAAGGAAGAAAATACACCTCTCAGAATGAGAAGGGGAGGAAGTCCTGGAGGAAGTATTGGAGTATTTCCATCAATGCCAAAGGGGGATACTGTTGGAAATATTGTCATTGATGGAAAATTTACAGAAAGGAGCAACACCTAAATCATCATTGATGGCAAAAGAGAAGAGAAGCAACGGTTATAAGTAAAAGGAGTAGAAATAGAAGTATAAACTAAAGCAGAGAGAAGCAGCAAAGAGGAAAAGGAGCAGCATGGGGAAGTTTTAGCGTGATTATTAAGGAAAAGAAGTAGCAAAAGAATAAATGAAGTTAAGGGAGTTAAGGCAGTGAAACGAAACGAAAGGCACCAAAGGCAGCAAAGACAACAAAGAGGCAGATACAACAGAGGCAACAGATGAAGCAGAGAGCCAAGAAAATTTATTCGACACACAGATGATTAAGCCAAGAGAAAGATGCAAGAGCTGAGAGACAGAGAGGGATTTAATAAGTATGAAAAGGGTATATTTTTAGTGTGATAACTCAGGAAGACATTCAATAACAAATACAAGCTCAGGAACAAGCGCAAGAGGAACATCGTGGAGAAACTATAGTTAGAAGGCGGGATAGTGTAAAAAAATGAAAAATTGACTAAGGCAGAGAATTATTTGAATAAGTCCAAGGGAGGCGAATGGATGGTCATTATTACATCACAAATATAATGGCGAGAGATGGATGGTGGAGATTGAATCGCGTCAGGAGCGATGTCTCAAATCGCAACATTTAAGATTCAAGTTTTAAGGCGTCGCATGGTAAGTTAAAGCAATTGCAATGGGAAGTGGAGAAGGGACACGTGGTGGCACAACAAAATATCGCAAATTGTACAAAATAGAGTTAACCACTAAGTTATCGGTTATAAGTTGCGAACTGGAAGTATGGCAGATGACGTGGCCCCGGACCCACAGATCATCAAAATTTATGATGACGTGGTGGTGAAATGGCAGGGTGACGTCGCATGATGACGTGGACCTCACTCGCATACTTCACATCACAATGCTTAAGGGATAGTATGAAGGCGACTGCAAGTTAAGTTAAATTTTTTGCGATGCAAAATAGAGGGACACATGTCGACCTCGTGCAACATCACATCCCGCAAGAAATAGGGTGTAACTTCAAGATATCGCAAGGAATTTTATTTCTGATGCCATGCGGTAAGGTTAAAGTGACGCGATGCTATGAAGCAATTCGACGTGGCAGCACTATGCACGAGCCCATATCACAGATCGCACGGTTTATGGTTTATCACTATTGATAGAGTGGGAAACTTGTGGGCAAGTATTTGCAATGTATTATGATTGGTTCAAGGTACTGTTGGACACTATAAGCCCTGATCCGTGTATATATGCACTGTTTGATTGTTAAATGTATATATGTTGATAAACATCGAAATTATAATACTCTACTAAGTTAAAAGGGAGTCTTATGTTTCCCATATCCCACAAGTCAAAAAGGAAAAACATGAACACATAACATAGGACTAGGAGCCTGTGCAGAATAGTGTTGTTGTAGTAGGGAAAACGAAAAGGCTGAACGTGGAATAAAAATATGCGGAAAACAAAAGAAAAGGGAAATTGTGCAGCAAATTTCGAATATAATGGCATGAACAGAAAAGACAAAAGGACAGTAAGCAAAAGAGGACAAATGCTCAACAAAGCTAGGAAACTTAAAGGGCTGAGTAAATAATTGATTGTAATTATAAATGTATTATTTATTTTTGTATTATGTGTGATGCAAAGGCATGTCTTCAGTAGGCAAAGAAAAAATCCAATGTAATACTGAAATGAGTACATAGTATTGTAACATCCTGAATGTGCTGAGCGAGAAAATGAGAAGGTGGAAGGGGAAGAGTTATACCGCTTCATTTCATATTCCCATATGGAATGTAAACAACTATGAGGTGATATATATAAATGATATTATTGTAATATGAATAAAGAGGAAAGAGACTGGAAGAATAAGAATAAGAAAGAGTAGATAGAGAAGTTGTGTATATATAGAGATGATATAAGGCAGATATGAAGGTTGGAGGACAATAATGAAGAAGAATCAGAACAGAGCTGATATCTCGGTAAATATTCATATGTTTTCATTGTAGTGTGAGGAAGTTGGTGCTTCCATATCAGGTTGTAGCTTGATATATTTCTAGTTGTAGCTGGCTGAGGTAGGAGCCTCCTATTGGTTGTAGCCTGCAGAAAATAGATGGGAGTTGGATCTTCCTTGCAAGTTGTAGCTTGCAGAATTGAGGTAGTAGCCTCCTGTAGGTTGGAGCCTACAAAAAATTAGTGGTCAGAGGGAGTTGGAACTTGCCTTTGCATCAAAAAAATAATAAGTTGTGGTTTTCTCCCTTATGGATTTCCACTTATATCTGTTGTCTATGTGCATCATGATTATGTGTTGATGTTCTATATTTAATCTACTTAATACCTACTGCTCACTTATTAAGATTTATGTTCCCTTATACATTAACTTCATCATGAAATAAAGGTGTAAATAAGTGTAAAATAAATTTTAAAAGACCATGAATTCATTAAAATTATTCACTCCCCCCTCTCAGTTTAGCTAACAGTTCAACATGACATAGTTTTGTTACTTTTGCAAGTGTTGGTGAGGTTGGGTGTCCTACAGCTTGGTTGGTAGGAAATCATTAACCCTGGAGGGTTTGAGGGGCTCCATACTCAGCTGGGGGGAAGGGAGGAGGTCTGGAGCAGCCCCAAGGTGGAGCTCATGGTGATAAGGTTGGTCCATCTGGAGAGGGTAGTAGTTCATCTGCTACAGAGTGTGCTGCAGAGATCGCTTGTGTCGAGGTGGAAGAGGCTCGTATGTAAGTGATGGAAAAGTAGATGGTTGCTCTAGAGGTCTAGGCCATTGACTTAGAGGATGCATGGGGTCATTTTGAATGATTGAACTAAGGTACGCCTTCTCATGGCTTTTTTGATGACCTTGATGATATATGGCTAGAGACACTGATGGCCCGAAAGAGGGGCTATCAACCGACTCCGCACCGCATGGCGGCTTTGGTTTTGACAGCTACCCCAGTACTGACGCCGGGAGAAACCATGGGTTAGGGTGTTGAACCTGGAGGGGCACAACCCTAGAGGATTTATTCTACATAGGGAAAGCACCCATTATGAGGATTATTCCCTCATTTTTTTCAATATGTGTATATGTATTTTTGGTTAACTTATGGGTCAGATACATGAGTCATCATTTATACTCAGACATATATTATTTGATATATATAAGAGATATTTTGTGCGGCTCTATATGGTGTGTCAACCATTTATAGTTCATATGGATGATGTGTATGGATATATGTGTTTTTTATGTTTTTTTGTGTTTATGTATGATGGTTTATCTGAGATGCATTCCAGTTTAGGATGTGGTTAGCTAGGTGATCTGGTGTCTGGTTTTGATTTCTTCGCACATGTGTGAATGTAATTTGATCAAATTGATGGCTTAATATTTTTGCACAAAAATATTTTCTAAACAGATGAAAATCCCATACCTTAAACTCTTGGTTTAACTGTGAAACCACTAATTGGGAATCTAGGTAGATATGCAAGTGGCGAATTCCTTTATCGAAGGCATCGCACATGAGCATAATGACAACATCATATTCTGCCTAATTTTTTTTCACTGATCCAATGCATACTCTTTTGGTGAAGAATGGTGATTGGTCAGGGTGGTACATGACCCAGGGGTCTGCTGCTAAACTTTGATACCATCTTGATGCTCCATCAAAAAATCCAAAGTAATGGTAATTGGGTTGAAAATCCATTTGTGACACTAGAGCACTTTTTGTGACAAGCTTGTGATAAAAAAAAAAAAAGTTTTGGTGTGTGTATGTTAACTCTAGGGTTGAGCCCTTTTGGCCCTTAAGGGCAAAATTTCTTGAGGTAAAGACTATTGATGGGGTTTCTCAGGCATGTTCCATCAGGCTCTATCATGATGTATGCCCCCTTTAGGAGACAATGTTTTGTGATATAGGGTCCTTTCCACAAGGTTTCAAAATTTCCTGGCCCTAGGGCTTCTTTTGTGACATCATAGCAGAGGACTAACTCTCCCTCGATAAATGATTAAGGGGTGACGTTGCAATCGAATGATGCTTTCATCCACTTTTTTTGGCCCTTGTTGTGAAGGAGTAACTGTCGTCGACTTTCGTCGTCAAACTCTAGTTGTATTAAACGTTTCTCTAGAGGCTAGGTGTCATCAAGGAGTTTGATGACAGCGTGTAAATTATGGATCTCGCATTCTATGGGAATCACGGCTTTAATCCCGTATACCAAGTGGAAGTGTGTGAACCCCATTGATTTTTTCACTGCCATGCAGTATGCCTATAGGGCAGAGAAAAGCATGTGATGCCAATTTTTTTTATGCTTATTCACCATGTACTGTAACATTGTTTTGAGTACTTTGTTCACAACCTCTACCTATCCATTGGATTGGGGGCAGTATGGTGACGAAAATTCATGTCTAAATCCAAGATGGTGAGATATCTCATGGAAAAAAAAAATTCAAAGTGTTTTCCGTGGTTGGAGACTAACTCCTTAGGTACACTGAACCAGGAAATGACATGGTTAAAAAGAAATCATTCAGTGGTTTCTGCGGTGTTGTCGTATGTGGGAAAAACTTTTTCCCACATGGTGAAATAATCGACGACCACAATAAGGTATTTGCGATTTCTTGGTGATTCTAGGATGCAAGTTATGAAGTAAATTCCCCATTTGCAGAAGGGACTAGCGATGATGATGAGGTGCAGGGGAGTGAGAGGTGCTCTTGCCTTGTGAGAGAAGCGTTGACATCACTCGCACTGCTTGACTGCTGAAATGAAATTGGGAAATAAAGTGGGCAAAAAATATCTTGCCCGTAGGAATTTTTGGGTGGTGGCCATTTTGGGGAGGTGGCCACCACAAGCTCTGATGTGGTAGTCATTGAGGGCTTGCTCCACTTGGTCATGGGTGACCAATCGACATAATATGGTGTCGATGCCCCATTAGGAGGAGGTATTGAGGGGCCTGGTGGCAGATGCACCGAAGGTCATAACAAGTGATCTAGGGTTTGAAATTTTTGGTTCGTAAAAAGAGGAGAATATCTCCGTACCAAGGATAGTCAATTGCTACGAGGAAGACATGTTCATCTAGTAGTGAATCGTTTACTGGTGATCCTTAGGTATGACTTGGTAGGTCTGTAATGAACTTGGATAACATTAACACCTTCTTGCTCTTGCGGGAGTGAAACTGTAAGTCGTATTCTTGCAGAATGACTATCCAGTAGGCATACTTCTGGTTCATTAAACGATGCGTGAGAAGGTATTTTATGGGGTTAATATCTGCTATGATTGTTATGGTCTTTAAGATGATGTAGTGGAAAAAATTTTGGACTACGTGAATTAATGCTAGGTAAGTCTTTTCTTCAGACTCATATCTTAATGCAGGGCCTGATAAGGTTTTGCTAATGTAACAGATTACGTTCTCCTTCCCATCTAGGGCCTCATGGATCAATACTCTGACCAAAGTGTTCTCGGACGCTAATAGATATAGGATGTAGTCTTCGATGTAGTCCTGGGGACTGATCAGTGGTGCTGAAGACAATGTGTCCTTCATTGTGTCAAGTTATTATTGAGCTTGATCATCCCATTTGAACAGGATGTCCTAAAAAAGGAGACGGAGGAATCCTTGAGCACAAGTGGCATAATCTGGGACAAAACGTCTCATAATGTTTTCCTTTCTGTGCAAGCTTTATAGTTGCTTGAGGGTTTGATGTGGAGGTACCTCTTTGATAGCTTGGACCTTGAGGGGGTCCACTCTAATTCTTTGTCGGGACACAATAAAACCTAAAATTCACCCTGCTATGATGCAAAAGACACACTTGAGGGGTTTCAAATGTAGGTTGTATTTCCCTCATCATTGGAATACTAGTTGGAGATCCTCAAGGTGGTCAGATCACTTCTTGGATCAGACGGTGAGGTTGTCCATGTAGGCAAGGATAAGGTGTGCCAAGTCATCAAAGATATAATTCATGGCCCTCTAAAAGGTGGCTCAATCGTTCTCTAGGCCTAATGGCATTACCTGGTATGTGAATGTGCCCTAGGGGGTAGTGAATGTGGTCTTGTACTATTCGGTGTGATGAATTTGGATTTGATTGTACCCAGAGAATCCATCCACGAAAGATAGGGCCTCATGACTACAGAAGCATCCATGACTTCATCGATGAATGGGGTAGGGTAATTTTCCTTGGAATATGCTTTGTTCAAATTGTTTGGTCAATTTACTGTGTCCTAAATTGCTACATTAATTTATCAATCCAGGATTCGTAAGCTGATGAAGTGTGGCGCACTATATGTGCAAGATAACCTATTTATTACCTTTTTGTCATTTTTGGTTTTCTAATGTGAGATGGAAATTCTAAAATAAAAACAAGTATGGTTATGATTGTTCAAGGCAATGATATCCTTTATAATGATTTACCAACTTCAAACTTAAAAAGGAATTTGAAACATACAATGACAAAACTTGAAAGGAAATGAAAAAGTGCTGCTAGCCTAATAAATCAAACAATGAACTACTGAGCATGGAAACCAAACTATCCTTGCTGCTGTCTAAAAAGAAACTATGCTTAAAGAAATCCAAGAATTGCAACAAAGTAAATCTACATCAAATTACATCAACTTATATTCTGATCCCTCGCCATTAGTCCAGCTATGGCTTTCGGAGGTAACCATAAACAACTTGAGCAATCTGATATCTAATTTGCAGAAAAAGAAACTAATATCAAACTACACACTCATATTTCAATCCCTCACCATCAGTCCAGCTGTGGCTTTCGGAGGTAACTGAAAATGACATGAGCAATTTAATATATCTAACTTGCAGAAAGTAAACTAATATCAAACTACACACTCATACTTCAATCCCTCACCATCAGTCCAGCTGTGGCTTTCGGAGGTAACTGAAAATGACATGAGCAATTTAATATATCTAACTTGCGGAAAGTAAACTAATATCAAACTACACACTCATACTTCAATCCCTCACCATCAGTCCAGCTGTGGCTTTCGGAGGTAACTGAAAATGACATGAGCAATTTAATATATCTAAATCTAACTACTGAAACAAATGTGCAAGACTGAAATAAACAAACAAAGCAGTGCTGGAATTAAACAAAAAGTAAATTAGCAGCAGAACAATATTGATTCCATGTCATTAGTCAAAAGATATGTAAATGCCCGGGCTGCATATTTTTAATCTGAAACAAGAACATTGATCAGTTAACAACAACATAAAACATGAAAGATTATGGACAGAAGTAAGATGTAAAGCATGAAAGATTATAAACAGAGATGAAGCATAAATACCATGAAAGATGTAATGTATAAACACATGAATGACTTATGGCACAATGAGCTTAAAGAAATAAAACAAGAAACTATACAATAATGCACAAAACCTCAGCATGTGCAGGGGCCCTCTGCACCAGCCTCGGGCAACAGCCTTCAAATACGAATTACGCTTGGAAACAGAGTCTTCTTATATATTAAAATGCAGTCATAACAGAGAGATGATATTACAGCACAGTGGCAACGTAATTACATTACAGAGCTATCTGGAGGCTAATCTAATATGCGTATGCAAATGCGTTATTTATAACTGAAGGTGATATAACTAATTCCCTAAAGTTTATGCCGATAGAAAACATGTAAACCATTACGTCCAGAGATCTAGGATCATGGCCACGTTGAGGAGTAAATCTATGAAGAGTGGATGTTGGATTCGGCTTATGGAGCCATGTATAGGTGTTGATGTGTCTCCCGTAACTCAGAAACAACCATACAAATCTTCACGTGCTGAGAAACAGAGTCCTATCACCGTGGGACTCTACGGTTGACTTCCACTTGGCCACCTTTGACTGCAGCCTCCTTAGGTGAATTTGCCCGAGCCAATAGGACACGATCCATGTCCACGTCATTTCTGACTTGCCCGTGTGGCTCGAATTGCTTGAAGACACTTGTAACATAGACTTTCACAAAATGGCTGCGGAAAGTTGCAGCAGCTGCGGAAAGTGGCAAGATTCCGCAGCTAAATGAGAAAAAATCTAAATCAAACAAAAGACACAAAACATAGTTAAAAACCATTTTAGATGCTCTTTTACAATTGATATACAATGATATTGACAACTTGGAAGGTTCAGGTGAATGAAAAAGGTCTAGAAAGGTGTATAGGAAAGATGCAGATTTGAGACTCAACATACCCCCACTGTGAAGGTGTTGCATGTCCTCATGCAACCAAAATTTTGATAATCCTTCTTCAATTCATATGCATTGACACTTCAGCCAGTACATCTAATCCTCTCCTCCTCTTCCTTGGTGCTGCTAAGATCTTGGGATTTTTCATCAAGCATCTGAATTTGATATTAATCAGTGCTCTGCTTAACTTCTGGCATTTCCTCTTCAATTTCCTGTTCTTCTTCTGCCATAGTCCCAGATGTAGCATGGTATTATCATGAATGATTTTTTCCAATTTTCCTTGTTCCTTCAATGCCTCATTTTAATTTTTAATGTGTTTATTTAAAAGCTCTAGCTCAAAGACTTCTTGTTTTAGTGATTGGACTAAATCATCTTGTACTGTGTGAGGCTGAGTGGACGAAGTACTGGGACCCGTAGCTGCTCTTTCTAAAGATTCTATATAATCATATACTTCTTGTTGCTTTGGGTCTATATCAGGTGTCGTTTTTATTGGGTTGTCCCCAAAATGCCGTGGAGGAGAGTTGTCTTCAAAATCTGGTTGAGAAGGACTCACATTAACATCTGGCTGAGAATGGGATGGACTATGTTCAATGTCTGACTGAGAATGAAATGAACTAGGTTCACTGTATGACTGAGAGTGAGATGGACTATGGCCAGCTGGGGATTGTTCAGATGTTTCTTCTCCCAAATCAATAAAATGGGGTCCTTTCATTTGCGTTTTCCTCAACTTCCCCTTAAGCCTGGAACTTCTTCTCACACGCTGTGGACCACTGTCTTTTTGCTTTTGTTTTCCTTTCTATTTATTCTTGGCCATAGATGACTGTTATTGAAGGTGAACTAGTCTTTCAGATAACACTTGATGATCTTCTTCGGAAGAAGGGGTTTGATGCATAGCTTCAATACTTTTTCTTTCTTTTGATGTTATTGGCTTTTTACCCTTGGTTTCTTTCTTCTTCCTTTTTGACAGTGTCTCTTCCCTACTAATTCTTTCAATTGTAGTAGTAGGAGTACTTTGAGTTTCATCATTTGTTCTTTTTCTCCTACTCCTTCTTGATGTGCTGCCTTCAGGAATTTCTTGAGGTTCCTCAAAGAAATTTCTAATCAAAAATTGTTCCCATGTGTCCTTCTTATCCTTTAACTCTTTTTCAATCAAAATTTTCACAAGACCATGGTGATATAGATGTGGTTCTACATCCCCTAAATGTCTCTGAATAGTCACAGACATCTTCTTCAAACTATTTAATAGAAAGTATGGGAGATTGAGGGTCTGGTTATCTAGAAAATTCATCAGCAATCTGGTATGGTACATATACATTGACCCAAAACGGCCTTCACAAGTGATAAATTTTTGAACAAGTAGCAACAAAGTAGCCCATTCCTATTTCAAAGCATGAACATGAATTCCTCTTTTAAAAATAGTTATGTCCATACCTGGGTTATGTAGAATCACTCTCCAGGCTTCATCATTAATTCTTTTATTCTTAAACCAACATTCACCCTCTTGAAGAAGTTCTGTGGTAGATGTTATAGATGCCTCATTCACCGTAAACTTAAGGTCTCCAATCTCTACCTCTAGGCCATTGAAAGACCTTGCAAACGCTTTTGTCACATCTTTATGGTAGCCTCTAAACTTTTGGATAAACCGCAGCCACTTTTCCTTCTTCAGTATATCCCTAACTTGCGGATATCCTTCCATGAATTTAGGTCCCTCTGGTTCTCCTCTCAACAATTTACCCATCCTTCTTTCTACTCTTTAATAACTTGCCTGTGTGAGGAGGGTTCAATGGAAGTAGGACAACTGAATGAACAAAAATGAGCATGATGAATGTAGGTAGATATCAGAGAGTGGGTATACAGACTGTAGCATAACAGAGAATGAAATGGAGAGAAGCGGAACAGAGAAGGGTTACGTGAACACGGCGGAAATACGACTGTGAGATTAATAGAACAATAGGAGGAGTATAACACATCTGGCAGTGTTTTAAAATATGGTGGCTACAAAATAAATGTAAGCACGTTTATACAACGGCTACAGATTTTATGCGGCTGAAAGAAGCCGTAGTCAAATCAACTACGTTTCATTGTCACAGGTGGAATATCGGAGTATGAGTGAAGATCGGAGGTTTAATTATGGGACCATTTGAGAATGAATGCGAGGATTGTGGGAGGATTGTACAGAGATCATGGAGTGATTATGGAGTTTTTCAATATAATCATTTCACATAATGGATGGAGCTTATGGTTTATAACTATATAAAAATGTGTTTTAAATGCCATTTGAAATAATTTTTTACTCATACCTTGGAATTCTTGCCATTTTTCCTTGGTCTTCAATTAGTTGCTCCTCATTGATATCTTGAATGCTCCATGTCTTCATAATTGGTCCTCATACCTACATTTTTATTTCATGATTATGGAAATAACATCTGGCTGTACATTCTTTTGAAAAATAGAGTGGTAGCTGCGGAATCTGCTTCTGGCTGCGGAAACTGGTGTCAGCTGCGGAAACTGACACAGCTATTATTTTGGTGAATGTAAATGAACGGATGACAATTGACTAGATGGAAATGGTCATGAAAAAGAATTTTATTGGTGAAATGGAATTAAATAGATAAAATTAAGTGGAATGGAGTGAAGTGGAGTGAAATGAAGTGGAATGAAGTGGAATGGAATGGAGTGGGTGATCACAAAACTTGTGAAATGAAAGAGAGATTTTTTTTGGAAAATATAGGGTGTCAGGTGTTCCTGAATTTCACCCAATATTTTCTGTATAAGACTGCTAATCAGTGATTGGTTTTCAGGCTTATACAATTTTTTTTTTTTTTTTTTAAACTGAAAAGAACAAAAGCTAGGCTAGTGGATAAGAAGAATTCTTCTATACCAGCCTGATTGCAGAATTTTCTTGAAACATTTTGAAAAATTCCTCTTTTGAGAGTGGCTTATGATAGACTTTCAATCTGTGGCCATTCACAATAAGAGGAGTATGAAACTCATCAATGGTCTTGATTCTTACCGCTCCATTGCTAAAGATCTTGTCAATCTCATATGGCCCAAGCCAATGAGTCTGAAATTTTCCTTGAAAATATTTAAACTTGGAATCAAATAACAATGCCCAATCTCCTTCTTGAAACTTCTTCTCTTTGATGTAATTTTCATGCCATTTAGCTCTTTGATATTGAACTAGATCAGTTCTTAAAATTGCTTCTTGTCTGATCTCATCTAGCTCGTTCAACTGCTCCATTCTATGCTTTTGGGCTTCTGATAAGTCCATCCCCAACTGAACTGCTATCTTGAAGGTCTTAACTTGGAACTCAATGGGGAGCAGGACTTCCTTCCCATAAACAAGTTCATAGGGAGAATGTCCTGTTGTATTTCTCCATGTAGTTCTGTAGGCTCACAAGGCTTCAGGAAGCCTTTCTGCCCAATCTCTTCTATGTAGATGAACAATTTTGGTGATGATACTTTCGAGAACTTTTTTGGTAGATTCTACTTGACCATTTGCTTGCGGATGGTAAGGAGTAGATCTTCTATGCTTGATTTTGTATTCTTCCATCAGCTTCTCCACTAGGTTGGATGTGAATTGGCTTCCTTGATCTGTCACAATTTCTCTTGGAACACCAAAGCGAGTAAAAATATCCTCATAAAGAAAATGAACAACTGAATTTTCAGTAGCAGATACTAATGCTTTGTCTTCTACCCATTTAGTAACATAATCAGTACAAACCAATATATACTTCTTTTTCTTAGATGGTGGATTAATAGGTCCAATGAAATCTAAAGCCCATTTTTCAAAGGGTTCAATGAGTACCTGTGTTTCCAATGGCATTTCATTTGAAAGGGTAGGTTTCCCTACTCTTTGGCAGCTGTCACACCTTTTGACATATTGTTTTGCATCTTTGAAGAGGGAAGGCCAATAATATCCTAAAGAGAGGATTTCATAGGCCATCCTTTTGTCTACAAAGTGTCCACCGCATGGTTCATCATGACATGCCTTAAGAATATCAGGCATTTCATCTTCCCTAACACATCTTCTGATCACAAGATCTGGCCCTGTTTTAAACAATTTGTTAGAAATCCATGAATATTTTGAAATTTCCTGAATAATTTTTCATTTTTCACTTGGAAATAAATGTGAAGGCAGTTTCCCTGTAACCAAATAGTTAGCAATATCTGCATACCAAGGAGTCTTAATAGTTACTGCAAACAAGTATTCATCAGGAAACTTATCCTCTACAAGAGAATCTTCTTTAGTATTCTGAATCCTAGACAAGAAATTAGCTACAGTATTTTGTTTCCCTGGTCTATCCAACACACTAATATTGAATTCTTGTAAAATTAAGAGCCATCTTGTCACTCTGCCATTAGTAACAAGTTTGTTCATTAAATATCTAATTGCAGAATGGTCAGTATGAATAAAAGTTTCATAGCCTGTTATATAATGTCTAAAGTTATTAATTGCATGAACAACAGCTAAAAACTCTTTTTCAGTCACAGTATAGTTTAACTCTGTGCGAGTCAAATTTTTACTGGTATAATAAATGGCATAAGGGACTAAATCTTTTTGACCCAACACAGCTCCTAGAGCTGTATCTGAAGCATCTGTAGAAATGTGGAAAGGGAGTTTCCAATTAGGTCCTCTCAAGATAGGTGCTTCAGATATTCTTGTTTTCAAAGTTTCAAAGGCTGATTGACAATCAGGATCCCATTTAAATTCACAGTCTTTTGTAAGAAATTTGAAGAGTGGAGATGCTATTTTAGTGAAGTTTTTTATAAATATTTTATAGTAACCAGTAAATCCTAGAAAAATTCTAACATCTCTTTGACAATTTGGAATAGGTAACTTGGAGATGACTTCAACTTTTGATCTATCAACCTTAATCCCATCTCCTGAAATATGATGCCCCAAAAAAATCCCTTCTTTAAACATCATAAAGCATTTTTCATGGCTTAATGAAAGGTTTGTTTCTTTACATATTATAAGAAATTTTTATTTTCTAATGCCTCTTCAAATGAATTACCATAAACTGTAAAATCATCCATATAAACCTCTACACAATCATGGATTAGATCAGAAAAAATTCCTAGTACTGCTCTTTGGAATGTTGCAGGTGCATTACATAACCCAAAAGGAAGTACTCGATAGGCAAAATTTCCCCATGGACAAGTAAATGTGGTCTTATCTTGATCTTTAGGTGCTACCTGAATTTGATTATAACCACTAAAACCATCCAAAAATGAAAAGTACTTTTTACCTGCTAATGTATCTAATACCTGATCAATAAAAGGCAAAGGAAAGTGATCCTTCAAAAGTTGCTTTGTTCAATTCCCTGTAATCAATGCATACCCTCCATTTACCATTCTTTTTAGGTACTATAACCAAAGGAGAAACCCATCGGCTATCTGAAATTGGATAAACGAAGTTTACATTGAGTAGTTTTTGGAGCTCTTCTTTCACTATCTCCCTAAGATTTGGATTCATCCTTCTTTGAGGTTGTCTGATTGGTCTACTGTTTTCCTTAATATAGATATGATGGATGCAAGTCTTAGGATCAATACCTTTCATGTCAGTATACTCCCATGCAAATGCAGTAGAATGTTTTTGCAAGATTTTGGTTAGTTCTTCTTGTTGTGACTTTTCCAAATGTTTGTTGATATTCAATGTTTTTCCCGGAAAAATCTCAATAGTAGAACTACCAAACTCTTCCATAGAGTAAAGAGACATTTGTCTTGATGATAAATATTCTATGTCAAATTCCAATTGAAATTGTGTGGGGTCATATTCTAAAGATATCTCAAAATTTTCTAATGTGTTCAGAATTTGACTATCCTCACTGATTTCAGAAATGGTAAAGACAGGTTGTATAATGTCCTCATCATCGACCCATTCATTGTCTCCTACTTCTGTGATTGCTTTTGCTGGAGGATACAAATTGAATTTCTTTGTTGAATTACCATTAGAAATGTACATATCCCTAGATCTACAACTAATGAAATCATCAGCTGTGGCTAGCCAAGGTCTTCCTAAGATAAGTGGGTGCCCTCCTAGATTACTCTTGGGAGTCAAAATCATAAAATCTACTGGATATTCCCAAGAATCTAAGGAGACTGAAATATATTCTAATAGACCATCTGGTTTAATAATTGATCGATCTGCAAGTTGTAGTAAAGTAGGTGTAAAAATAAGGTTAGGAAGTTTTAGCTGCTCCATAGTCTATCTACTCATAATGTTGATAGCAGCCCCTAAGTCAATCAATGTGTTTGGAATTTCTATCCCATTTATATGTGTCTTGACGATTGGACTTCCTGGATCTACATACTTCTGCATGGTAATTTTTCCCATGATAATATCTGCAATTTTTCCTACCAGGTGGATTCTTCTTGTGTCTTTTAGTTTCCTTCCTGGTCTTTTGAAACTCAACTCCTTTATTGTTTTTGCTATAATAGGAATCTCTCGAATGGCTTGTAGCAAGGGAATCTTGATACAAACATTCTTCAATTCATCTAGAAAATCATAGTTAGGCAACAAGATTTGTTTTTCCACCCCCTTGTCAATTTGTAGTCTTTCAGGAAAAGGAGGTGTAGATGAAGATGCAGGTTGATCAACTATAGGAGTTGTGGGTGTTAAATTTTCTTTTTCTTTTTGAATGTTTGAATTTTGAAGAGATGCTTCCTCAGAATCCTCATTGAATTTAAGAGAGTCCTCCTCAGAGGTATCTTGCTCTTGAATATCTATTGAAGGTTTTTCTAAAACTATACCAGATCTGAGTTGTACATCATTGAGAGGAACAAACATATAGGTAGGAAATTGTTGTCCTTCTACCATGTAAGTATTCTGAGGATTTTTATTGTTAGGATTTGGCAATGGTTGAGCTGGAAGTTGATTTGTATTTTGTTGGTATGGGAGCATGAGTTGAGGATTTGGATTTTGTTGAGAAGGTTGTTGTTGTGGAAATGGCAATGAAAGTTGTGGATTTGGGTTTGGAAGTTGTGGAGCTTGTTGATTTTGAAAATATGGAGGATATTGATAAAATTGAGCAAATCTCCCATAATGATTTTGCATCCCTTGTACCCATGGCTGATATGGATTTTGATGTTGGGGCCAAGGTTGTTGCCAAGGATTCCAATTTGGTGGGGTTTGAATATTCATAGGGTTGTTAAACCCTTGAGTTTGTTGTCCCTGCCAAGGTCTTCTTGCAACAAAACAGAGAGATTCTACTGAATTTGGGTCTTCTTGAAAAACAGCTTTGATTCCAAGAATTGATGGACAATCCTTGATCTCATGATTCTCTGAGCAAATCATACATGTTTCTACAACTTTTTCATTCAAGGGACATTCCCTTAAAGCATGTTTCTTCCTACATTTCGAACAAAAGATGGCTAGAGCATCTGTTTCTGCTTTCTGCTTGTTTTGGATTTTAAGGGTGTCTAGTTGTTCACTAAGGCTCCCTAAAATATCAGTTTTGAATTCATCAAGCATGTTACCAATCTCTACCCTACTTACTGATCCAGTTGCAGATTTGTTAGCCCTAATAAGAGAAGGATCCCTAGGTCCTTTTCCTGTTTTAGATTTTCCTCTTGAGAGATGGACACATAGTTATGTTATGTCACGAAGTGGAAGTTGAGAAATGTCTCCTTTCCCCATCATGTTTAAAATATCTATCCATTCATCTCTAATGGATTTTAATATGAGGGCTTTCAAGGTTTCATCATCTAAGTTTCTCATCTTTTCTCTTTTCAAGTTGTATTAAAATCTTTCAAGTAAATCTTCCAAGTTTTCATCTTCTTTTTGCATCATTTTGAATACCTCATCCTTGTGATTGGTGGGCATACAATAGTCCAAGTATCTATCCAAAAATGTTTGTTTCATATCATTCCAAGTCCTAATAGATTGAGTGGCTAATCCCATGAACCATTTCAAAGCAGCTCCCTTCAATGATGAAGGAAACAGTTTGAGTTTTTGAGAGTCTTCCATATAGTCATAGGTTCGGCACACAACTTCAAACTCAAACAGAAATGTTTTAGGATCCTCACTTCGCAATCCATAAAATTTGGGGAGGACAGATGGTGAGATATTTTTCATCGTTGTATGAGTTTCCTCATCAACTATAGGGAATCCAAACAAGTTGTTTCCTTCCCTATTTCTTCCATTATTACCTTCACCATTATTGTCTCCATTGTCTCCTCTACCTCTACCTCTACCTCCAAATCCATCTATTATTTCCTCTGCCATGATAGTTTCTTTAGAGTCCTTAAAGTCCTCTGGTTCTTCTATCAAGGGAGGATGAGAGGGAGTCTCTTCCTTTTCTAAATGAGATTTAGTAGGTGGTATAGGAGAATCCTCTAATTTAGCTGCTCCTTGAATTCCAAAAATCTTAAGGCTAGGGGTAGATGGTGGTGAATCTTGTCTATGCCTTGAAGAAGATGGAGTTGTGAAAATCGAACTCTTGGCTTTAGCTATAAACCTTCCCTAGAATCTCTTGCTCTATGCATGTCATTTTTTTATTTTTTTATTTTTTTAAAGTTGGGCTAATAATTCTCTTTCTGATCTTCCAGGTCACACTAGGTGCAAGAAGAGAGCATACTTAAGAAATTACCGAACCAATAACTCTCTTTTCTGATCCTCCAGATCACACTAGGTGCAAGAGGAGAGCATACTTCAAGAAGTTATCAAGTTTTCCCTTCTTTTATTATTTTGTTTTTGTTTTTTTTTTTTAAGAAATTGGCTACCTAGTTACACTTCCCCGGCAATGGCGCCAAAATGTTTGGTCAATTTAGTGTGTCCTAAATTGCTACATTAATTTATCAATCCGAGATTCATAAGCTGATGAAGTGTGGCGCACTATATGTGCAAGATAACCTATTTCTTACCTTTTTGTCATTTTTGGTTTTCTAATGTGAGACGGAAATTCTAAAATAAAAACAAGTATGGTTATGATTTTTCAAGGCAATGATATCCTTTATAATGATTTACCAACTTCAAACTTAAAAAGGAATTTGAAACATACAATGACAAAAATTGAAAGGAAATGAAAATGTGCTGCTAGCCTAATAAATCAAACAGTGAACTATTGAGCATGAAAATAAAACTATCCTTGCTACTGTCTAAAAAGAAACTATGCTTAAAGAAATCCAAGAATTGCAACAAAGTAAATCTACATCAAATTACTTCAACTTATATTCTGATCCCTCGCCATTAGTCCAGCTATGGCTTTCGGAGGTAACCATAAACAACTTGAGCAATCTCATATCTAATTTGCAGAAAAAGAAACTAATATCAAACTACACACTCATACTTCAATCCCTGACCATCAGTCCATCTGTGGCTTTTGGAGGTAACTGAAAATGACATGAGAAATTTAATATATCTAACTTGCAGAAAGTAAACTAATATCAAACTACACACTCATACTTTAATCCCTCACCATCAGTCCAGCTGTGGCTTTCGGAGGTAACTGAAAATGACATGAGAAATTTAATATATCTAAATTGCAGAAAGTAAACTAATATCAAACTACACACTCATACTTCAATCCCTCACCATCAATCCAGCTGTGGCTTTCGGAGGTAACTGAAAATGACATGAGAAATTTAATATATCTAAATCTAACTACTGAAACAAATGTGCAAGACTGAAATAAACAAAGAAGTGCTGGAATTAAACAAAAAGTAAATTAGCAGCAGAACAATATTGATTCCATGTCATTAGTCAAAAGATATGTAAATGCCCGGGCTGCCTATTTTTAATCTGAAACAAGAACATTGATCAGTTAACAACAACATAAAACATGAAATATTATGGACAGAAGTAAGATGTAAAGCATGAAAGATTATAAACAGAGATGAAGCATAAATACCATGAAAGATGCAATGTATAAACACATGAATGAGTTATGGCACAATGAACTTAAGGAAATAAAATAAGAAACTATACAATAATGCACAAAACCTCAGCGTGTGCAGGGGCCCTCTGCACCAGCCTCGGGCAACAGCCTTCAAATACGAATTACGCTTGGAAACAGAGTCTTCTTATATATTAAAATGCAGTCATAACAGGGAGATGATATTACGGCACAATGGCAACGTAATTGCATTATAGAGCTATCTGGAGGCTAATCTAATATGCGTATGAAAACGCGTTATTTATAACTGAAGGTGATATAACTAATTCCCTAAAGTTTATGCTGATAGAAAACATGTAAACCATTACGTCCAGAGATCTAGGATCATGTCCGCGTTGAGGAGTAAATGTATGAAGAGTGGATGTTGGATTCGGCTTATGGAGCCGTGTACAGGTGTTGATGTGTCTCCGGTAACTCAGAAACGGCCATACAAATCTTCACGTGCTGAGAAATAGAGTCCTGTCACCGTGGGACTCTACGGTTGACTTCCACTTGGCCACCTTTGACCGCAGCCTCCTTAGGTGAATTTGCCCGAGCCAATAGGACACGATCCATTTCCACGTCGTTTATGACTTGCCCATGTGGCTCGAATTGCCTGAAGACACCTGTAACATAGAATTTCACAAAATGGCTGCAGAAAGTTGCAGCAGCTGCGGAAAGTGGCAAGATTCCGCAACTAAATGAGAAAAAATCTAAATCAAACAGCAGACACAAAACATAGTTAAAAACCATTTTAGATGCTCTTTTACAATTGATATACAATGATATTGACAACTTGGAAGGTTCAGGTGAATGAAAAAGGTCTAGAAAGGTGTATAGGAAAGATGCAGATTTGAGACTCAACACAAATCACGAAAATTGGTGCGAAATGTGTATGGTGCCCTATTTTTTCATGATGGGAATAGGGTTGGAAACCCAAGACATATAAGAGATGGGGTAGATAAATCTAGCTTTTTGAAGCTTATCGATTTCTCATTTCATTTCTTCTATCTTGGATGGGTGCAGTTGATGTTGCTTCTGGTATATTGGTGGTACGTTAGGCCAGGTGTCAATATGGTGCTCTACAATAGTGGGACTAAGCCCAAGAATTTTCGAGTAGCCCCACGTGAAGATATCTCGATACTCTTGGAATAACTATGTGTAAGAGGCTATCTCTTATAGTGAACATGTTTCCCCTAGTGAGATTTCTTCGAATTTTTCAGGATTTGGAGAGATATTCACCTTGATGGTAGGCGAAATGTTTGGCATGCTCCCTTCTTCGAACGCATCAGGTTTCAGAATGGGATTCTTGAACCAATCGAATTTCCCTCATGGAAGGAAATATTTTGATTCAATCGCATAAATCTCTTGGTTTCTTGTCTTGTTAAGGTTGAACATTTTTTTAGGAAGAAAAAATGAGCGGTGATGCATTGCATCCCATGGATAATTTGGCTCTTTCATGGCCTCAAGGATATCTTCCTCGTTCATGGATTGAGTTTATGCAAGGCTATGATGAAGAGTTTCATTCCTAGAAGAGTTGGTCGACAGACATGAAAAAAATTCCATCGTTGATGTGGTGGAACCGGACACGGTTGACAGGGTGCATATGGATTGGGTTTGCACCATCGTTGTTACAGCTACTCTTTTATTCATAGTTGAATCAACACCTATGACTAATGAGTAGACAACCCAAGTCATGGTTCTGATACATGATGATATGAATCATTTATGGTGTAACGTGTCGTCGGCATTTGGTGGGGGAGGAATTTCCATTGTGGGAGCTTGAGTGGGAGAAAGGATATATTTTTCATTAGGCTGAGCGCTTTCTGGGATTTGTAGGTTGTTCCTAGTGTAGAGGTACTTGATTGTTTCCATTAATGGACAATCCTATGGTTTGTGGTTATGGCTGGTGCAAATGGTGCACGGTACCACTCTGACGATTGAGTAGATTTTGTGGAAAAAAACACTACTCTTTGTCCCTGAAGTGGACTCTCGGAAGGGATCAGGGGTAGGGTAGAGGTTCCTCTACTGCCAATTCAAGTTTTTGGCTTGGGTATGTCTAACTCTTTTGGGGAGTGTAGAATTAATGTTGCTTGTTAAGTACCTATATTAATAGTATAGCCCCTTATTATGTTAGTGTAGCCCCCCTTATTGTTATTATTGTACCCCTGTAACCCCCATATTTTTATTATTGTGCCCTTACATTATTATTGTTAGGTCAGCTAGGATTACATTGTGGCCCACTAGGATTATATTGTGGCCCCATGGACTCCTATATATAGAAGGAGGTTTTGTTCATTTGTATCATCCAAGAATTGTTCATTTATGTAATGTATTGGAGGTTTCCCCCTCGAAGTGGCTTATTTCTAAGGCGTTTCTATCTCTTTTCTTCTATTTTTGAAGCTGGTTACACAACATTTGGTATCAGAGGCTTGGGATTCTAGGGTTTCGCTGCTCCAAACAGGTCATCGTGGCATTTTCGCTATAACTTTTTTTCTACGAAGTTTCAGAAGCTGAAATTTTTAGGGTGCGAAGCTGAAATCCTGAGGAAGATTGTCTAAACATTTCAGAGCTTGGTTTGCAATATTTTCAGATATATCATCTGTGGAAGTTAGGTATTTTTTCAAGCTCCTAAACAGGTCATCGTGGAATTTTCGCTATAAAATATTTTCTACGAAGGTTCAGAATCTGAAATTTGTATGGTGCGAAGCTGAAATCCTGAGGAAATTCGTCAAAAAAATTCAGAGCTTGGTTCGTAATATTTTCGGAGCTATGATCTGTGGAAGGTAGTGATTTTTCAGGCTCCAGAATTGCATCTCAAAGAGGTGATCGTGGGAAAAGTTCAATAAATCTCTCTCTGGGCATCGGATTGGAGTGCCGTAAAAATTTGTTGCAAGTACACATACTTTAGTTTCTTCGATATCAATTTCAGAGACAAAGGACGAAATAGTGACACGTGGCAAGTCGTACAAGTTCGCTCTACTGAACCAGTCCAGAATTAGGTCATTGTGGGAGATTGGACACAACTTTGTCTTGGAGAATCCAAATCAGGTCAGACCTGTGGAATTTGAAAGACGCTTCAGAGGGCTACTACAGGGCTGAATTTCAGATATTGAAGATTTTCAATTACATAGATAATTCAGTTTCAATATAGAGCTCCTCAAAGCAAGTAAAAGGTGTTTATTTCTTTTTTCGAATTGCATAAATCTTGTTTGAAAAATTAGTTTGAAGTGATTCCAAGAGCCTATTGAGCATATATTTCAGTATTGGGTTCTGAGATGCCTCCTAAAAATAATTCAACACCCATTATGCGCTCAGAAATCTATACAATGATGCATGAAGAGGAAGAATTGCAGTATGAAATATCAAAATTACGATACCAAGTGCAACAAGTTTCGATCTTACGAAGAGCAATCGAAGATGAAATCGATGTTTTAAAAGTAGAAATGGAGGCTAATTTGGATGGTTTTAAGGATCAAATAATAGCTAATATGGATGATAAACTAGTGGAAGATCATAGCGAGCATCAACAACAAGTTCTCCAACTCTCAAAGGATAACCCTACTTTGGTGCAGAATCTAATGAAACAACAAGAAGATCAACATCACATCGAAAGAAGTTATGAAGTAGTGATAGAAACAAGAACTCGACAAGTACGATCAATTTCAGAGTATCTCAGCAAGTGGAAGAAATTTCCTATAGAATATTTCACTGGGGAGGATGAGAATTTTATACAGAAGCATCAAGAAATAGTCAAGCGTTGAGGACAACACTTGTTTGAAGGAGAGGGGCATGTTAAGTCCCTATATTAATAGTATAGCCCCTTATTATGTTAGTGTAGCCCCCCTTATTGTTATTATTGTACCCCGGTAACCCCCATATTGTTATTATTGTGCCCTTAAATTATTATTGTTAGGTCGGCTAGGATTACATTGTGGCCCACTAGGATTATATTGTGGCCCCATGGACTCCTATATATAGAAGGAGGTTTTGTTCATTTGTATCATCCAAGAATTGTTCATTTATGTAATGTATTAGAGGTTGCCCCCTCGAAGAGGCTCATTTCTAAGGCGTTGATATCTCTTTTCTTCTCTTTTTGGAGCTGGTTACACAACATTGCTCTTGTCGTACGAAGCTTGGGTAGATGTTCACATTTCATAGTATGGTGAAAATGTGAGCAGATTCGACAATGGGAGTGTGTGATTTTCTCCCCGTTAGAGAGATGTCTCTGAGGGAGAGAAGAGAACATGAAAAAGTTGTTTGTGAGGTGTTTCATTTCATTACACTAATTTACCTGGTGGCTAATTCTGTGCATAGTTTGCATGCCGGCCTAGGATGGACATGGGTTATACTAGGTCGATGCATATTTCTAACTTGCTGAGCATTTCGGTTTGGAAATGGGGTAGGCTTCTTGGGGGAAATGTTCCTTCCATTATGTTGTCAAAGCCATGGAATATTGATATCCTGATGGTGTGTTTCTAATGAATGAATGATTTCGATTTGTGGGTGCACATGAGCGATATAAGTGCAGCGTTGATCATGATGGTTGCCCTGACATACTAGACAAGAACTTGTTTCTTGGGTGTTCCCATCCTTCTCGTTTTGTGACATGATCGGGTACAAGTAGCATAGCACTTCTAGGTCTGGGCATGTGGAGACCATATGATTGCATGTGTTACATAATGCACATGTTGGTATTCTCTGTGGAGGGCGGCTGGGGCTGACTAAGGGTTCCCTGACCAACTGCTTTTCATTTGATAGGAAGAGGATGGATCTACTTGTAACATCATCCTGCATTGTCAAGCTATCCATTGATTCTGTATCAGATTCATCTTATAGGGAGAGGTGTACTATGTCTGTGTAAAAACTAGTGAGCGCTAAGCGAAACCGAGGGATGTAGTGGATCTTCTATAAAGTGTGATTGCTAGAACATATCGTACATGAAAATTGGGCTGCTTGAAAGCTAACATAGTACACTTGTTCAATTGGATACCATCTTCGGATGAATTTTAGGGATGCACAGTCCTCGATGAAATGGTCACGTTCATCACAAAGTGCACAACGCATGATAGGAGGAGGGAAGATGAATGGTAGTCTTCCTGGTGATTGTCATGCCTCCTGTAGGTATAATATGACATGAGGTTCTTCTCCATTTGACTAGATGGAGGGATCCTCTTGATAGGATTGTTTGATGGCATGTAAGGAATCCTTATATTGAGTTATTTCTGGGAAATGATGGGTGTAATTCCCATAATTTCTACAGATAGTGCATGCATGGTTGGTACGTAATGCGTTGCCTTGGTTTTTGGTGGTTGGTTCCTTTCTATGGGAACTTGTTGCCACGATATTTACCGCAAATCTAAGGAGTGGTTTTAGTTCATATAGCTCTGGGAAGATGTGGGTAGGGTGGCCTACCATGTCACATAGGGCGCAAGGTTTTAATTCCTGTTGTATGGTGGGATTTTCTACCTTCTTCCCCTTTTTATTGGTTTTCTTATTCGTAACAATTAGTTTTGAGATAGATATTTCTTAGATGGGATGGTTGTGATAGTCTCCTTAATAGGTGGGGTCTCCTTAGGAGTGAGGGGGACTAACCCTGTAGAGGTGACATTTCTTACTCCCGTCGTGATAGGTGCGAGCAAGTACCAAACTAGTATTGCAAAAGATAAGTTTGGCAACACCATTGTTTCCAAGACTTGTTGTGACACAAAACCTTATGGAGGGTAGAGAAAAGGAGTTTTGGAGGTAGCATAGGCTACAAACATTGACATGGCAGAGGTATCAATGTCGTTACTTCTTGTCTCCATCTCCTGGATGGATTTGGTGCTTGATGTAGAAATCATGCACATTGTAGTCTCTGTGATATAAGGTGATGATTATGATATAACAGGGAGATCTCATAGGAATGACCCGAGGATAGATGAAGGTTTGAATTGGTCGAGGACATATTTTTTTATCATGTAAGAATCTCAACAGATGTGTCTACATATGGTAGAATGACATCGGTGTTCTTTAGGGATCACTTGTCATGGTATGTGAATTGGTCGACAACAATGATGTGATTCTCATGGGGGAACATCATGGTTTAGAAGACAGAGGAGGCTATGGCAGACATGGCGTACACATAACTCCACCCAAGGAGTATATTGTAATCTAGTTGAGCATCCAAGACTTCAGTGCCTATAAGGACCGTCTTTCAGTCCAAGCACACTAAGACATTTTGATAGAGACTGGCGAGAGCGGATGGGCGCCCATCGTATGCTCTGAGTGTGATGTCTCATGGTTTTAGTTTGGGAGACCCTAACTTCTGCCAGCCATTATTTGAAATGATGTATGTGGATTCAGACTTGTCAATGATACAGTGGTGGATAGTGATGTTTTGGACTCACACTGGTGTCTGGAAGGTGACCATCGAAGGAAGCCTAGGGATGGCTTTATCTAAATCAAGAGCCATTAGGTGCGAATCAGAAAAGCTGATGGTGCCTAACGTGGAAAGTAAGGCTTTCCTTTACTTTGGGCATGATTACAATATCTCCAAATCTCACATAGCAGCGAGACATTGGTCTAAATCATCTACAATGCTATAGTTATGGGTTTTTTTGAAGAGGTTTCCTACTCATCTAGTTAGTCCCTTAGCCATCATTAGCAAAGTTTCAATAGGTGTATTTTGTAATATTCCTAAATTAGCCTACAACTAATTGCAATATTAAGGTTTTGTTTTTTCACTTAGATAGGTGAATAAGTGTGTAGGGAGACCCATAATTATCTTTACTATGAATAAAACCACTCCTCATGTGAAAGTGGATCATCTTTCCAGCTCAATAAATCACCCTAAGGTGTGAACAGGGGCCAAAACAAGTGGAATTGGTCAACTTTGACCAAATAAACAACATTGTCATGGAGTAGTGGACATTAGTGGAGGGACAACGCAATTTTAGATGGAGACACATTGCATGGAAGTAGTGTCATTAATGGATGGGTCTTAGGGTTCGGAAGCTCATATCTTATAAAGGGAAGAGGATGGAAGCCATATTATTAATCTTGGTATATTTTATATTTTGATATATGGTCTCTTTAGACATATAGCATTCTTCAACTGTTTAGCTAATATTGCATGTGTTGTTCAGCACAAGGTGTTCCTGAACGGGAATCCCACCTCTTCCATTGAGGAGATCTTGGAGGATTTTTCACTATACTTCCACAATAAGGCATTTAACAAAGCTTTCGTGTCATGTAAAATGAAGTTCTATTTAGAGTTGGGTTGTGTTGCAGGGGTGTAGTAGTGGAGGAGAGAAATATCCTAATTTTTAGCTTATTTTCCAGCGAGGGGACCAACCCTTCACCTATTGAGTTGATTGGGTGTTGTTGCAGCTGATAGATCATTCCTTTAGCCCCATATTAGCAGTCATTCCTAGGGATTTCATAAGTCAGGCAACATAAATGCAGTGGGCAACTAAAAAAGGGTCGAAAATCCAAACTTAAAATATGGCCAAACCATTTCTAGGTTTTTGTGGGTGTTTTGAGTAGAATCCATGGTTAAAAGCACAGATAATTCTGAGCCATATAACAACTTTCTGCACATGGTTCTTCTTCATAATAACAATAGTTTCCAATAGCAGCAACAGTAGCAACACACATTTCCAGTGCTTGGTTTCTTTGGTGTATTTCAAACATCTTGTGGCTTGAGTGCATTCCTTTTCGAGCACTATGTACTTTCACTTGATGTTGATATATAATGATATGACTTAGCTATTTTCTGCCCATATTTATGATGTTTTGATGTATTCTAAAATTTTTCCAGTTCCACATGTTTAATTCTTATTTTAACGTAGTTGGAATTGTGCATATGTTCTATATTCTTGTCTTTTCCATTTTGGAATATTACATCTTCTATATAGTCAACGGTGTTGTTGGTGCACTCGTGCTAGCCCCTAAAAAAATGTTGTCTAGTGTGGTATCGTCATTTCAATTCCTTGTATGAATAACATTTATTTGCCAGTCATGTAGATTTCGTGGCTGTTTTTTCTAGAATTGTTGAGAGATTTTTTCTGTTGTTGGGTGCTAACTGTCCCTTGGTGGGGGAAGGGCTCTTGCATGTTAGCTATCTATTGTGAGGATCCCATTTGTCTTGGGTTACCTTAAAGCTTCTTCAGCTCAGGGAGATCTGGATAGTATTAAGTGTAATGGCCATACTCAACAAAGATTATGCAAGAGTGTTTTTTCTAAAGATTCACCCTCTTTTTCTGCCCTTGGGAGTTATTTGGCTCCTGGTTTTCATTTCTGTTAGAGTTTTCTCTAGCCTGAGATCACAGAGGGTGTTGTTGATTTTTTCCCCCCTGTCTAGGATTTCCATTTTGTTTTTTTTGTTTTTAGTTGTCACATTAGGGGGATAGCTAGGATTCTCTTGATTATATGATTGGCATGGTTGTGCCTGGGAAGGTTGGAAAAAGTTCATTTGTGCATTATTCTGCATGGGTGGGTTTTGTGCTAGGGATTGGGAATATTGGGATCCCTATCCCTATTTTGTGAATGGTTTCTAAGGGGGAGCTCCTCCATCATCATTCCTAGCTATGTGATGATGGTGGTAGGACTGTGCCCTATTGGTCATGTTCTACAAAGGTGCATGATGACTTTGATGGTAGCCTGGTTGTGGGATGTTCTAGTTCAGATCATACACGTAACCGGGGTAGTGACTACTAATCCCTAGGTGATTTTGGGTTAGTGACCCAATCAATCCGTCTACAAATTTTGATGCACTTGGAAATTATTTATAAGCTTGTAGGTGTGGGGTGTTATGAAACATGTTATAAATGTATCCTGAATACGTGTAAATAAGCTCGAGCTACTGGGCTTCACTGATGGAATCCTATTCGGATGTAGGTTTTTGGGTTTCTAAATCTTTTGAAATCTCTGTAGTGAGAGTTTTCAGGAATAGGTCTAGCAGGATTTGATCATCGAGTTTGGCTTTACACAAACTGCGATGTCGCTGCCATTCATGGAGATGGTCTAAGATATGGACGACTAGTGTCTATCTAAAATGTGTTAGTAGTTTCATCCCATAATCATGGTGGATGGGGAACTGAAAATATGTGAAGAACATGGTAGCAAGGGTGCTAAAGGTTCTATGTGTAGCAGAAGGTTTCTCCACATACCATTTCGTAGATGATCCAGTTAGGGTGTGCTGTAATAGTCTCAGCCGAATAGTCTCATCAATGACATTTTTCGATGAACACCATAAGTGGAAAGTGATTATATGATTTCTAGGGTCTTCCAAATGCTTCCCTTCGAATTTTTGAATGTCCAAAGGGGGCTTCGTTGGCATCGGGGGTGATGTAGGGTTGTGTGAAATAGGGTCATTCATTAACTTGGTTAGATCGAGTAAGTTAAAGGATGCTGAGAATTGTAATTGTGGGTTGAGTGCCATTGTAAATTGTGAAAACACAAGATTCTGGTTAGATATGGGGTTTATATGTGACGTACATTACTTTGTGTTCACTTGGCTCCCCGAATGGGTAGCACTCCTCTGCCCCCTAGGGGTTGTGGGAGGAGTGGTATGTGGTTACCCTATGGGGGTTTCCACTGGGGTGGTGTTGGGTGGCCCTCGGGGTTTCCCAACCAAAGATGCCCCAATAAAGAATGAAGCGATATGGGTGGCAGTGTTTCATCTTCGATGCCTAAATGGCGAAAGACCTAGAACTCCTCCCAGTAATGGGAGCAGGTCCAAAATATGTCTAGATTGATGAGGTCCCGTTGGGTCCATTCTGGTGTCGACTAGGTATGGTTTTGGAAAAAATCTTCAGTTTTATGAGAGGGGAAAGATCAAAGAAAAAATGGTGACCACATACATAAAAAAAAGTGAAAACAAAAGTTAATTTTCCTTTAAATTATTTCTATGTGATCAATCAATCAAAAAAATGGTTTTGGTTGCTTTGGCCCGTGATACTCAAAATACTAGAGACCTAAATGTCCTCACACTCTCAATAGTAACTAGACCTCGTGAAGATATCTTCTGGTGGGTATTGGGGATACCGTCCCAAAATAACTGGCGATGCCTGCCAACATCCGAAGAATCGAACAAGGTCACATATAGTGAAGGATGCCCTAGATTTGACCACTAAGTACCATCATCCCATGTGAGCGTTCGATTCTTGAGATTCTTGGTAAATAAGCTACTAGTACCGAGCATTAAATGGCTCAAGTAGCCCCAAATAATATAGCACCCACTGGGCCTAAGCTTAACCCCCTCTGGATTGGGCCTCTGTGGCACTCGAGTTTTCTTTTCATCAATGGATAGATAGATTTAAGGCTCCCTATTCAATCAAATTCTATGTTTCAAGATGTAAACTGACCATGGCAGGTTATTGGATGCTTACCATAGTGGTCCTAACCTAAACAATACTTTTTCTTGTGGCCCCTATGGGGAAGTTTAGTGAGTTTAGTTAGGTTAGTTTTAAGGATCCTTTACTTCACTTATGGTATGGAAGTGTGTGAGAAAAAAGTGAACAATAAAACAATTTTAAGACATGGATCTATTGTGATCCTTTACACTTCCCTTATTAATCTATGTCTTGATTGTTCCTTGCTATAGGAAAATCATGTGCGAATAGTGGCAGGGATAATTTTAACGATGGAAAATCATTTTGAAGTTTAAAATGTTGGTGAATTTCACTAGTCCCTAATATGTGAACTATAAAATTTTATTAATATGTTTGTAAAATTGTACAAATTTATAATGATTTTATATATAGTCTCTATATAATGTTGGCTATTTTTAAGGTAAAATAATTTTATATTGTAAATTTTGGGTGAATCATTTTTACAAAAAAATGGAAATTGGCGAATCTTTTTTTGGAAAAACCATGGAAAATTAGCCCACTTGCGAATATTAGCCCCTAAAATTTTCCATGAATAGTGGGCCACTTACAACATTTCCTAATTAAACTAAATGATTAATTAAAGGGAGATGCAAAATTTTCAGAAGAGAGCTTTCATATTCTTTCCTAGAGACACCAAAAGGTGCAAGGGAAGTAGAGATTACCTTCTTCTCTTAAGATAATTAAGTCCTGGTCCCAACTCCTAGTGCAAAAAGTTAAACTAAAATTAATGATCTAACTAGGAAATAATGAAAACTAGCTAAGAATATGTGGATTAGGGCCACTTACTCTAGCTAATTATCTTTGTGTTTTTGGTGTCAACTTTCAAAAAATGAGTTAATTCAAATTGAACAGGTGGATTTCTCCACTCAATTTCCCCCTACTTAAAATATGTGAGTTTTATGAAGATAAACTTTAAAATTTAAAACTATTCAACTAGCAACACTAAAACACAACCAAAAACAAGTTCTAAATAGCCATGGGACACTAAAAACAGTGTTGGAAGTTTTTCTCCGGGCTGCTAGTCACTTTACAATTGGGAAATTGAAGAAAACCATTGAGAAATTGAATCTCCATTTTCTGCATGTAAATGCCTCACACAGGAACGCAAGTCTAAGCGCAAGTCAGATCTGAACTCGTGTGGATCACCACATTTTTCTAAGTAAAAAATGCATGGTTTTCATGAAAATGAAATTTCTAGAACTCCTGAACTGCAAATATTCAATGTGGCTTGTTGGCTTGGGGGGGTCCTGACCTAGGTTCAGAGGTTAAGGTTTGCCAACAAACCACTATACTACTGGCCATTTCAGTAGTGACCTACTTGCGTAGGCCAAAGTCTCACCCGAAGCAGTATGGGAGGGTACTGGAACTAGGTTTTCGCACCCTGGGAGAGGGTAGGTAGGTCAAGAAGAGCTACGTTCAACCTTATAATTACCAGATCTTATATCACAGAGCCCTGATCTACTAATATCCTTCGCATCCACGTTCACAATACCAATTATAATCATAGTAACTAACATATCATAGACTTATATAACATTACCGCAGTTATCACAAGTATCGTTGCATAAAGTATAACAAAACAGATCCAGATCGTAGCATAAACAAGTAACACAAGTACTTTCGTAGCTTAAATCAACAACATAGAAGCATACACACTCAATCAGATATCATAGATTCACATCAGCAGTAAGTCCAATACATTCAAATATTCCAATAGCCTTCTGCATTCATTAATCCTTCAGATTTACTTACAATACCCAAAACCCAATCTACGCACACATCAGCAGGGTTTGCACACAGTAGGACAGAGGATCTTCACACACATAACCAGCAGCAATCCTTACCCAACCAACCCTACAGATCTAACAGTTCGCACGTAGCATCAATTCCAATTCATTCCTACCTATCAACTCAAAAAGGTTCAACTATTTATACTACTTTAGCCTACGTATCCAATGGCTTGCAAACCATGGTTTGCAAACTCTTGGTCTACCCTTGACCCATTTACAATGAATTAGGGGCTTTAACCCACCCAAAAAATCCTCCGTTAGACTAAATATAATAAAAAATGTATAAAATGGACAAGATTCTTAGCTTCGTAGGAGACCCCATTCCAACAGTCCCCCAACACAATCTTGTGACTCGTCCTGAGTCACTGAGGTGGTGGGGTCTCCACCACCTGCAACAGTTTGATCGCTTCATCCAATGGGGGAAGCATGACTTCAGTTTGGGAAGCAGTGTTCTACACGATGTCGACCAATTTTTGTGAAATTGGGCCTTCTGTTGTAGGGGTGAAAATTTCTAAGGTTTGGTTGAGCTTCTTCATGGCTATATCAGCATCTTGCAACATCTTAAAGGCGTCAATAGCACAAGGCTTCAGGCGGTCATTGAGGGCCTTCTTCTTCTGTCAAAGCTCTTTTATCTCAGCTTGGAGGTCTTGGCTGGTTCACAATTGTGCCAAGCGTTGAGAAGGAACCAACGTGGTCAGGGTGGTTTCCAATGTTTCAAATGTCTCCTCTTTCTGCCACAGGGCCTGGGTTATTTCACATAGGAGCAGATCACGTTGAACCTTAGTCCATAGTTGCATGGCAGTTTCCGGTAGTTGAGCACCTTGCACAATATTTCTTGTGATGACCTTCGAAGCTGCAGTGATCAGTGTAGATCGTTGGGCCCACACTTCCTGAGGGATTTCAGGCTGCAATTTAGCCTGCAGATCAACAATATGCTGCTCCATTCATGAATTAACCTTCGCAAACTCTTTTTTTGATGCCTTCAATGCGACGACCAACCCTTCAACCTTTTTCCTGGGGCATAGTGGTAGCTGGAATATCTGTTGGAACTTCTGCGTAGAGCTAGTGAATGAATCTTTCGAGCTTCTTATACTGTGTGGTGGAAAGGGTGATTGTGGCATTTCTTTCGGTGATCATTTTTTCAACCAAACCTAGCTGTTGGTGAATTTGCAGGTCTCGGTGCTAAATATCCTGAAATATACCCGTGTGGAGTCCCTGAAAAGCATCTTGTGGTAGTCTAGCTAAGTCTAGCTATACCTCCTAGCAACTATGGACCTGTGTGCTTAGGTCGGGTGGAATGATCATAAGGGTAGCACCAAGAAAATGGTAGTGGTAGCTTTTTGTCATTGTAAGCGTAGCACTTCTGGTGGTTTGCGGCATCTGAACCAAATTCACACTGGTGTGCAGTGTGTTTATCCTTAGTTGCAACTCATGGAGCTTGACCTGTAACGTGGTGAGCATAGCCTTCTGTTGTCCTTCGAGGGATTCCCATCAATCCTACATGGCTAGAGAGACTACATTAGTAATCTGCTCAAGGTCACCATCGGTTAAGGTGACAATTTCATCGTATTCTATCCGCTGAGTGCGCTGCCTCTTACGGGGTCCTTTGGCAAGCTCGCCAGTGCGCTTCATCCCACGAGGGGATGTATTCCCTCCTACATCCTCTCCTTCTGTCCGTAAGTCAGGCTATGAATCTTTCTGTGTAGCTTCTTCTACGTCCTTCTCATTAGTATGCTTTGTTGCACATCTTTCTTCGCAACTGATTTCGCATCCTTCTCAGTACGTTTGTTGGAGTCTCTGATATCCTTATCTTGTGTTGTGCTAGTATTTTTAGGGCCCTACACCCTGTTCTTGAACCCAATCTTCCACTGCGGGGGCTAGAGTGCAATAACATTGTCTATTTCTTCCTCCGTGACCATATAGGGGAGCGAAGTCCACGATTTATCCTTTTGGCTCTGAATTTGTATGTTGTGCATGGTCACCTGAGAGGTCATGATGTGTTTGTATATGTCATATACTGTGGGTGATAAGCATGGTCGAGAATTGATGCCAGTTTCCATGCTGCTCTAGAAGAGAACCCAGAAGACTTGATTGTCCTCTATGCACTACGTATCCTTGGAGTCCCACAAGTGCGCATAACGGGCTCCTTCACACATATCTAAGTTAAGCTTAGGAAGGACTGACTCATCTGGAGCTTCCTAGGTGACCAATGGTATGAGGAACAACAACCATGAGTAGTAAAAGGGGCACCCTAAGTCCTAGGATTTTCGGATGTTGGAAAAAAATTCATCACGTAAGTACTGAGCCCAATTAAAATAGACCCCCTTTCCACATTCGCTTGCTAGATGGATAACATAGGTCGGGATGATGGCAACTTGGCATTTGCGCATTAACTTGCACATGAACAACATCATGCCCAACTACGTAGGGGGATCATTGATGGATTTGATGATAAAGCCTCGGGTATTCTGCTCCACCTTGTAATTTTAGCACACAAATTTAGTAGTCTCGCCTTCGTATTTCTTACCCACTCCCTCCATAGGTCTTGGTCCATTCATTGGGTGTACAGTAATCCTATGAATCAACATAGAATCAATAGGAGTCTTAACCTAGATCCATAGGCAACCTTCATGAATTAGGGCGATCAACTGTCGTGCAAGTCGATATGTAACATTGTAATGACCAAAATGGGGAATCCTGAGTAGGTTTAGGAGCCTAGACCAGACCAACCCATGCACCCAGCACTTGGGGATGACTGTAAATCCATTTTTGTCATGAATCAAGTCGAGGTATAATGTCGGTGCTAGTTCAGGGAATGCTTTGAAGTTGGTTAGGTCGTGATCGTCAAACTTGACCTCATGAAGCTTACCATAAGGTTCGCTAATGATGGGTACCTTGACTGTGGTCAGTGGCATCTGCAGGTAAGTGACCGGGTCATCAAGATTCTTTGGCATGCGCATTGATGTCCTGCATGGTCGAACAAAGGGAGGTAACCAGTGAATTGGCTTGACGGGTTGTGATTCTTCACAAGCTGCCTGCGAAGATTTTGCGGTTCGTGGGGAGGTGCGCAGCTTTCATGCAACCCATTTCATGGACTTTGGGGGCTTTCCAGAGCTTTGGGACATTTCTTTTCCTTTCCTCATGGTTGGGCTCAGTGTGGAGAGAATCTCTTCCACCTCAGACTTGATTTCCACCACTTCCTCAGTCCCCTGTTCTACCGAGGTCATTGGCTGAAGAGGCTCAGCAGGGTTCCTAGCCCTCATCTTGGCATGAAAAAAACACTTTGGGTTGCTACTATCTGAGGGGTTAGGTTGCTCTAACATGAAGGAGACACTATAAACATAGAGCATCTTGCAACACCAAATCGTCACGATAAGATATGTCAAGTAAAAACTATACAACTGATATGGAACACTTTTCTGGACTGTTCAACCCATTTTATAGCCATAAGGGTTAACCACATGTGAAACTTACCATTGCTTAACCGGTAAAAATTTCATGGAAAGCGCCACATTAATTTCTAGTCCTCCGCTCCTTCCAACGGTAATTTCTACTTTTTACCAGATTTTACTATTCTAATGGCTATTTTTTTCACCTATTGTGTGCTTAACGCATCTTCTGTGCTTCTATTAAACATCTGTGCCTCCTGTGCATCCTCCCCCAACATAGGCCTAATTCCCAGGTACTTCAAAACCAGAGACATGCTTGTCTGACATTCATCATCCCCAAAGAATAGGACATCCTTCCTAAGCAAGTTTTTCAGAAGTGTTGTGATCAGTACATACTTTTGGATGAAATTCCTATAATAACCTGCATGGCTGAGGATTGAACGTAGTTGTTTCCTTGTTGCCATATTTATGAAAACCTTGCCTATTATATCCGCATTCCCAATCGGAGCCAACGTAGGGTGCATCTCAATGCTACGTATTCGCATCTTGAGTGGTATAGTAACTGTGTGCATCTCCTTCAATCCTGTGACAGAGACAGCTCGTGGATTATCCTGACACTATTGTAAGACTAGGTTTTGGTCATTGTCCATGTCTAGTATCTGTACTTCCCATGTCGATACTGCAGGTGAGACATACAGGGCCAATTAACCCCATACCACCATATCAATTTCCTGCAGAGCTGCGTTAAGCGCCTTTGTACCTACTAACACAAATGTCCCCAGAAATTCATCCTTTAATGTCTCCCAGTGGCAGGTGGGATGATGGAGCTCCACAGCTAAATACCATGCGGTGGGAAGTGGTCCCAAGGCATGAATAAATAGATGAACCCACTCTTCTATAGTCCTCTCGCACCAATTCTCCATCCAAGTCAATAGGTACTCACGCGGGTCTTCGAGGCTAAGGTATGTTTCGAAACACAGGTGATCAGGTGACTCAAATCGTAGGATCATCATATCTCGGTAGTCTTCCCAGGGTTGGAATGCCTCCTTATGTGTGTCTCACCACCACGAAGGTGTCTTATGCATGAAAATATTAAGGGCCCCTAGCCTTCTTCCTTTTGGAACCTCAACTTCAAATGCTCGCAAAAATTCCCTAATATTACGAGAGCCATCAAAGTAGGGTAGGTCTCTTACCTCTGAGGAAATGCAGCGGAATTCCTTTGTTACCCAAAGGCATCGTAGCGTAGAGACGTTGTGTAACCAATTTTTCCAGTTCTCCATCTCCTCGTCGGATTCAGAGAAGCAGTCATTGGCCTTTTCCCAACAGAGTACACCATCCACCGTAGGGTCAATCCAATCTTCATCCTATGCAGTCAACTTATAAATGTGATCTACATCCTCTTCGTCGTGCACTGGCTCTGTATATCGTTCACCTTCAGCAGGATCTAATGGTATTATCACCCTTGTACCGTTATTTTCAAATACCATGCTTATCTTCTTAAGGTTAATGATGCCTCCCATATCAATTGCCCAATCCAATCCTAGGAGCATAGTGTATGGGTCCGCATCTTCTACAATCTGAAGTACTTCAAAATCATCCCGGACCTTGACCCCTGCGATATCTACCATGATCTTCGATAGTCTCCCCAATGGTATGATCTTCTGCTGATTGGCCATATGCAGCTAGATAGTGGACCATTCCAGCTTAGGTTCCCCCATTCATTTCCAAGTCTTTTTAGGTAATACATTTGCATCTAACCCTAGATCCAAAATAACCTGATCCATCTCATAATCATCGATTTTCGCAGTCAACCGCATCTCCATACTAGTGTGTTTCTTATATCTGTATAGTTTGTGCACGTCCTTGATTTTCGGAGGTAGAATAGGTTGTGCTGTGCAGCTATTTATTAATTCCTGAAGATTTTCCACAACCTTTAGGTTGCGCAACAGCTTCATTCATTCTTGTAAAAAGGGTTTGACCTCCTCATCTACCTTGAGGTTTCTCAGTGGCTGAGAAGTATATGCCTCTTCTTCAGCAAAGTCTTTTTGAGTTGTGACAAATGTTTCTTTTTCCTTTTTTATATCCGAACCATCTTTCTTGATAACTACGTGTTGGATGAGAGGTTTGGTTGTAGTCTGTTCCCGAGGCCCCCTAATGGCCATCCCACTACGTGTTACGGCATTCATTCTTGGATCTTTGTCTCACAGTTTAGCCTTAACCCTCTGCACATTCTGTGTAGGTGTCGGCTGCTTCTCCTCCATATTTGCTATCAAGATTGGACAGTGTTCAATTAAATGGTCCAGTTGTCTGTAATACTGGTAGGACTACCTCGTAGGGTTCGGACAGTCCCTGGAAAAGTGTCCTACTTCTCCACAATTATAATAGATTAGTTTCCCTTGTCCCCGACCTACACTTCCATCGCTTCCACCTCCCCTACCCCTGGTTGGGGAGCCACCTGTGCTCGAGAGGGACCTTGGTGAGAATCAATCCAACTGTACCCTATAGAGATTCCCTCGATTGATCATCAAATCATACGTTTGACAGTTTTGTTCATCGTGTCCTACCAACCTGCAGAACCTGTACCATTTTTTATTTACCTCTGGGACATACGAATTAAGGCGGGGGTAGTGGCTTGTGTCATGCAACCCCACAATGTGACAATCATCACACCATAGTGCTGGCCCACTTGATTTTTCAACTTCCCTAGGGTGCAATGGGCTAGGTTCCTCGGCCTGCATATAGTTTTCTAACAGAGGTCAGTTATCCTTGGTGTGACCATTCATCCTGCATTGTATGCACCATATTTCAGGGCTAGCCTCTGCTCCTCGCTCATTTTGTAGATTCTGGATCTCCATGTTCATCTCCTATAGTTTTTCTTAGATCTGTTGGACACCCAGCTAGGTATCATTTTTGGGTGAAGCTTCTAACTTCATAGCAACCTCCAACGATTTTTCCTGTGATTCGAAAGTTTGGTGACCCATAGCTACGCGCAAGTGAGGTAGCAGCATAGAAATGAACCGTTATGTGTGTTTTCTATCATCATACTGAAATCCTCCTTCTCTGATCACCTTTTTTAGTCATTGATCAACCTCCCACATAGACTAAAAAGGCCCTTGCTTGAAATCCTTTAGATCAACCATTATTTGAGACTAGGACATAGGTTTCCTGAACTGTTGTTTCAAGGCATTCTTAATCTGTTCAATGGTCACGTTTGCATGCTGGATGATCTATCCCATGTACTAGTCCAAAGCTCTTCCTTCAAAGGCAATGGACAACTGTGCCCTCCTCACTGCATCACTAGCTACATTCTGCGTAGTCCATACTGATCCTGTGACAAATGAAAATTGATCCATGTATTCATATCCCACACCCTTAGAGGTAGGAAACTTCATGTGCCTAGCCATGTCATATTCTGGTGGTGGTGGAGGTGTAGGTGAATCGTTACCCCTATGCTGGTTTGAAAGTGGTGTGGCTGGAGGACTCTGCACAACTGCTTCTCTTACTAGAGTGTAGACAGATCTATCTCCTCCTTAATTGGTCCAATATTATTTGCCACTTCTTGCCGTACTCTCATCCATATCAGAGGTCATTCATTCAGTGTGGCTACACAAAATACTCTTTTCGCATAGTAATGTCTTAATCAACAATGGTAAGGTCTTCAGAAACTTACCTCGGAAACCCTTGAAGAATGTTCGCTGTGCTTCAGTGTAGGAGATGAATTGATCGATGGCATATTTTGTCATGAATCCTCCTAGCAGACTGTCCACCCAGTGATCTAGCATGTGAGTGATGGTGTTATCAGTCTCCTTTAACTGCTGGATCAATTATGGGGTCCACTGTGTGACCCGCTCATCTTTCCAACACTTCTAAAATTCGACGAACCTTGCGAGCCACTCCTAGGACTCGATTGAAATTGTTAAAAAGAATATATCATAGATATCTATGAAAATATACTTATTCTTCCACTCTTTGGTGGTCAACCTCTTACTATGGTTTTCTTTTACTGTGAATTCCTAAACTTGTTGTTCAAACCATTCATCAATTTCTTTTCTTTCAGGTTTCCAATACGGCCTTGGGATTACCCAATCTCTCTCTCAAAATGCTCCTGGTCCCGGCAAAGAAACCATTTGTTGGCTCGAGGGGGTCCTGACCTAGGTTTAGATCTTAAGGTTTTCCAACAAACCCCTATAATACTATCCCTTTCGACAGTGACCTGCTTGCATAGGCCAAAGTCTCACCGAAAGCAATATGGGAAGGTGCTGGAACCAAGTTTCCACACCCTGGGAGAGGGTAGGTAAGTCAAGAAGAGCTACGTTCAACCTTATAATTACCAGATCTTATATCATGGAGCCCTGATCTACTGATATCCTTCGCATCCACGTGTGAAATACCAATTATAATCACAGTAACTAACAGATCATAGACTTATAGAACATTACCATAGTTATCACAGGTATCCTTGCATAAAGTATAACAGAACAGATCCAAATCGTAGCATAAACAAGTAGCACAAGTACTTTCATAACTTAAATCAACAACATAGAAGCATACACACTCAATCAGATATCACAAATTCACATTAGCAGTAAGTCCAATACATTCAAATATTCCAATAGCCTTCTACATTGATTAATCCTTCAGATTTACTTACAATACCCAAAACCCAACCTATGCACATAGTAGTAGGGTTCGCACACAGTAGGAAAGAGGATCTTTGCTCACATAGCTTGCAGGAGTTCTTACCCAACCAACCCTACATATCTAACAGTTCACATGTAGCATCAATTCCAATTCATTCCTGCCTATCGACTCAAAAAGGTTCAACTATTTATAGTACTTTAGCCTACGCATCCAATGGTCCGAAAACCATGGTTTTTGGACTTTTCGTCTACCCTTGACCCATTTACAATGCGTTAGGGCCTTTAAACTACCCCAAAACCCCTATGTTAGACTAAATATAGTAAAAAATGTACAAAATGGGCCAGATTCACAGCTTTGTAGGAGACCCTGTTCCAACATGAGTGAATGAGGAGAGAAGAGGAGAAGGTGAGTTGTCCAAACAATACTCCAGAGTAGAAAGAAGGCCCCTACAACAAGTACAACCACTTAACTAAAAGGTAAAGCAACTGGAGTTGCCAATCCTATAGTGGTGGTTTTGGTGCACAACTATACCAATCCACCGGCGCTTGGTAGGAGTGGTCACTCCCTCCAAGCTATGGTCATAGGTAGAAAAGATGGTTAGTAGGTTAGTGAACACATGCTAATATATATATATATAACACTAAATTATCGAATATAGTATGCATATGAGGAGAGAAAACATAACTAAACTAGAACAAAAAAAAAATCTCACAATGAGTCAAACGTGACAATAATGCAAACGGTGGAATCAAAGTCCCCTCTTATTGATCGTTATTAGTAAGAAAGATAAAATGTTACACTCTTGCGAAAGGATCGTTATAACTATGGAGTTCTAAGAGCCAGTGTAGGGAAGATTTTACCCTTTAGATGATGTCTCAAGGTCTATCTCTATTCTCCAAAGGATTGAAGTTGTTGGGTGGCCAACAACCGAATCCTCACTCAAATGCTACTCTGGATTACACATTGCTGACTTTCTCATGAGAAATTTGGCCAGCATCACAATGTGTTCTCATTTTTGTCATCTCATGGTGGAAATATATAGACAAATTTAAATCCTTCTTCCCTCTCTTGGTACACTTGTGGATGGTGACCCAAGAGAGAGGGTTGATTCCTTTGTGTTCTCACTTGAGGTCCTAAGGTATCTTAGGCGACTATCCTTGGGAAAATTCAAGTGGAGGATAATTTTTGAACTGTGTCAAGTGGTCTCAGAAAGTGACTTCTGCCACTCCCAGGAACATACGACTTTTTGAGGGGAAGTCACGCAGACTAACATGCCTAACGAAGGAAAATGCATGCAAGGCGCATTTTGCATGCGTATATGGTGCACAATTCGATTTTTTCCTCTTGACCTTAGAAATTTTTAAAATTTTTAATATCCTGTATGTTCCTCAGCCCTGTAAATCCTTTTGCCATACATTTAATAATGTCATTTTTTCTTGTCCAATTTTCCAGTGATAACAATTGGTATGTAGTATTTAGGTCAAGTAGGTATTAGAACTACCTAAAGATAAATATCTAAGGTAATCCTCCTCATTGTATCCAATGACTCAATTATAATAGAATATTGTATTCCACATTTCCCATGAAATTATGCATTTAGTTTTTGAGACTCCATAAGATATAATAAGAAAAGACTTGGAATTGTATAAAAATATACTTTATATAGTTAACATCATAACTAGAAAGAGACTTCCCAAAGAAATTAAACTTCCTGTTAGCCCCCCTATGAAATTCTTGACAAGCAAGATGGGGGGCTAGATTGTTTTAGAGCCTTCAAGGAATGCCTTTCCCCTGAAAACCCATCATCCTTGAAGTCTCTATGTGCTGTGCCCAAAGTAAATTCCCTCTGCTGATTCATCTCTCAAAGAGCCCTATGTTACACCTCATATCCCTACAAATTAACCCTCTAAAACTTTATTTTTTCCTATGTCAAAGTCCCATGCTTCCCTTTGTTTCCACCATCGATCTCTAAGAATCCCCAAAACCCTCTTCAAAATCTGCCCATGTCCCTTGTTTAGTCTAATTCACTCCATTTCTCTCTATCGTTACCATTATAAGGCTTTAAAATGCATTTTAAAGGGTTAAATACCTACTTAAAACCTTGTATTAGGCCCCAGCCCCCTTCGGCCATAGCCCTCGCCCTATTCCTCCATGTAACCCAGCACTGTGACCATTCGCCAAGGCAAAGGGCGCTTATTGCATTTTTTCGTCGGGCGCGACCTCAGCTGCTAATCTCAGTTGATCAAACGGTGGCTGTTAAATCTCCAGCGTCCGCGTCTTCCCTTGCCCATTTCCCATGTCGGGCCATCGCCGTTCGTTTTCACGAAGATCTGACGGTTCAGAACTTCTCCGCCCAGTGGACCCGGCCGTGCACTATTCCAAACCCGTTGGTTTTCTTCGCACCGCTTCTGCGCAGAGGGCGGTTTTCCCCGAATGCCCAGCGATTCCATACAGCTGCCGATGCATGTCTTCTAAACAACCCCAAAATCGTCGGCTCTTCGCGCATTAATTTTTGACCACAGATGCCAAGCGAAATCGCTGACAACTGTCAGATCTTGAGCACCTCATCCAACAGTTGTCATTCATCTGAGCTACGCACTGCTTAACCCATGTTATGAACCGTTGTCTATCATCCTCCACCTTTGATCCCGCCACGATCGACGGTCCCAATTTGTTCGCCCGCCACTGACTTTTCCACCATCGGCCATTTCCGCCACGTCATCTCCACGTGCACCCTCCATACGGTCTCCCATTCCATTGCATATATTGGTTCTTTTTCGCATTTTTTAACGTTCTCCATGTATATGTGCTCTGCAGACTGCCTCCATCCACCAGAGAGTTCCTCCATTCTTTCTACGATTTTCTCCTCTGTATCGTCATCTACACAACCTTTCTCCGCCTCCACATCATTCGCCACCCCATTCATGATTTCCTTAACTTGTTTATGTGTTTTGCAGGTTTATTAAGAGGCAATGGCTACCATGATGCACATCTCTGCTCCAAGGACAAAGATATCAAAGAAGATCATTTACAGGGGAAGAATTGATCAAAAATGACCCGGGAAGGTGAGGATAGGACGTTCATTTAAAAGAACAGGGTTTAAACTCTGTGGAAAACCTACCGGCACCATTAAAGCTCGAAATGTACGGACAGAGGCAGAGATGAAGCAGCAGAATGCTTCAGTACAAAGAAAAGAGATTAAGGCACGCCAAAGGGAACCTTGAGCCTTAAATCTACATTTTAAAAAGGCAAAGCACCAGTTGAAGACCCCGAGGATCGATCAAGTGGTCCTGAGTGCAAGTAAAAGGTAATATCAGGGTTTATTCATCAGCATAATGTTTTTCTTCATCAAGTACAGGGTGCCCATACAGCTTTTATTATGCACAATGTACCTGAAGGAATTTCCACCCTCACAACAGTTCAAAACCACCAGAGCATTTATATGGCAAAATTCTCAGTAGTTTATTTTATTTTTTGTCAAATCACCAGGAGTACCACAGCCGAAACACGTCAGAGTCATATCCAAGAGAAGATCACTCTTTCATCAAGGGGTGACATAGATTAAATTCTTAGCGTTTAAACAGAATGGGCTTCGGCCCTCCTTCGTTTCAAGAGTCTAGTACAGCATTTAGTTTTTCATCTACCCCTTCTGCTCCTCTTCAGATATAAAAACTCAGAGATAAATATTGTATAGGTTGTTGATGAGATATTAGAGAAATGCAAGCATTTTCGTCTTGAGATAAGTTCTTTGTGTAATATTGTAAGATAGGCTAATATTTGATGTATTCAGACTGAATGTTCAAGCTGTGGGCAATGATGTACCTGATTGGTGTTTTTTTTAATATGACAAGCAAATTTCTTTAGATCCTGATCTAAAGAAGCTGGTGATGTTTTCCTATCTCTGTGTTTGATTTCATTTCATTCCATTTCTACTAGCTCGGATCAGAAGTTTGGCATAAGATTTACACTTGATAGGTACCTTATGTTGCTGCTCTCCCAGCCTTTTATGTTTTCTGCTTATATGTGTATCTGAATATTGATTTCAATTGATTTAACCAGTGTAGTGGATGTCATTTCCTGCTCTCTGATGTATGAATTGAAGAAATCCATGTTTAGATGTTCTTGCTAGGATTTAGTTGGATGAGTTGAGAACACTGGGCGGTTTAGAACCCTGTCTCTGCCTCACTAGGATCTTTCCATCTCAATTAAGCCTTTCTAAGATCCCTTGTATTACCTCTGATATTTTCCAAGCAGGTCTGGAGTTAAATGACCTCTGACCTGATCTATAGACAACATTGGATGGTTCTTCTCCTTTCATTTTCAGTCCTTAATGTCCCATTCTGAATATTATCTTTAAGATCCAAATGCTCTAGATGACTAGCCCAACTGAAAAGCTTGCACATTGAACACAAGTAAATCCTCTCTTGACTCCATTTCCCAATGGTCTTGATGTTCTCTGAGTTATCTACCTTTGCCTAATTTCCTTTATGCTTATCCTTGTCTTATATCGGACCTTCCTTTCCTGATTCCCAACAACCAAACAAAAACAACCAAACAAACAACCCTCAGCCTATAACTAGCCTAAAATATAAACCTTGAGCCCTAAAAGACATATACGTTTGGCAAACATAGAGAGATCCCTCTCTGGACCTAGGACGCTAGATCCTAAGGTCTGAAAGTGGTTATATGTTGCCTCATATTTTGGTCTTGTCAACCTGGCCAAAACATGGGAACCCCAACATAATGGCGACCATATTGGGGACTTCTGAGTGCATTTCACCTTAAACATTTTTAAAGACTCAGAAACATAGAACTCTGGTTAGGTTGACAGTAGGTCATTCCTTTCTTGAATCAACCTCCATTATTGAGTATACATCATACTCTTAGACAGAGCCTAGGAAGGGCCAGGTAGCCTCCAGACCTCACACTCTTCGGAGGTGACATATCTAGTAAATGACCTCCCAGTCAATCTCTGGTTGGAGCTAGCTATTTTTGAGGAGATTCCTGAAAGGTGATAGTGCCTAAGCACTGTGGTGGTTAGTGTAACCCCTTAGATATACCCTCCACCTGGCGACTCCATAGCTCCTGGATGTTCAAAAGACTCCACTGGTGATGAGTAGGCCTCCTGATTAACTTGGTTTCACAAGTAGACTCCACTGGGAGACCAGCCACTAAGACAACAATCAACCACAGTAGAAGTAACAAGTAGGGTTAAGCTACTTGGCTAGGAAACAAAATTGTGGCTTTCAGAACCATTCACACAAGAGCTTATCCCAACCCTGACCCAACTGAAATAGTTGACAATCCGGAGAGTATCCTCAAGGGAGCTCCTACACCTAAAAGAACAACTGTTTCTAGTCACATTCATAGAGCTAACTCCGCACCAGAAGATCTAGCAGCTCTATCACATTCTCTCCCTGACCTAGACATACCTGATAGACTACCAAGAACTAGGTCATCCAGCGATCTAGACCAACCAGACCTTGAGCTTTGTAGTTCACCATCTCATAGTGGTCAACACACTAGGGACAAAAGAACCCCTCCATCCACACCACCTGATATCCACTTCATTCAAAAGTTGGGGCTCTCGCACCCTAGATCTGCTCAACAAAATTTTGTTTGTCCAAATATCCTTGTCATCCATATACCATCTACTCAAGCCAACCCTGTACCACATCAGAACATTATCATGGCAGCTTGGTATGCACCTCTGGTTTCACTTCAGCCCTTGTTACCCTTACCCAATGATTATCAGTCAAAAATCCCACACTTAACTGCTAAAGAATCCATCACAGCCGAGCAACATGTAGATAAGATGGAGGATTCTTTTTACTATATGGAAATTGATGATGAAACAATCAAAATGAGAATCTTTTCCCAAAGCTTAGGGGGTGATGTAAGGAAATGGTTTAAAGGTTTACCTCCTGGCAGTATCCAAGATCTCCCTGTGTTATATCAGACCTTCATAAACAAATGAGAAGTTAGAGCAAACCCTCACCAGCTCTTAGCAGACTACATGACCCTTAAGAGGAACGTGGGAGAGAGCGTCCATGATTACACCACTAGATTCAACAACATTTACAATGCTCTCCCTCCAAACATGAAACCTCCACAAGGTATGGCCCTAGCCAAATATCCTGATGGATTTGATGCTGACATGGCCTATGAGCTTAGAGATAAAGAGTATAACACGTTGGAAGACATGTAGAAAGGAGCCATAACTATAGAAGCAAACTTGATGGAAAAGAGGGCAAGACTGAGAGCTGAGAAGAGGGTAACATATAGTGATGACACTGTAGCTTCCACTTTAGACCCAAATTATGATAGAATATCCAAAAACGTGGAAAGACTACAACAAATGATGGAAAAAATGGTTGTCATAGTTAGCAATCAGAACAAAAACCAGAACCAAAATCAGAACCAAAACTTTAGAAGAAACAATACCACTCCCAATAGGCAAAGAGAGTCAGACCAACAAGTTTTTCCCCCATTCCAAAACTTTCTTGACGGAGATGAGGGAATCATAGAAGAGTCTGAAGGGAATGTAATAAACATGTTTGAAACAGAAGACTCAGTCCTTAACTGTGATTCAGGGGAAGACCAGCCCTCACCTTCACACTGGGATGAGGGACAGTTAGGAACTGAAGATTACAGATTAGGATTTGAAAATGACATGTTACAGGTCAGAGAACAATATGAACTTAGGAGCAAAAAGAACCAAGAAAATTCAAAAACTGAGACTCCTAAGGTTACCATCAAGAAAAGAGCTGATAAAACTTCTAAAGTATCTGTTGTAAATAGCAAATCAGTAGCTGAAAGTTCTGGAGAAAACAAGGAAAAAGACAACCAAGACACTAAAAAGCAAAGCCAACCAACCAACAGCACTAGCACTGCAGTTAGTGCTCTTGATAAAATGATTCCTGACCTTGTACATAGTGAGAAATCACAAACTAATCCAGCTACTAAGGCAGTAGAAAATAAAACAGAGTTGAGCACTCCAAAGACCCAGTCCAATGTTGGGTATGTGTTATATTCTTTCCATGACTAGCCCCCCCTGTCGGGGTCCGAGGCAGTGCCCCGGTGAAAATTTTTGGTCCTCAATTTCTGGTGGGTAGTCCGCGTCCATGGTTTTGGGGTACGATGGTTTTCAGCCCCTAGTATTTTTGTAGATCCGGTCAAGGGAACTACGGTTATGTTCTAATCCAGGGTTTATGGATTGGGGTTTATGTATGCTTCGGCATGTATATATATGTGTTGTAACACTAAAAGGAATATAATGAAAAATCAAGCTGGTCGTCCCGATTGGGGATCCAGGGGAAAATCTCTGTGTTGATCTGTTTTATGTTTTATGCTCTCGCTATTGTTTATTTTCTATTATAAGATTCGTGTGTAGATAATTGTTGTTCAGGGTTAAAACCTACATTTGGTATCAGAGCTGTTTCGGCTTCAAGGGGACGCCTTTGCTGCTGAGGGTTTTTAGTTCGGGCCTGAGGTAGACCCTGTTCAGTGGGAGATCTGCGGGATCGATTCTTGCGGTGAGAGAAGATGGCGAGCGGCGGAAAGATAGAGATCGAGAAATTTAATGGTCGGAGTTTTGAGTTGTGGAAGCTCAAGATGGAGGATCTGCTGGTGGATAAAGATCAGTGGATCGTGGTAGATCCAGGTACTAAACCAACGGCAATGTCAGATGAAGACTGGAAGAAACTAGATCGGAAGGCTAAGAGCACAATACGGTTGTGTGTCTTAGATTCAGTATTGTTGAATGTATCTGGGGAAGCTACGACGAAGAATTTGTGGGAAAAACTTGGGACTTTGTACCAATCTAAGTCTCTGGTGAATAAGTTGTTCCTGCGGAAAAAGTTGTATAACCTGAGGATGAAGGATGGAGACTCGATGACAGAGCATCTGAATGCCTTCAATACTATGGTAAGTCAGCTGTCATCTGTTGATATTAAAATATTAGATGAAGATAAGTGCATCAGTTTGTTGTGTTCTCTACCAGACTCGTGGGATAGTCTGGTTATTGCAATAGGTAGCAATACAACTACCTTGAATTTTGATGACATTGTCTCAGCCTTGCTGTCGGAGGAAATGAGACGGAGAAATATGGAGGGTCAGAGTGGAGATGCCTTATCTGTACGAGGAAGGTCCCAGAACAGAAACAAGAATAAGGTTTCGAGTGGGAGATCCAAATCTAGAGGGAGATCTAAATCTCCTGGAAAGTTTGTAAAGGTGTGCTGGAAATGCGGAAAGGAAGGGCACTACAAAAAGGACTGCAGATCTAAAGCTCCTGAGAAAGGAAAGGGGTCTGAGGATGCTTCTTCTGCAGAGGAAAAAACCACCTTGGATGAAGGTGGGGATGTGTATTTGGCTTCTTCTTCAAATACACATGTAGATCATGAGTCATGGTTGATTGACTCAGGTGCATCCTTTCACTTCACTCCCCATAGGGAGTGGTTCTGCGAATATGAGAAATATGATGGTAGTGATGTCTTCCTAGGGGATGATAGGAAGGCCAGAATCATCGGACGTGGAAAGGTCAAGCTGAAGCTGCAAGGTGGAAGGATTAGAACACTTCCTGGTGTTCTGCATATTCCTGCATTGGCCATAAATCTGATTTCTGTAAGCAAGATGGATGATGCAGGTGTAAAAACAGTGTTCGAGAAAGATGCCTGCAAGATGGTTCGGGGAGCACTGGTATTAATGCGGGGAGTTCGGACTGGAACTCTGTACAAGCTACAAGGTAGCACTGTTATTGATGGGTGTAACAGTTATGTGGTTCCTGAAAATGGAGTGGAAAGCTTAGCTGTCTCTGGAGAAAAGACCATGCTATGGCATCAAAGGCTTGGACATATTGGAGAGAAGGGCCTTCGGATACTACATAGAAACGGTATGGTAGAAGGTATGTCTAATTTCTCTCTAGATTTCGATTTCTGTGAACATTGTGTATATGGGAAGCAGAATCGAGTGATTTTTTCTTCTGGTGCTAAGAGGGCGAACAAGATATTAGAAGTTGTGCACAGTGATGTGTTTGGGCCTGTGTCAGTTCCATCACTGGGAAAGTCTGTGTACTATGTTTCATTCATAGATGAATTCTCAAGGAATACATGGATATATTTCTTGACGAAGAAATTTGAAGTCTTTGAAAAATTTAAAGAATTTAAGGCTCTGGTGGAAAACTAGACAGAGAAGAAGATAAAGGCGCTGAGGACAAATAATGGTGGGGAGTTCTGCAAGAATGAATTTGAAGAGTTCTGTAAGAAGTGTGGTATAGCATGACAGAAGAATACTCCATATACACCTCAGAAAAATGGAGTTGTAGAAAGAATGAATAGAACACTAATGGAAAAGGCAAGAAACATGCTCAGTGGTACCGGGTTAGGACAAGAATTCAGGGCAGAGGCAGTGGAGACTGCATGTTACTTAGTTAACAGATCACCTTCATCAGCGTTGGAGGATAAGACCCCACATGAGGTATGGACTGGTAAGAAACCCTCTCTTTCACATCTAACGGTATTTGGATGTGATGCATATGTACATGTTCCAAAGGAGAAAAGGACCAAGTTGGATAATAAATCTGAAAGGTGCATCTTTATTGAGTATAAGGATGGTTTAAAGGGTTACAAGCTTTGGAACCCAGAAACAAGGAAGGTTGTGTACAGCCAAGATGTGGTGTTTAGAGAAGTGAAAGATGTTGTTAAACATGAAGTCCTACCAAAGGAACCTGAGAAGATAGAGTTTGAGCTAAAGGAGGATGAATCAGACTCTACAACAGAAGAAGACTCGGAAGATGAAGAGCCACAAACTCCAGCTTTGAGAAGATCTGTTCGGGAAAGAAGGCAACCAGAAAGGTATAGTCCATCTGCTTTCTGTTCAGGTTTTGCCTTAACTATAACTGATGATGAACCCAGAACTGTCAGGGAGGCAGTAGATTCAGAGGATGGAAAACTCTGGAAGGAGGCCATGGTTGATGAAATGGCATCCTTACACAAAAACGATGCATGGGATCTGGTGGAGTTGTCGGCTGGAAGGAAGCCCATTGGGAGAAAATGGGTGTTTAAAAAGAAGATTAATGTAGAAGGCAAGGTGGAGAAATACAAAGCTCGGTTGGTAGCAAAAGGTTATTCCCAGGTGCCGGGAATTGATTTTGGTGATATTTTTTCTCCTGTTGCCAAGGTTACTTCTATTAGATTACTTCTATCTGTTGCTGCTGCATTTAATTTTGAGATAGAACAGATGGATATGAAGACAACATTTCTTCACGGGGATCTAGAAGAAGAGATATACATGAAGCAACCTGAAGTCTTTATGGTGAAGGGTAAGAAAGAACTAGTATGTAGGTTGAAGAAGTCTCTGTATGGGTTAAAACAGTCACCAAGGATGTGGTATCGGAAATTTGATACCTATATACGGGGACTTGGCTTCACCAGAAGCAAGGAGGATCACTGTGTTTATTTTAAATTAATTGGTGACCGTGTTATTTATTTGGTCTTGTATGTGGATGATATGTTGTTGATTAGAAATGACAAAGAAATTATCCAAGATTTGAAGACCCAACTATTCTCCAAATTCGACATGAAGGATATGGGTGCTGCAAACTATATTTTGGGCATGGAAATTAAGAGAGATCGGGCAAAGAGGAAGCTCTGGTTAAACCAGAGGAAGTATGTCGAGACTATATTGCTGAGGTTCAATATGCAGGATAGTAAAGCGGTGAATGTTCCTATTCCTGTAGGTGTAAAGCTGTCCGCTGAACAGTGTCTCAAGACACAAGAAGAAGAGGAGTATATGTTCCATGTTCCATATGCAAGTGCAGTGGGTAGCCTGATGTATGCAATGGTCTGTACTAGACCAAACATTGCACATGTAGTGGGAGTATTGAGCAGGTTTATGTCAAACCCAGGGAAGGAGCATTAGACAGTAGTGAAATGGGTTTTTAGATATTTACGTGGCAGTAGTGATTATGGATTATGCTACCAGGGAAGACCAGGATTGGAAATAATGTTGGACATTCGTGGTTTTTTTGATGCAGACTGGGCTGGAGATCTGGACCAAAGAAGATCTACAAGTGGGTATGTTTTTAGCCTATTTGGAGGTGCAGTCAGTTGGATGAGTAAAATACAGTCTTTAGTGGCTCTTTCAACTACAGAGGCAGAATACATAGCAGCCACGCATGCAATCAGGGAAGAAATTTGGTTGCAGAGATTGTGCTTAAGTATGGGGTTGGTACAACAAGCTATAAGGATAGACTGTGATAGCCAAAGTGCAATTTTCTTGGCTAAGAACCCTGCTTATCATTCAAAGACAAAGCACATTGATGTTCAATATCACTTTGTTAGAGATATGGTTGAGGCTAAAAGGGTGTTGCTGGTAAAGGTGGACACTTTGAAGAATGTTGCGGATGCATTAACAAAGTCTGTGAGCACTCAGAAGTTCTCTTGGTGTAGAGAAACAATGGGTGTTGAAGAATTGGGCCAATGACTAAGCTCTCTTGTGACCCCCTGTGGAAAGAAAACAACAAGTGGGAGAATGTTGGGTATGTGTTATATTCTTTCCATGACTAAGCACGTGTGATAGCCCCCCCTATCGGAGTCCAGGTCAGTGCCCCGGAGAAAATTTTTGGTCCTTAATTTCCGGTGGGTAGTCCGCGTCCATGGTTTTGTGCATGGTTCTGCACATGGTTTTGGGGTACGATGGTTTTTGGCCCCTGGTATTTTTGTAGATCCGGTCAAGGGAACTATGGTTATGTTCTAATCCAGGGTTTATGGATTGGGGTTTATGTATGCTTCGGCATGTATATATATGTGTTGTAACACTAAAAGGAATATAATGAAAAATCAAGCTGGTCATCCCGATTTGGGATCCAGGGGAAAATCTCTGTGTTGATCTGTTTTATGTTTTACGCTCTCGCTATTGTTTATTTTCTGTTATAAGATTCGTGTGTAGATAATTGTTGTTCAGGGTTAAAACCTACATCCACTTTCAATTTAGAGAGTGAGATTACGAAAATCAAAATCTCTGTCCTGCTCTTTGAGCTGGCCACTCAGAATGTATATAAAGGGCAAATTTTGAAAGCATTGAATCTAGGTGAGAACAGTGACACTGTAAATTTGAGTGATGATCAACCTGCCCTCCTATTTGGTCCAAAGATTGAGGGAAAGTTTCACGAAGGGGTAGTTCCACCTTTTTATATCAGTATCAACATTCATGACAAAATACTCCACAATGCCATGCATGATTCTGGAGCATCACACAATCTAATTCCTAAGGTGGTGATGGAAAGATTAGGCCTAGAGATAACCCACCCTTACAAAGATTTGTATTCGTTTGACTCTAGCAGAGTAAAATGCCTAGGTCTGATCAAATACTTGTGTGTAAGCCTCACCCAGATTCCCGCTAAATGTATGGTCATGAATGTTGTGGTGGCAGATGTACCACCCAAGTATGGCATGCTGCTATCTAGATCATGGGGAGCCAAATTGCAACGAACGATGCAGATGGATGGCTCATATGCCACTATCCCTATATTTTTCCAACTTAGAAGACTGTATGGAGAGTCCCAAATGAAATTCCTAGTCAGTAGCCATGAGAAACCTGAAAATTCACCATTATACTCTGTGCACACAGACCTGGATTCTTTCATTCTTTATAACGACCCATCCTTAGGAGAGTCGGCGTCAGAAAGAAGAAATACAAAAAATAACATAGAGCCCATGGACTTTAACATAATGGCTACCCTAGAAGAGTACGATGAAGAAAACCATGGGCAGGGTGCTAAAAATGAAACTCTGAGTGAACCAGAAACAGAAACAGAACGTAAATAGCCATCTAACCAGACCCCTAAACCTCTTCCATTTCATGAAGAACAAAGTGATCCAGATCCTAGTACAAACCCCATAGTGCAACATAATGGCGAACCCCTATGGGAGATGAATTTCGATGGGTCTTGTACTAGAAAAGACGTTGGGGCAGGGGTGTGGATACGTAACACAGAGAGTGACCACGCTGAGAGCCATGTTGTAAATCTGCATTTCAAATGTACAAATAATATTGCAAAATAAGAAGCTCTTATCCTTGGCCTAAACCCATAGAAAATAATGGGAGCCCATAGGATAGCTGTACGAGGAGACTCAGAGTTGGTAATAAAACAAGTAAACGGTGAGTATTCAGCAAAACACCCCAGGCTCAGGGCATACAGGAATGATACCATGGATGTACTGAAAACATTTATGGAATATGAGCTGGTGTTTGTCCCTAGGGGTCAAAATGTCATTACAAATGGATTGGCTCGCCTGGCTAGTTCATATCCTAAGACTCCCCCTGACCAACAAATCATCATTCAGACCAAGTTCAGACCTGCAGTGCTAGACACCGAAAAATATTGGCAAGTCTTTGAAGGAGACAAGCAGATTGAATATTTGCTGGTGGGTAGAAATGAGTTTGAATTTTCTGATTCTGACTCAAAATCTGATGACAGCTGCCCAAGTGAGGATCCCCCAGATGAACAAGCAACACCTTGTAACATAGAAATAAACACCTTTTCTGAAAAAATTGGAAATTCAACCATAGGATGTGAAAATGCGGAATATGAGGAAATGGAGGTGTTGCAGGCCAAAGATAAGAACATACCCAGAGGCCTGGCACCCCTAGAGGACCCTTTTGACTTTGATGATGTAGAAAAATAGCCCACTATAGAACATGCAGACTCAGATATAGAAGAATGCAACATAGGCACTGAAGATAAGCCCAAAATGACTAAAATAGCTAAGTCTATACCTGCAGACATGAAGAAAAAATACATTGACCTGTTTAAGGAATTTATTGATGTGTTTGCATGGAGCTATGAAGACTTAAAGGCCTATGACACCAACATAATATAACACAAGATACCCTTGAAGGAAAATCAAAAGCCTTTCAGACAAAAACTCCACAGAATCAATCCAAAACAATTGTCTGCAGTTGAAAAGGAGATTAAAAAGATGTATGATGCAGGCATAACAGTCCCAATAAGGTTTTCTGATTAGGTGTCAAACTTAGTAGCCGTGAGAAAGAAAACACGGGAGATCAGACTATGCATAGACTTCAGAAACCTCGACAGAGCCTCCCTGAAAGACAACTATCCTTTTCCTAGAATGGAACATATCCTACAGAAGGTAGTGTGCTCAAAGAGAATCTCCCTGCTAGATGGCTTTTTGGGTTATAACCAAGTATTGGTGCTCCTAGAAGATCAACTCAAAACAACTTTTACCACTCCATGGCGCACCTTCATGTATGTGAAAATGCCCTTTGGACTGATGAATGCTGGGGCTACCTTCCAGAGAGCGATGGATATAGATTTCTCAGATGAGATAGGACACTTCATAGTTATCTACTTGGATGACTTGACTGTCTTTTCTGAAATTGAATAAGAACACCTGAAACATCTGAGGAAAGTCTTTGAAAAATGTAGAAGGTACGGTCTGTCCTTAAATCCTAAGAAAACTGTGTTTGGGCTACAAGAAGACAAGCTTCTTGGCCACATTATATTTGAGAAAGGAATTAGGGTAGATCCACAGTGAGTTGAGGGAATACATCAAAGCTCACACCCGAGAAACATCAAAGAATTTAAGTCCTTCATAGGGAAGATCAATTTCCTTAGGAGATTCATTCCCAATCTTGCTGAGCACCTTAGGAAAATGACTGACTGTTGAAGAAAGGCACGGGAATTAGGTGGACTGTTGAAGCCAAGAAATATTTTGAGTCAGTAAAGCTTGCACTCACTCAAGCCCCTATCCTTATCAGCCCATACTTCTCAAAGGATTTCCTGATCTTTTCATTTGCCTCTCAGCATACATTGGCTATATTTTTACTGCAGAAAAATTTAGAAGGAAATGAACAGCCAATTGCTTTTTTCAGTAAGGCCTTAAGGGATGCACCCTTGAAGTACAACATTATGGAAAAATAGGCCTATGCTCTAGTCAAGGCCTTAAAAGACTTTAGGGTGTATATTCTGCATTCTCACACCATAGCCTATGTCCCAAATATAATGGTCAAAGATATCTTGTCCCAAGACCCTGATGGGAAAAGGGGAAAATGGATCGCTACTATATTATAATATCACCTTGAGATAAAACCCACCAAAATGATCAAAGGGCAAGGCGTGGCCCAATTAATGGCTGAATCTAATCTGCAGGCCCTTGACATTAACATGGTAAATGCCTTAGATGAGCAGGAAGGATTGCCCCACCCAACGGTTGAGGAGAAGTTTCAGAACTCTCCTTGGTATTCCGATATCCTTTACGTGCTCACGAATCTTAATTCCCCTCCAGAACTGTCCAAAACTAAGGCCAGATTCATAAAGCTAAAAGCCAGAAATTACTGCATCCTGAATGAAAACCTATACTGGAAAAATCCAAATGGCCTATTCTTGAAATGTTTTTCTGAAACTGAAGCCGAAAGAATCAAACAAGACTTTCATGCTGGGGAATGTGGAGGCCACCTGAGTTGGAAAGCCACTGCAAATAAAATACTCAGGTCTGGTTATTATTGGCCTACACTCTTCAATGATGTCCATAAAATGATTCTTACCTAGCATAAGTGTCAGATCTTCGAAGGTAGAAGAAAACTCCTTCCCCTCCCTTTACAACCTATCACCGTAGAAGGTCCCTTCATGCAATGGGGCCTAGACTTCATTGGGGAAATTAACCCTTCTTATTTTGGACAACATAGATGGATCCTAACTGCTATAGATTACTTCACTAAATGGATAGAAGCCATACCCACTAGAAATGCCACTGATTCTATCATCATTAGGTTCCTATAATATTACATCCTTTCTCGGTTTGGTTGTCCAAGGAAAATAATCACTGACAATGCTGTTGCTTTCGGATACAAGAGAATGGTTGATTTCTATCATAGGTATGGAATAGCCCTGGGTCATTCAACTACCTATTACCCTCAGGGTAATGGATTAGCTGAATCATCCAACAAAATCCTGGTGAACATCATTAAGAAGATACTGGAAGAGAGCAGAAAGTCATGGCACAAAAAGTTGGTGGATGCCTTGTGAGCAGATAGGCTCACAACAAAAAAATCCATTGGCATGTCACCATTCCAGCTTGTCTATGGAACCAAAGTAGTTTTTCCTACCAGCCTGGGAGTACTAGTGATTAAGCTTGCCCAAGAGATTCAGACAGAGGAAAACAGTATGGTGAGAAGAATTAACGAAAATATCCATCTTCAGCAAACAAGGGAGCAAGTTTATAGCAGAACTGTCAGAGTTCAGGAAAGCATGAAGAGGCAATTTGACAAGAGAGCCAAAGCTTCAGATTTCAAAGTTGGGGACAAGTTTCTTAAACGGGATTCAAGGAGATAGGACAGAGGTAAACATGGCAAGTTTGATAGTTTGTGGCAAGGTCCATATATTATCCAAGCCACTGTGGGTCCTAATGCATTTTTCTTACATGAACTTAATGGTACAGAGCTGTTTGGGGGTCCTGTCAATGGCGGGATGCTCAAACACTAATTTTTCTGAATTTCAGTTTCCAGTTTCCATTTCATTGTACATACCATTGCAGTATTTTCGCTAAAAAAAAAAAGAAAAAAAGAGAGAGAGAGGTTCAGACATGTTCAAAACATGAACTTCTGAAAGGAAAAAGGGTGGCTCAAACATGATCAAAATCTGAGCCAAAGGGAGCAGAATAGCTGGTTCTAATATGCTCAAAATCTGGACCAACAGTGAAAGGAAGAATTAGCTCTCGCATGCCCAAAACCAACGCTGAAAGGAAGAAAAGGAAGTGACTCTAACAAGCTCAATACTTGAGTCACGAAAAGAAGAAGGGTGCTGCAAGTTTCATATTTTAGGCCTTCACAGTTTTGTTTTCTGCAAAATTCTATCCATGTGCAACTATTTTTATGCCTTGGATCCACAACAAGTCAGACAGTTTAATCCTAGCTTGGCTGTTTTGAATTTCCTGTCTTAGAATGTAGGAGAAGAAACCTGTTGGACAGTTTAATCGCAACATGTAGTAGATTAGGTAGAGAAACATGTGAGGCCAACAGTGTAATCTGGCCTCATGGAGAAATATGGGTAGATCTAGAATAGGTTTGTTTTCTTCTTCAAAAATAAATGATGTAAAGGGTCTGCTAGGTCAAATGCACCCTAAAAGAAGAAAAAATGTCAGGACTGTGGTTGGGTAGGTAGATTGGTTAGGAAAATGTTTTTGCTGACTTGTGTATCTAACATATTGTGGTAGCTGAAAATTGAAGAAAGAAAGGGATGTGCCGAGCAGAAGGCAACTGGCCTACTCCAAAGATCATTTCTGGTTAATTGCCTCCTTCAAGAAGAAGCCATCCCCATGTGGAGCCACTATTAGCCCCACTATGAGATTCTTGACAAGCAAGCTGGGGGGCTAGATTGTTTTGGAGCCTTCAAGGAATGCCTTTCCCCTGAAAACCCATCATCCTTGAAATCTCTAAGCGTTGTGCCCAAAGTAAATTCCCTCTTCTGATTCATCTCTCAAAGAGGCCTACGTTACACCTCATATCCCTACAAATTAACCCTCTAAACCTTTGTTTGTTCCTATGTCAAAGTCTCGTGCTTCCCTTTGTTTCCACCATCGATCTCTAAGAATCCCCAAAACCCCCTTCGAAATATGCCCATGTCCCTTGCTTAGTCTAATTCACTCCATTTCTCTCTATCGTTACCATTATAAGGCTTTAAAATGCATTTTAAAGGGTTAAATACCTACTTAAAACCTTGTATTGGGCCCCATCCCCCTTCGGCCATAGCCCTCGCCCTATTCCTCCATGTAACCCAGCACTGTGACCATTCGCCAAGGCAAAGGGCGCTTATCACGTTTGTTCGTCGGGCGCGACCTTAGCCACTGATCTCAGTTGATCAGATGGTGGTCATTAAATCTCCAGCGCCCGCGTCTTCCCCCACCCATTTCCCATGTCGGGCCATCGCCATCCGTTTTCACGAAGATCTAATGGTTCGGAACCTCTCTGCCCAGTGGACCCTGCCACGCACTGTTCCAAACCCGTCGGTTTTCTTCGCACCGCTTTTGCGCAGAGGGCGGTTTTCCCCAAATGCCCAGCGATTCCATACAGCTGCCGATGCATGTCTTCTGTACGACCCCAAAACCGCCGGCTCTTCGCGCATTAATTTTCGACCACGGATGCCGAGCGAAATCACTGACAACTGTCAGATCTTGAGCACCTCATCCAACGGTCGTCATTCGTCTGAGCTGCGCACTGCTTAACCCATGTTATGACCCGCTGTCCGTCGTCCTCCACCTTTGATCCCGCCACGATCAACGGTTCTGATTTGTTCGCCCACCGCTTAATTTTCCACCATCGCCTGTTTCTGCCACATCATCTCCACATGCACCCTCCATACGGTCTCCCATTCCATTGCATATATTGGTTCTTTTTCACATTTTTTAATGTTCTCCACGTATATGTGCTCTGCAGACCGCCTCCATCCACCAGAGCGTTCCTCCATTCTTTCTACAATTTTCTCCTCTGTATCGTCATCTACACGACCTTTCTCCACCTCCACATCATCCGCCACCCCATTCATGATTTCCTTAACTTGTTTATGTGTTTTTCAGGGTTATTAAGAGGCAATGGCCGCCATGATGCACATCTCTGCTCCAAGGACAGAGATATCAAAGAAGATCATTTACAGGGGCAGAATTGATGAAAAATGACCCAGGAAGGTGAGGACAGGACGTTCATTTAAAAGAATAGGGTTTAAATTCTGTGGAAAACCTACCGGCCCCATTAAAGCTTGAAATGTATGGACAGAGGCAGAGATGAAGCAGCAGAATGCTTCAGTACAAAGTAAAGAGATTAAGGCACGCCAAAGGGAACCTTGAGCCTTAAATCTACAGTTTAAAAAGGCAAAGCACTAGTTGAAGACCCCGAGGATCGATCAAGTGGTCCTGAGTGCAGGTAAAAGGTAATATCAGGGTTTATTCATCAGCAAAATTTTTTTCATCATCAAGTACAGGGCACCCATACAGCTTTTATTATGCACAATGTACTTGAAGGAATTTCCACCCTGACAACAGTTCAAAACCACCAGAGCATTTATATGGCTGAATTCTCAGTAGTTTATTTTATTTTTTTCAAATCACCAGGAGTACCACAGCCGAGACACGTCAGAGTCATATCCAAGAGAAGATCACTCTTTCATTAAGGGGTGACAGAGATTAAATTCTCAACGTTCAAACAGAATGGGCTTCGACGCTCCTTCATTTCAAGAGTCTAGTACAACATTTAGTTTTTCATCTACCCCTTCTGCTCCTTTTCATCTATAAAAATTCAGAGAGAAATATTGTAGAGGTTGTTGATGAGATATCAGAGAAATGCAAGCATTTTCTTCTTGAGACAAGTTATCTCTGTAATATTGTAAGATAGGCTGAGATTTGATGTATTCAGACTGAATGTTCAAGATGTGGGCAATGATGTACCTGATTGGTGTTGTTTTTAATATGACAAGCACATTTCTTTGGATCCTGATCTAAAGCAGCTGGTGATGTTTTCCTATCTCTGTGTTTGATTTAATTTCATTCCATTTCTACTGGCTCACATTAGAAGTTTGGCATAAGATTTACCCTTGATAGGTACCTTATGTTGCTGCTCTCCCAGCCTTTTATGTTTTCTTCTTATATGTGTATCTGAATATTGATTTCAATTGATTTAACCAGTGTAGTGGATGTCATTGCCTGCTCTCTGATGTATGAATTGAAGAAATCCATGTTTATATGTTCTTGCTAGGATTTAGTTGGATGATTTGAGAACACTGGGAGGTCTAGAACCTTGTCTCTACCTCACTAGGATCTTTCCATCTCAATTAAGCCTTTCTAAGATCCCTTGTATTGCCTCTGATTTTGTCCAAGCAAGTCTGGAGTTAAATGACCTCTGACCTGATCTATAGACAACATTGGATGGTTCTTCTCCTTTCATTTTCAGTCCTTAATGTCCCATTCTGAATATTATCTTTAAGATCCAAATGCTCTGGATGACTAGCCCAACTGAAAAGCTTTCACATTGAACACAAGTAAATCCTCTCTTGACTCCATTGCCCAATGGTCTTGATCTTCTCTGAGTTATCTACCTTTTCCTAATTTCCTCTATTCTCATCCTTGTCTTATACCGGACCTTCCTTTCTTGATTCCCAACAACCAAACACAAACAACCAAACAAAACAACCCTAAGCCTATAACTAGCCTAAAATCTAAACCTTGAGCCTTAAAAGACATATACCTTTGGCAAACATAGAGAGATCCCTCTCTAGACCTAGGAGTGCTAGATCCTAAGGTCTGAAAGTGGTTCTATGTTGCCTCATCTTTTGGTCTTGTCAACCTGGCCAAAACATGGGAACCCCAACATAATGGCGACCATACTGGGGACTTCTGAGTGCATTTCACCTTAAACATTTTTAAAGACTCAGAAACTTAGAACTCTGGTTAGGTTGATAGTAGGTCAATCCTTTCTTGAATCAACCTCCATTATTGAGTATACATCATACTCTTAGACAAATCCTGGGAAGGGCCAGGTAGCCTCCGAATCTCACACTCTTCGGAGGTGACATATATGATAAATGCCCTCCCAGTCAATCTCTGGTTGGAGCTAGCTATTTTTGAGGAGTTTCCTGAAAGGTGATAGTGCCTGAGCAGTGTGGTGGACAGTGTAACCCCTTAGATATACCCTCCACCTGGCGACTCCATAGCTCCTAGATGTTCAAAAGACTCCACTGGTGATGAGTAGGCCTCCTGATTAACTTGGTTTCACAAGTAGACTCCACTGGGAGACCAGCCACTAAGAAAACAATCAACCACAGTAGAAGTAACAAGTAGGGTTAAGCTGCTTGGCTGGGAAACAACATTCTGGATTTTAGAACCATTCATACAAGAGCTTATCCCAACCCTGACCCACCTGAAATAGTTGACAATCTAGAGAGTATCCTCAATGGAGCTCCTACACCTAAAATAACCACTGTTTCTAGTCACATTCATAGAGCTAACTCCGCACCAAAAGATCTAGTAGCTCCATCACATTCTCTCCCTGACCTAGACATACCTAATAGACTACCAAGAACTAGGTCATCCAGCGATCTAGACCAGCCAGATCTTGAGCTTCGCAGTTCACCATCTCATAGTGGTCAACACACTAGGGATAGAAGAACCCCTCCATCCACACCACCTGATAACCACTTCATTCAAAACTCGGGGCTCTCGCACCCTATATCTACTCAACAAACTTTTGTTGGTCCAAATATCCCTGTCATCCATATACCAGTTGCTCAAGCCAACCCTGTACCGCATCAGAACATTATCATGGTAGCTTGGTATGCACCTCTGGTTTTACCTCAGCCCTTGTTACCCTTACCCAATGATTATCAGTAAAAAATCCCACACTTCACTGCTAAAGAATCCATCCCAGCCCAGCAACATGTAGATAAGATGGAGGATTCTTTTGACTATATGGAAATTGATGATGAAACAATCAAAATGAGAATCTTTGCCCAAATCTTAGGGGGTGATGTAAAGAAATGGTTTAAAGGTTTACCTCCTGGCATTATCCAAGATCTCCTTGTGTTATATCAGACCTTCATAAACAAATGGGAAGTTAGATCAAACCCTCGCCAGCTCTTAGCAGACTACATGACCCTTAAGAGGAACATGGGAGAGAGCATCCATAATTACACCACTAGATTCAACAGCATTTAAAATGCTCTCCCTCCACACATGAAACCTCCACAAGGTATGAACCTGGCCAAATATCCTGATGGATTTGACGCTAACATGGCCTATGAGCTTAGAGATAAAGAGTGTAACATGTTGGAAGAAATGCAGAAAGGAGCCATAACTATAGAAGCAAAACTTGATGAAAAAGAGGGCAAGATTGAGAGCTGAGAAGAGGGTAACATATAGGGATGACACTGTAGCTTCCACTTCATACCCAAATTATGATAGAATATCCAAAAATGTGGAAAGACTACAGAAAATGATGGAAAAAATGGTTGTCACAGTTAGCAATCAGAACAGAAACTAGAACAAAAATCAGAACCAAAACTTTAGAAGAAACAATACCACTCCCAACAGACAAAGAGAGTCAGACTAACAAGTTGTTCCCCCATTCCAAAAATTTCTTGACGGAGATGAGGGAATCATATAAGTGTCTGAAGGGAATGAAATAAACATGTTTGAAACAAAAGACTCAGTCCTTAACTATGATTCAGGGGAAGACCAGCCCTCACCTTCACACTGGGATGAGGGACGGTTAGGAACTGAAGATTACAGATTAGGATTTGAAAATGCCATGTTACAGGTCAGAGAACAATATGAAATTAGGAGAAAAAAGAACCAATAAAAATCCAAAACTGAGACTCCTGAGGTTACCATCAAGAAAAGACCTGATAAAACTTCTAAAGTATCTGTTGTAAATAGCAAATCAGCAGCTGAAAGTTCTGGAAAAAACAAGGAAAAAGACAACCAGGACACTGAAAAACAAAGCCAACCAACCAGCAGCACTAGCACTGTAGTTAGTGCTCCTGATAAAACGATTCATGACCTTATACATAGTGAGAAATCACAAACTAATCCAGCTACTAAGGCAGTAGCAAATAAAATAGAGTTGAGCACTCCAAAGACCCAGTCCACTTTCAATTTAGAGAGTGAGATTGCGAAAATCAAAATCTCTGTCCCGCTCTTTGAGCTGGCCACTCAGAATGTATATAAAGGCCAAATTTTGAAAGCATTGAATCTAGGTGAGAAAAATGACACTGTAAATTTGAGTGATGATCAACCTGCCCTCCTATTTGGTCCAAAGATTGAGGGAAAGTTTCACGAAGGGGTAGTTCTGCCTTTTTATATCAGTCTCAACATTCATGACAAAATACTCCACAATGCCATGCACGATTCTGGAGCATCACACAATCTAATGCCTAAGGTGGTGATGGAAATATTAGGCCTAGAGATAACCTGCCCTTACAAAGATTTGTATTCTTTTGACTCTAGCAGAGTAAAATGCCTAGGTCTGATCAAAGACTTGTGTGTAAGCCTCACCCAGATTCCCGCTAAATGTATGGTCATGGATGTTGTGGTGGCAGATGTACCACCCAAGTATGGCATGCTGCTATCTAGATCATGGGGAGCCAAATTGCGAGGAACGATGCAGATGGATGGCTCATATGCCACTATCTCTATATTTGGCCACCTTAGAAGACTGTATAGAGAGTCCCAGATGAAATTCCTAGTCAGTAGCCCCGAGAAACCTGAAAATTCACTATTATACTCTGTGCACACAGAACTGGATTATTTCATTCTTTATAATGACCCATCCTTAGGAGAGCCAACGTCAGAAAGAAGAAATACAAACAATAACATAGAGCCCATGGACTTTAACATAATGGCTACCCTAGAAGAGTACGATGAAGAAAACCATGGGCAGGTTGTTGAAAACGAAACTCCGAGTGAACCAAAAACAGAAACAGAATGTAAACAACCATCTAACTAGACCCCTAAACCTCTTACATTTCATGAAGAACAAAGCGATCCACATCCTATTACAGACCCCATAGTGCAACATAATGGTGAACCCCTGTGGGAGATGAATTTCGATGGGTCTTGTACTAGAAAAGACGCTGGGGCAGGGGTGTGGATACGTAACACAGAGAGTGACCACGCTGAGAGCCATGCTGTAAATCTACATTTCAAATGTGCAAATAATATTGCAGAATAAGAAGCTCTTATCCTTGGCCTAAACCTGTAGAAAAAATTGTTTGAACTGGAAGTTTGTCACGAGGGAAAATTTTAGGGGCTAATATTCCATAATTTTTCCAAAAAGAAGATTCGCCAATTTCCATTTTTCTAAAAATGAATTCATCCAAATTTTATAGTATAAAATTAATTTACCTTAAAAAATCCAATATTATATATTTTCTAGTATAAAATAATAGGTAATTTAAACATTTTTACAAAATTATCGTCAAACATTTCAAAATTTTGATATTAGGGACTAGTAAGATTCACCAAGTTCGCTAAACTTTAAGATAAACTTCCATCCTTATAATTTTACCTGTTTTTCACCTATAGCCTTCTTTAAGCATGAAACATGGAAAACTAAATGCACTCGCGAAGAAGCAAGAAGCTCCAATTTGTATGCCATAGTACCAATATTTTGCAACACCTTGTAAGGACCATAGTACTTTGGCGATAATTTATTATCCTTCTTAGCTCGCTTGAGGGAAATTTTTTTGTATGGCTATAGCTGTAAAAATATGCAATCTCTTACATCAAAATTTCTCTTGCTACGATGTTGATCTACATGTTGTTTCATTCGAGTTTGTGCCAAATTTAGGTTATCCTTTAAGATTTGGAGAAATTTTTGTTGATTCTCGATGTGATCTTCGACTGCTTTAACTTTATAATTTTCTCTTAAATATGATTTATGGACGGTGGATGATACCCATAAAGTGCCATAAATGGGGTCATTTTTGTGCAGTATGGAAGGAAGTGTTATACCACAATTCAACTGGAGGTAACTGCTTGACCCATTGTGTTTGTTTATAAGATAAAAAACAACAAATATATCCTTCCAAACATTTGTTCACTATCTCAGTTTGACCATCGTATTAAGGATGATAAGATGACCAAGGAGCTAGTTGAGTACCAAAACAAGAAAATAATTTTGCCCAGAAATTTCCAGTAAAAATGGGGTCTCTGTCACTTACCATAATCTTGGGGTTTCGATTTAGTTTTTGAATTTTTTCCATAAATTAAAAAGAAACTGTACTTTCTTTAAATGGATGAGATAATACACAAAATTGTTCCTACTTGGTAAGTCTATCAACTACCACCATGATGACACTCTTTCCTTCAAACTTAGGTAAACCTATGATAAAATCCATTGAAATATCCTCCCGATGTTGACTTGGAATGGATAAAGGCTATAGAAGACCTGAGGTCTTAATTGTATCAACTTTATTTTACTGGAAAACTAAACATTCTGCCATAAAATTTTGAATATCAAATTTAAGGCCATCCCAAAAAAATTCTTTCTTCACCCTATGGTATGTTTTTAAAAATCCTCGTTGTCCTCCTAAAGGAGAAGTGTGCAATTCTAAAAGAATCTTTTGTTTTAGTTGGGAATTGTTACCAATATATAAGCGATATTCTTACCATAAGGAATAATTTTTCTAGCTAAATGTATTAGATGTAGTAGGATCTTCCTGCAAATTTTGAATGAGTGTCCACACTTATTCATCATTCTTCCATTCATCCCTTGCTTCAGTTATCCAATCTGGTTGGATAATAGAAATGACACAAAGGAATGCTTCCACCTCTTCATCCTTTCTTGAGAGTGCATTTGCAACAACATTTAGCTTCCCTTTTTTGTAGATGATTTCAAAGTCACAACCCAACATCTTTGTGACCCATTTTTTGTTTCTCTTCTGGAGATATTCTTTGTTCCAACAAGTGTTTTAGACTATCATTATCATTTTTTACCTTGACGTGTCTTCCCATTAGGTAAGGTCACGATGTTTTTAGTGCATGTAATATGGCCAACATTTCCTTCTCATAAATATCTTTCTCTAAATATTTTCCTTTTATTGGATGACTTTAAAAAGAAATGTGTCTTCCTTCTTGCATTAAAACATCAAAAATTGTATTTCTTGAGGCATCACATTCCACATTAAAGGTTTTCGTGAAGTCTAGTGTAGCTAAGACTGGTGCTAGGCACATTTCCTCTTTATGATGTTAAAAGGCCTTATTTGCTTCAGGAGTCCATGAAAATGCATCTTTCTTCAATAACGTTGTTATAGGTGCTGCTATTTTCCCATAATTCTTAACAAATTTGTGATAATACCTTGTTAACCGAAGAAATACTCTCACTGCTTTATGGTTTAGGGGACTTTCCATTCCTTAATGGCTTTAATTTTTTTAGGGTCTACCTTAACACCCTCCTGACATACAATATGACACAGCCATTCCACCTCTTGTACTACAACGAAATATTTGGAGGTTTTTTCATATAATTATTTCTCCTACAGTAGTTTGAACACCTTATCAACATGTTGAACATGATCCTTCCAAGACCTGTTGTAGATTAGTATATCATCAAAAAATACTAACACAAATTTTCTAAGGAAAGGTTTGAAAATGGAATTCATCAACCCTTGAAATGTAGAAGTTGCATTGGTAAGGCCAAAAGGCATGACGAAAAATTCATAATGAAGCTCATGAGTTCGAAATGTTGTTTTCAGAATATATTCATTATTCATTCTAATTTGATGATATCCTGAATGAAGATCCAAATTGGTAAAATAAATTGCTCCATGTAATTCATCCAATAATTCATTAATCAAAGGAATGGGAAATTTATCATTAATAGTGAGGTTATTTAGCTTCCTATAATCTGGACACATGCACCATGATCCATCCTTCTTATGCACCAATACTACTAGAGCAAAGAAAGAAATTTGACTAGGTTGAATTATACCAGCCTCTAACATTTCTAAAATCATACGTTCAATTTCACTCTTTCGGACATAAATATATCTCTAAGGCATGATGTTTGGAGGAACACTTCTTGGAATCAAATGAATAGCATGATCATGATCATGCATAGGTGGGAGTCTTTTGGGAGTTTCAAACAACTTGGAATGATTATCACAAACTTTTTGGAGATCTGGAGAATTAGATGATTTTGATGTTGGAACTTCCAGTGATCATAATTGTGCAATTATGCCTCGTTTTTCTTTCATGAGAAACTTTGTCATGACATTAGAGCTTATTATATTTCTCGGATTCCTTGTAATACCCTACAATTTGACTTCCTTTCCTTCTGGAAAAAAATTCAAGAAAATTTCTTGAAAATTAAAAGCTATCATCCCCAAATATTGTAACCATTGTACTCCTAGTACAACATCATCACCTCCCATTGGAATGGAAAGCATTGGAATATTCAATACATATTCCACCATGGTTAGCTTGATATTATGGCATTTTTTAGAGCAATTTATAGTTCCTCCATTTTCAACCATCACTTGAAATTCTAGTGCTCGGTATAGGAAGAAATTCAATTCCTTGGCTACCTTACAATGAATAAAATTATGGGTACTACCCAAATCAGTCAACACTATTACATTTTTATTCTTGATATGTCTTTATATATTGAGAGTTAGAGGAGTGGTAATTCCTGCCAATGCATTACATGATATGGTCACACTCATTTCTTCTTTCTCTAGGTTTGGTTCCTGTTGTATTTCCTCTTCTTTTGAAGTTTCTTGTTTATTTTATTCCTCCTATTCACAATATATGTAAAATAATTTCTTCTCAACACACTTATGAACTTTACTGTATTTTCTATCACAATTATAGCAAAGAAATTTTTCTCTCTTCTCTTCCAATTTTTGTGGTGTCAACCATCTAGGTTGTGGAAGTCTTGGAGTAGAAACACTTCCATATTTATAGATGTGAGTGGTAGGCTTCCTTGTCTCCATAATTTTACATTCAATTTTTCTTGCCAACCTGAATGCCTTCTGTAATGAATTAGGTTCCCAAAGGCGAACATCATGCTGGATGTTATCATTTAAAGTCCCTATGAAGACATCAATCATGTGTTCCTCTGGAATATGGTTTACCCTTATATTAAATTTTTGAAAGTCCTTAATGTGCTCCACCACTGAACCCTTTTGTTTGAGATTTATCAATTGGCTAAAGAAGGTTTTTCTCTTTGTATCCTCATAATGTTATATAATTTCCTCCATAAAAATTGACCAAGTGATAATTTTTTATAGGAGCAATGCCATTGATACAATACAAATGTATTTTGTTTTAAATATAAATTTGCAATGTGTACCTTTTGTGTGTTTTGGACATTATTGAGATCAAAATATTGCTCCATCTGTAGTATCCATGTTACAGGATCCTTGCCATCAAACTTCTTCATATTGATATTTGGAATATGGCGGGTCTTCCATCCAACATTCGTGTTTACAAAATCATGATTAATAGTTATTTAGTTCTCATCATGAGTTTCCTCTAGTATATTTTTTCCATTACGAATCATTTCTTGTATCAACTTGTCGAAGCCTTCCATGTCTGCTTTTATATCATTTTTCATGTCTTCCATATTTTCTTCCATGTCTTCCATGCCATTCTTCAAACCATTAGTCTTAGCTTCCATGCCTTTCTTCAAACCATCCATATTATTCTTGAAACCATCCATCTTCGCTTCCATACATTTCTTCAAAACTTCCATTTCATTTTTTGTTGCTATTTGCGAGAGCGAAATTTGGTGCACTTTCTCTTGCAATTTTGATATATCATATTGCACTTCTTCATCTTCATGACTCATAGTAGAGTATTCTGAGGGCTTAATGGGTGTTGAAATATTTTTAGGGGGAATTTTAGAACCCAACACTGATATATTTGCTTCAATATTCCTTGGAATTACTTCAAATTGATTTTCCAAACTAGAATTATGCCATTTGAAAAAAAATACACACCTTCTTCTTGCTTTTGAGGAGATCAATATTGAAATTGAATTGTCTCTGTGATTATGGATCTTCAATATCTAAATTTTTTTCCTGTAGTAGCCCTATGAGTCTTCTTTCGAATCAAGACAAAGTTATGCTCAATCTCCCACAATGACCTAATTATGGACTCATTTAGTAGAGAGAACTTGTACGACATGCCACGTGTCATTGTTTCTTCCTTCAGATCTGAAATTTATACACAGGAAACTATAGTCTGTGTAATTTTGCTCACCTTTTATAGCATGCCAATATGATGCCTAGAGTGAGTGTTATGCTTATTTTCCTAAGGTCACCTCTTTTATATGAAATTTAGGAGCCTGCAAAAACCCTCACTTACACAGATCATATCTCCAAAAATATTTTGAACCAAGAACTGAACTTTTTACAAAAATTTCCTCAAGATTTTAGCATTTCATGGTAAACATTTCAGCTCCTAAACCTTCGTAGAAAATAATTATAGAAAAAATTCCACAATGATCTGTTTGGAGCAGAAAAACCCTAGAATCCAAAGCTCTTATACCAAATATTATGAATCTGGCTTCAAAAATAGAAGAAAAGAGAGATCAACACCTTATAATTAAGCCTCTTTGAGGGGGAAACCTTCTTTACATTACATAAATGAACAGTTCTTCGATGATACAAATGAAAAAACCTCCTTCTATATATAGGATTCCATAGGGTCACAATATAATCCTAGCCGACCTAACAATAATGATGTAAGGGCACAATAATAACAATATGGGGGTTACAGGGGTAAAACAATAACAATAAGTGGGCTTCACTAAAAACAATAAGGGACTACACTAGTAATATAGGGACCTAACATATAGTAGTCATATTTGTAGTTTATGGCATATGCTCATATGTTTGTCAAAGTGATTATCAGTAATCTCATTTGAAATTTTTAATTTATAGTAGGTATAGATAATGCTATTACAAAAAAAACCTTACATTGATATCCATATATGTACAGTTGCTTGGTTTTCTTTTGTTTGTTTTTTACATACAAATATTGACCTTATTCACTTCTTAGAAATAGATATGAGGAGACTGAAACAAGAAAGTGCAATAGGTGCTGATGGAAATAGAGACATGTGATGCCCTTGTTATGTTGATTTCAAAAAGAAAAATACAAATTTCATATGACTTTTTGAATTCATTTTAGAAGTAAAAATCAAAATCAAACAATTTTTCCTTTTAAATGCATTTGATTTCAAAACCTATGACATGAAAGTTTTTTCTCTCTCAAGAGACATACTCAAATGGAATTTTGTATTTATTGTTGTCACTGTATAATGATTTTTCATTCAAATGCATTTTAAAATCTCACTTTTTTTTATGATTTTATTGGAAAGCAGTTCATATATGATCTTCCTTCTCGGATGATGAAGTTTATAAAATCTGAAGCATATGCAAATGTAATGAAATATTGTGTAGGTGATTTTCTAGTTTTGAAGGTGAAGTATCTATTCTCTGTTTATGTTGGAAAATATATATTAGGGTTATTCTACTTGAATTTTATTGAGAATTTTTCGTTAACTATTTTTTTTGGTATCTAACTTGAGCTCAACCTTCTATAATGTATATCACTCTTATCTGTGGGAATATGGAAAATCATACTTTGATACCTGTAGAAAGGACTCCGAGGAAGCTATTGGTACAATCATAAAGCTCCTTCACGTGTGTTCTTACTTTCGAGATGTGAACCTAATAATTTGGATGAGTAAACATAGAGTCACGTACATGGAGGGTTTTAATATTCATGGGTTTGGATTCACGATCTTTATATTTTAAATATTTGCAAGTGTTCTCAAAAATTAAATTTTCCATGCTAAATGTATGTGTTCGTTTTGGAAAAAGTTGTGGAATGCAGCTGCAAATATGACATTAATAATAATATATTTTTAAATGCTAGAGCTAAATTATTTTTTTTGATTTCCCAATTAAAATATAATTAAAATTAATAGAAAATTTATTAATAAATCAAATTTATTTCCGATTCAAAATTCATCATATATTTTAGTAAAAATAAATAAAGATGTGCATGAAGATCAACATATCCAATAAAAAAATAATTGGCACAACATAATCCCTAGACTGAGCTCCAACATTTCTGATTTGGATCCAAGTCACATTCTATATCCTTCTTGTCTTATAGGAATGCAGAAACTTATCTCAAATTGAATGGCGATAATGCCACATGGAATTTTGCATGACACCAAGTTTCATGTGAGAAAATTAAGTGTATTTATGGGACCACGTCACACATGTTCATAGCAGCATATTGGGCCATCCATTTATTAATTATTTTTGAGAAAAACATCCTTCCAGTGAAGTAGATAAACAAAAAGGATTCTGGTAACTATATCCAATATCAATGAAAGCCTAAAATATGTGGGAAATTGAATGATTACACATCACATGCTTATCCATTTTAGGCTTCTGACAGATTAAATGATGTCCAAGTAAAACCAGAGTGTTGTAAACAATCATTGACTTTGAAACTATCATGGAGAATAAAAAATCCCAATGTCTATGTCTAAAAAGGAATAATGAGACTTATAGATGCCTTGGCACTATTGGATCCACCTAACATCAGAATTATTGACATTCCACTTCATATTTAGATTCTTTTCTATAAAACCAGATGGTTTTATTTTATTATTTTAGTTCCTTTGAGTGATAATCCATAGGTCTCCAATAACCCCATTGTATTTGCAAATGGGCAAGTGATGAGCATTAATATGCAACTTAAAATAACTACTTTCTGAAATTAGATGACATACTATAGTAAACGAAGGGTGATAAATAGTTTGAATTTAATAATACCAATGTAGCTACCGTTAGGATAGCCACTCACATTTCCCTTTATCCTAAAAAACAATCTAAGGTGTGAAATCCTTTTTTTTCAAAGTTTAAAATGGGAAAGTAATGAATAATTTGTCCTGAGTGAATAATTTTGTTTAGGGAAAACAGGGTGGAAAACATGAAGCCTCATCTCCTTACGAAGAAAGTAAGGCTAACTAGGCTTGATTGATATCCATGCCAAAGGAACTATATTAGTGGTAAAATGGGTTGCTTGCACTATGATTGGTAATTAACCTTGGAAGACACATGTGTGGTCATCTTTGGAATGTTAATAGTTACACACATCCATGGCATCTCTGGTTCTTCCAACTTCTATGAAATAATAAATGTAGCTGAAGCCTTCAATATTTATGGATCCAGTGTTCTTAGAAGAATGTGGTAGGCTTAAAATTTGGTGTCCAACTAGTTACTCACCTTTATCACAAGATGACCTATTGAATTTTCTATTCTATATTACCCTCAATATTTGCTTACATGCAACAAACAAAAGAAGGGATTGTAAAGACAATATTTCTATAATATTCCCAAATTTTCACATGATATTTGGAATATTATAGTTCTTAATTTTCTTAATAAATTAAGTAAATAAAAGGGTGGAGGGACCCTTAATCCTCATGATGAGTAAATATCCACTTTGTATGTGTGAATGTGGATTAATTAAGCCTAGATATACATAAAGGAGGTAGTGGAGCAACTTCTAATTTGAATGGATTGGAGATCATGTCTCATTAATGAGATAGATCATGGAGGTTGAAGCAGTCAACTAAGATCATAGAAGGCATCTAATGAAAGATCATAGAGAATTCATGATGAAGTGATGGAGGAAGTGGTGCAATTAACGCACACATGACGGGGAGGGCGTACAGTGCATATTTGCATGATGGAGGACTTGGAGAACTAGTGTAGTCAAACATGGAGGATTATGTCCACATGCACAACGTAGTTTAGAGGTGGGCCAAGGAATCAGAAGGCTCATAAAATATATAAAGGAGATGAAGAAAAAATTGGAGGCATACTATTGATTATATATTTTGAGGTTTTTTTAGATCTGGAATTGTCATGTGACATACCATTCTTTCTTTGGGTGTTTAGCTAAGATTGCAAGTGTTGTTTAGCACAGGGTGTTCTTCATCGAGAATCCCTCCTCTTTATTTGAGTAGCTCTAGAAAGAGCGTTGTACTTCATTCTACATCAAGAATTGGTGCCACTTATCATTTCCATCATCTGCAGAACACCTGACTTTAGGAATTACATAATTTCTGAAGATCAGTTTGGAAGGTGGAGGTTGTCTTCAGTACTTTAGCTAGAGAACTGGTGTAGGTTTATTCCTATCACCTTGGGCTTAAAGATAAAAATTCCAATGGATTCATTTCAAATCTGGCAACAAGCCAAACATTATTGACCTCTTGTCAATAGTATTCACATCAAGGATTACACAGTCCATCATTGCAGATCCAAAGTAGGAAGGAAGTTACTAGTATTTCAGCCAGTAATCTTGTGAGGGATAATACCCTCACATTGCCATCACTATTTCCATTAGCCTGGATTTTATTGTGGCATATTTTAGTAGGCATAGAGCCTCTCCCTCTTGTACAACATAGTTTCTGGAGTATCTTCATATTCAGTTGCTTCAACTTGAAGGAGGAAGAAGAGGAGACAAGATCTCAAGCTCCTAGCTTGTAGATCTGAAAGAGGGAGCAACCATCAAAGCTCAGATCTGTTTATACAACATATTGCTGCCATATTTGGATTAGATCTAGCTTCAGATTTTTATAGCCCAACAGTCAAATGATCAAACCTTGGGAGGGTGATTTTCCAAAGTTTTAGATCTGGAAAATCCTTTCTGGGTTATCTTGGGTTCCCATAACATTGGCCAAATCTTGAATCTTGGCATCATCAGAGCTCCTAATATCCCTATATATGCATTTGCTTTTGCATTAGTTCATGTATATTTTCAGCAGAAGGGATAGCGCAGTATTTCTTCATGTAAGCTCACTAGTTATGCATTGCTAGTTGTAGCATCATTGCAGTGTGATTCTAGGCCATCTCTTGGGATAGATCTAATCATATTTTGTCCATTGTGTAACCGAATTATATCCATATAATAAAATGGATTAGCTTCTTTGTATATTCTGATGTTGTCTCTAAATTTATTTTTTACTTAGTTGCAGTTCTTATATTGCATTTTAATATTACTTCATTCTATCTTTTGGGATATTACAGTGGTATCAGAGCACGATCTTTGGCTCATCTTGTGGAAACTTCATTTTTTGCATCAAAATAAGAAGCAGATAGATGATATCTTTCATGAAGGAGGATTATAGTCTTGCCACTCCTCTCTTTAGATCCATGTAATATATCTCCAAGGAGGTCAACTAAATGAAGAGAGAAGGCAAAAGGATGATCCAAGAAGAAGATTTGTTGAGGAAGATCCAAGAACTTCCTATAAGAAGAAAAGAAGATCGGAGAATCATAGATCTCCTTATAGATCTACTATGCCCACTTTCTTTGAAGAATGTGAAGGGTGTAGAAATGAAGAAAGGAAAGAACCTGAGACTCATGAGACTCTTAGTTTGTATCTTGAAGAGTACAAGGCACAGTATAGATCATTCAAAGAGAGTCTAGCTCTCCAAGAATTATTTGAAATCAAAGAAGAAATAGGATCCTATAGCAGCAATAGAAGAAAGAGTCACAATAGATTCTATTTGGCTACATTTGATGGATCTTTGTCCATCAATGTTAAGGCTTGGAGGAAAGGGTTACATACATTTTTCAGGCTACATCATGTGGTTGAAAAAGAAGCTATCCAAATTGTAGCACTTCATATTTTAGGTAAAGCCAATGATTGGTGGTTTGGTCATATGGAGCATGAAAAGGTGACTAAATATTCATATTTCTTTCACAAGTTGAGGAAGAAGTTTGATGTGAGAAAACTAGAGACATGTCACAAAGAGACATTTCCCAAGGAAAAAAAGGAGGATGCCAATCTTATCACTCTGGACAAGGAGTCACTACATTCACCACTAGCTGCAGAGTAATTGCATCCAGAGAAGAGACACTTGAAACATTACAAGATAGTCTTGAGCTCTTAACACATAGATTCCCGTGCATGATTCAAGAGATGCATGAGGAAGATGAGGAAAATTCCAGCACTGGTACATTGGTAGAAGAGAAACCATCTCTCTTACCACCAATTGGAGATACCATTTTCTCGGTTGGAGGAAATCTTGTGTTCTGTTAAGAGGTTCCCGCACATCAGTTGATCCTAGGTATGCATACAAATTCATCACCTATTTTCTTAGTAGATCTTATTGTAACTTATGGGGACATGCCATTAGGGCCAATGCATAACCAAGGGTTAGATCAAAATGCTGATTTGAAGTAGCAACATATCACAGCGCAGAGGACCCTTGATCTAATCAAGGAGGAGATGAAAATATATCCGATTATATCATAGATGGACTACATTCAACCTTTTGAGTTGAATTGTAGAGTTACAGTAAAGGGGATGAGCATGATCTTATGTACAATGGATGGTTATGAGATCAATATTGTCCCTTTATTTGAGATAGCATATGTGTTACCATGCAGATCTACAGTGATGTCACTTAGTAGAAGTTATAATGAAGGAGCCCCATTATTCTTGGAGCATTATAAAGGTAGCTTCACTCATGAATAAATGGATGTTATGATGATAAATTGTAGACATCTTGAGATGAGAAATATTTTCTCCTTTCTTGATGACACTTTCTCAATGAGAATATCACAACTCAAAAAGAGAGACTTCTACCTGCATCAGATCCAGAACCTCATTGGTTTTGGGAGGCCATGGATGAGATGAAGGTATCATTAAGAGATCTCATTGGAGTTTCACTTCAACATTTCATGGAGTGCAAAGTTATTCATCAGTTTGGGGAGGATGGTATTCTACAAAGGGAGGACACCATATTTATATAGTACATCATTCATCATCCACATTTGGATGAGTGGGTGAGAATGATAAGCAATGGGTTCCATGAGCACTTGAAAATAAATGAAATGGGCCAACAAGAAGCTTGGTTACGTTGGTTCCTCTTGGGTGAGTGTGGGTACTACCTAAAGGCTGTTATTTGTTTGATCCATGCCTTGAAAAACACTCATGTAATGAAGAAAGAGGCATGGATGTGCTGGTTGTTCTTGGGTGAGTATGCTTACTACCCAAAGGTTCATATTTTCTTATCTCATGCCTTATGTAACAATGATAATTTACAGCAAAGGAAGGAATGTTCATCTTTGAGGTTGTTGTGTAACCAGCTCCAAAAATAGAATAAAAGAGATATCAACGCCTTAGAAATAAGCCACTTCGAGGGGGGAACCTCCAATAAATTACATAAATGAACAATTCTTGGATGATACAATTTAAAAAACATCCTTTCTATATATAGGAGTCCATGTGGCCATAATGTAATCCTAGCTGACCTAAAAATAATAATTTAAGGGCACAATAATAACAAAATGGGGGTTACAAGGGTACAATAATAACAATAAGGGGGTTACACTAATAACAATAAGGGACTATAATTGTAATATAGGGACCTAATATGCCCCTCTCCTTCAAAAAAGTGTTGTCCTCAACGCTTGAGTAGCTCTGGGTGCTTTTGTATAAACTTCTCATCCTCCCATGTAGAATCTTTAGTGGGTAAGTTCTTCCACTTGATGAGATACTCTGAAATTGATCGATTCTGTAGCTGTCGAGTTCTTGTTTCCGTGACCGCTTCAGGTTCCAATATGATTTTTCCTTCCTCATCAAGTTCAGGCAATATTGTTCGAACTGGAAGATTTTCACCTATAACCTTCTTTAAGCATGAAACATGGAAAACTGGATGCACTAGCGAATAAGCAGGAAGCTCCAATTTGTATGCCATAGTACCAATATTTTGCAACACCTTGTAAGGACCATAGTACTTTGGCGATAATTTATTATCCTTCTTAGCTTGCTTGAGGGACATTTGTTTATATGGTTGTAGCCGTAAAAATACCCAATCTCCTACATCAAAACTTATCTCATTGTGATGTTGATCTGCCTGTTGTTTCATTCGATTTTGTGCCAAATTCAGGTTATCCTTTAAGAGTTGGAGAACTTCTTGTTGATGGTCAATGTGATCTTCCACTGCTTGAACCTTCAAATTTTCTCTTAAATATGATGTGATGGATGGTGGATGATATCCATAAAGTGCCATAAATGGGGTCATTTTTGCTGCAGTATGGAAGGAAGTGCTATACCACCATTCAGCGAGAGGTAACCACTTGACCCATTGTCTTTATTTATCAGATACAAAACAACGAAGATATCCTTCCAAAAATTTATTTACTATCTCAGTTTGACCATCAGATTGAGGGTGATAAGATGAGCTATGAGCTAATTGAGTACCCAAACAAGAAAATAACCCTGTCCAAAAATTTCCAGTAAAAATGGGATCTTTGTCGCTCACAATAACCCTTGGTCTTCCATGTAGCTTTTGAATTCTGTCCATAAATATAGTAGCAACTGTACTTGCTTTAAATGGATGAGATAATGCACAAAAGTGTGCATAATTCGTAAGTCTATCAACTACCACCATGATGACACTCTTTCCTTCAGACTTAGGTAAACCTGTGATAAAATCCATTGAAATTTCCTCCCAACGTTGACTTGGAATGGATAAAGGTTTTAGAAGTCCCGGGGTCTTAATTGTCTCAAATTTATTCTACTGGAAAACCAAAAATTCCGCCACAAAATTTTGAATATCATATTTAAGGCCATCCCAAAAAAATTCTTTCTTCACCCTGTGGAGTTTTTAAAAATCCTGAGTGTCCTCCTAAAGGAGAAGTGTGCAATTCTAGAAGAATATTTTGTTTTAGTTGGGAATTCTTACAAATATATAAGCGATCTTTGTACCATAAGGAATCATTTTTCCAACTAAATGTATCAGATGTACTAGGATCTTGCTGCAACGTTTTAATGAGTGTCCATATATCTTTGTCCTTCTTCCATTCATCTCTTGCTGCGGTTATCCAATCTGGTTGGATAATAGAAATGGCACAAAGCAATGCTTCCACCTCTTCATTCTTTCTTGAGAGTGCATCTGCAACAACATTAAGCTTTCCTTTTTTGTAGATTATTTCAAAGTCATAACCCAACATCTTTGTCACCCATTTTTGCTGCTCTTCTGAAGATAGTATTTGTTCCAAAAAGTGTCTAAGATTATCATGATAAGTTTTTACCTTGAAGTGTCTTCCCATTAGGTAAGTTCTCCATTTCTTTAGTGCATGCAGTATTGCTAACATTTCGTTCTCATAAATAGGTTTCTGTAAATACTTTCCTTTGATTGGACGACTTTCAAAAGTAATGGGTCTTCCTTCCTGCATTAAAACAACACCAATTCCATTTCCTGAGGCATCACATTCCATAATAAAGGTTTTCATGAAGTCTGGCATAGCTTAAGACCGGTGCTAGGCACATTGCCTCTTTAAGATGTTCAAAGGCCTTAGTTGCTTCAGGATTCCATGAAAATGCATCTTTCTTCAATAATGTTGTTAGAGTTGCTGCTATTCTCCCATAATTCTTAAACAACTTGCGATAATACCCTGTTAACCTGATAAATCCTCGCAACTGCTTTATGGTTGTAGGGACTCTCCATTTCTTAATGGCTTTAATTTTGTTAGGTTCTACTTTAACACCCTCGTGAGATACAATATGACCCAGATATTCCACCTCTTGTACTCCAAAGAAGCATTTGGATGTTTTTGCATATAATTGTTTCTCCTACAATAGTTTGAGCACCCTGTCAACATGTTCAACATGATCCTTCCAAGACTTGCTATAGATTAGTACATCATCAAAAAATACTAGCACAAATTTTCTACGGAAGGGTTTGAAAATGGAATTCATCAACCCTTGAAATGTAGAAGGTGCATTGGTAAGGCCAAAAGGCATGACCAAAAATTCATAATGATCCTCATGAGTTTGAAATGCTGTTTTTGGAATATCTTCAGTATTCATTCTAATTTGATGATATCCTGAACGAAGATCCAACTTGGTAAAATAAATTTCTCCATGTAATTCATCAATCACAGGAATGGGAAATTCATCTTTAATGGTGAGCTTATTGAGCTCCCTATAATCTGGACACATTTTCCATGATCCATCCTTCTTGTGTACCAATACTACAGGAGCAGAGAAAGAACTTTGACTAGGTTGAATGATACCCGCCTCTAACATTTCTGCAATCATACATTCAATTTCGCTCTTTTGCATGTAAGGATATATATAAGGCATGATGTTTTGAGGAACACTTCATGGAATCAAATGAATAGCATTATCATGATCATGAATAGGTGGCAGTCCTTTGGGAGTTTCAAACACCTTGGAATGATTTTCCAAGACTTGTTGGTGATCTACAGAAATAGATGATTTTGATGTTGGAACTTCTAGTGAGCATAATTGTGCAATTATGCCTCATTGTTATTTCTTTAGAAGTTTTGTCATGACATTAGAGCTTATTATATTTCCCGGCTTCCTCGCAATACCCCGTAATTTGAATTCCTTTCCTTCTGAAAAAAATTCAAGAAAAATTCTTGAAAATTAAAAGCTACTGTCCCCAAATATTGTAACCATTGTACTCCTAGTACAACATCAACACCTCCCATAAGAATGGAAAGAATTGGAATAGTCAATACATATTCCCCCATGGTTAGCTTGATATTATGGCATTTTCCAGAGAAATTTATAGTTCATCCATTTGCAACCATCACTTGACATTTTGGTGCTGGGTATAGGAAACAATTTAATTCCTTGGCTACCTTACAATGAATAAAATTATGGGTGCTACCTGAATCAATCAACACTATTACCTTTTTCTTCTTGATCTGTCCTTGTATCTTGAGAGTTTGAGGAGTGGTAATTCCTGCCAGTGCATTACACGATATGGTCGTATTCATTTCTTCCTCTTCTAGGGTTGGTTCCTGGTGTATATCCTCTTCTTGTTCATTTTCTTCTTCCTCTTCACAATCTATGTAAAATAATTTCTTCTCAGCACACTTATGACCTTTAGTGTATTTTCTATCACAACTGTAGCAAAGCCCTTTTTCTCTTTTTTTCTTCCAATTGTTGTGGTGTCAACCTTGTAGGTTGTGGAAATCTAGGCGTAGAAACACTTCCTTCTTTATAGAATTGAGTGGTAGGCTTCCTTGTCGCCATAATTTTACATTCAACTTTTCTTGCCAACCCGAATGCCTTCTCCAATGAATCAGGTTCCAAAACGCGAACTTCATGTTGGATGTTATCCTTTAAAGTGCCTATGAAGAGATCAATCCTGTGTTCCTCTGGAATATCAGTTACCCTTATATTCAATTTTTGGAAGTCCTCAATGTGTTGCCCCACTAAAACCTTTTGTTTGAGATTTATCAATTGGGTAAAGAAGGTGTTGCTCTTTGTATCCTCATAATGTGCTATCATTTCCTCCGTAAAAATTGACCAAGTGACAATTTTTTTACGGGAACATAGCCATCGATACCATACAAATGTATTTTGTTCTAAATGTAAAGTTGCAATGCGTACCTTTTGTGTGTTTTGCACATTATGGAGATCAAAATATTGCTCCATCCGTAGTATCCATGTTACAGGATCCTTTCCATCAAACTTCCTCATATCCATTTTTGGAATATGGTGGTTCTTCCTGCCAACATTAGAGTTTATGAAATCATGATTGACATTTATTTTGTTCTCATCATGAGGTTCTTCTACTATCTTTTCACCATTAGGAAACATTTCTTGTATCAACTTTGTCAAACCTTCGATGTCTGTTTTTAGATCATTCTTCATGTTTTCCATGTTGTATTTCATTTCATCCATCTTAGCTTCCATGCCATCCATCTTAGCTTCCACGCCTTTCTTCAAAACTTCCATTTCATTTTTTGTTGCTCTTTGCGAGAGTGAAATTTGTTGCACTTGCTCTTGTAATTTTGATAGATCATGTTGCAATTATTCATCTTCATTAGTCATAGTAGAGCCTTCTGAAGGCTTAATGGGTGTTGAATTATTTTTACGGGGCATCTTTTAGAACCCAATACTGATATCTATTCTACAATATGCCCTTGGAATCAATTCAAATTGATTCTTCAAACAAGACTTATGCAATTCGCAAAAAAAAATACACACCTTTTTCTTGCTTTTGAGGAGCTCGATATTGAAATTGGATTATATCTGTAATTGAAGAACTTAAATATTTGAATTTTGGTACTGATGTAGCCCTCTGAATTATACTTTAAATGCCATAGGTCTGACTTGATTTGGATTCTCCAAGACAAAGTTGTGTCCAATCTCCCACAATGAATTAATTATGGACTGGTTCAGTACAGTGAACTTGTACGAATTTCCGCGTGTCACTGTTTCATCATTCGGCTCTAAAATTGATATCCATGAAACTAAAGTCCGTGTGATAGCGACCAATTTTTACGGCACTCCAATCCGATGCTCATAGAGAGAGTTATGAATATTTTCCCATGATCACCTCTTTGAGATGAAATTCAGGAGCCTGAAAAAGCACTACCTTCCACAGATCATATCTCAAAAAATATTGTGAACCAATATCTGCAATTTTTTAATGATGTTCCTTAGGATTTCCGCTTCACACCCTATGAATTTCAGCTTCTGAGACTTCGCAGAAAAAAAATTATGGCACAAATGCCACGATGACCTGTTTATAATCTTGAACCAAGACCTAACTTCCACAGATCATATCTCCGAAAATATTGCGAACCAAGCTCTAAAATTTTTAGAAGATCTTCCTCGAGATTTCAGCTTCACACCCTAAAAATTTCAGCCTATGAAACTTCATAGAAAAAACGTTACAGATAAAATGCCACGATGACCTTTTTGGAGTAGCGAAACCCTAGAATCCAAAGCTCTGATACCAAATGTTGTGTAACCAACTCCAAAAATAGAAGAAAAGAAATATCAACACCTTAGAAATAAGCCAATTTGAGGGGGAAACCTCCAATACATTACATAAATGAAAAATTCTTGGATGATCCAATTTACAAAACCTCCTTTCTATATATAGGAGTCCATGTGGCCATAATGTAATCCTAGCTGACCTAACAATAATAATTTAAGGGCACAATAATAACAAAATGGGGGTTACAAGGGTACAATAATAACAATAAGGGGGTTACACTAATAACAATAAGGGACTATAATATTAATATAGGGACCTAACAGAAGTCCTTAAGAGAGGTTTTCCATCACATGACATCTACCATGTTTATGTGTTTGGTATTGTTTGTAATATGTCATAGTACTCTCATGATATGTGACAACGGAGTTTGCTTATATTCTGGGGGTATGAAATTCTATATGTCCTTTAGCATGTTGATGTTACTCCATGATTCACAGGAAGATGTGAAGAGGTAGCAAGATCTCTTGTTGCATTGGTTTCTTTTGTGGTAGTTTGTATTGTCCATCTTACATGGAGGATATGGAGGATGGCAGCAAGAGGCTCTACTCCGATGGTTACTATTGGGAGAATATGGTTTGACACCTTGGTCCACCCATATGTCTCTATTTATTATTTTGCATAAAGTTGGAGTGATGCTTGGAACCAACAAGGCCAAAAGGGCTAAAGGTGAGGGCATGTCAATGCTAAATGTACTTCATGAAACATGGGATGAAGAGATGTAGTGTAAGAAGGAGCTTTTCTTTTGTGGGAAGAACCACTATATTTTATGTATCTAATGTATTGATGATGATTTTGGACATCATATGGTTGTCACTTGGTACTTCATGGTAGAAGGAGGACATCTAACATTACAATTGGAGGTCATTCTATACATTCTTGAGAGACAACTCTGGAACCAAACATTCATGACACATTGCAGCAAATGAAGGAGGCCTTCCTTATGTGGATGCCATTTCGAGGGAAATGGATGTATTTTTTATTTTCTTGAGGTCAAGAAACATTTTGCTGGTGAAGACTGTAATATTCCCAAGTTTTCACATGATATTTGGAATATTAGAGTTCTTAATTAAAAGGGTGGAGGGACCCATAATCCTCATGATGAATAAATATCAACTTTTTATGTGTGAATGTGGATTAATTAAGCCTAGATCTACATACAAGGGGTAGTGGAGAAAATACTAATGTGAATGGATTGGAGATCATGTCTCATTAATGAGATAGATCATGGAGGTTGAAGCAGTCAACTAAGATCATGGTGGGAATCTAATGAAAGATCATAAAGCGTTCATGATGAATTTATGGAGGAAGTGATGTAATTAATGCACACATGATGGAGAGGGTGTACAATGAATCTAAACATGATGGAGGACTTGGAGAATGAGTGCAATCAAACATGAAGGATTATGTCCACATGCACAGTGAATTTTAGAGGTGGGCCAAGGCATGGGAAAGCTCATAAACTATACAAAGGAGATGAAGAAAACAATCGAGGTAGGCTATTGACTATAGATTTTGAGGTCTGTTTACATCTAGAATTGTCATGTGAAATTCCATGCTTTCATTGGCTATTTAGCTAAGATTGCAAGTGATGTTTAGCACAAGGTGTTCCTGGTTTGGAATCCCTCCTATTTATTTGAGTAGCTCTGGAAAGAGGGTTGCACTTCATTCTACATCAGGAATTGGTGCCACTTATCATTTCCATCATTTGCAGAACATCTACCTTCGGGAATTACGCAATTTCTGAATATCAATTTGGAAGGTTGAGGTTGTATTTAGTATTTCAGCTGGAGAACTGGTGTAGGTTTATTCCTATCACCTTGGGCTTGAAGATTAGAATTCCCATAGATTTATTTCAGATATGGTATTAGGAAAAAAATTATTGACCTCCTGTTAGCAGTAGTCCCATCAAGGATTACGTAGTCAATCATTGCAAATCTAAAGGAGGAAGGAAGTTAGTAGTATTTTAGCTAGTAATCCTATGAGGGATCATCCCCTCAACTTGATGTCACTATTTCCATAATTCTGGAGTCTATTGAAGCATATTTAATTAGGCATAGAGCCTCTCCCTCTCGTACAGTGCAATTTCTATAGTGACTACATATTCAGTTGCTACAAATTGAAGGAGGAAGAAGAGGATACAAGATCTCAAGCTCCTAGCTTGTAGAACTGAAGGAGGGGTCAGCCCTCAAATATTATATCTATTTGTAGAACATATTGCAGCCATATTTGGATCAGATCTAGCTTCATATCTGTAGAATCGAGCAGTCAAAGGATGAAACCCTAGGTGGGTGATTTTCCAAAGTTGTAGATCTGGAAAATCCTTTCTAGGTTATCTTGGGTTCCCATCACATTGGCCAGATCTTGAATCTTGGTAGCATCAGAGCTCTTGAGCTCCCTAGATCTGCATTTCCTTTTGCAGTATTTCATGTATATCATCAAAAGAAGGGAAAACTTAGTATTTCTTCTTGTAATCTCACCAGTTACGAAGTGCTAGTTGTAGCATCATTGCAGGGTGATTGTAGGCCATCTCTTGGGCTAGATCTACTCATATTTTGTCCATTATGTAACTGAATCATCTCCATATAATAAAATGGATCAGCTTCTCTGTATATTCTAATGTTGTCTCTAGATTTATTGTTTACTTAGTTGCAGTTCTTATATTGTGTTTTAGTATTACTGCATTATCCCTTTTGGGATATTACACTTTCTTTGTTTCTAAAGGAAAAAATATATGTAAAATGACCAATTATTGAAGGCTTGCAATATCAATGTGGATAATCAGGTGGTACATTTAGATGGTCAAATGATTGATCCGCCCACTGTAATTCATTGTTTCTCTTTTGTCTTAAATTTTATCATAATGTATATTATATTATAATTTATGTCTAGTATTCTATTACAAGCCCACATATTGATTAACTAGGTGATATTTATGGATAAAATGTACATATTATGTGTTCAATAATCGGTTTTTTTATTTTTTTCCCCAACCTTGTATGTGTTTTATAATTAATTTGTTGTAATATCTATTTTTCCCTACATTATGGGGAAATACAAGGGATGCTTCCCCAAATTTGTGGATGGCATTCTTGGTAAACCTCATCTAGAATAATGTTGTGTATTATCCAAGGGGATTTGAATGACACACTTGATGGTGCAAAACTTTTTAACTACTTAGAAACATTATCCATCACCAGTTTAGTAAATCTCTTGGGTTTGATTTGTTCAAATAATAAGTTGTACCACAATAATGTCCCACAAAATTTCATTTATGAGTTGACTTTGTTCTAAGAGTATATTTTTTTTCTTCCATAAATATGTAATTTTTTATTTTTTAGTGAAAATCTAGTTTGTTATATTTAAAGCCTTCCGATATTTCTCAAGTTTCATGAAATTTTCCATGGATTTCTTAGAATTTCCCCATGGGTTTATTTTCTATGAAAAACCATCATGGTTATAATGCCAATTCCTTTTCTCAATGAACTGAGACACTTAAAAAAGAGCTATATACATTTCATGTTTTTAATATTGTCTAATAGTTAAAATTATTTTGTTGCTTTATGTCTTTACAAAGAAAAGTCCTGGAAAAGAAACAAGGACAAAACGAATGGTTTGGGAGGTATGTTTCCTTTCCTATATTAAATAGAGGGGTGCTTTTTGTTTGTGTGCTAAAGTAATATTTTGGCCCTTGGGCCCCGAACTCATAGAGCATTTTATGGAATCAAACTTAATATCGTTTTTAATGTTAAGGAAAAATAGGATTTATGGTCTTTGTTTTTGTTTGGTGCTTCTTATTATCTTTGGAACTTGTGTTTCATCCCTTTTATATATTCTTATGCATATCATACGTCTTATAATTGGAGACTATTTTCCACTCTAACTGTTATTTCTTCCCTAATTTCCTACCAACTAAAGTTTGGGAAGATGGAAGACGCTACAAGGAATGGTCATTGGAATTTTAACAAAAAATTATTTGTCTTTTAATAATTTTTTTTCAAATTTTTTTTTCAAACAATCTCACTCTAGACTCTTAATTTATCCCATTCACTTTTTCTGGCTCTATGGTTTAGGCAGCGAAAATTAGAGAATGGGAAATTGCATGTTTCAATTAGGGAAGTTGTTCAAAAGGAATAATGGACATGGGACATTAGATTCAACAATGTTCTTCCAAAATAGGATTTGTATGTAAAGATACAGTAAACAATTGCAATACCATTTCATTTTGGGACATTACATAGTTAAAATGTATACTCTAGTTAATGGTCGATTGTTTGGCTATTTTGGAATAAAGTCAACAAGACAGAAACAAGAACCTTGTTCATAGGGTTGAAAGGATGGTAAATCAGATGAAGTGTGGACTTCCAAATCCACCTCATTTTCTATTATGCATTGTACCATAGAGGAATAATAATGACCTTTATGGTGATTGTATGATTTTTTTCGTTAATGAAGGTTTGAATTTTTAACTTCTTATGATGCTAAACACAAAAATTATGAAGAAAATGTGTTCACGTTTATTTATTTTATGGGGAAAAATGGATTTGACATTGCTAATGTTGAGGTATATGTTATATAAATCCTTTATAGTATACTTTAGTTTATATTCTAGTATTCATCTTCTTTATGTCTTACACCGTGACTACATCTTATTTTGTTTTCAGAAATCGAATTCAATATTGATGGTAAGAAGCAGGAATTGAAGAAAGAGGAGAAAAATAACATTGGAATGAAAAATGCGAAAAGAGAGAGAGAATAAAACTAGTTTAATGATACCCTTAGAGTCAATATCCAACATAAGACACACATATAGATATTGACAGTAAAGTTTTCAGAGTTGGTGAATTCACTTGAAATGCCTTGGAAACACAATGATAATGTTTTTAAGTGATGAAACAACATTCCATGTGTAGATTGTAGTCCAAACAATATTAAGTTGGAAACTCATATTGCAATATTTGACATTTCATATAATATAATTTATGTGGTTGAAATTATTTATAGTTGCACTTGATATTATTTAGTATTGTAATTAACATATGTAACTTTGTGTTTTCAAATTAGATGAACATGCACATTCTATGACATTTTTTTAACTTATTCACAAAATCATACTAATTAATTTATGTTGATTAATAATGAACACTAAATAAATATAAGACTACGAAATTAATAGTTTATATTTATCAATGATGAATATAAATAAAATGAATATATGACTAAATTATTAGTTTATAATGATTAATAATGAAAGTTAATGAAGGTTAATAAAATGGATACAAAATAATAAATTAGTCGATTATATATTGAATATGAAACTAGCAAAAAGAGATAAAGGACTACTGCAAATGATAAATTTGTGATTATAAATGACAAATAAATTTTGCATATGTAAGACTATTAGTAGCTAGTTTACAATATCATATAACACGAAAAAAATTTAGTCATATTTTTTTGGTCATTAACTGGTTTCAAACGATGGCAAAAATTTGCATATATATGGCTATTAGAAGCCAATTTACAATATATTATAACATGACTAACATGTCGGTCATATTTCTTTGGTTATTAATTTGTTTTCTTAGGGGATCATATAGTAATAATTTTTTTTGTATATTTGGTGATTTATTGTGGAAATTAATGAATAAATAAATGAAAAAAATTATTACTAAATATACTAATAGATGATAAATGTGAGACAACCAATTAATGTATATTCTAAAAATGACTAAAAATTGGTCACGTTATAAGATATTGTAAATTAGCTACAACTGGTAACCGACTCAAAAATGGTCATTTATATTGACTCAAGTGACTTTGTTAAGCTTATTAAAGAAGAGAGGGTGGAGGAGAGCAACATCCGGGTAAGATTTGATGTGGTTTAACTATTTACCAAAATCCCTTTAGATGAAGCACTGAAGGTTATTAATGAGGTCACAGATCCTGAAACAGCCAAGCTTTCTGAGGTTTGTTTACGATCCACCTTATTCAACTTCCAAGGAGAGTTCTATGAGAAAGTATCTGGTGTCACAATGGTATTGCCACTCTCACCTATTACAGCTAGCTTATTTTTGGAAAACTTCGAAAAGAAAGAATTGGCCTCCTTTCCCTTAAGTCCAACTTGGTGGAAAAGATTTTTAGGTGACACTAACATAAAATGGTACCATGGTAGTGATAATCTCGATAAATTCTTTAATCACCTCAACTCAATTTCCTCAGAAATTAATTTTACAATGGAAATGGAAGAAAACAAGAGCATTCCTTTCTTGGATTTTTTGGTTACTAGAAGATAATATGGAACATTAGGGCATCAGGTTTTTAGGAAGAAAACCCATACAAACAGCCACCTTCAAGCTGAGTCCTACCATCATCCTGCTCAAAAATTTGGTTTCCTTAACACTCTTGCTGTAAGAGCCCTGAGGATATCCGATGAAGAGAATTTGGAAGAAGAAATCTCTCACCTAACGTTTGTTTTCTTGGGTATAGGGTATAATGAAAGAGAAATTAGAAAAACCATAAATAGAGCAAAATGTACTGTCGTATCCAAGAGACACCAAGATCCTCAAGAGAACGGTGGAAAAAGGTGTGATAGATAATATTGCCACAGTTTTGGGAAGGAATGAAATTTTTGCACAGTTCTCAATAGCATGAACCATTAGATAAAACATGTGCTCAATTAAAGATAGCATTAGTCATGTTCAGCGTAAAGGTGTTTACAAAATTGACCACTCATGTGGGAAGAGTTATATTGGTGAAACCAGGCGCTCTCTTCAAAAGAGTTTGAAAGAACATGGTGTTGATATTAAGCATAAGTGATCTAGAACCTCAGCTCTTGCCGATCACTCCTCGAAAGAAAAACATCACTTATGTCTTAAGGATACTAAAATCATTGCGAGGGAGGAGCACCATCAAATACGAAAGGTTAGAGAAGAGCTAGAGATTATGAAACACCCGCATAACATCAACAGGGACGGAGGATACGAGATTAGTGACAGTTGGCAACCTCTAATTAGACAAATTTTCTCCTTAGGTTCATCCTCATCCCAGGTATAATTTCATAGGTTTTACTTCTTCTCCTGATTAGTAATCAATTTAGGATCATGTCATTACAAATCACTTATTATTTCACTCACTCGTAATAATTATCTTTACTAATTAATTTTTATTTTATTAATAAAAATTAATTAATTAATAATTATTATCAGTGAATGTAAGTAAGTTATGATAAAAATTGAAATCAAATTAAATTAAAGGAAAAAAATTTTAAAATTAAAATTTATTAGGATTTAATTTAAATTAATAAAATATATTTAATAAAAAAAAGTCATTAGTAGTATTAATATTTATTAATTATTAATGTTTATTCATTAACATATATTTAAATAGTTATTTTATTATACTATTTTAGATATAGATAAAAATTTAGACATTAAAATAAAATTTCTTAACAAATTTATGAAATTAATATTAAGATTAAAAATTTAAAACTTTTTAAAAATAATTAAACAATAAATTAAATTTTTTTAGGGTTATTATAATTAAAATTAATTTATTAAAACGAATTTATAACACTTAAGGGTTTATAAGTAATGAAAATTAAAAAATTATAAAAATTAAAATAATTATAAAAAATAATTATTAAAATTTTTAATTTTTTTTAAATATTTATTATTTAAATTAATTTTTTAAACATTTATTATTTAAATTAAAATGAATTTATAGAAATTTCATAAAAAATTTAAATAGTTATTATTTAAATTAAAATAATAAAACTTTAAATTAAAAAGAAGAAGAATAAAATAAAATTTATTTTTAAAATGAATTAAAAAATCTGTTATCGGCTCTTCTCATCATCCAACCCTTAATTATTTATACCTTGACCTTTTGCGACCTTCTTTCATTCTTCATTAATTTCTCATCCTAAAGATGGATCCCCGTTGGGATTCAAGACGTCGACCATTTTCTTATGATACTGTGGATAATCTAGATTCTGCAATCGACAAAAACCACAGAAGTTTAAAAAACCATAACTAATTAGCCATTTTGTACTAGTTCCATGTCAATATTTAGATGTATTGGAAGATCACGGCCGCACAACTTTTCGAGTTAATGAAACTCCTATAGGATGAGGAGGAGAATAATTAAGGGGAGGAAGGAAAGGAGGGAGAGGTGCAATAAGATGCTATAAATATTACCAAAAAGGTCATCATGCGAGGGATTGCAAAATTCCAAGAAGGCCTTGTTTTTCACACTATGATGTGAATACACATTCTATGGAGGATTTTATAGAACTTATTTCTCTCTAGGAGGAGAGAAACCCAATAAAAGCATCCAGTCTGATTAATATTGAACATCAAGAACCAGAACTAGTTGTGCAACCTAATGTTAACATCATCACTAGAGGAGTGAAATAAATCTAGATGATATTGGAACTCATGATAAAATGACTATTATAAAGCCGATGTCACCCAACAATCCGTACAATCCTAGTCTACAAAAATAATAATATCGAGACACAACCAAACTATTCAAACAACGTGTTTCTTAATATGGGCCCTGTGTTGAGAAGCAACACAAGTGTAGAATAAGAGTTTCAAAGCATCAGATTATGCATATAAATCAATTTTATAATGCCTCAAGTTATTTCTACTGATTATGAATGATGAGAAATTAAGTAGTCAGTTTCATAAGAAACTAAAATCAATTGTGAAGGATGATGCGTTCTCAGAACAAATTATTTATGTTAATATTCCTAAAAGAAATTCTAGAAGGGTCTAAAGAAACAGGAAGATCATTTTGAGTTGATGCCTAAATTATTCAATACCATATCACAAACTCCATGTTATATCTTTGCTCAAATGAGAATATTTTACGAGCAAAAACCTCGGAGGAATGCAAGAAACAAAGACTATACTTTTCCCTACTTCAATTAGGGATGGTGAACTAGTATTATACTTTTCTTATTAGGAGATTGGAATATGTTGAGTATGATATTGCAGGTGTAAAGACCTATGCAAATTTTGAAGTAATAGAAATTATGGGTGAAAATACCCATACCCAGCTTTATTGGGAATTGAATGGGAATTTAGAAAAGATGTAGTTATTGATCTCAAACGGGAAACCATGACCTTCGAACTAGATGGAGTTTGGTTTATACAACCATTGTATCCATACTATGGTCCTTGGTTTACTGAACCTATAAATGATGTTGAAGAAGCTAACTTGTTAGATCAGTTGTATCAACTTACTGTTGTGAAGAGAGAGGATTTCATTAATATGACAAGAGTTGGATCTATTAGCTATATAAGTGTCCAAAGCACAAAAGTGGGTTCAAATGTTGTGATGGAAAATTCACAATAGCGATATCATGAGCTACATTCAAAACACTATGCAACTGTATGATTCCTTCGATGATTTGGTACTCAGGTACGATAATATCTTGTTTTTAATGGTACTAAATATATTGTGAATTTCATCCAGGAAGTTGATTCTAGAATAGAAGAGGGCCAACAGATCTCTTTGACGAATGATGCATTGAAATCCACCCATGAGAGATGGTGGGGATCCCATTATGACCATATTCATGATTGGAATATTGTTAATTATACTATGGTGGATATATTTTCTTCTCAAGAGAGCCCCTTTAGCAAAATTCCTATTTGTGATTGACATACTAGCCTGCAAAAGCATGTACAGAATTGTTGCTCCATCTACATAGACATTGGATAACCAGTTTTGACGTGGATGAAACAGTTCATTCATACACTGGATACTATTCTGGGAGATCTATATTTGAATAAAGAATTGAGAAGTCAAATGTTGGATTGGGATATAATGGCTGCTCAGTTTTGTAGTGATTTCTTGTTTTTTGATGTTGATGCAAAGATAGATGAAGCTATAAAAGCTATTAAAATGTTGTTATTCCCCTTTGGAAATTATGTGGAACAATGTAGCAGGTATGAACATTTTTCACATCAATATGACTAAGGGTTCCATGAGGCTGTAGCGTGCGGGAAATCAATGGGGAAGCTAATGATTATATGGAGGAGCTGAGGCACTTATATTTTAAAGAATATAAAGGAGAGAGGGAGATAAAGGAATATTCTACTACAAATGCACCTCATTTTAAGCTGCTAAAGTTGAAGTAAAAAACATCAAGACCAAATAAAGTCCTAAAATTTCTTCTATTGGTAACTATTGGGACAAGAAACCTACTAAAGAAGTTTTTGATTTTCTAAAAGAGTATGAATATTTGTTTCCTGATTAAGTCATAGAACTGAAGTGAATTAAAAGAGACTTAGGGTAGATGAATATAACCTTGAAACGGGAAGGAAAACCAAAAAAACATCGACCTTATGGATTAAATCCAAGAATCAAAGAAAAGGTGAGAAAATTGATTGACAAGATTTTGGCTACAAGACTTCCATTTTCAGTTAATGAGGTAGAGTGGATCAATCCAATTATAATACTAGATAAGAAGGATTCATTGGAGATTAGGGTGTATGTTCATTAAAAAGTCCTTAACAACACTTGCATCCATGATCTATTCCCTACTCCATTCAGTGAAGAGGTCTTGGAGAATGTTGTAGGAAGTTAAGCTTATTCTTTTACTAATGGATTTTATGGTTATTAACAAGTGTAGATCATAGAAGTATGTAAGAAGAAAACTACATTCATGACAAAATTGCGTTCTTATGCTTACAATATCATGCCTTTTCAGCTGAAGAATTCTCCTCCTATATTTTCAAGGATTGCGATCACTACATTTCAAGACTATATTCATAAGTTTTGTTAGGTTTACATGAATGACTAGAGGATATAAAATTTTTTGAATAAAAATTCTATTTTACCTAGAGTAATGTTCGATAGGTGTAAGTAGCTTAAAATCTCACTGAATTTGAAAAAGTGCATTTTTGTTGTCCCTTTTGGAACATTTCTAGGCCACATAGTGTGTAAGGAAGGGGTGTTTGTGGATCGTACCAAAGTTTTGGTAATACTAAATATGCCACCAACAATTATTATCAAGTAGTTGTGTTCACATCTGAGACATACAAGAAACTATCGAAGGTTCATCGAAAATTATACTTTAATTACTACACCATTGGAGAAGCTCTTGAGAAAATCAAAATGATTTCTTTGGTATGACAAATGTGACGCTGTGTTTCACACCCAAAAGGAGAAACTTGCAAGTGCACCCATATTGGTTAACCCCTATTGGAATAAATAATTCCATGTTCACATATACGCATCAAAGATTGCGTTGGGAGCTATTTTTATGCAACTGGGAGAAGGTAAATTGGATCATCCCATATATTTTTCTGGTAGAAAACTTTCTATTGCAGAGAATAATTACACCACTACGGAAAGGGAAGCTCTTCTTATGGTTTATTTGCTCCATAATTTCTGACACTATCTGTTGGGAGTTCCATTTAATATTTTCACTAATCATTCTACTTTAAAGTACGTAGTTAATAAACCTGTATTAGAAGGGAGAATATGTCGTTGGATTTTTCTATTTTAAGAATTTAACTTTGAAGTCATTTTTTAAGCCATGGAAATCAAATTTGCATCTATATTATTTATCTTTCCTAGAATCAAGAGTCTTGGTTGTTGAATAGTTGCGTAATGAACATTTGTTTAAAGTTGAAGCAATCCTAGATTATTTGGAGGTTATTTCATTGTTTCTCACAATAAGTAAATCCAAAAATAATTATACAGCTACTCAAAAGTGGCATATGGTTGTTCATGTTGTTGAATATCAACTGATTGTGGCAAAATTATATAAAATTGGGCTTGATAAAAATGTTCAAAGATATGTAACATATCATGAAAGGGATGATATTTCATGGGAATTCCATGTGGGAGTTGCACGAGGCCATATTGGAGGAAATGCTACTCCTTGGATGGTATTACAAGTTGGCCTCTTGGGGCTAACCTTATTTAAGGATGCCAAGGAATATGAAAAGTAGTGTGATATTTTCCAACGAGTTGGTATACCATATCAATGGTATTAACTCCCTCTCCATCAAATTAGAGCACTTGAAGCATTTGAAAAATGGGAGGTTGATTTAGTTGGATTGATTAATCCACCTGATCTTCATTCACATGATATGTATATCATTATCACAATAGAATATCTGACACATTGGGCCAAAGCTATTTTTATTAAATATTTCACCATTGATACAATTGCAAGATTAATTTTTTAAAATATTATGACCAAGTTTAATTTTCCTAGAAGCCTTACGAGTGCTCAAGGTTCACATTTCATTAATGATATGGTTTACCCACTGCTACAAAATTTTGTGATACAAAATCATAGGAGAAGGCATTATCATCCACAATAAAAATGAATTGTGGAAGCTTTTAATAAAATTTTGGAGAAGGATATTACCAAATATGTTTTGTGAATAGGGATGACTGGGATGAAAGGATTCCATCAACTTTATGGATTTATTTCACTAAAGTAAATTAGTTGTATAGGTATATACAATTTCAATTGGTTTATGGAAGATAAGTCGTGGTTCCCATAGAATTTATAGTCCCTCGTATCTTTATCGCTCATGTAACAAATATTTCAGAAGATGAGTCCATCCTAGAGAAATTGCAAGAGTTATGGAAACTCTATAAACAACAGTTTCTTATAGATTTCCAACACACTGTAGATAAAAAAAGGCAAAAGGATTGTCATTATAGGGACATCAAGAATAACTCATTTTTAGTTGGAAATTGAGTATTACTTTCTGATAGAAAATATTTGAAGCATCCTGGAGAATTACAAAATCATTGGCTTGGTTTGTTTTATGTTGTGGAGATTAGATCTGCATTAGTTATCAAGCTTGATCAATTGGATGGTATCCTTCTTCCTGGTTGGGTTAATGGTGTATGCTTGAAGCTCTACTTTAGTTCATCAACATACTTTTTGGAATTCTATCTCCAAAGGGAGTATTTCTTAGGTTTTTACTTTAGGGTATTTTTATCAATTTTTAGTTAGCGTTTGTTTTATTCTATTAGTTGCATATATTTTCAGTCTGACTCAATTTTATTTCATCATTTGTGTCAATACATCATGTTAGTTGTGACCCAGCACAAGTTATTTTACTTGGGGTGGTGTCATTTTTTCCAACCTATAAGTTCATTAGTCATAAATACCTATCCTTTTGGTCATTAAGTCTCATATTTTCGTAATTGTTATCAATAAAATTGGAGCCTATCTCTAGAGCATTTTTCATTGATTTTTTATCTTGTTAATCAATCATTCAAGTTTTTCAGGCCAGTTTAGTTGTTTTAGTTATAATTTTGGGGTATTTCAGGTCAGTACAAAATTTATTGGTATTAAATTTATGGGATAATGGTACAACCATTTCAAAATTCTACCAAAAGTTTCTATATAACCCACACTTTGTCGTTTCCATGTCATTCCACTTGTGAGTTTCTTGAATCCTTCATCCTAGATCCCGTGTCATCTAGCTTTGTGTCTCCATATTGTTTTCAACCTCCTATTAAAATTTTCTACATGCATCATTACACTGTAATGGGTGGCGATCCAAATCCTTGCGTCTCTCTTACTCCATTCGATTCCCATATCCATGATTATCTACTGGGGAAATATGATAAATATTACTTATTCAATATAGATTTTTTTGATCATGTATTAGTTACAAATATTATCTCTTAAGTATTCATGCATCCCAATATGCGACATGATACCCACATATCCCATAAAATAAAACCTGAATTCCATCGGTTAAAGAAATCGTTGTTTTGATTTTTTGTGATCTACATGTTTTTGGCACCTTAGTGGAGGTTATGGGCTATACAAATTTTCTCATGAGTAGACCCCATGAAGGGTCCTTGTGGTTGGCTCAAGATGTCCAATCCATGTCCATGATATTCACAAGTTCGTAGGACTCTCTACCTACGACTTTGATGTTACTAAGGAATTTCAAAGTGTTTCTAAGTACAATAACAATATCAACGCTAATATTTTGTACACAAAGTATGGCATCCAACATAAGGGTCGGGGATCTGTAATTAATATTATTAACAATGATCCAATAAAAGTTGCTTGTTATATCATTTCTGATAAACTTATGCACTGCTACACAAGAGGGGAATACTTGCTCAATACCATATCTATTGCTGAGGCATGTGAAACAGGGGAGCAACTCAATTGGTCTACTAATCTTCTCAATGTAGCCTTTGAAGCCTGTGAGGACATCTACAGGAGGGAAACCTACTTTATTTTTGGATACCTGATCATTAATCTTGCCATGATGAAATAGTTCCCTCCTTAAGGTCGACAACTTACTCAAGTAGCAGATGATGAGACGCTGACATACACCTATTCTCCCTATTGATCCACTAGAGATCCAAAAAATAGAGATTTCAATAAACATTCCTTCTAAAAGTGTTATAAAATGATGGTAGATATTACTTATTATGGTTCCAGAGTTCCTCTTCCATTGATCGAATGGTATTCTTCCCTGATGTGGTTCAGTGTTAGCCATAGAAACACTTATGTTAAACCCCTTATTGTTAATCCAAAAATATTTTCAATGCTAAAACTATCCTACTATTTCAATGAGGCTTCTTTCCACTATGAGGTTCTTTCATGTCCAGGAATCATCACTATGTATAAATATGGGGAAGTTGTATAATAATTTGATGGAATGAAAATGAAGGACTCTGTCAATGATGATCCATAATCATCCAAAAAGCACTCTGTTTATAGTTAGGAAGACTTCCAGCTGCTGATGAAGAAGTTCTAGGAGCATATTTCCTCTGTGCTCATGACTTGGTTTTAGGTAGGCTCTTTATTTCACAAAGCCACTATTGATGATGTTGTTTCCCCTATATTTGGTGCACTTCTAACTATTCCTTCAAATCATCATTTTTTTACTAACCAAATGGAAATTTCCATTCAGGAGTGATGTAAAAATCCCAAACCCTCCATTTCTCACTTGATTGATCTCATAGATGAGGGTGTTTCTGGTATCACCACTCATCCCACTATCCCCATTATCGAAGAACAACCCCCTTCATGTCACATTTCCCACAATTCATCGTCTAATACCTTTGAAGAAACCATTAATGATCTCCCTAACTCTGATACTCTCATTAATGAGACCGCCCAGATGCAAATGATATTGGTCTTCGTAAATATTATCGTTCTGATTCTGTCCACTACCCCTTCTCAAGTTCAACAATAGCTAGTTATAGAGTCGTCTATTCCCACATATTATGTTCCTACATCTCCATTCATTTCAATCCTTTCCACCAAGTATGGTTCTACCTCCATTAGTGACTGAGAAAGCTATCTCAAAGTCCTTTCCATCCTTGCACAACAACATGATATAGTTTCACTTTCTCCAACACCAACTATTGCAAGACTTCAATGAGATATTCTTAAAGAGCACAAGGAGGATCGAGAGTGCACACCACAAGGTAAGTTAGAAAGTTGGTTGCCACTAGACCACCCTTGCAAGCATTATTCCCACTGTTGGAGACCCTTTCAGCTGACAATCTCTAGACATGGTACAAATCACATTTGTTTTAGTTTATTCGAGCCTCTACCACCCACCTTGAGGATCTATTTATTAATGTTGAATACAGATGCACAAAGCACTCGATGACCTATGAAAAAAACAAAAAAAAACTCATTATTGTTAGAAGTGAGCGAGATCAGTTCCAAGAGGAAAAATGACAATTAGAGAAAAAAGTTTTTTACTTAAGTTGAAAGTTTCAAACAATGTGGCCGATTCCCACTGACTTTTTTTTCATGTCGCTTCAATAATTTTTCATGTGTTCCCCTAACTAATTATGTGAGTATGTTGAAACAACATCTCTTACCTTAGTCAAACAGAATAAATATTTGTGGACAAATGTTTCCAATATTTGTTAGGAACTCCCAGGACCCTCTATCTAGTATTGGGATAAAATTCCCCAATATATTATTGCGGCCTCATCTGTGAAAGATACTCTCCAAATTTTTTTGAATGGCTCACAATATATTTTTAGCCAATTCTACAACTGGAGTGGCATGCTAGCAAATAAGAATCAACTTGTGTGTTCGCTTCGTGAAAATTTCAAGAAACTATTAGATCAATAAATGCAAACCTTAGACTGAGTACAACAAAAGGAGCCTCTAGTGCAATCAGATGCATTGGATGTGTATATTTTCTAGATCAAATAACCATTGAAAGTTATTAACAAAGTGATCAGGGACCTTTTTATGATCACATAGAAGAATTTTGTCACAATTAATACCCTCAATTTCAATGCATAAGGAAAAATATAAGACGTTCTCTAACCACAACCGATCGAACCCAATTGGGAGGTTACAAAACAATTTTTGGGAAAAGTTTCTGTCATTTTGTAGATATGGTATAATTTCATTGCCATGTATACTAGTTTCAAATATGATTTTTTATAAACCGTGCTAGAGTTAAGTCCTTCATTTTAAGGAGATATAATGATACACAAACACAAAAAAACAAGCGAAGAAGCACAACTACAACATGGACAAGATGCATCAGTAGAAAATTGACTCAGGGAGAGACAATACACTATGTTGAGAGCATTTCAGGTCCTTATTTATTGAGGATATTTTGGAAAAATAAGTTTATATAGTGACAAAGAAGAAAATTGTAATATTCCTAATGAGATGACAGCTAATTAGAAATATTAATTTTTTCCAATTTTGTTTTTCTTAAGTTCAATAGGTAAATAAAAGGGTGAAGGGACCCATAAACCCAATAGTTATAATAAAACCACTTTTCTAGAGCTAATGTGGACAAAAACTCTGTTGTGGGGCCAAGAGGCCATGAGGGTAGTGCAGCAAGTGTCAAAGCTAATGGTCCAAGTAGCAACGTAGCTAATGAGTGGACTCAAGGATGTGCAACAAGCGTGAAAGCCAAGGGGCCAAGTAGAAACACAGTTAATGAGTGGACCTAAGGATGTTAGGATTTCACAAAAATTATAAAGGGGTGAGAGAAGCCATGGAAATTATTCTTTCATATTCTAATTTTCTGTTCATTACAACTTCAACATGCTTGAGATGTTTAGCCGAGTCTACATTGTTGTTTAGCACACAAGTGTCTTTGAGCAGAGATCCAAACCTCATCCTCGGGGTACTTCGAGTGCCCGCTAAGGAGAGGATTTTTATTATTCGACGAGAGAAGATTAAATATATTGGCATCAGGCCACATCTATTCCCTCCTATAGAAACGCAGTCACCCAATGATTTACGTAATCCAGTAGCAGAGGGGTTTTGGAGAGGGAGAAATTCCAAGGAATTTCTGCTTGGAATCCAGTGAAGGGATCAAACCTTCAATATTTGAGCTTTAGGGAGTAGTTGCACCCATTTTATATATCAGTTCATCCAATAGCTCTGCATACCCAGTAATAATTTTCCAGCAATTCCAGCTAGGATTTCAAATTTCCCAGCAATTGGATGAGCCAAGCCCAAGAGGGCCAATTTTCCAAAGTCAAAAATAGGATGAACCATTTATGCATTTTTTTGAGTTTTTTGAGTAGAGTCCATGGTTAAAACGTTAGTATTTTCTGAGCAGCAGATCATAGAATTTATGCAGTCCCTACTCAACCAACAACTAGATGAGCCAGGGGAAAACGAGTCAGATTTTGAAGCTTGTAATTACAGGAAACCCTTTCCTGCTTTTTCTAGGTTTCTGACAAGGACAACCTTCCAAAATTCCTAGAATTTTCTTAGCAGTAGAAGTAGGCCCAACTGGTAGTTTGAAGTCAGCTAGCGGCAACATTTCTTAGCTAGCCAACGTAGAGACTAAACCACACAGAGGCACTTTTTGGTGGATTTTTTGCCTGGGTTTGAGTTGTCCTTCAAGCCTGCCTTGAGAAGGTTGAGGTGAAAAATTTCGAGCACCTTATTTGTACTCTTCCCTGTCATATTAATAAAATTTCTCAACAGTTGTTTTTGGCTCTAATTTGCATATTTTGATGATGCATTTTCTATTGTTGTATTTTTATTTATCTATTTTCACTTTTATTACCGTTAATCCCAATTTGGGATATTACAATGGTATCAGAGCATAACCTTGGCTTACCTTGTGGGAAACCCTCATTCTATGATGATACTAGAATAAAGGTTAAACTCAGACGCCATGGCAGTAACCTTGAATGAGGTGGTTAGGGTTCAAAAACCAAATGATCATTAATTAGAGGAAGAAACTAATTCATCCAACAATTGTGAATCAGGCCATTATTGCAGCTGAATTGGTGGGCATATAAATAATTGAGACATGACACTCAAGAGGCCCTCTATTTTTGGGAGTTCTGAGAAATAAAATATGTGCACAGATCATGAGGAATTCAATGGAATTATGTAGGGATGGTGAGATATATTAAGGAATAATATCAAAGAGTAGTTGAATTGGCCATAGTTGGCAAGGAGAGAATTGAACATACACTCATTGGTGAGACACCACCCATTGTTGAGGTATCCATTGATCGGGTATCTGGGGTTGTGAACGAGTCCTCTGATGATAGAAAAAATTCACACGTTGATGAGGTTTTGGGAGACAACTCCACCATTGTTGGGGAGTCGATAAGTACATAGGCCTCCATGTCTATGACATAATTTTCAAATGACAATCACATGCAGAAGACTAGTGAGAATGTCTTATGTGTTGGAGTGTTTATGGAGGAGGGTGTGAAACCATCCTTCGGGCTAGCCCCTAAGGAGGCGTTAGCATATACAAAGGTATTGGATAATGGTCACACATAGTAGTTCCATCAGCTTTAGGCCAACTTTATAGATTTGAAAGGGAAGGCCACATTAGTACGAGAGGCTATTTTGTTGTAGAACAAAGAATTGGAGGGAATGAGAGTGGTTTTTTCCAAGTGAGGGGCCAAGTTTGCCACATTAGGGAATGGTTGGTCTCCTTAATGTTACAACTAGAGATCATAGGGGAGTGTCATAGCAGCCCCATTAAGGCATACATAGTCGGGGCTAGTAGCACCGTTGGGTGACATCTTCCCATTGGAAAGAGAGAGATTGAGCCACCTAGTGAGATCTCATATGTTGACTGAGATGGTGATATGAGTAGACATGAGCTGAATAGGGTGCAACACGCGTAGGATGGTGGGATTTTTCTATGTGAGGTGATTCTTTCATTCAATTCCTCTATCGAGGTTAGATGACGAGAGGTAATGAGATGGTACCACGTGGAGCAAGCTATGCAGCTAGATACATCCATGGCCACATTTAAGAAGACTCCATGGATTACCAGAGGGAAATGAGGGCCATATTACTATTGGGATATAGGTGGGATTTCCCATCACATCATAGAGTCGGTAGGCGAGGGTAGTCGTTGCGTGATGGGTTTGATGTTTGGGTGCACAAAATTTTTTAGATCTCTATCATAGCCCCATACATCACTAGTGACTGGATGGTTTGAGAGGAGGGTACACCCTTTTCATGAGCTATCTCACCATATGAACCATATGTGGAGTCACAGGGTGATTAGCCTACTTTGGCAGGAGCTGGTCGAAGGAGGTGGCATCGACATGCCACCAGACAGGGCAATACATAGAGACGGTGCTCTCTCATGGGTATATGGTACACTTGAGCTATGGAGGATAGGAGTAGTGATGTCATTGTCATTGGCATGTGAGGAGTTGGACCACTCTGATCCTTTAGAGAAGATGGGGAGATGTAACCCACCTCATGGTGGGTTTCTAGTAGAGTGGTGGATATTTTGGCCCATGTAAGATACTATACATTAGAGGGTGGTATGTTAGTAGGAACTGATATGCTAGACTACACATAGAAATGGAATAGGGTCCAATGTTATATATAGGGATGGAGACTAATTCATACAAACCTTAAGTTAGACAATAAAATCCAGGGGTGTGTAGGGTTATACAATGAGGAGCAGTGGCTTGCTGAGGAGCATGGAGATACATGGGGGTGTGTTGTAGTATGTCGAACTACATTGTGGAGTAGGAGTTCCTCACATCACATTGGGTACATGTGGGGAGAAAAAAGTGTAGTGACACAAGAGGGATATGTGACGGTATAGCATCGTATAGCTATAACCGACAATATCCGGTGGTGTAGAGGGGCAGGTTTCAGCATGCTGTGGCATGATAAGGAGTGTAGAGACACTTTTTAGTATGCAGCGACCCATGATATGATGCAACAATCAGTTGGAGAATTTCCTCCAAGGGGACTTATGGAAAGGGGAATTATGTGTACCCTAGGATGCATTTCACCTGGGATTGATGAGGATATTGTTGAGCATCTCGAAACACCATTTTTAGCAGAGATAGGGCTACGAGGGTGTTATCGGCATATATGAGACAGAGGGAGTGTCATTGGGAGGATTACTCTTAAGCATTCAGGTATACCCTTGAGCACACCCTTTGTAACATACCCACCCCTCATCCTTGAGGGTGGTTTTCAGACACAAAGTGTTTGGTTGTTTCCCCTTGACACTCTCCAATCAGGCAGCAAGGCATGGGAGGCTCACCCTAGGCAGTCAGATGAGATAAAGTGTGTCATGTTCAAGGAGAGTCTCCAATTTAGACACTTGGTAGGTGGACAAGTTGACAGATACCAGCGTAGGGATAGTGTGGTTGATTACCAAGGTCTTATATGTTCCACCCCAAGGCTCACATTTGAGGGATGGTGGATGGTGTACTTTATCTACAGGAGGGTACCCAGATTCCAAACAATGTCCATATATATCATCAGGAGTTGGGACAACAGATTTCACTACAAGGTATGGCAGAAGAAGGGTAGGTATGTAGGTGTGGGATAAACTCCTAATTCTTGGAGTCCATGAAGGGGATACATACAGGGGTTTGATTTGAGTGCCAGATGGGTTCTAGCAGGTAGCAGTGCTATGCAGCAACATCCTGAGAGGAGTTGGGGTTGGGAGCTCCCAGTATTGTTGTGAGATCCAAGCATTGGTTGGGAAAGTGGATCACTCCACTTTGTGAGGAGGAGGGACAAAGCAGATGATGATCCAGTCCACTTTAGGTTTGACACATGAGGGATCACTGAGATTTCCACTACATGGCGAGGCAGACTTATCATGTTTTTTTCTCACGGTCATGATTGGTAGTAGATGGGTAGATATCAGAATGATGGGTATGCTCGGGAAGGATGAGATTGGCCTACACATATTTTTCACCACAAGGATCCCAGATAAATGGATATAGTCTACACCTGATTGGGGGTATCTCATAGTCAAAGTGGCATAGCTTCAACATTATGGCACCTCTATGAGACTAGTAGTGGAATCGAGCATTACAACTCTACACATATCGGAAACCTTTAGGGGAAATCTACCTACTACATGGGGAGATCATGTAGATATTCCATTGGGCTTTAGCGAGTCACTGATGGAGTGGGGAACTTCATTAGCATAGGATGTTTTTCAGTGGGATGATAACATGAGGAGCTTAGGTGAGTGAAACGTTACCTCTGTAGGGATTAGGTGGTATCTTCAAGGGTTTACTCTTGGAGTTCACAAGAAGGAATACTTACTAGGGATAATACATGAGGATTTGGATATAGTGACATATTATCATGATTCCATATTCACTGATGATGACCATAAGGCTTTTGCTACTTTTTCCTAGCAAGATGGTGACCAGAGAAAGTGGAGCTTCATATTAGACAGGATGGATTGGGATCCTGGCATTGAGGGATCCCTTTATATTAAAGAAATGTAGAGGATAGGGAAGATTCGTTGGCGTTTCTGGGACCCAGGCACATTTTTCAATGACAGTGGGGGAGAATCAACTAGAGATGACATGTTCAGGCTTTTCTTGAGGACAAGAAAAATTTTGGCGGGGAGGACTATAATATTCCTAGTTAGCTGACAACTAATTAGAAATATTAATTTTTTCCAATTTTGTTTTTCTTAAGTTTAGTAGGTAGATAAAAGGGTGAAGGGACCCATAAACCCAACAGTTAGAATAAAACCACTTTTCTAGAGTTAATGTGGACAATGCAGCTCTTGTGCAGTCAAGAGGACAAGATGGCAGTGCATCAAGTGTGAAAGCCAAGGGGACAGTTAGAAGCGTGGTTAATGATTTGACCCAAGGATGTGTAGCAAGTGTGAAAGCTAAGGGGCCAAGTAGTAGTGCAGTTAATGACTGGACCCAAGGATGTTAGTGATTCATAAGAACAATAAGCGGGTGTTGGAACAGGGTCCCCTAACTGCATTTTCGGTCTATTTTTGTAATATTTTGTAATACTTAGTCTAGTGGAGGGGCTTTGGGGCGGGTCAAAGCCCCAATGAATTTCAATGGGCCAAAGGGTAGACCAGGAGTCCGCAAACCACGGTTTGTGGACCATAGAGTAGTGCAGGCTAAAATTTTATAAATAGATAGATAAATTGAGTTTAGAAGGAGGCTAAGAAATAAGTAAGCTTGGATATGAACTTCTGGATATTTTGTGTTGATTTTCTGTGTAAGGGCTCCTTTTGGCTGTGCGCTGAGACCCCAAGTCCTATTGTGTGCGGACACCATTGGTTGTGTGCACATGCTGGAAATATAGTCTGTAAGTCAGATATGGATATGAATGAATGTGAAGGATGTTGATGATATTTAATTGTCCTTGTATTATTGGCTATGCTTATGTTCTGAAATTGTCTTTTCTTCATGACTACTAATGATATACTGATGTGTACGTGGATGTAATATGATGAATCTATAGCTCTGGTTTAAATACTCTGCTCAAGTCACCTATTAATTATGATATGTGCTTAACGGATATACTATTAAAAAGGTTTTGTATTACGGCTTCTCTTGCGCAAGTATTTTAAATCTGAAGGGACACACGTTAAATAAATCTCTCTCTCTCACTCTCTCACTCTCTCTCTCTCTCTCTCTCTCTCTCTCTCTCTCGGGGTGCGAAAAACTCGTTTCAGCACCCTCCCATACTACTTCAGGTGAGACCTTGACTTGCACAAGTAGGCCATTGCCGAAATGGGCAGTAGTATTGGGGCTTGTTGGCAAACCTTAAAGTAAACTTGGGTCAAGATCCCTAAAGCCAAAAATGGTTATGTTGCCAGGACCGAGAGAATTTTGAGAGAGAGATTGGGTAATGCCACAGGTTCATTGGCATCCATTGAAGCCTGAGCTAGAAGACTGGTTCAAAAAATAGGTTCAGGATTTTTCCCTGAAAGATAATAAAAGTAAGAAGCTATTTGCTGAAGAGTGGAAAAACAAGTATATTTTTATGGAAGTGCATGAAAATATTCTTCATATCCTTCACACACGAATTACAAGAGTGGTTGGCATGATCGACAGAGTTCTAGACTTGCTGGAGATATGATCAAGTCATGTCGTGGACCCTTGAATCGATCCAAAAATTGGAAAATACTGATAAAAAGATTACCAGAACTATAGACCACTAGGCTGATAGTATCTTGGGAGGGTTCGTGACAGAATTTTCCACTGATCAATTTGTGTCATATTCGGAAGTGGAGAGAAGGTGCTTCAAGGGATTTATAGGCAAGTTCCTGAAAACCATATCGTTTTTTATTAAGATGGTATTGAGTGAAATGGGTGTCCTGTGTTGCCACACCGAGTGAATGATGAGGCTCCCGAATTTCATCTCAAAGAGGTGATCATGGGAAAATTTAAATAACTCTGTCTCTGAGCATCAAATTTGAGTGCCGTAAAAAGTGGTCACAAGTACAAAGACTTTAGTTTCTTGGATATCAATTTCATAGGCGAAGGACAAAACATTGACACGTGGAAAGTTGTACAAATTCACTCTACTAAACCAGTCCATAATTAGGTCATTGTGGGAGATTGGAAATAACTTTGTCTTGGAGAATCCAAATCAGGTCAGACCTATGGCATTCAAAAGAGAATTCATAGGGATACTTCAGTGCTGAAATTCAGATATTTAAGAGCCACAATAATAGAGATAATAAAATTTCAATATCGAGCTCCTCCAAAGCAAGAAAAAAGTGTGTATTTTTTTTCCGAATTGCATAAGTCTTGTTTGAAAAATAAATTTGAATTGATTCCAAGGGCATATTCTAGAATAGATATCAGTATTGGGTTCTAAAAAATGCCTTGTAAAAATAATTCAACACCCATCAAGCCTTCAGAAGGCTCTACTATGACTCATGAAGATGAATAATTGCAACATGATCTATCAAAATTACAAGAGAAAATGCACCAAATTTTGCTCTCGCAAAGAGCAGAAAAAAATGAAATGGAAGTTTTGAAGAAAGGCATGGAAGCAAAGATGGATGGTGTGAAGAATAATATGGATGGTTTGAAGAAATACGTGGAATCTAAGATAGATAGCATGGAAGCTAGCATGGAATCTAAAATGGAAAAAATGAAGAATGATCTAAAAGCAGACATAGAAGGTTTGACAAAGTTGATACAAGAAATGTCTCTTAATGGTGAAAATATAGTAAAGGAAACTCGTGATGAGAAAAAATTAAATGTTAATCGTGATTTCATAAACTCTAATGTTGGCGGGAAGAACCACCATATTCCAAAAATGGATATGAGGAATTTTGATGGAAAGGATCCTGTAACATGGATACTACAGATGGAGAAATATTTTGATCTCCATAATGTGCAAAACACACAAAAGGTACGCATTGCAAATTTACATTTAGAAAAAAATGGATTTGTATGGTATCGATGGCTTTGCTCGCATAAAAAAATTGTCACTTGGTCAATTTTTACAGAGGAAATGATAGCACATTATGAGGATACAAAGAGAAACACCTTCTTTAGCCAATTGATAAATCTCAAACAAAAGGGTTTAGTGGGGGAGCACATTGAGGACTTCCAAAAATCGAATATAAGGGTAAGTGATATTCCAGAGGAACATAGGATTGATCCCTTCATAGGCACTTTAAAGGATAACATCCAACATGAAGTTCGTGTTTTGTAACTTGATTTATTGGAGAAGGCATTCAGGTTGGCAAGAAAAATTGAATGTAAAATTATGGAGACAAGAAAGCCTACCACTCACTTCTATAAAGAAGGAAGTGTTTCTACGCCTAGATTTCCACAACCTACAGGGTTGACACCACAAAAATTGGAAGAAAAAATAGCAAAAGGGATTTGCTATAGTTGTGATAGAAAATACACTAAAGGTCATAAGTGTGCTGAGAAGAAATTATTTTACGTAGATTGTGAAGAGCAAGAAGAAAATGAACAAGAAGAGGATATACACCAGGAATCAGCCCTAGAAGAGGAAGAAATGAATCTGACCATATCATGTAATGCACTGGTAGGCATTACCACTCCTCAAACTCTCAAGATAGAAGGACATATCAAGAAGAAAAATGTAATAGTGTTGATTGATTCAGGTAGAACTCATAATTTTATTCATTGGAAGGTAGCCAAGGAATTAAATTGTTTCCAATACCGAGCACCAGAATGTCAAGTGATGGTGGAAAATGGAGGAACCATAAATTTCTCTGGAAAATTCCATAATATCAAGCTAACCATGGGGGAATATGTATTTACTAGTCGAATGCTTTCCATTCCTATGGGAGGTGTTGATGTTGTACTAGGAGTACAACGGTTACAATATTTGGGGATGGTAGCTTTTAATTTTCAAGAACTTTTCTTGAATTTTTTTTCAGAAGGAAAGGAAGTCAAATTACGGGGTATTGCAGGGAAGCCAGGAAATATAATAAGCTCTAATGTCATGACAAATCTTCTAAAGAAATAACAACGAGGTGTAATTGCACAATTATGCTCACTAGAAGTTCCAACATCAAAATCATCTATTTCTGTAGATCTCCAACAAGTCTTGGAAAATCATTCCAAGGTTTTTGAAACTCCCAAAGGACTCCCACCTATTCATGATCATGATCATGCTATTCATTTGATTCCAAAAAGTGTTCCTCCAAACATCAGGCCTCATAGATATCCTTTCGTCCAAAAGAGCGAAATTGAACGTATGATTGCAGAAATGTTAGAGGTGGGTCTAATTCAACCTAGTCAAAGTTCTTTCTCTGCTCCTATAGTATTGGTATAGAAGAAGGATGGATCATGGAAAATGTGTCAAAATTATAGGGAGCTCAATAAGCTCACAATTAAAGATAAATTTTCCATTCCTGTGATTGATGAATTATTGGATGAATTACATGGAGCAATTTATTTTACCAAGTTGGATCTTCGTTTAGGATATCATCAAATTAGAATGAAGACTGAAGATATTCCAAAAACAGCATTTCGAACTCATGAGGGTCATTATGAATTTTTGGTCATGCCTTTTGGCCTTACCATTGCACCTTCTACATTTCAAGGGTTGATGAATTCCATTTTCAAACCCTTCCTTAGAAATTTTGTGCTGGTATTTTTTGATGATATAATAATCTATAGCAAGTCTTGTAAGGATCATGTTGAACATGTTGATAGGGTGCTCAAACTATTTCAGGAGAAGCAATTATAGGAAAAAATATCCAAATGTTTCTTTGGAGTACAAGAGGTGGAATATCTGGGTCATATTTTATCTCACGGGGTTGTTAAAGTAGACCTTAACAAAATTAAAGCCATTAAGGAATGGAAAGTCCCCATGACCATAAATTAGTTGCAAGGATTTCTCGGGTTAAAAGGGTATTATCACAAGTTTGTTAATAATTATGGGAGAATAGTAGCACCTCTAACAACATTATTGAATAAAGATGCATTTTCATGGACTCTTGAAGAAACTAAAGCTTTCGAACATCTTAAAGAGGCAATGTGCCTAGCACCAGTCTTAGCTACGCTAGACTTCACAAAAACCTTTATTTTTGAATGTGATGCCTCAGGAAATGGAATTGGTGTTGTTTTAATGCAGGAAGAAAGAGAAATTTCTTTGGAAAGTTGTCCAATGAAAGGAAAGTATTTACAGAAACCTATTTATGAGAAGGAAATGTTATCAATACTGCATGCACTAAAGAAATGGAGAACTTACCTAATGGGAAGGCACTTCAAGGTAAAAAATGATCATGATAGTCTTAAACACTTTTTGGAACAAAGACTATCTTCCGAAGAGCAGCAAAAATGGGTCACAAAGATGTTGGGTTATGACTTTGAAATAATCTACAAAAAAGGAAAGCTTAATGTTGTTGCATATGCACTCTCAAGAAAGAATGAAGAGGTGGAAGCATTGCTTTGTGCCATTTCTATTATCCAACTAGATTGGATAACTGAAGCAAGAGATGAATGGAAGAAGGAAAAAGATGTATGGGCACTCATTCAAAAGTTGCAGCAAGATCCTAGTACATCTAATACATTTAGTTGGAAAAATGATTCCTTATGGTACACATATCACTTATATCTTTGTAAGAATTCCCAACTAAAAAAAAATATTCTTCTGGAATTGCACACTTCTCCTTTAGGAGGACACTCAGGATTTTTAAAAACTTACCACAAGGTGAAGAAATACTTTTTTTGGGATGGCCTTAAATCTGATATTCAAACGTTTGTGGTGGAATGTTTGGTTTGCCAGCAGAATAAAGTTGAGACAATTAAGACCCCGTGACTTCTACAACCTTTATCCATTCCAAGTCAACGTTGGGAGGAGATTTCAATGGATTTTATCATAGGTTTACCTAAGTCCAAAGGAAAGAGTGTCATCGTGGTGGTAGTTGATAGACTTACCAAGTATGCACACTTTTGTGCTTTATCTCATCCATTTAAAGTAAGTACAATTGCTACTACATTTATGGACATAACTCAAAAGCTACATGGAAGCCCAAGGGTTATTGTGAGTGAGTGAGTGAAGTTATTTTCCTGTTTGTGTACTCAATTAGCTCATAGCTCATGTTATCATCCTCAATATGATGGTCAAACTGAGATAGTAAATAAATGTTTGGAAGGATATCTTCATTTTTTTGTATCTAATAAACAAGCACAATGGGCCAAGTGGTTATCTCTCACTGAATGGTGGTATAACACTTCCTTCCATACTGCAGCAAAGATGAACCCATTTATGGCACTTTATGGATATCATCCACCATCTATCACATCATCTTTAAGGGAAAATTCGAAGGTTCAAGAAATGGAAGATCACATCGAGCATCAGCAAGAAGTTCTCTAACTCTTAAAGGATAACCTAAATTCAGCACAAAATCAAATGAAACAATAGGCAAATCAACATCGTAGCAAGAGAAGTTTTGATGTAGGAGATTGGGTATTTTTATGGCTACAACCATACAAACAAATGTCCCTCAAGCAAGCTAAGAAGGATAATAAATTATCGCCAAAGTACTCTGGTCCTTACAAGGTGTTGCAAAAGATTGGTACTATGGCATACAAATTGGAGCTTCCTGCTTCTTCACGAGTGCATCCAATTTTCCATTTTTCATGCTTAAAAAGGTTATAGGTGAAAATATTCCAGTTCAAACAATATTGCCAGAACTTGATGAGGAAGGAAAATTCATATTGGAACCTGAAGCAGTCACGGAAACAAGAACTCGATAGTTACGGAATCGATCAATTTTAGAGTATCTCATCAAGTGGAAGAACTTACCCACTGAATATTCTACATGGGAGGATGAGAAGTTTATACAGAAGCGCCCATAGCTACTCAAGCATTGAGGACAACACTTTTTTGAAGGAGAGGGGCATGTTAGGTCCCTATATTACTATTATAGTCCCTTATTGTTATTAGTGTAACCCCTTTATTGTTATTATTGTACCCTTGTAACCCCCATTTTGTTATTATTGTGCCCTTAAATTATTATTGTTAGGACGGCTAGGATTACATTGTGGCCCACTAGGATTACATCATGGCCACATGGACTCCTATATATAGAAAGGAGGTTTTGTAAGTTGTATCATCCAAGAATTGTTCATTTATGTAATGTATTAGAGGTTTCCTCCTCAAAGTGGCTTATTTCTAAGGCGTTGATATCTCTTTTCTTCTATTTTTGGAGTTGGTTATGCAAAAATCCCACCGGGAGGGCTCACAAAGGTTGTAGTAGACATTGTAGGTGTTAAGGATTATGTTGATTTTGAGGTAATTTAGATAGTGGATGACGTGGACCCTTAACCAGTGCTCTTGGGCTTAGATTGGGCTATTGACATGGGAGGTATCATTGATTTTAAAAGAAGGAGCATGATTTTTGAAAGTGAAGGTACAACGGTGATAGCCCCTTTGGATCTAGCAGAAGGGGAGCGATACACTGAACCAGTGTGAAAGGAAGAGGATGTTGATCACATCTACAAGATGACCACCCAGGATGGTGACTGGATCAAACCCATGCCTAATGCTATGTTATGCTGGGAAAAGCATAACAAATGCTTATCTGACTCAGACGGAGAGATAGAAAATTGGTAAAAGTGGCTGCATGATGTATCTGCACTACGGTGTCTTAAGATCATAAAGATATTCTGATGCATATCCTCAGAGGTAAGATAACTACCTACTTTGATGGCTCTAGTAATATTAAGCATTTTCTTAAAGCAATTGAAGCGGACATCCTTGAACGATAGAGATTTTGGGCCCTTGACTTGGACATGTGTGCAACCCTCGTGCATTGGTGGGAAACCCATAAGGAAGCTTTTTAGGACCGGGGGGAATGGAGAAAGATGATGATCTTATGATTTTACCCTCCAGTCAAATCGTCAATGGAACTCTTCAAAGGATGAGGGGATCTGTACAAGAGCTTGACTCTCTGGATGGAAGTATGGAAGGAAAACACATGGAATGAATGGGTCCATATGTTTATCCATGCATTAGGACCAATCCCTATCACTTGGTATTTGGATGAAGAACTCCACCAACGTACCCATCACTAGGACACAATGGTTGAGGATTTTGTAATGATGTTTGGATATACAGGAGGAACTGAGAAACTTGATGAATCCCTGCAAGATATAGATGCTCTAGCCTTCAACGAGTCCCTCTCTAAGCAAGAGTATACTACGGCAACCTGGGACACACAGATACATGATATTGTAAACTGATTTTTTTTTTCAATATAAGACTATGATGAGGATCCCTAGAATATCACTATCCTAGAGCCAGAAGGAGAACATGTTGTTGTAGGCCCTTTGCTATAAGCGGTTGATGTTACCAAACCATTGAAACTGAAGGAAGTTAACATTGGCATCGAAGAGCAACCCAATATGGCCAATATTGGGGATTACTGGGATTATGACATAGTGGGAAAGATCGTACAATTTTTGACAAAATATCAAGATCTATTCCCCACAAAATTCTGTGAGCTCAAAAGGATCGTAGGGGAATTGGGCGTTATGATGATTAACTTGAAACAGGATGTGGGGCCTGTCAAACAATGAACATATTTCCTAAACCCTAAATACAAATATAAAGTTAAGGAGTAAATTGAAAATATGGTGCCCGCAGGTATCATTGAACCAGTAGCACAGTTAGATTGGGTAAGTCCTATGGTGGTCCAAGAAAAGAAGACTAAAGGAGAGGTGAGGATCTATGTATACCTACACAGATCCCTTCCATACACCATTCTATGATTAAATTATTGATAATGTGGGAGATTATGAAGCTTACTCGTTTACTAACAGGTTCTCGAGTTACCATCAGATCCACATAGCACCTAAGGACTACAATAAGACACCCTTCACAACTAAGTGGGGCTCATTCCAGTACACTGTCATGACATTTGGACTAAAGAATGCCCCTACCATATTTTTATGCGTAGTTGTAGGAGTATTCAAGGAATTCATTCACAAGTTTCTAGAAGTCTACTTTGACGATTGGACAATTTTTGGGTTAGTAAAGAACCATGTGTCAAACCTGCACATGATGCTCGATGCCTGTAAGAAACAAAAAAATTGTTGAACATCAAGAAATGCATATTATGTGTCCCATTTGGGATTCTATTTGGACACGTGGTGTGTCAGTAGGGATTGATGGTTGACCTAGCCAAGAGTGCGATTATCATCAATTTGGAAATCCCCACTACTGATAAAAAACTGCACTCCATCCTAGGCTACACCAGTTACTACATAAAGTTTATTCAGGGGTATGCTTTGATCACCACCTCAGTGGAAATTTTTTTGAAGAAGGATGTATCATTTTTTGGGATGATAAATGTCAGAAAAGCTTCAATATATTAAAATAAAATATGGTAACTGCACCTATTCTTATATTCCCTGTATGGGAAAAGGTATTTTATGTACACGTGGATGCATCAGGGATCAAATTAGGAGTTCATTTGGCACATCATGGAGATGGGGACATCGATCACCTGGTGGCCTTCGCTAGCAGGAAGATTTTGAGTGCAAAACATAACTATTCTACCACAGAGCATGAGGGTTTGGCGATGGTGTACATCCCACAGAAATACATGCACTATTTATTAGGTGGATAGTTCAAAATGTTCATATATCATTCAAATACCTGGTTACAAAGCCTATGTTGGGGGTGAAGATCTATAGATTGCTACTACTATTTTAGGAATATGATTTTGAAATAATTGTGAATCCAGGGAGGTTGAACATCAGGCAGGATCACATGTCCGGGATTGAGAATGGGGAAGAGCCCACTAACCTAGAATAAGGATTACCTGATGCGCAGTTTTTTTCTATCAAGGTGGTTGACGAGCACTTTGACGATGTTATCCAATTCTTGACCTCAGGCAAGCCACCCAATGGCTATTCAGTACTGCAGAATAAGGATTTGATCGCCTACGTAGGCGATTTTACAATAGTCGTTGGATAACTCTACGAGCTAGGCATAGATGAGGTGATACGAAGGTATGTACTAGAACATGAAACACAAGCTATCTTGGCTGAGTTCCATGGAGGAATTGTAAAAGGGAATTATGTAGGTAAAGCTAGTACATAGAAATTATTAAGGGCTGGGTTGTGTTGGCTCACATTGCACAACGATACCCATGCGTACTGCTAGGCATGCAACACGTGCCAACAAACCGAAAATCCCTCACGTCGAGGCGAGATGCCCCTGCAATCACATATGGCTCTGCAAGCGCTTGAAAAATGGGCCATAGATTTTGTAGGACCCATCAATCCCCTTGGAAATAATACCGGTGCCCGGTATATCATCATTGCCACGAAATATGTCACCAGATGGGTAGAAGCAAAAGCTGTCAAGGATTTTACTACGGATGTTGTTGTGCACTTCATTTTCAAACATATTATGACAAGGTTTGGTTGCCTTAAGATCCTAATGATCAATAGAGGTATGCATTTTATTAATGAAACTATTATGTCTCTGACTGAGGAATTCCAGATCCACCATGCAAAGAGCACCCTGTATCACCGATAGGAAAATGGGGTTATAGAAGCCTTCAATAAAATTTTGAAGCATGCACTCACTAAATTCTACAACGTTGGATGAAGCAACTAGGATGTACACATCCCCTTATTAATCTGGGCCTATAGGACTACATGTAAGAAACTCATGGGAAAGACGCCCTTCAGAATGGTCTACAGGAAAGAGGCCATCATGCATATGGAATGGATTGTTCCTAGCCTGTGCATCTTGGTTTTCAGCTGGTGGCCGTGAAAGAGGATCAATTCATTGCTCAGTTCCACCAATTGGTTCAGAAGGCTCGCAAAAAATCTTGGCATGATCAACATATTTGGCAGAATATCATTAAGGAGGATGAATTGGTATTCCTTTACGATAGCTAGTCTGCACGACACTCAGGGAAGTTTCGTAAGAATTGGTTGGGCCCACATATAGTGAAGGATACTACCGATGGTGGTGTGGTTAGATTGGATACGTTGCGTAGAGATTTCTTGCTAGTATACGTTAATGGAAGTCATCTTAAACCCTATAGGGACAACCCAGTGTCGACCAAATTACTATATAGCCGGAGTAGCTGTGTAAAGGATGTGCACATGAAGGTGAGAAAATGAAGGCAAGATCGATGGATGCACAGAGAAGAAGGTGAAAATGGGTGCAATATAAGCACAAGGGTAGTACGCGGTGGAAAAAATTAGTCATTGGAATGGGGTGGTGGGGTGGAAAAGCAAATTTTTCGAAGAAATGAACAGGAAATTGGCAATTAATGTTGCAATTTGAGAAGATTTTTTATTGTTTCTATAATGATAGATTGAAATTAAGGCTAATCCGAGTTTTTCCCATCATCATGAGCTATAAGAAGAGGGGCGTTGGTCACAAGGGGTTTGTTTGCTATCCAAAACACTCGCACATTGGCCACCTTGTTGAATTTCATCTACTGTGTATAATTTTCATTCGCATGTCTGAGCGAGCTACTCCTTCTGATAGTAGAAACCCCAAATTTATCTTCCCGGTAAGGATGACCACTACAAACCCTAATGAGCCACTACTTGTCATGGATTCTGTGGAAGTTAGATCTGACGAGGTACTAGAAGTAACCCCTGAAATGGAGGAGGTCGTCTCTATGTCAACAGAAAGGAAGGGAAAAGGGAAGGTGAAGGGCAGATAGATAGGAAAGGAAAAAGAGATGAAGTGGGCTGGGGTGAAACCTCGCACTTCCCCTCGAATTGTGCATTCCCCTCAAAAAAGTGTCTAAGGGATGATCACCTGATTCATCAAAGTTCCCTATGACGATTACGAAGGAAGCCCTCCATCCGACTCCACTAACTTGGCTGCTACCTTATGTTAAGACAAGAAATTCAATGATGCACACCCACAAGAATGTCGATGTCATCCGCAACTACCTCTAGATACCTCTGGTCGCTTAGGAGGTGCCCCTGTAGGGAGATATGTTCTGAGGCCTCCCTCTCATTAAATTTGATGATCATCATATAGGAAACCTCGATGCCTTCCATACGCTTCCTCCAAAGCTATATCTTGACAGGGTGATGTATGATGACGTACCTAAGGTAGAACCAATGCCATGGGCATGTGGATTGGATGGGTCAGGGAATCTTAAACTTGTTGCGCATCCCCCACTTTGGCCATTACAACATCACCAACCTGATTGTTCGCCAGCTACTGGCACTGGTTCACGATAGATGCTTATGGATCCAAGGTTGCATACTAATTGATCCTACTTTAATTCACTAAATCACCGACCTCCCCATGCACGAGCCAAGTCCTAAGGAGGGAATTGGGAAAAAGTACGCGCAGCAGATTGCTAAAAACGTCTGGAAGAGATACCATGTTGCTCACAACCAACGAGGGTTTCAGATAGATACTTTCAGTGACCCAGGAACTCTCATGGGTAGCATGTTACTTGCATGCAAAATGATGCACAAATTCCAGGGAATGGCCGCCCCTGCCTATGTAATTCAACTCACTAGTTGATGCAGAAAGGGGGGCTGCTTCAACTAGTCACAATAGCTTGTTGATGAATTTCTAGAAAATCTACACGAGGCCTAGGATCAAGGAAAAGATTTCTAATACTCCTCGCTGATACTATTAATTTCCTTAGTTGCGTGGGATAAACCTGAAGAGGCAGTATTCCCCTCTCTCAAGCCAGGCATGTGTGAAGGAGCATGGTTTGCTAACATCTAGGATTCAAAGGATCCCAAGCAAGTCGAGGAGAATAAGGTCTTTTGGGTACTATATGATTGAGCCCTTGAAGCGGAAATTCATTCCAAACTATGCTTGTCGCCTATGGTATAAGATAGAGGGATATCATTGCATTCCAGGTTACCATGCATAATGTGCAGGTATGGGCCCATAGAGATCCGACTTGGTATAGCCTTCCTTATATTGCCACAAAAGAAGAGATTTAGGTAATATTCCCAAATTTCCACATCGTATTTGGAATATTAGAGTCCTTGATTTTCTTACTGAATTAAGTAAATAAAAGGGTGGAGGGACCCACAATCCTCAATATGAATAAATATCCACTTTTGTATGTGTGAATGTGGATTGATTAAGCCTAGATCTACATAATAAGGTAGTTGAGCAACTACTAATGTGAATGAAATTGGAGAACCTGTCTCATTAATGAGATAGATCATGGAGGTTGATTCAACAGAGCAATGATTCAATCAACTAAGATCTTGAAGATGTCAAATATCATGGGACTTTCATTACCGAGTGATGGAGGGTGTTGTGCAAATAAGGCACACTTGATGGAAGGTGTACATTACACCTGGACATGATGGTTGATTTGGTCAAACAATGCAGTCCAACTTGGAAGATCTTGTCCACAAGTGACAACACAGTCTAGATGAGGTCCAAGGCTTGGGAAGGCTCAAATGTTATATAAAGAAGATGAAGGTAAGGATGAGGGCATGCTGATTATTCTTGATGTAAATATCTTTTCAGATCTTGAATTGTCATCTGACATTCCATTGCTTTCATGGGCTGTTTAGCAGAGATTACAGGTGTTGTTTAGCATAGGGTGTTTCTGGTCGGGAATCCCACCTCTTTCTCATAGCAGCTCTAGAAAGAGTCTTGTACTTCATTCTACATCAGGCTTTAAGTGCCATATCTCTTTTTCTACTTTTTGCAGAACATCCATATTCAGAAATTGCAGATTTCTGAAGATCACTTTGGAAGGAGGAAGTTGTCTTCAGTACTTCAGCTGGAGAAATAGTGAGGGTTTATTCCTATCACCTTGGGCTTAAGTATCAGCTTCCCAGAGCTTCATTAAATATCTAGCATCAGGCTAAAAGTTATTGACCTCCAAATAGTAGTACTTCCTTTGGGATTTATGCTGTCTATGTTGAAGATCAAAAGAGAGGAAGGAAGTTTCTAGTATTTTAGGTAGAAATCATGTGAGGGATCATTCCCACACATTTCCATTAGTATTTCCATTATCCTATGGCTTATTGCAGCATTTTTCAGCAGGAAAAAGGCTTCTCTTTCCCTCATAGCGCAGTTTCTACAGGTAGTTGTGTTGCAACAGCTGCAATCATCATTGGAGGATTGAGAAGCTAGATATAGAGCTTCTAGCTCATAGATCTTAAGAAGGGATCAGGCCTTCAAGCATAGATCTGATCTGATATCATATTTCAGCCATCTATTTGTCAAATCTAGCTTCAGATCTGTATTTCCTAGTAGATCAAGGATCAAATCCTAGGGAGGTGATTTTCCAAAGTTGCAGATCTAGAAAATCCTCTCCAGGTTATCTTGGGAATTCATCACATTGGCTAGATCTTGAATCTTGGCATCATCTAAGCTTCAATTTGAGTAGATATTCATTTTCCTATTCAGCCTGCAACTAAAATGCGTGTGATAAATGGAAATCTAGAACATGGTTTGCAATACTATCTACATAGTGATTCTGTTCTCGAGGTACATGGTTGAAAGTTATGGTTTCATATTCACGTACCAAGAGTTTCACTCGTAAATATCATCTAAACAGCATAGGATTACGCACACGATAGACACCATTTAGTTGCATGACAAGTAGTAGGGAATCTAAACGAACATGCAGATGGAGGATGCAATGAAAGAGGGCATCGGCTAAGAGACCACACACTGCATCATATTCGGCTTGATTGTTGGTGGCAGTACCAATGCAGACCCCGTCGGAGAGCACAAGGGCATGCAAGGGGGTGAAAATGGCCCAACCTGCCAAGGCTAGATTCCGGGAGTAACGACTTGCACCATCGGCGTAACCGATATAGGGTGGGGACGGGAGGTCCTGCGGAATAGTGTTACAAGACAACAAATGGGGGGAGGAAGGACAATGACGGTAGCATGAGTGTATAGAAGACATTGAGCGACAAATGCAGGGCGGAGTGCGATGAGCAGGATGGCTATGACTCATATACAAACTAGAGGGTGGTATATGAGGTCTATAGGAGGTATGGCAGGGACTCTGGCTGCGGGGGTCAATAGAAATACGGGTGGAGTTATCTCGTGTATGGGCGGAAAAGAGGGGGTCAAGGGTAGAAAGGACACAACATGAAATGGAAAAGTTTTCTAAATCATTCGCGGAGGAAGAAAGGCTCACATACGGATCGTCACGGGGAATGACGGAAGAACAGGGAAACAAAGGGTTAAAATATGGGGAGCCGAGGGTGGTCGCTGAAGGGGGGTCAAGCGAAAAAATAGGGGAGGATTCAAGGGGAATGTGCTCCAAGGTTCTCACAGAGGATGATAGGTAAAGAATGGTCGTAGTAGACTCCGTCATCTCGACATCAGGGGGGGGAATGTTGATGGGAGCGGGGGGATCCTCAAGCTGACCCGAGGCATACTGCGCGAGTATGGGAGAGGTGGATTGATTTTGTTCAACCTCATACTCTAGAACTACTTCTAAAGAGGCATGGTAATGCGTCAGGTGAGGAAAATGGTGGGATTAATGGCCATGGACACTGCACAAAGCACAGGGTTTGCTAGTGCGAATAGTTTTTGGGTTCTTGGTTATGGACGAGGATGGAAGAGAAGGGTCGGAGACCATAGACTCAGGGAACACAACTTTAACCATGGGTTGAATGCGGGGCAACTCAGGACAAGTATGGGTGGCGTGACCGATGACATCACACAAGGTGCAAGGCTTTGTGGGCGGAGAAGGAGCTGGGTCAGTCGGGGTGGCCTTGTCTTTGGATGCCCCCTTGCGAGCTTTGCCTTTCTTTCCTGGAGCTGCCACCACAGGGGTAGGGTCCTAGGGAGGTGCAGGGGGCATGGTAGCAACAGAGGAAGCGAGGGGGACCGGTTGAACCGGTGTGAAAGAAATATAGGGTTTGGGGTGACCAGGAGAGGTAGCAGCTGGAGGGTCAAGGTACTAGACGGGTATGCCCAGGGTCAGGTTAGGGAGAGAGAGGGTGGCCATGACGGGGACAGAATAGACTCTGGGAGGGGGAGCCAGGAAAGGTATCTGACCTGTGGTATAATGACCAGGAGGGACGGCTCCGAGATGATTAAGGCCTAGGGGAACCAATCCAGGGGGATAAAGGGGTTCAGGGATACCAGCTGTAGGAGAAGGGCCAGAAGGAGGAGGTCCGGGTACCGCGCGGCGAGAGATGAAAGAGTTTAGGAGCGGGTTGCGGTGGGCGAGGTTGAGTCGGAGGTTGCTGACTAGCCGAAGCGGGTCGCTTAAGGGCAACCCGAGACGATTGCATCATGAAAACATTCGATAAGTTGGGATCAGAGATAGGAGGAGGAGGGAGACCAGGGAAAGTTACAAGCAACGAGGAGTCTTTGTAGACGCCGGGAGAGACACTGGTCAAGGAATCGATGGTTTGCTTATTGGCTACAGAAGAGATGGTCATCTCAGGGGAGGTCTGAAACTTTGGCTCATGATAAGTCAACTGGTCAATGGTGACTATCTTTCCGTTGTGAGGAAAAGACATCTTGCGAAAAACCGCGGATGGGACAGCAGACATGGCATAGGTGTAGCTTTGCCCCAATAGAATGTTGTAGTCTAGAGGGGCGTCGATGACTTCGACGTCAACGCAAACAGTCTTACCGACAAGGGTGATAGTACAATTGCGAAAAAGGCCAATGGGCTAGGAGGTGTGGCGGTCCCACGCTCGAAGGGTGATCGTGGAAGGGGCCAGCTCAAGAGATCCGAGTTGCTTCCAAACCGAAGTAGACATCACATAGGTGGATTCCCCCTCATCAATTATACACCGAGAAACGTTGACATTCCGGATTTTGACTGGGATTTGGAAGGTGGCGGAAGTAGGAAGAGCAGGATGTTCTGACTGATGGGCGTCGAAAACAATCATTTGGTCATCGGCAGGATCTACAACGCCCACGGTAGATATCAGAGCCTTCTTTTGGGAAGGGCACGACTGGAGGAGTTCCAATGTGGAAATGGTAGCAGGAGATTGCGCCAAATCATCTACTATGCTATACGAATGAGCAACTCGACCAGGAGCAGCATTGCGACGTAATGGACCCTTAGGAATCTTGGTATGAACCTCAAATTTGGGTTGAGGGATATGTAAGGGACCATTGGTTGTCGAAAGAGGCTCTGTAGAACCTGAAGAAGGGGACTCAGGGGCAAACTGAGCGGAAGGCTTGGGGTACTGGCGAGACCGAGTTTGAAGGTGAAGGTCGACGGTTGGGGAAGGATCAGAGTTCATCATAAGGATCTAGTAATCGGAGGAACCAGAAATGGAAGGTGGAGTGGCGACCTGTCCGTCAGGTGGTTGGGAAGCCACGAGTCCTTGCTGAGGGAAAGGATTAGTAAACACAGCTGGTTGAGTAGTGGCCACATTAGGGAGAGCATGAGGGGAGGCATGTTGTCCTCGCAATGTGGCTTGAGACTCCCACATCTGCCGCATCTATGGTAAGAGGGGACAATCGTGGGTGTAATGACCGTAAACACCGCAACACGAACAAGGCTTATTGGTGCGAAGAGGCCTGTCCGGCTTGGGATGAGTGCCCTGTTGCTGGTTAGCAGTGTTAGGGTCAATACCTTGAGGATTGGGTCCACGAGTACTAGGGGCAGATTGGTCTGGATTGCCTCTCCACCTTCTTTGAGAAGAAGGAGGATTAGTCGCGCCCTGCTGTGCAAATACTTGCCCTGGAGGGGGCTTTAGGTGCTGTTGCGGGGTTGGAGGAGGCAAGGGAGGTGGAAGCGCATATGTTGGAGGAGCTGGTGCACCAGGCTGCGGATAAGGGTAATGGTTAGGTTGGGAAACATTGAGGTAAGCAGGAGGTTGGGCAAAAGAATGAGGCATGCCGTATCCTGGATACATGCTACCTGGAGGGGGAAAAGTGCTAGAGGTGCTGGCCCCTCCTTGAGGGAGACCATAGCCCATAGGAGGTTGAGCATACAGATGAGAAAGGGCTCCAACGATACCGTCGGCGGAATGAGATGCCCCCGGGGTGTTAGCGCCTCAGGGCCTGGGGAGGTCAGGAAGGACAATATAAACATAACGAGATTGAGCATAGATCAGGTCATATTTCAAGGCTATTTGGAGGGCGGCTTCTTTGGTTTGAGGGAAATGGGAGGTGACATCTTTGCCGATAGGAGCTAAGAGAGTGCGAAGGAACCAGTCCATATAAACCTGATCTTCGAAGGGGGGGGCTCGACATAAGCTCCGTCTTCTTTGCCATTCCTGGACATGGGTAGAAAGGTGGGTCGAAGAGGTTTGCTTGAAGGAAGTCAAGAGCTCCGTACCAGTATCGTATCAGAGAGGAAGCTAGAAATAAGATAAAAAGGCTTGGGCAATGGTCACAAATGTGGTATGGGAAGAGGTGGCTTGGTCAACATACCATTTAGAAGCTTCGCCGGTAAGCGTGCATTGGAACAACCGAAGACAAATGGAATCGTCGGTAATGGAATTGGAGGAACACCACATGTGGAAAGATCGGACATGGTTGGTTGGATCTTCTCCTAAGGCCTTCGAACTTAGGGATGTCAGAGGGGAGCTTGGTTGGCATAGCAGGCCAACCAACATCATGGCGGATAGGGTCATTGATCAACTAATTGAAATCGGGGAGGCTGAGTCTTGCGATGTACGGTAGCAAGGGTGCCGCCGAGGTAGTTCCTGTGGCCGTGGTAGTAGTCCCAGTGTCGGGGGGTTGCAGCTAGCGTTAGGCCCTGGACTGGGTATAGTGAAGGTGACAAGGGGAGAACCAGAGGTAAAAGGAGAACCCAATGAATCAGAAGAGGAGTCAGATTGCGAACTCGAAGGAGGATTGGCTTGACGACGGCGGGATGGAGCGGGTTGACCGATTGGAAACTGAGGGTGAAGGCCAAGAAGTCTCTGGGAGGCGCGCCTTGGGGGCACAATGATGACAACACAAACATGGCACGAGGGGAAGAAGAACGACCGACAAAGGCAGGGAGGTGGAGAATCAAGTGATTACAATGTAGAAACAAGGGCAGAAAGGTGCAGTGTCAATTGATTTTAAAGTCTTTGCCTGGCGGTGTAAATCAGGCTCTTATTCGCTTAGGGTGAGTGTGTGGCGTGTGTTAATTATAATTTTTAAACACTTTTCGTTTTGAGAGCAAGAGAAAAAGTGTGCTGCGTAACTGAAAATAATGCTGCAAAAACAATATATAATGCTGAAATAACAGAAAATTAACAGCTACTAGGGCATCAATCTAACCCAAGAAGGCGGGCCTCCCAAAACTAATCTAAAAGAGGGAAAAAATCTAGTCAAAACACACTAAAAATATGCCAATAGATCTAGGGTCGAAAGGGATAGGGATCTAAAGGGAAAATCTGCTGAAAAGAGGTGCAGATCGCAACCAAGAGGCAGAGGCAAGGTGGCTGGAAAAAAGGAGGAAATCAGCAAAAAGTAGAAGGGGCAAGGAGGAGACCCTAAAAGTAGATCCAAACAAATCTTCAGGAGGTGATTTGAAAGGGAGAAGAGTTGATTAGAAGAGGTCTGAAAAGAAGGTATCAGATCTGGAAAAAGGGGGGCTAAAACTCTGAAAAAATAGACCTGAAACAGATAAAACTCTTCCACAAAAAGTGGAGGGTATTGAAACCCTAGGGGGCTATGTTCCCACTTAGATGAGAAAAATAGATCAGAAACAGGTAGAAATGGGTTGAGACAGAGGCTGGAAAACCCTGACAGAAGCTTCAGAAAAACCCAGAAAAATTGTAGAAAAACAACAGAAAAATTGGCAGGTCGCAGGTTCTGACCTTTTTTACGTGCGAGTCGCGAAAACGGAAACGAAGAAGTGCGACCTGGAGGTCCAGGTCACAGTTTATGGGCTGAAAAGTGCGACCTGAAGCTCCGGGTGTCCCGACGGCAGATTTCCGGAAAAGTTGTCGTCTCAGTTGCAGCTGATGTCTGTCACCTGCGCAATAGGGCTAGAAACACGCTGAAGTTAGAAATTTTAATGTTTTAGGGTTTTATAGGGGAAAAACAACATAAAAAGAGGAAAAACTAAAAACTAAAAATAAACCCTAGGGTCTGAAGTAGATGGATATGCAGGAATATGAAAAATGATAGCGGTCGTAATTGAAAACCCGTGTGGAGTCACCAATTGTTAGTATGAATCCTTTGTCGAAGTGTACGAAAAAATACCACTTTAGCTACGCATAAATAATAGCCCTAACATCAAATGTGGCTGCCAATATCTTCAGATCTGTAGTTAGTTGATCAAGAAAAGAGCTGCAAAAAACCAGATCTATGCATAGAAAGACATTAAGCAGTAAAAAGAAGGGTTTGCTCCATATATCCAATAGACAAGACAAGAACAATTTTTGAAAGAATTTTTGTATTAAGGGCACCTGAGAGGAAAACAAGAAGGCGTATCCAATTCTCCTCAATGGGATGGGTTCTTGGAAGTTCTCAGCACTTCAGATCTAGAATCTCTCTCTCTTGTTGGTGTAGAAAACCCAGACAAAGATAGAACTCAAAGGGAGCTCACACAACAAATAATGTAGAAAAATGTGACCAAGTGTATAGATCCAGAGTGATCTAATAGGCAACAAAGGTGAAGAATGGTAGGAAAAACCCTCCTATTTATAACAAAATATTGGGTCATTCTAGATCTTGGTGCATGATTAAAATAATGTTAACCAAATCTAGATCCACCTTTTATGGAATATTTTATTATATTTGTTGGAGGGGAAAGGTATTTGACTTGGGTCAAATCCCTTTATTTGTAAATAATAAATAAATAAATGATTTATTTACCATTTTAAGGAAGTGGTTGAATGATAATCAAATAAATAATGATTTATTTAATTATTTGTGGGTGATTTAGTCATATTTAACAAGGAATATTATTTAAATAAGATTTAAATAATTATTCCTAGAAAATAATAAGATAAATAGAGATTTATCCAATTAATTTCTTTGTTTTGGGTTAAACATGATGATGAATAATAATTAAATTATTGTTTAATTAATTATTCCATGAGGAAAATCAAACAAATATAGATTTGTTTAATATTTCCTTTTGGGGTTTCCTATTTAGACCATAAACAACCTAATAAATGTGGTTTATTAAGTTATTTGACACAGTGAAAGCAATTTTACTTAGGGTAAAATTGGTCTTACCTGGTGTACTTGGGTCCATCTAATGATAGTAGGTTAGATAACCAAAAAATGGTGTAACAGAAGGGACAGTGCATTATTTTCTTTAGTGCCTCTCCAGTTACGATGTACCTGTTGTAGCATGCTTTCTGGGTGATTCTAGACCAAACTTTTGGCTAGATCTACTCACATTTTGTACATTGTGTAACTAATTCTTTTCCAATCTAATAAAATAGCTTAGCTTCTCTACAAATTCTGATGTTTCCTGAAGATTTATTTCTTATCTTGCTGTAAGTTCTTATATTGTGTTAAGTATTACTGCATTCTCCCTTTTGGGATATTATAGTGGTATCAGAGCATGATCTTCTGCTCAACTTGTGGACACTTCATCTTTTGCATCTAAAGAAGAAGAAAATAGATGAGATCTATCATTGAGGAAGAAAATTTTGCCACTCATTTCTGTATATCTATGCAAGATCTCTCCAAGGAGGTCTATAAAATTAAATAGGAAAGGCAGAAAGAAGATTGAAGAAGAAGATGTGATGAGGGAGGTCCAAGCACTTCCTATCAGCAAAGAGGAAAACCGAAGAATCCTAGATCTCCTCATAAATCCACTATGCCCAATTTCTTTGAAGAAGGTGAAGCGTGTAGAAATGAAGGCAGGAATAAACTTGAGACTCATAAGACTCTCAATCTATATCTTGAAGAGTACATAGCACAGTCTATAGGATTAAAGGAGAAGCTAACTCTCCAAAAATTCTTCAAAATCAAAGAAGAAAGAGGATCCTATAGCAGCAATAGAAGAAAGAGGCATAATAGATTCTATTTTCCTACATTTTATGGATCTTACTCAAGCACTATTAAGGCTTGGAGGAAAGAGTTAGATGCATTTTTCAGACTACATCCTCTAGCTAAAAATGAGGTTGTTCAAATTGAAACACTTCATATTTTAAATGGAGCTAATGATTGGTGGTTTGGTCACATGGAGCATGCAAAGGTGACTAAATATTTAGATTTATTTCACAATTTGAGAAAGAATTTTTTTGTGAAGAAGATAGAGATGTGCTACAAAGAGACATTTCCTATGGAGGAGGTTGTCAATCTTGTCACTCTGGACAAGAAGTCACTACATTCACCACCATTTGCAGAAGTACTTGCATCTGGAGAAGAGACACTTGCACCTTTGCAAGATGGTATTGAGCTCTTGACACATAGATTCCCATGCATGATTCAGGAGATGTGTGAGGAGGAGGAGAAGAATTCTAGCATTGGTACACTTGGAAAAGAGTATCCATCACTCTTACCAGCAGTTGGAGGCACTATTGTCCTAGTTAGAGGAACTCTTGTGTTCTGTCAAGAGGTTCGCGCATATAAGTTGATCCAAGGTATGCATACACATTCATCACCTATTGTTTCAGTATATCCTATTGAAACTTATGGGGGCATGCCATCAGGACCAATGCATGACCAAGGGTTAGAACATGGTGCTAATTTGGAGCAGCAACATATCACAGCGCAGAGGACCCTTGACCTAATCAAGCAGGAGATGAAAAGATAACCCGGTTTTTCATGGATGAACTACATTCAACCTCTTGAGTTGAAGTGTATAATTTCAAAAGAAGGGATGAGCATAATCCTTTGTACAATGACTGGTTATGAGATCAGTATTGTACCTTTATTTGAGACAGTTTATGTATTACCTTGCAGATCTATAGTGCTGTCACTTAGAAGTAGTGATAATGATGAGGCACCATTATTCTTGGGGCATTCTGAAGGTAGCTTCATTCATGAAGCAATGGAGGTAAAGATGATAAATGGTAGACATCTAGATATGAGAAACCTTCTCTCCTTTCTTGATGACACTTTCTCAATGAGCACCTCACAGCTCAAAGAGAGACTTCTACCTACAGCAGATCTAGGACCTCATTGGTTTTGGAAGGCCATGGATGAGAAGAACGTATTATTAAGATATCTCATTGGAGGTGCACTTCAATATTTCATGGAGTGCAAAGTTTTTCATCATTTTGGGGAAGATGGTATTCTACAAAGGGAGGATACCATGATTATGCAACACATCACTCATCTTCGATATTGGGGTGAGTGGATGAGGAAGATAAGAAAGGGGTTTCATAACCACTTGCAGATTTATATGGGCCAGTAAGCCTGGTTACATTGTTTTCCCTTGGGAGGTTCTTGTCACTTCCCAAAGGCTCCTATTTCTTTGATCCAAGGCTTGGGGAACAATTATGAAATGAAGAAGGAGGTATGTTGCACTGGAAGCTCTTGGCTGAGTATGGTTACCACCCAATAGCTCATATTTTTCTGATTCATGCCTTGTGTATCAATGATAGAATGCAGCAAAAGAAGGCATGTTCATTTTTGTTTCACTTGAGAGAGATTGGCCACCAGATGACATCTCCTATGTCTATGTGTTTTGTATTGGGTAAATCTTGCAATGATGCTCTCATGATGTGCATTGATGATGTTTCTTTGTATTGGGCTGATGTGACATTCCATATGTCCATTAGTATGTTTTTGCTTCATGATGCACATGAGGAGGAAAGGAAGCAACAAGATCTCTTGTTGCTTTGGTTGCTTTTGGGGGAGTTTGGCTTGTCCATCTTACATGGAGGAGATGGAGGATGGTAGCAAAGGGCCTTACTCCAGTGGTTACTCTTAGGAGAATATGGTTTGACATCTTTATCTACCCATATAGCTCCTTTCCTTCTTCTTTTGCATAACTTTGGAATGATGCTTGGATCCAACAAGGCCAATAGGGCTAAAGATGAGAGCATATCAATGCCCAAACAAATTCATGAAACATGGGATGGAGAGATGTATTGTGTCATGTAGCTTTTCCTTTGTGAAGAGAGCCACCTTATTTTATGCACCTCATGTATTGATGATGATGTTGAACATCATATGATTGTCACTTGGTACTTCACTATGGAAGGAGGACATCTAACCATACAGTTAGAGGTCATTCTTTATGTTTTTAAAAGACAACTTTGGAACCAAACATGCATAACCCATTGCAGCAAATGGAGGAAGCCTTCCTTATATGGATGCTATTTGGAGGGGAGTAGATGGCTTTGCATGTACTTTTGGAGTTTCTTGAGGAAAAACAACATTTTTCTTGGGGGGGGGGGACTGTAATATTCCCAAATTTCTACATCATATTTGGAATATTAGAGTCCTCAATTTTCTTAATGAAGTAAGTAAATAAAAGGGTGGAGGGACCCAAAATCATCAATATGAATAAATATCCACTTTTGTCTGTATGAATGTGGATTAATTAAGCCTAGATCTACATAATAAGGTAGTTGAGCAACTACTAATGTGAATGAAATTGGGGAACATGTGTCATTAATGAGATAGATCATGGAGGCTGATTCAACGAAGGGACGATTCAGTCAAATAAGATCTTGAAGATGTCAAATATCATGGGACATTCATGATAAAGTGATGGAGGATGTTGTGCAAATAAGGCACACTTGATGGAAGGTGTACATTTCACCTAGACATGATGGTTGATTTGGTCAAAAAAGGTAGTCCAACTTGGAGGATCTTGCCCACATGTGACAACGCAGTCTATATGAGGGCCAAGGCTTGGGAAGGCTGAAATGTTATATAAAGAAGATGAAGGCAAGGATGAAGGCATGCTAATTGTTAGACTCCTATACCAATAGGTGTCATTTTTCATGATTGACATGTTGAGCTATGTAATATGTTCATACCTTTTCTTGTTACAAACGTTTTCCATATTCTAAAAAATCAAAAAAATTTAAAAAATGTAAAGAGGGTACACCCTAAAAGAAAAATCAAAGGGTGAAAATATAAAAATGGCCAAAAAAGTGAAAGAAAATGAACCCCATCAAAAGAAAGGCCAAGGAAAGTGTGTAAATGTAAATGCCACTACTATTTCATTTTTTGTAATAAACAAAATTGTGTATAGCCTGTCAAACTTTTGCCACAATTTATGAAGAGTCAAACTGTTTAAACTTGACTCATTCATTTTTCAATTTCATGCTGTAGAATAGAGAATAAATATCTGACCAAACAGTTTAATCTTGGCAGATAAGTAGACAGGTAAAGTTAATAAAAGGTGCTCAACTATTTAATCTGAGCCCCTGGATGTAATAAGTGTAGACTTAGATAGGTTTTCCATGTAAAAGAAAAATAAGATTGATAAGGTTTTTCCAGTCTAAGTGCACCCTAATAAAGAAGAGAAAATGGTAGAATAAGTAGGTAGGGTAGGTAGATGTTGTTGCAGAATTACATGTGATGAATGATGGTTCCAAATGTGTTCAATTTTAATTTCATCACAAGTGCAAAGGCAGATACTACATTGGAAAAGTTCACAGCAAAGCAAAGTCAAGATTATTAACTTCCCCTTCATTCCCTTAAAGATTTCACTAATTTCCCTAAGCACTAAGGTATTTGAAGATTAAAGGGGCTCAAGGCATTTCCTTGACTTTTGGAGGGACCGGACCCTCGGCCCAATAATTGAAAAAACCTAAGTACTTGAAATCATCCATTATCACATTCATTCACCTCTTAAAATATTTTCCCAAGTAAAATCCCATTTTACTTAGGAAAATCCTTCAAATATATTATGAAAAGCTCTCAAAATCACTTTTTATTCTAAGTCTAAGTGATGAAAGTATAATAATGCCATTTACTTATGAATCTTCACTTTCTTGGTTATATTCGAGTGTTTTGAGTTTACATTGTCCCCTTGTAATATTAACTCTAATTTATATATTAACTCCCTATGAAAATCACTTTGTCCTATTATATATAAATTCTTTTATAGTAATATCCCCAAAACCCTTATATTATGATTTTTTAGCCAAAAGTATTTAATTCCTATTTATTCAAATAAAAAACCCACAATATACCCCCTTTTTGGCTAAAATATAACATTATTATTATTCCCGCTCCCCTACAGTAAATAAATCGCGTTGATTTAATTATTGTATAAATAAAAAAATATATGAAAAAAGTGTTTAAACGTATTATATATGTGTTTAAAAATAAAAATAAACAATTCCCGACCATCCATCGTACCAGGGATTAATTAATCCACATTATTAACTAATAACTGACCCCAGCCAATCAAACTTCACCCGATGGGTTTAATTAATAGTTAATTACATTGGGTCCGCGCCGTTAATCCCCCGCCATCTCCCTCTCCCGTCGACCATCCGATCGACCCATTAAATATCTACGGTCCTCATCCATTTCGTTGTTCATCTACGTATGAAAGATAACACGTGATGGCCAAGCGGTTTTCAAACAGTGTCGTGCTACGTGTCAGTCGTTGTATCGCATCACTGCCCTTCTGCCTAAAACCACTTTCGCTCATAAGCGGTGCGATAGAAACCGCTTACCACTTTTCTGCCGATGACATGTCCACTGTACCATGCTGACGTCATCCAATAAAACAATAAAAAATCCTACCACCCATTGACTTTGTGAATAAACAAAAGAACCCGCGTCTTTTTCATTATCTCGTGCACAATGAATGACCACAGTCCCATGCAACGAAATTCCAAAAATCAACTGTCTAACGCCATCAACCACCACCTTTGCTAAAGAGAACTGCAGTCAAGTAATCTAGAATTCTTCCACCATAACCAGTGCCTGTTAAATCACTATTCATTCCCAGAAAACAGTAAAAAGGATAAACATAGAGCATAACTGTTAAAGAGTATCAATGGTTAAAGTGTATCAGGTAAAAGTCAGAGTGAAAGTTAAAATGAAGTTACAGAGCAGTCAAAGGTAAACAGTAAAAGTAAATACAAAGGAAGTAAAATGGTAAAAAGAGATGAGAATACTTTCACCAGTAGTGAAGTTTGTCTAAAGTGAAAGTAAAACAGTCAAAAGAGCAAAAAAGTAAAAAGATGGAAAAACATGACAAGAAGGAACATTTTTGCAGAAATTTCATGTTTAAGTCATTGTTTTGTAGAAACTATTGTGACCAATCCAAGATGAATTTTGAAAAACTGAGGGATTTTTATGTTCATAAGATTCCCGTCCACAAAAACCTCTCTCACTTTTCTAACAGCTATTATGGTTTTGGAAATATTAAACAATGTTGGAAAGCACTTTTTTTAGAAAATTCCTATTAAGTCATCATTTTTCAGAGAATAATTTGGCCAATTAGAAATACATCTTACAAAACTGAAGGAGGCTTTTGTTCCTAAGGGACCCATATAACAAAAAAATATCTCACTTTTTTCATGGTGATTTCTTAATGAGAGATACATGCACATCTTTATAGGCTATTTTTCAGACTCTGTAAAACTCTGTTTTACACATATTTTTGCAGAGCCTATTGTGCACAGCTGGAGAGGAATTTTAGGAAAATGAAAGAGGTTTATCTCACCAACATATTACTCCACAATAACCTCTTTCACTTTTTACATATCTATTACGGATTGAGAAATAAAAAGAATTGTTGGAGCAGAATGCACAAAGAAAGGAAGCAGTTAGTGACTTTGATGCCTCATCATCAGATAAGAGTTGGATCAAATTCTAATTCTCCTCTTTGTCATCACCTATGCATAAAAAATAGTGCCAAATAGATGAATTAGTTTGAGTGTCCTTTAATTAAGTTCTATTTATGTAAAATATTTGGAGAGATTTGTAAACTAATCTTGATATTTTTTCAAGATATTTTAGTTTAGAATTTGTATAAATACTTCACTCTTGGAAGTATTTTGGGTGGATTCTTCTATTTTGCTGTAACATTGATTTTCGGAATAAAGTGCTTTTGGAGAAATTTCTTTGTGGCTTGCTGGATGATGATTTGAAGCTCAAGACTTTTTGCAGGATTCATGTGTCAGACTACAGTCCAATAAGTCATTTCTACCCTGTGTTTTAAGTTTTATATATGTTTAATACATCACCGTGTTTCATTTCTGAATTATTAACAAAAAGGATTAAATCAGAAATTTCTTAATTGTACTTTGATTTCAATTGTTATTATTCTAAATTTTTTCTTCTAAACTGGTTATAAACAATGAATTCTTAATTGCTCTTGTTTCTCTGGTTTAAGCATTTTATTACTTAGTAAAGAATTCTTAATTTCTATTTATTGGTAATCACTCACTTTCCCTCATTTAAACATGTTGAAAGATTCTTAATTGCCTTTCATCCATTTAAAAAATCCATTCCATTCACTTTAATATCCAAAATTGTTCTTTGTTTTGGCTATCTTGCCCTGCAAAGCCATATTTAGTGTAAAAACTTAATCTAGTAAAGCCATCCTTTCGACTCCATAGCCCAATGGCCTGAAATACTCAATGTTGCCCTCAGTTGGCAGATTCCACCATTCAAATTCAAAAAAAAACCCTGGACTTATAACTAGCCTAATATTTTCTAAGAACAAAGCTAAATTTTAAAAGAGAGAGCCCTCTCTGGATACAGATTGGCTATATTTTGTATCTGAAGGTTGGTTTGTGGTTACCTTGGACCCCTTTCCTCTTCCAAAAACTTCAAGGAAAATCTAAGTGATAACATAGTGGCGACTCCACTCGGGATCTGAATGATTTTATTGTTACTATTGTTTGATTTATAAACTACAGACGGAGCCTGAAGATTAGCCAGGTAGCCTTTGAAGTGCTTTTGCTCTACAATTGCATAGTAAATAAATGCTACTTCAGTCAATCTCCGGTCTAGTTTATAAACTAAACTTTGGTTTCAAACATTTCATCAGTTTCTCTAGTTTAATAAGTCTTTCAGAAAGTTTAAATCTCATATCTAAAGCCTCTTAAAGAAATCATAGAAGTTGTTTTGAAAATTCATAAAAAAACAAAATAATCATAAAATACTCAAAATTTGGTTTCCTGAAGAACTAACTTTTTCTTCAGAATTTTTTTACAGGTTTAGATCTGATCTATGATGGTGGATAGGGATCAGACACACAAAGGCTACAATCATCCACGTGGCGACTCCAAAATCAATCTCACAATCAAGACTCCACTCGAGGAATGAACCTCAAAGGACAATATGGAAAGATCAAGCTTTCAACTTGGATCTTAATCCAAGACATTATGTTCTTTCTCATTAAGAAATTTTTTCAATGTATATTGTATTTTATAGAAGATCTTAGATTAGTTTTTAGTTATTTTCCTTTGAAGTTTGTAAGTAATAATTCTCCTAATCTCTTTGAACAGCTTTCTTATGAATCTAATGATGATCATTTTCCAATTAAGAAGGCTCAAATAATCAAGACTGATCTTACAATCCTTGTACATATCCCTGTGCCATATAAAGTTCCAGATAGATATAAGCCCCTTATTCTACCTCCTTTACTCCATGATTTTCCTGAAAAATACTACAAGTATCTTCCTAGATTTGATGGAGAGAATGGTATCACTGCCCAAAAACATATTCAAGGTTTTGAGAATTATTTGGATTTATTTGAGATTGATGAAGATGATGTTAAAATCAAACTTTTTGCTCTTTCTTTGCAAAATAGAATAAAGAAATGGTTAAAAAATCTGCCTAATGTTAGCATCTCAAATTTCCAGCAGTTTATCAAAATTTTCCTTGATAGATGGATAATCAAAGTTAATAATTTTGTGATCATGGAAGAATATAATCAATTAAAAAGACATCCAAATAAAATAATACAACAATTTTCTGACAGATTCAATCAAGTTTATAATTCATTGCCAGAAAATATTAGACCTCCTCATGATTCAGCTCTCTTGGATTATCCAAGTGCCTTTGATCCAAAAATAGAATTTCGATTAAGAGAAAGAGATCCAAAAACACTTGTACAGATGCAGAACATTGCAGTTGATGTGGAAGTTAATCTCCAAATCAAACAGGAAAAGTTGAAAGCAGAAGAAGAGGAAAAGAAAAACATTGCAGAAGTAAAACTCAGCCTTTTGGTAAGAAAATTAGATGAAAGAACACAGGAGATCATTATGAAAGATGAATTTTTTATTCAAAATCACCATGAAGAAATAGAAGAGGTTGATAGTCATGAACAAATTCCTCTTGATTCAAATTATCATAGATCAGAAAATGAATTTATAGATCAATATGAGGAAGAGGAATCTGCTGATCTAATGTGTATGTTTGATGACATTCCTTCTTTTGATTATTTGCCTAAGTATGATCATTATGATGATAGTTATGTTCTCCAAACTCAAGCTAACTTTACAGAGCAATCAAAATCTAGTTTGTGGGATGAAGAAACTCAGTTTCAGCAGATTGAAGACAATGATCAACCAATACAGATAAACCATGAGAGTGAGGAAGAAAAAACAAAAAATGTGGAAATAAGTGAAGGTTCTTTACCTCTTTGTTTTGCTTCATTTCAATTCATTAGAGACAACTATCATGCCATCAATAATCAGCAATCTTTAGGAATTGTGATTGACAACAAAGAAGATAATGAAACTATTGATCAAGATTTTTTAGTTTCACAATTGCAGTTATCATTTCCTATCGAAATAAATGATCAAATGACACAAGAAATTTTCATACCACTATTTTTTTAATCATTTCAGTGTTTGAAAGAAATATGGTATAACATATTTAATTAAAAGGATGAGAAACTTGTTGAAGTTTATGAAGTCTCATGGAAACCTATATGCTATAGGTTGCAGCCATTTTCCCAAGTTTTTCAAAATCCGATCGCAGATATGTTGAATATTGAAGGCATTCAAAGCATTCCTCTATTAACTAAGTATGATTTTCAGAATCAAGATGATAAAGTTTTCAACAATCAAACATTACAATCAGTAGGAATATCATCACAAATCTTATCTGAAATTTTGCAGGGAGATAAAGACAAAAATAACATTTTAGATTCATGGCATGGAGGCCATCCAGAATAGCTGTACAGTTGTTTATATCAGTTAAACATCAATGTATATATTTTGGAAGATCCTTTTGTACAGTTTCTAGAGTCAACAAAGGAAATCAAGTGTTTCTTTATCCTCTCATTTGTTGACATGTTTCTAATAGGTTGTAGAAGTTCAATTTTGATAATCAACAAGAAAATGCAACAAAATCTATCAAAGTACATAATTCTTGAATGGTTGCATTGGCTATTTCATTTTACCTAATTAGCAGTTGAACAGTAGATTGAGTAGGTAGATGAGTGCTAATAAGCTCAGGATTTTGAGCATTTTTTTTTAGTTTTCAATTTTCAGCTAGTTTTTCATTAAGTTGGTTTGAAATTTTTTGTGTGTTGTTTTAATTTCAGATCATCTTTTAGTTTTCAAAAGATAGAAGACACTTAATAAGATCATCAAAGATCAAATTTGAGGGCAACTGACCTGCTATTCCTGACTTTTCACCAAGAAAATCCATCCCCAAGTGGAGCCAGTGTTAGACTCCTATACCAATAGGTGTCATTTTTCATGATTGACTTGTTGAGCTATGTAATATGTTCATACATTTTCTTGTTGCAAACATTTTCCATATTCTAAAAAATAAAAATAAAAAATAAAAATGTAAAGAGGGTACAACCTGAAAGAAAAATCAAAGGGTGAAAAAATAAAAATGGCCAAAAAAGTGAAATAAAATGAACCCCATCAAAAGAAAGGCCAAGGAAAGTGTGCAAATCTAAATGCCACTACTATTTCATTTTTTGTAATAAACAAAATTGTGTGCAGCTTGTCAAAATTTTGCCACAATTTATGAAGAGTCAAACTGTTTAAACTTGACTCATTCATTTTTCAATTTCATGCTGTAGAATAGAAAATAAATATCTGACCAAACAGTTTAATCTTGGCAGATAAGTAGACAGGTAGAGTTAATAAAAGGTGCTCAACTGTTTAATCTGAGCCCTTGGATGTAATAAGTGTAGACTTAGATAGGTTTTCCATGTAAAATAAAAAGAATATTGATAAGGGTTTGCCAGTCTAAGTGCACCCCAATAAAGAAGAGAAAATGGTAGAATAAGTAGGTAGGGTAGATAGATGTTGTTGCAGAATTACATGTGATGAATGATGGTTCCAAATGTGTTCAATTTTAATTTCATCACAAGTGCAAAGGAAAATACTACATTGGAAAAGTTCACAGCAAAGAAAAGTCAAGATTATTAACTTCTCCTTCATTCCCTTAAATATTTCACTAATTTCCCTAATCACTAAGGTATTTGAAGATTAAAGGGGCTCAAGGCATTTCTTTGAATTTTGGAGGGACCGGACCCTCGGCCCAATAATTGAAAAAACCTAAGTACTTCAAATCATCCATTATCACATTCATTCACCTCTTAAAATATTTTCCTAAGTAAAATCCCATTTTACTTAGGAAAATCCTTCAAATATATTATGAAAAGCCCTCAAAATCACTTTTTATTCAAAGTCTAAGTGATGAAAGTATAATAATGCCATTTAATTTTGAATCTTCACTTTCTTGGTTATATTTAAGTGTTTTGAGTTTACATTATCCCCTTGTCATATTAACTCTAATTTATATATTAACTCCCTATGAAAATCACCTTGTCCTATTATATATAAATCCTTTTATAGTAATATCCCCAAAACCCTTATATTATTATTTTTTAGCCAAAAGTATTTAATTCCTATTTATTCAAATCAGAAACCCACAATATACCCCCTTTTTGGCTAAAATATAACATTATTATTATTCCCGCTCCCCTACAGTAAATAAATCGCGTTGATTTAATTATTGTATAAATAAAAAAATATATATGAAAAAGGTGTTTAAACATATTATATATGTGTTTAAAAATAAAAATAAACAATTCCTGACCATCCACCATACCAGGGATTAATTAATCCACACGATTAATTAATAACTGACCCCAGCCAATCAAACTCCGCCTGATGGGTTTAATTAACAGTTAATTACATTGGGCCCGCGCCGTTAATCCCCCGCCATCTCCCTGTCCCATCGACCGTCCGATCGACCCATCAAAGATCTACGGTCCTCATCCATTTCGCTAGTGATCCATATATGAAAGATAACGCGTGATGGCCAAGCAGTTTTCAAACAGTGGCGTGCTATGTGTCAGTCGTTGTATCGCATCACTGCCCTTCCGCCTAAAACCTCTTTCCCTCATAAGCAGTGCGATAGAAACCGCTTACCACTTTTCTGCCGGTGACATGTCCACTGTACCATGCTGACGTCATCCAATAAAACAATAAAAATTCCTGCCACCCATTGAATTTGTGAATAAACAAAAGAACCCGCGTCTTTTTCATTATCTCGTGCACAGTGAACGACCACAGTCCCATGCAACGAAATTCCAAAAATCAACTATCGAACGCCATCAACCACCACCTTTGCTAAAGAGAATTGCAGTCAAGTAATTCAGAATTCTTCCACCATAAGCAGTGCATGTTAAATCACTATTCATTCCCAAAAAATAGTAAAAAGGATAAATAGAAAGCATAACAGTTAAAGAGTATCAGTGGTTAAAGTGTATCAGGTAAAAGTCAGAGTGAAAGTTAAAATGAAGTTACAGAGCAGTCAAAGGTAAAATGTAAAAGTAAATACAAAAGGTAGTAAAATGATAAAAAGAGATGACAATACTTTCACCAATAGTGAATTTTGTCTAAAGTGAAAGTAAAACAGTCAAAAGAGCAAAAAAGTAAAAAGATGGAAAAACATAACAAGAAGGAACATTTTTGCAGAAATTTCATGTTTAAGTCATTGTTTTGCAGAAACTATTGTGACCAATGCAAGATGAATTTTGAAAAACTGAGGGATTTTTATGTTCATAAGATGCCCATCCACAAAAACCTCTCTCACTTTTCTAACAGCTATTATGGTTTTGAAAATATTAAACAATGTTGAAAAGCACTTTTTGTAGAAAATTCCTGTTAAGTCATCATTTTTCAGAGAATATTTTGGCCGATTCGAAATACATATTACAAAACTGAAGGAGGTTTTTGTTCCTAAGGGACCCATATAAAAAAACCTATCTCACTTTTTGCACAGTGATTTCCTAATGAGAGATACATGCACATATTTACAAGCTATTGTTCAGACTCTGTAAAACTCTGTTTTACACATATTTTTGCAGAGCCTATTGTGCACAGCTGGAGAGGAATTTTAGGAAAATGAAAGAGGTTTATCTCACCAACATATTAGTACACAATAAGCTCATTCATGTTTTACATATATATTACGGATTGAGAAATAAAAATATATCATTGGACGCCAAGTTTGCAGAATTGTTGGAGCAGAATGCACAAAGAAATGAAGCAGTTAGTGACTTGGATGCCTCATCATCAACTAAGAGTTGGATAAAATTCGAATTATCCTCTTTTTCATCACCTATCCATAAAAAATAGTGCCAAATAGATGAATTAGTTTGAGTGTCCTTTACTTAAGTTTTATTTATGTAAAATAGTTGGAGAGATTTGTGAACTAATATTGATATTTTTTCAAGATATTTTAGTTTAGAATTTGTATAAATACTTCACTCTTGGAAGTATTTTGAGTGGATTATTCTAATTTGCTGTAAAATTGATTTTTGGAATAAAGTGATTTTGGAGAAATTTCTTTGTGGCTTGCTGGATGATGATTTGAAGCTCAAGACTTTTTGCAGGATTCATGTGTTAGACTACAGTCCAATAAGTCATTTCCACCCTGTGTTTTAAGTTTTATATATGTTTACTACATCACTATCTTTCATTTCTGAATAATTAACAAAAATGATTAAATCAGAAATTGCTTAAGTGTACTTTGATTTCAATTGTTATTATTCTAAATGTTTTCTTCTAAACTAGTTATAAATAATGAATTCTTAATTGCTCTTATTTCTCTGGTTTAAGCATTTGATTACTTAGTAAAGAATTCTTAATTGCTCTTTATTGGTAATAACTCACTCTCCCTCGTTTAAACATGTTGAAATATTCTTAATTTCCTTTCATCCATTTAAAAAATCCATTCCATTCACTTTAATATCCAAAATTGTTCTTTGTTTTGGCTATCTTGCCCTGCAAAGCCATCTTTAGTGTAAAAACTTAATCTAGTAAAGCCATCCTTTTGACTCCATAGCCCAATGGCCTGAAATACTCAATCCTTCCCTTAGTTGGTGGATTCCACCATTCAAATTCAAATAAAAACCCTGGACTTATAACTAGCCTAATATTTTCTAAGAACAAAGCTAAATTTTAAAAGAGAGAGCCCTCTCTGGATACAGATTGGCTAGATTCTATATCTGAAGGTTGGTTTGTGGTTACCTCGAACCCATTTCCTCTTCCAACAACTTCATGGAAAATCTGAGTAATAACACTAATTATTGTTGATGTAAATATATTTTCAGATCTAGAATTGTCATGTGACATTCCACTACTTTCTTGGGTTGTTTAGCAGAGATTGCAGGTGCTTTTTAGCATAGGGTGTTCCTGGTCAGGAATCCCACCTCTTTCTTAGAGAAGCTCTAGAAATAGTCTTTTACTTCATTCTACATCACAATTTAAGTGCCACATATCTTTTCTTAGTTTCTATAGAACATCCATATTCAGAAATTGCAGATTTCTGAAGATTAGTTTTCAAGGAGGAAGTTGTCTTCAATACTTCAGATGGAGAACTAGTGAGGGTTTATTCCTATCACCTTGGGCTTAAATATTAGCTTCCTAGAGCTTAATTGTAGATGTGGTATTAGGCCAAAATTTATTGACCTTCCAGTAGCAGTGCTTCCTTCAAGAATTACGCTGTCTATATTGCAGATGAAGAGGGAGGAAGGAAGTTGCTAGTATTTTAGCTAGCAATCCTGCGAAGGATCATTAACTCACATTTCCATCAGCATTTCCATTAGCCTGGAGCTTATTGTAGAAATTTTTAGCTGGAAAAATGCCTCTGTTTCCCTCATAGCATAGTTTATAGAGGTAGTTGTGTTGCAGCAGCTGCAATCATCATTGGAGGATTGAGAAGCTAGATCTAGATCTTCTAGCTCATAGATCTGAAGAAGGGATCAGAACTTCAAGCATAGATCTGATCTGATATCATATTTCCTCCATATATTTGTCATATCTAGCTTTAGATCGGTATTTCTCAGCAGATCAAGGATCAAACCCCAGGGAGGTTATTTTCCAAAGTTGCAGATCTGGAAAATCCTTTCTAGGTTATCTTGGGAATTCATGACATTGGCCAGATCTTGAATTTGGGCATAATCTGAGCTTCAGTTTTGAGTAGATTTTCATTTTCCTATTTGGCTTGCTACTATATGTTCATATTCTATTGAAGGGACAACGCATTATGTGCTTCAGTGCCTCTCCAGTTATGTTGTACCTGTTGTAGCATGCTTTTTGGGTGATTCTAGACCAACGTTTTGGCTAGATCTAATCACATTTTGTACATTGTGTAACGGATTCTTCTCCAGTCTAATAAAATGGATTAACTTATATGCAAATTTTCTTGTTTCCTTAAGATTTATTGTTTATCTTGCTGTACGTTCTTATATTGTGTTAAGTATTACTGCATTCTCCCTTTTGGGATATTACAATTGACCAAGTGATTGCAATTTAGCCACCTGAGTGGAAGATTGGCACCCAGACGTCTGACCTAGGCACATCAGGTATCACTATTGTGTAGAGAGAACCAGAATCCCAATAGGATCAGGACCTAAATGGGCCTGGTGGCCCAAAAACATCATCTATACATGGTATTAAAGACACCAGTGAACCGACTAAGGGATCCAGGAAGAAGCATAAGGCTATTAAGCCTGACGTAGACACAAAGGTTACATTGGCAGATGATGACCTAGAGAAAATTTCTGATGCCATCACCATCACGTCTCAGGATCAACGGGCCACTTTGGAAGGAAAGCATAAGGTCCTGGTAGAAGTTTTAAAATCTAAGCTGTAGGCTCTTCAGATAAAAGCAGACACCCTTGAAGTGAGCATGGATCAAGTGAGGTAGAGTCAATGGAGCAGGGATCAAGTGAGATAGAATCAAGCAGGCCAACCAGATATAGTTACAGCCTAACCACCATCACAAATAGTCAGATCTGCACCCTCCCAGGTGCAGCTTTTGCAATGGTACCAGCGGATTTATCCAACCAAGTCCATGCATGTTATTCAATTGCTATCGATGTCGAGCACTTTATGGGTGCGCAACTGCATGAATTGTTTACCTCCATCACCAGTGAGCTTGAGCATAGACAACTACGAGCGCAAAAACACCTCAGCGAGGCCAAGAAAACTATTGTGACTAAAGCTACCAAGGCCACCCAGGCCTACGCTGCAGACATTGCTGCCATTACATAATAGGTTTAATTAAAACAGTTGATAGACCGTCTTTGCGAGGACATCCCAGAGGTAAGCCCTACCTCCATTGTGCCACAGGCCAAGGTTAAAGGCTTGGTCGCTGCTTTAAAAGCGTCTCAGACTAAGGTACAAGTTGTTAAGAACGATTTGAAGCTTCACATAGCATCGCTACAGGCCAAGCTATAGCTCGAGACCTCTCGAACGTGCGCGCCCAGCGAACCGCACTAGTCACGGACCCTACAACCGCTATTATCACGCAGATCACTTAGGGAACCACATTGTTTTAAACTGCTATACAGTTATGGTCCCGGGTACAGCGTGACTCCCTCTTTCACCAAATTGATCAAAAGCTACACCAAAAGGAGAAATATTTTGAGCATATGGAAGCCACTATGACCATGTAGTCTCGGGGGTGTCCTGACCCAAGTTTGGAGGTTAAGGTTTGCCAAAAAACCCCTATACTACTGGCCCTTTTGACAGTGACCTCCTTGCATAGGATAAAGTCTCACCCAAAGCAGTATGGGAGGGTGTTGGAACCAGGTTTCCGCACCATGGAAGAGGGTAGGTAAGTCAAGCAAAGCTGTGTTAAACCTTATAATTACCAGATATTATATCATAGATCCCTAGTCTACTGATATCCTTCGCATCCATGTGTACAATACCAATTATAATCACAATAACTAATAGATCATATACTTATAGAACATTACTGCAGTTATCACAGGTATCCTTTCATAAAGTATAACATAACAGATGTAGATCGCAACATAAACAAGTAACACAAGTATTTTGTAGCTTAAATAAGAAACATAGAAGCATACACACTCAATCAGATATCATAGATTCACATCAGTAGTAAGTCCAATAAGTTCAGATATTCCAACAGCCTTTTGCATTCATTAATCCTTTAGATTTGGTTACAATACCCAAAACCCAACCTGTGCACACAACAACAGGATCCACACACAGTAGGACAGAGGATCTCTGCGCACACAACTAGAAGGAGTCCTTCCCAACCAACCCTATAGATCTAACAGTTTGAACGTAGCATCAATTCCAATTCATTCCTCTCTATCGACTCAAAAAGGTTCAACTATTTATGGTACTTTAGCCTACGCATCCAATGGTCCGCAAACCATGGTTTGAAGACTCTTGGTCTACCCTTGACCCATTTACAATGCATTAAGGGCTTTGACCCACCCAAAAACCCCTGCGTTAGACTAAAATATGCCAAATATATACAAAAATACTCAAAACTATCCCAATTCGCAGCCTTTGGAGAACCCTATTCCAACGGTCCCCCAACACAATATTGTAACTTGTCCCGAGTCATTGTGATGGTGGGTTCTCCACCTACACCTGTACGGCTACTCTAGCCATATATTCATTTGATCTGATACGATTTGAGCCAACTACCATTGAATTAGCCTAGTAGCATATCACCGCACAAGGTAGCTAGCCTAACGGCTCCGCCATCTGTGATCTCCTTAATTGTGTTGGAACCAAGCTAATGCTACCGAAACTTCCTTGGATGCTTTACAAACTAGCTATTGTATAAGAGGACCAATTCACACTCTGTGAATGTCTTTTGGTGAATATGTCAATCATGCTAGGCTTTATCATGGGCCTTTTGGACCCACTGATGCAAATTCACAAGAAACCTCTCTTTCTCCAAATCCATAAGCTGTGCTAATCAATCCTCCATGATTTTAGGCTCTTCCATGTTCGTAAATGTTGCGATACGTAGACGAGGAACAATATACTCCATGGGAATAATGACCTCTTCACCATAAACCATCTTGAAAGGGGTTTTTGTTGTTAGCTTCTTGCAGGTTGTTTGATAGGCCCAAAGGATCGATGGGATGTGCATGTCCCAATCGTTGCAATCAGAATTTCATACCTTTGTCAGCGCTTGCTCCAAGATTTAATTAAAAGCTTCAATCGTGCCATTTTCTTGTGCGTGATATGGTGTGCTCTTCGCATGATGGATCTGAAACTCCTCCGTCAAAGCTTGGATTGTTTCATGAACAAAGTGGGTACCTCTGTTTCTCTTGAGGATCTTCGGACATCCAAATCTACTCAGGATTTGTTCAAATATGAAATGTGCAGTGGTTTCCACAGTACAATCCTTTACTGCTTGTGCTTCAGCCCACCTTGTTACATAATTAGTGGAAGCAATAATGTAGCGCGCACCTGTCTTCTTCCCTGGTGGGTTGATAGGCCCTTTGAAATTGATAGCCCACTTATCAAATGCTTGTAGAGCCATTTGTGGTTGAAGGGGAATTTCATCTCTGTAGGATGGCCTCCCTGTTCGTTGGCACGTATCACAGGCTTTACAATAATCGTGGGCATCACTATGCAGGGTCACCCACCATAACCCAGCTCTCAAGATCTTTTGTGCCATTGCTTTCCTTGCGTAGTGACCTCCTGATACTCCATCATGAGCCTTTGCCAAGATAGTGTGCCTTTCATGCTCCAAAACATATCGCCGTAATACTTTATCTGCTCCCATATTATATAAATGACCTATGATGATGGTAAAAATCTGTTGCTCAGGTGACTAACTCTTTCTTCTGTTGTACAGAGTAGTCTGGAGGTGTCCTCCCAGTAGTCAAGAACTGAATTATATTAGTGAAGTGTGCATCTACTACCTTAATAGAAAATAGTTGTGCATCAGGAAATATGGCTTCTGGGTCGGTTGGCTCCTCGCCACTCTCTATTTGGGACAAGTGATGTAGCCCAACATTAAAACTTCCTGACTTGACGATGATTTCAAAGTCATACTCCTGAAATAGCAGTAGCCATAGACATATTTTCCCCATAGCACAGGCTTATTTACTAGGTAATTTAAAGCTGAATGGTCTATGAACATTTTGAAATTTCCTCCTAACAAGTAATGCAAATATTTCTGCAAAGAGTACACCATGGCCAATCCATCCCGCTCTATGGTGGATTAGTTTCATTCCGCCCAAGAGATTTTCCTACTTGCAAAGGCAACCGGATGATCAATATCTCTTTCTCCCAGCTACGTAAGGACAACCTTGAGAGAAATGCCTGACGCATCGATGTGAACATGAAATACCTTCTCCCAATTAGGAAAGATGAGAATAGGTGTTGAGACCATATTTTCTTTAAGTAACTCCATGCTCTTTTGACACTTGTCATTCCAAAATAAGGAAGCATCCTTCTTGAGAAATTTTTCTATAGGGGCAGTAATCAACACATAGTGTTGAACGAGTTTCCTGTAGTAGTCCGTGTGTCCAAGGATCAAGCACAACTATTTCTCCGTGGTTGGTATTGGAAAGTTTATGATAACTGTGATTTTGGCATGTGTTATCACTCTAGTAATTCTAAACTTGTGATATTTTGGTTTTTAGTCAAAGAACACTAGAGGTAACCACAAACCAACTTCAAACTCTAGGATCTAGACTTCCTAGGGTTTAGAGAGGGCTCTCTCTTAAAAATTTAGCTTTGTTTGTTTTATAAAATATTAGGCTAGTTATGATTGTGCATTTGGTTTTGGTTTTGATTGGTTTGGTGGGAAAAGTCACTTGAAGAGATGGATAGTGGGAAATATATTTGTCCATTGGGCTAAGGATTCAAAATTCAAGTAGACAGAACTATGATCAAGGCCAAAATGTCAAATTTTTTCAGGGCAAGATAGATAACCCTTGGAGATCTTGGAAAGTTGTTTCCTGAGGTGATATGATCAAGATAAAGAGAAATGAAGGGTTCTTTGATCCGGAAAATGGAAGTAGTAGGCAGAAGCCAAACAAAAGAGAGAGAAGTTAAGGGTTCCCTACTCTAGAAAGTAGCGAAAAACATAGAAATGAAAAATAGTTAAGACAGGGCGCTTTTAACAAATCTTGATGTAATCCTTCTATTCATTCATTCAAATTTAGATCACATAATGGATTGCATGTAACAAAGAAAGATAACAATGAAAAGTAGAAAAAGCTTCACTCCAAATAGCTCATCACATGAATCCTGAAATATGATGCTAGTTATTTTGATCTAGTCTGCTACTCGAATTTTGAAACACAAAAAGCCTTCAAGTCCACAAAAATGACTATAGAAATCTTCAACAATTTATTCCACACCAAATACTTCTAAAGATGAAGTATTTATACATATTTCTTTTAAAAAATATCTGAGAAAGCTTCTAGGAATTATCTTACGAAAATAAAATATCTTTACAACAATAATATAGACAGTTGCTTAACAAATCAACAAGTTGTCCTATTTATCCAAAAGAAATATAAACTATTTGAGGATAAGATGCAGCTGGCTGCCTTGGTGTCCTCCTTCTTGGCTCTTAGATATTTTTTGGATTCTGACATGCCTTGTCTGATACTCTTTCTCCAATTCTCTTTATTCACTAATACTCTCTAAAATCTAATACTCTTTTTCCATAATAAAAAATTGTTTACTGCTGTAAAAATTTAGTTTTGAGTGTAAATCGGAAAATAGTTTTCTTCTCATTTCATCTATTTGTCCTTTATCCTTCATAATAAATATGTGAGTGCTCGCCAATCCTCATATTTATGAATTTTTATTTTCTTTAATTTCCTGAAGTTTTCATCAGCTTCAGTATGTCTAGCAAAGGTTGGCTTTATGACAAATAAGTGTTTTATCTCATGTTGCAAGTATAATAAGTCTTCAAAACTCTTGAGTAACACTTTTCCAATTGGAATGCCTTGACCTTGTGGTTTATTTACCTGTTCTTTTGCAAACTCTCCAATTTTCTTATCATAATCATTCTAGGCATTAGTTTATCATTAATGACCATTATGTTAGGTAGTCCTTTTTGCCTCAAATTTGTAAACTTAACCATAAATCTGGCTATGGTAGTATTCATACTTTCACACTTTTCTTCAAGTTGCCTCATCAGATTTTTCTTTGTAGTAACTTTCCTAATTTCTAGGATAGTTTCAGTTCTGTCTGTAATCTTGAGTTCTTCTAACTCCTGTCTATTTTTACTGTTAAGGAAGGTGATTAGACTTAAAGCTTGCTCTAGTTTGTCAGCCATTTCACTTTGAGTCTTTTGAATTTCTGCTTGTGCTTTTAGTAATAACTCTCTTTGCTAAAAAATTACCTGAATTGAAGGCCACACATTATGGATGCTTCAATGACATTGTTCCAAAGGTGATTTTTGATGTATGATATTTTCTCCTTTAATTTCAATTCCTTCTGCAATTTCTTGAACTCTTCATTCAGTCTGATGTCATTTTGTTCATGTGTCTTTGCATTTATCTGAGCTAATTTTCTTGATTTCTCAAGATTTTCTACCATCTTTGTCAACATGTTAATCTCATTTGTCTTTAAAGACATTCCTTCCATTGCTTTCACTAACTTTTTGGCCTCATCTGTACGCTGTATTGCTATTGTAAATGATTCAGTAGCTGAGGTTGTGGAAGAAGTCACTAGCACTGCAATAGCCAGTGGTTCTTTGGGTGCCAACCTTTCAGCTAAAGTTGAAGGCATTGCTGCAGTGACTACAGGAATAAATGTAGGAATCTCTGGTTCTTTCATTGTTTCCTTCTTCTGGACAAGTTTGTCCATCTGAATCTCCATTTCCTTAATCTGGGCTGTCAACTGAAGAATTAAATTTATCATGTCATCTTTTTCACTCTCTTCCCGTATGATTTCTTTTGTTTGAGGATGTTCACTTTAAGGAAGTTTGAGCTATTTCCTCAAAGCTGCTATATATTGATTTTTCTTCTTCCCCAATAATTCTGCTGCTTTTATATTATCAGGGTCATATCCCACCTGCAACACTAGTTCTTCTAAGGCATTTATCCTTAGATCCTTGGCATACAATGAGGCTTAGTCCATCTTCATCTAATATTCCATGTTGGAGATGGGGTTTTGGAGCTTCTGAGCACTTATGGATTTATTTGTGACAATAGAATATAACAGTTCAGAGGTCTGTCTATGCAACTCAATTTGAGAAGAGCATGGATCTTATCTGTATGGAATTCCAAATCAAATTTCTTATAATCTGTCACTATTTTTGGAGATTTGACTGTGGGCTACAACAATGACATGATTAGATTTTGATCAGAATAATCAAATGTAGAAAGGATCCTTTTTTGCACACTTGGAGTCTGTTTGAGATATTGAGAATAAATATTATTTTAATCTCTTCATTCTTCAATTTAATCTTCTTATATTTTTCTTTGATATCCAAATCTTTTTCCTCAGCTGCCTATGAGGAAGAGGCTTACATGATTTTTTGTCTTTCCATCAAATATGTGTCTTCATTGTTGATTTGTTCTTCATTCTAATTTTTAGTAGTTGGTTCATTTATAATCACAATAGAAACATTTGTCTCTGGAAAATCTGTATTGGTATTTAAAAGCTTTGTTTCTTCCATATCAATTGTTAATTTTCCTTTACCTGTTGAATCTAAATTGGGCCTTTTTTTATATATGAGCTTGAACTTGGTTTCAGTTGTAGTTTTTGCCACATAGGCTCCTTCTTCCCTTACTCTTTTAGTGGACTTATCTAGCTGATTTTCAATCTCTAAAGTATGACTAGTATTTCCTTTGTTCACTGCATCTGTTAAGGTGTTTTCAGTCCACTCAATCTAATTTGCAGTTTTTTCTATTTCTATTTTTTCTTCATCGATGAAGGGTGTTAACTTGCATTTAACCCTTAACTTTCTTAGGATCCCTTGTGGATCATAATTCCAATGAAAGCTTTCTTAAAATTTATAATCCAATAGTTGCTTAGCTTCCTCTTTCTCTGCATCCCTGTGATTGCATATGAATGACCCTATCTGATTTTTTTAGTTTGAATTGAGTTTTCTTGTTAACTGCCATGAAATTTATGGAATCATAGTTTAGGATCTACCTAATATACTCCAAGGCAAAGATACTCATTGAAGGATTTTTGGGTAACTTGTAAGGTAAAAAGTTTGACCCAAAGACTCTGATCTCAGTATGTTTTACATACAAATACCAGTCACGAACCTTACTGTGCTTTGACAACTGTAATATATTTTTCATTTCTTCATTTATTCTTGGTTGCTCTACTTTGGTTAACATTGTGATCACTAGATGTAAAAATAACTCGGGAAATTCTGAATAACTGAAATCTGTACATTCTTTCCTAAGCAAGGATGTCTAGAAAATGATAGATAGAGGATTTCCCTCTATGTCAAGTTTTTGGAGAGTAACTGGAAAATTATTTGATTGGAAGTATAAAAATATATGGAAAAGGAAGGAAGTATATCTAAATACTCCCTCAATTGGAAAATTGGTCAATTGATAATGAATACTATCAACAATGAAACTAGCATAATCAAATATTACTGATGGTGGCTGACCTGGGAAAAGGTGGATAAGAACCCCAAGATGGAATCATCTATGTGTTCATCAGTAAAATATACAAGGATGAAGGAAAACATGGAAATCACATGTCTTGAACCTTCAGCGAATTTAGCATTACAATATGGGGGATTTTGCTTAGAATTTTATACATGAAAAGGAATTAATGTATGAAGAATCATGAATCTCTTGGGAAAATCTAGGCCAATATATAACTTGTTGAGGGCCTCTATAGATAAAGGGACTTCTTGGGGGTCAGGCTGAAGCTATAACATATAGTTAATTGATTCTACAGTAATGGTAAAAATCACTTCTTTATTGGAATTTACAATGGCTCTTTGATTAGCTACATAATGTTGTTGACATAACGTAATGACTTCCTGGCATGGGTTAGTTAAAGGGACAACATATTTGGGCAAGTGGGATTCCCAAATATGGACTTCTTCTTCATTATCTAATGACTTCTCATAGCACCAGTTATGGATATCTAGCAGGTTAACTTCAACAATGGGATCTGCTATCTTGTAATCAGTATCATCTAATGGGATATGTTCAATGTTTATGACTGGGGGTTCTAAAGGATTTAAAACAATAGTAGTATTTGAAGTCATGGCAGGGGTTGGTTTAGGCACTTTGGAAGCTTCATGCTTGCTAGAGCTCTACTTTTTAGGCATTTTGGGCTACTTCTACAAGTTTAGACAGTTTGCAGAAGTAATTTACTTTAGCATAGGATTTCTTAGATAAATTTGGCAAAGTTTATCTTTTTCTTTGGGCTTTCTTTCCAATTAGGCTTGTGAAAGAGGTTTATAGGCTTCTAACTGGTTTAAAACAAGAAAAAATGGTTTCTCAAGTCTCCCACTGAGAAATAGTGCTGAAAGAATTTTGAAAAATAGGTCACAGAGGCTTAGGACACCTTTGGAGGTTTTTTGGTTTGATTTAGATCTTAAAATAGTTCATAAAACTGTGGAAATTCAAAAATTTCTTCCACAATTGTGCGCAGTAGTGAAATAGGGTTTTTGGAAAAAAATTAATAGGATCTGGCCTGTTTTCGGGACTTTTTGATAGTTTCTTTCAATTGATTCTTAAACTCTAAGTGTATTTTCATTCTTTAAATGTCTTTCAACTTGATTGATGGTTCAAATTTCAGAAAAATACCTTTTGTAAGTAGGTATTGGGCTTCAGAAAATGTATCTGAGGTTTTCAATGAAACACAACTTCTGTGGAGCAATGTGAACACTCCTTGGCGGTCTTCAATGGTTGTTGGTTGAGTTTTGTAGGCTCAGTGGCTTGAAAAGGATGCGAAAGGATTTGTTTTAAAAATTAGGGGTTTACACAAAGCTTATGCACAGTAGAAAAGTAAATGAACACATTTTCATAATTTTATTGGGCATTTTTGGTTTCATTAACTCTACATTGAATGCTGGTTACATCAGGCAGGAGGGTGGTTTCGAGCTTCATGGAATAAAAAACCATAGTGGTTATCGCGCGAAAATTTGGCAGTAAGTGGTTTTGGATTGAACCCACGCGATCCAATAAGAAAAGGGCACGTGGAGGAGAGATAGAATTACAAAACCACCCATTTCACGCAGATTTGGAGCTTAGGTGATCACACAACTTTTCTACGTGATATTGTGTTTTAGCCGTTGCATCTGAGCTTTGAATGCAAATGGTACAGATCTTTGGGGAGTTGCATCGAGATGGAGAGGTGGGACCGGTGGTTTATTAATGCAGGGATGGGTTATAAATTTTCAGAAATAAATGCTAAATACATTTAAACCTTAGTTTATATGATATAGCGGAGGGGTAGGTTTATACTTTGGTTATATAATGGCGGGGGGGGGGGGGGGGGGGGAAAAAAATGTATATTTGAATAAAAATTTTTATGAAATGTTTCAATAAATATATATGTGGGTGGCAGTTATATTATATAGTTTTTCCAAATGTTTTTGGCATTTGTTTGAAAACTATAGGGGCGGGATATTTTTTTATGCATAGATTTAGACCAATGGGATAGTTAGGTGGGGTTTTTTATTTGTGCGCACATGGGGATATTTAACATTGGTATGGACTTAAAATAAAGGATTTTGTGGGTTTATTTAAAATATGGGTATTAATATATACGGGAAGGTGTAGTTTAGGGGTTTAATAGTTTTAGTTAGAAGTTAATATGAGAAGGAGAAGTGAAATGGAAACAAAGCACATGTTAATCTCTAAGTAAAGCGTAAATCATAGACAAAGTAAAGCTTTGTTGTCTTTTTAATATCATTTCACTTATACTTAGGAGAAATGCATTTTGAGGATTTATGAATGATTTTTAAAAGGGAATGAAGTTAATCATTTAGGGTTCTATTTTTACTAAGTAAAAAAATGGGTTTTTTACTTTGGGAAAAGAGATTATGATTTATGAATGAAGGGAAAATGTTGATGAATATGTGTCTAGCGTGGGAATTCAATATTTTTAGTTAACCAATTATTGAGCCTTGGTTTTGGTGCCAACAAAAGTCAGAATAATGCTCTGAGCCTTTTTGACTGATAGTTTAGAACACTTAATACTTGTAGGGGAGGAGAAATTAGTGATTTTTTCCTGATGATGTTTTATTGCATGATTGCTCAATTGCTTTCTTCCTACCCATCTTTGTTTCTAAAATTTTTCTTCATCTTTATAGGTGCATTTAAGCTTGCAACCTTAAAACATTTTTCTTTCAAAGCATAAAACTATGTAAGTATACCTTATTTATTCCGAGGGCTTATATTAAATTGTTGCGCTCCTCATTATTCTCTACCTATCTACTGATTTTTCAAGTTCAAATTGTCTGGAAAATCTTTATTCTCTATCTAAAACATGAAATTCAAAGCATGAAAAGTTAAGATTAAACTGTTTAACTGATCATGGATTATGGCATTTATTAACACTCTACACATAATCATTATTCTTGTAGTAAAAGTAAAAGTAGTGGCATTTGTACTTGCTCACTTTTAGGTCTTATTTCTCTTTTTTCTTTTGGGGTCTATATTTTTCCAAGTCCTTTGATCTTTCTTTTAGGACTTTTTATCCTCTTTTTGGTTTTTTTACTATTTTTCATTTTTTCAAAATATGGGAAAACAACTTGCAGAAAGAAAGGTATGTACATATTTAGAAGACTATCAAAGTCAATTTAAAATTTTATGAACTCTATTATTATAGGACCCTAACATCAGGATCCACCATCAGTCCTTGCTGACAAACTATGTGGCCTAGCAAGATTCCGAAGGGTACGTAGAAGATACACTTCTTGATATTTAGGGAAATCTGGTGTTTCCGACAGGAATTCAACATCATGCTAAGGTTTGATACGTGCACCTTTACCAAGCTGAAGACAGTCCAATCATGGAAATACATCTCGAGGAACTTGTGGATGAATTCCTTGAAAACTGCGACAATGACCCGCGAGAAGATAGCAGGGGCATTTGGAGTCCAAACAACATAAGATTATACTGAAAAGATCCCCACTGAGTGGAGAATGTGGTTTTGCTGTGGTCCTTATGTGTGATTCTGATCTAATGGTATCCTGTGAACCTGTACATGAATGAGAATGCTTCATGTCATCCCACGCTGTCCAAAATTTCGTTTGAGAATGGTGTCGGGAATGGATCAAGAATGTAGGCATCGTTCAACTTGCGTAGGCCCACACAGATCCAAATCTCCCCCTTAGTTTTTTGTCTCATGAGAAACCATTGGACTAACCCAGTCTGATTGTTCAAAAAGTTCGATGACACTTGCAAAAATCATTTTATCAAGTTCTTCCTTGACCTTCTGCTTATACTCGGGGTTCAACCTATAAGGTCACTGCTTTATGGGCCACGGATTGGGTTTGAGAGTGATATACATGACCCCTAAGTCCCCCGTGATCCCCTTCAACTCTGAAAACTTTGTTGGGAAAAAATCCTGGTATTTGATAAGTAATTTGGCCACTTTTCCTAATGTATCCTCATCCTAATAGTCCCCAATATTAGCCAACTTAGGGTGCTCTTTCGTCCCAATGTTTACTTCGCACAACAGGAGAGGCTTAGTGATATCCACTTCTTGCAGTGGAGCTCCTGCAACGGTGTGCTCCCCTTCTGACTCTGGGATAGAGATAGACCAGGGATCATCTTCACCTGCCCCCTTACTAAGTTGCAGCAGTTGACAATATCCTGCATCTGCATTTCCCATGTCGGTGCCCCGGATATTGCAGAGGAGATGGATTTTCCAAACACAAATGTATCTATGTCTTGCAGAGCTTTGTCAAGTGCCTCAGAACCCCCTATCAGTCTGAATGTTCCTATCAAGTCACTCTTCATATTGTCCCAATGGCGGATGCGTTGATGTAGCCCCGCATCTAGGTACCATGCAGTAGGGATTGGACCCAACACATGAATGAATAAGTGAACCCATTATTTTGTAGTTTGGTCGCCCCACTTCTTTATCCATGCAACCAAGTGTTCACGCGGATCCCCTAGGCCAAGGAACGTCTTGACCTGTACCTCTTCTAGAGTCTCAAATCATAGGAGCATCATGTCCAAACAATCCTCCCACTCTTGGAATGATCCCATATGTGTATCCCACCATCGTTCATGGGTTGCACACATAGCTAGCTTAAGGGCCCATAACCTTCATTCTATAGGAACCTTGGCTTCGAATGTTCATAAAAATCCCTTAATGTTACCAAAACCATAAAAATAGGGTAGGTCTCTTACCTTTGAGGAAATGCTGCAGAAGTTCTTTGTGACCCAAAGACATCGCAGTGCAAAGACATTATGTAACCGATTGTGCTAGTTCTCCATCTCCACATCGAATTCAGAGAAGCAGTCACTGTCCTTTTCCCAGCAGAGTACACCATCCACCATAGGGTTGATCCAATCTTCATCCCATGCAGTAAAATTATAAATGTGATCTACATCCTCTTCATCATACACCGGCTCTATACATCGTTCGCCTTCCACAGGATCTAATGGTACTATCACCCTTGTACCGTTATTTTCAAATACCATGCTTCTCTTCTTCAGGTTAATGATTCATCCCATATTGATGGCCCAATCCAAGCCTAGGAGTGCAGGGTAGGGGTCCACATCTTCTACAATTTGAATTACTTCAAAATTGGCCCATACCTTCACCCCTGCGATATCTACCACGATCTTCGACAGTCTCCCCAAGGGTATCATATTCTATTGATTGGCCATATGCAGCTGGATAATGGACCATTCCAGATTAGGTTCCCCCATTCGTTTCCAAGTATGTTTAGGTAATACATTCGCACTTACCCTAGGTCAAAAATAACCTGATTCATCTCTTAATTACCGATCTGCGCAGTCAACCACATCTCCCTACCAGTGCCTTTCTTATATCTATATAGTTTGTGAATGTCCTTGATTTCTAGAAATAGGCTAGGTCATGTTGCACAACTATCTATTAATTCCTAAAGATTTTCCATAGCCTTTGGGTTGCGCAGTAGCTTCATACATGCCTGTAAAAAGGGTTTGACCTCCTCATCTGCCTTGAGGTTTTCAGACGGTTGAGAAGTAGATGCCTCTACTTCAACAAAGACTTTGTGAGCTGTGAAAAATGTTTCTTTTTAATTTTTTAGATCCAAAACTTCTTGCTTGATAATGCATGTCAGATTAGAGGTTCGGTTGCAGTCTTTTCCCGAGGCCCCTTGGTGGCCATCCCACTGCATGTTACGACATTCACACTTGGATCTTTGTCTCGCAGTTCAGCCTTAACCCTGTGCCCATTCTTCATATGTGTCGACTGCTTCTCCTGCATCTTTGTTATCAAGATTTGACAGTGTTCAATTGCATGGTTCACCTATCTGTAATACTAGCAGGACTTCCTCGTAAGGTTCGAACAGTCCTTGGAAAAGTGTCCTACTTTTCCCCAGTTATAACAAATTATTTTCCCTCATCCCCGAACTGCGCTTCCGCCCCTTCCACCTCCCTTGCCCCTGGCTGGGGAGCCACCTGTGCTCGAGAGGGATCTTGGCAAGGATGGATTTGACTGTACCCTATGGAGATTCCCTCGATTGATCATCAAATCATATGTTCAGAAGTTCTATTCATCGTGTCCTACTAAACTGTAAAACCTGCTCCATTGCTGATTTTCTTCTAGGACATACGCAGTAAGGTAGGGGCAGTGGTTTGTGTCGTACAACCTCGCAACGTGATAATCATCGCACCATAGCGCCGGCCCACTTGATCTTGCAACTTCCGTAGGGCGCAACGGGCTAGGTTCCCCAGCCTGCATATAGTCTGCCAATAGAGGGTAGTTATCCTTGGTGTGACCATTCGTCCTACATCATATGCACCATCTTTCAGGGCTGGCTTCTTCTCCTCCCTCCTTTTGCAGATTCTGGATCTCCATGTGCATCACCTCCATTTTTCCTTGGATTTGTTGGAGTCCCATATAGGTATCATCTCTAGGTGCAAATTCTAACTTCAAAGCAACCTCCGAGGGTTTTTCCTGTGATTCAAAAGTTTGGTGACCCATAGGTATATGCAGGTGAGACAAGAACATAGAAATGAACCATTCCGTGTGCTTTGTGTCATCATACTAAAATCCTCCTTCTCTGATTACCTTATTTAGTCACTGATCGGCCTCCCACATAGACTAAGAAGGCCCTTGCATGAAATCCTTTAGATCAACCACTATTTAAGAGTAGGACTTAGGTTTCTTGAACTATTGTTTCAAGGCATTCTTAATCTCTTCAATGGTCGCATTCACATGCTGGCCGATGTATCCCATGTACTAGTCCAAAGCTCTTCCTTCAAAGGCAAGGGAAAATTGTGCCCTCCTCACTGCATCACTAGCTACGTTCTGCGCAGTCCATACCGATCTTGCGAAAAACCAGAACTGATCCATGTCTTCATCTCCCACACCCTTAAAGGTAGGAAAATTTATGTGGAGAGCCATGTTTTCTTCCGGTGGTGGCAGAGGTGTAGGTAAATTCTTACCCGTATGCTGGTTTTAAAGTGGTGTGGCTAGAGTACTCTACATTGCTGCTTCTGTTACTAGACTGTAGACATATCTATCTCCTTCTTGATTGGTATGATAGTATTTTCCACTTCGTGTCGTACTAATGTCTATATTAGAAGTCATTCATTCAGTGTGGCTACACTAAATACTCTTTTCGCACAGTAATATATTAATCAGCAATGGTAAGGGCTTCAGAAACTTACCCCGAAAACCTTTGAAGAATCTTCTCTCTGCTTCAGAGTAGGAGACGAAATGATCGATGGAAAATTTTGTCACGAATCCTCCTAGCACACTGTCCATCTAGTGATCCACTGTGCGAGTGATGGTGTTATCAGTCTCCTCTAATTGTTGGATCAATTCTGGGGTCCACTGTGTGACCTACTCATCTTTCAACACTTTTGAAATTCAAATAACCTTGTGAGCCACTCCTGGAGCTCGATCACAATTGTTACAAAGAAGATCTCATAGATCTTTGTGAAAATATACTTATTCTTCCACTCTTCGGTGGTCAACCTCTTACTCCACTTTTATTTTATTGTGAATTCTTGAACTTGTTTTTCAAACCATTCATCAATTTATTTTCTTTCAGGTTTTCAATACGGCCTTGGCATTACCTAATCCCTCTCTCAAAATTCTCCCAGTCCCGATAAAAGAACCATTTGTTGGCTTGGGGGGGTCCTGACCCAGGTTCATAGGTTAAGGTTTGCCAACAAACCCCTATACTATTGGCACTTTTGGCAGTGACTTGCTTGTGCAGGCCAAAGTATCGCCTGAAGCAGTATGGGAGGGTGCTGGAACCAAGTTTCCGCACCCTAGGATAGGGTAGGTAAGTTAAGCAGAGCTATGTTCAACCTTATAATTACCAGATCTTATATCACAGAGTCCTGATCTAATGGTATCCTTCGCATCCACGTGTGCAATACCAATTATAATCACAGTAACTAACAGATCATAGACTTATAGAACATTACCGCGGTTATGACAGGTATCCTTGCATAAAGTATAACATAACAGATCCAGATCATAGAATAAACAAGTAACACAAGTACTTTTTTAGCTTAAATCAACAACATAGAAGCATACACACTCAATCAGATATCATAGATTCACATTAGTAGTAAGTCCAATACATTTAGATATTCCAACAACCTTCCACATTCATTAATCCTTCAGATTTACTTACAATACCCAAAACCCAACCTGCACACAACAACAAGGTCTACACACAACAGGACAAAGGATCTCCACACACACAACCAATAGGATTCCTTACCCAACCAACCCTACAGATCTACCAGTTTGAACGTAGCATCAATTTCAATTCATTCCTCTCTATCGACTCAAAAAGGTTCAATTATTCATACTACTTTAGCCTATGCATCCAATGGTCCGTAAACCATGGTTTGCGAACTCTTGGTCAACCCTTAACCCATTTACAATGAATGAGGGGCTTTGACCCACCCCAAAATGCTTGTGTTAGACAAAAATATGCCAAAAATATTCAAAAATACTCAAAACTATCCCAATTTGCAGCCTTTGGAGGACCCTGTTCCAACAGACCACCCTTGTCCCAACCCAACGAATAGTGCGCCTTCGGACCAGACACATGCTCAAAAGTGAAATTTTGGGGCTCTGGTGGAATATGTAGGTACTAAATGACCATTTGATGCCCTATGCTGATGAAGCCATCAAAATTTTGTAGGAATTGGAAGGGGCCGTGAGACAGTTGAATCAGACCTTGGAAAGTGTCATCGTCGCTACTAAAGGACCAAATTCTCAAAATATGGTTGATATTGTGTAGAACGCAACCACACAAAGCATAGGTGTTGAGTAGCTCTAGAAAAAAATGAAGACCCCAATAGCACTGTGACTCGGGAAAAGTCACAAGATTGCATTTGGGGACTGTTGGAACAAGGTCCCCTAACCACATTTTCGGTCCAGTTTTGTAATATTTTGTAAGACTTAGTCTATCGCAGGGGCTTTGGGGTAGGTCAAACCCCCAATGAATTGTAATTGGTCAAAGGGTGGACCAGGAGTCCGCAAACCATGGTTTGTCGACCATAGAGTAGCACAGGCTAAAATTTTATAAGTAGATAGATAAATCGAGTCTAGAATGAGGCTAAGAAAAAAGTAATATTGAATACAAACTTGTGGATATTTTGCATTTATTTTATCAGTAAGGGCTCCTGCTCACTCTGTGCATGGAGAACCCAAGTCCTCCTGTGTGTGCAGCCCACTGGCTTTGTGCGCGGGCTGGTAATAGAGTCTGTAAGTCGGATCTAGATATGAATGAATGTGAAGGCTGTTGATGATAATTAATTTTCCTTGTATTATTGGCTATGCTTATGTTAAGAAATTGTGCTTTCTTATTGAATATTATTGATATACTGACGCACACGTGGATGCAATATCGTGAATTCATCGCTCTGTTTAAAATACTCTGCTCAAGTCAACTATTAATTACGATCTGTGCTTAACCGATATACTATTAAAAAGGTTCTGTATTAGGGCTTCTCCTGCATAATTTTGTTAAATCTAAAGGGACCCACATAAATTAACTCTATCTCTCTCTTGGGGTGCAAAAACCTGGCTATAGCACCCTCCCGTACTACTTCAGGTGAGACCTTGACCTACGCAAGTGGGTCATTGCCTAAAGGGTCAGTAGTATCGGGGTTTTTTGGAAAACCTTAAACTGAACCTGGGTCAAGACCCCTAAGGCCAACAGGGGGTGATGGCAGCCATGGAAATCATTCGTTCATATTCTTATTTTATGGTATTTATGACTTGAGCATGCTTAAGCTATTTAGCCGAGTCTGCAGTGTTGTTTAGCACATTTGTGTCTCCGAGTGGAGATCCTAACCTCATTTTCGGGGGACTTTGAGTGCCCACTCAGGAGAGGAGTTTTATTATTCAATGGTATTAGATTTAATATTCTAGAAATAGGCCACATGCACTCCCTCCTACAGTAGCGAGGTCACCTAGTGATTTACGCAATCCAGCAGCAAAGGGGTTCTAGAGAGGGAGAAATTCCAAGGCATTTTCACTTGGAATATAGTGAAGGGACAAGCCCTTGAATATTTGAGCTTTGGGAAATAGTTGCATCTATTTTATCTATCAATGTAGCTCATAAATTTGCATACCCAACACTCATCTACCAACATTTCCAGCGAGGATTTTGAATTTCCCAATAGTTGGGTGGGTCAAGCCCAAGAGCGCCAATTTTCCGATGCCAAAACTAGGATGAACCCTTCCTGGATTTTTCTAGGATTTTTTAGTAGATTCCATGGTTAAAATATTGGAATTTTTTGAGTAGCATGTCATCTCATTTATGTAGTCCATAATCAGCTAGGAGCTAGAGGAGCTAGGGGAAAAAGGGTTATATTTTGAAGGTTGGAATTAGAGGAAACCCTTTCTGAGTTTTTCTAGGTTTTGGGAAAGGATCACCTTCCCAAATTACTAGAATTTGTTGAGTAGCATAAGAAGCCCTACTGGCAGTCCTAAGTCATCCAACACCTGCATTTCTAGGCTAGGCAGTGCAAGGACCGAGCCACATAGAGGCACTTTCAGCTGGAGTTTTTTCTTGTGTTTGAGTTCTCTTTTGAGCCTTCCTTCAGAAGGTTCAGCTGCAAAATTTATAGAACCTGATTTGTACTCTTCTTAATCATATTAATAAAATGGATTAGCAGTTTATTTTGGCTCCAATTTGCATATTTTGATGATGTATTTTATGTTGCCTTATTTTTTTTGTCTATTTTTGCTTTTATTACTGTTAATCCCAATTTTGGGTATCACTAAAATTGGTAGATTCGTTGGATGAAGACAAATAGAAAATAGAAAGTGGCAAGTATGTTTTGATTGCGAGTTGCACAACAACAAAGCAAGGAAACAAATGTCCAATTTTGAAAGGATCAAGAAGGATATGGAAAAAGGCACCAAATTCCTTCAAATTGGATTGGATCAAGGAACACGTGCAACAATTAAATTAAGCGAGTGAGTCTATAAATAAATATACAGATGGGAAAATCAAGAAACCAAGATATAGAGTAGAATTGGTGCTAGTACTCCTATCTATAACTATTGGTGCGGATGTTGAGATTTTATACTTTGCATAGAATTATGATCATTCTTTCCGTAAATTGTAATGTTCTAGTGTCATGTATTGGAACTTAAGAGATGAATGTGCAATTCTGTGCATATATTTGTTGTAATGGTTTTTGGAATAAAAAGAAAGTGTTGCAGGAGTGCCCTGTGTTTTATGCTTGATAAATTCTGTTACACCATTTTTTGGTCATCTAAGCCATTATCATTAGATGGACCCAAGTACACCATGTAAGACCAATTTTACCCTAAGTAAAATTTCTTTCACTATGTGAAATAACTTAGTAAAAAAACTTTATTAAGTTGTTTATGGTCTAAACAGGAAACCCCAAAAGGAAATAATAAACAAATCTATATTTGTTTATATTTCCTCGAGGAATAATAAGTTAAATGTGAATTTAATCATTATTCATGGTCATATGTAAACCAAAACAAGGACATCAATTAAATAAATCCTTATTTATTTGATTATTTCCTAGTAATAAGTTATTTAATCCTTATTTAAATAATATTCCTAGTTAAATTTGACCAAATCATTTATAAATAATTAATAAATCATTATTTATTTAAGTATATTTCCACCATTTCCTTAAAAATAATAAATAATGCATCTATTTATTTATTATTTAAAAATAAAGGATTTTACCGAAGACAAAATCCTTTTCCCTCCAACAAATATAATAAAATATTCCCAAAAGGTGGTTCTAGAAGTTGGTTAATAAGATTTTATTCATGCACCAAGTTCTAGACCGCCCTAATATTTTGCTATAAATAGAAGGGTTTTCCCATTCATTTGTCACCTTTTCATTGGATTAGATCACTCTGGATCTATACTCTTGGTCTGACTTTGAGCCATTATCATTGTCACATTTTCCATCATTTGCTTTGTGAGCTCCCTTTGAGTTCTATGTTTGTCTAGGTTTTCTACACCAACAAGAGAGAGAAGTTTTAGATCTGAAATGCTGAGGACTTTCAAGAACCCATCCCATTGAGTAGAATTGGAAAAACCTTTCTTGTTTTTCTCTCAGGTGCTCCTTTAATATAAAAATTATTTCAAATATATTGCTATTGTCTTATCTATTGGATGCATGGAGCAACATTTTATTTTCACTGCTTAATGTCTTTTACACAGATCTGGATTTGTGTAGCTTTATTTGGATCAACTAACTACATATTTAAAGATATTGGCAGCCATAATTGATGTTAGGGCTATTTGTTATGCATAGCTAAAGTGGTCTTTTTTGACGAAAGGTTCATACTAACAAATTGGTGACTTCACACGGGTTTTCTTTTGTGAGCACTGTCGTTTTCTCTATTCCTGCATATCTAGCTATTTTAACTTCTAGGGTTTCTCTTCAGTTTTTTTTTTTTCCTATTTTTATGGTTTTTTTCACCTCTAAAACCCTCAAACATTCAAATTTTTAACTTCCGTGTGTTTCTGGCCCTATTGCGCAGGTGACAGACATCAGCCGCAACTAAGACGACAAATTTTTCTAAAATTGACCACCGAGAGAGCTGGATCTGCAGGTCACACTTATGGGCCCAAAAACTACGACCTGGACTGGAGGACACACTTTTCTGCCCAAAAACTGCGACCTAGACTGAAAATAATAGGTCAGAACCTGCGACCTGCACTTTTTTTTGCACTTTTCCAGCAATTTTTCTGGGTTTGTATGAAGCCTCTGTCAGGGTTTTCCAGCCTCTGTCTCTGCCCATTTATACCTGTCTCTGATCTGTTCTACTCACATAAGTGGGAATCTCACCCCTTAGGGCTTTAGTACCCTCCATTTTTTGTGGAAGAGTTTTAGCTGTTTCAGACATCTGAATTTTCAGAGTTTCAGCCTTTTCCTTTTCAGATCTGATACCTTATTTTTAGATCCCTCTAGATTAGCTCTTCTCCCTTTCAAATCACCTCATATAGTTTTGTTTGGGTTTACCTCTAGGGTCACATCCTTGTCCCTTCTACCTTTAGCTTATTTCCCCCTCTTGTTGCAGAAACCTTGCCTCTGCCTCTTTGTTGTTTTCTGCACCTCTTTTCAGTAGATTTCTCTTTTAGATCCCTGTCCCTCTCGACCTTAGATCTATTGGCCTCTTTTTAGTGTGTTCTGATTAGATTTTTCCCTTTTATTAGACTAGTTTTGAGAGACCCTCCTTCTTGGGTTAGATCGATTCATTGTTAGCTGATAATTTTCTATTATTTCAGTCTTATTTACTGTTCTTTGCAGATTTATTTTCAGTTATGTGACACACTTTTTCTTTTACTCTCAAAACGTCTGGGTTTAAAAATTAAAATTAACACATGCCACACACAAACCCTAAGTGAAGAGGAGCCTAGTTAAAACCGCCTGGAAAAGACTTTAAAATCAATTAACACTGCACCTCTCTACCCTTGTTTCGACATTGAACTCACTTGATTTTGCTCCTCCCTGCCCTTGTTGGTTTTTATTCTTCCCGTCATCATTGCGCCTCCAAGGCATTTGTCCTGGAGACTTCTTGGCCTTCACCCTCAGTTTCTGGTTGGTCGACTTACTCCTTCCCGTCGTCGTCGAGTTAGTCCTCCCTCGAGTCTGCACTCTAACTCTTCTTCTGATTCTTCGGATTCTCCCCCTTCTTCTTGTTCTTCTCCTGTCACCTTCACCATGTCTAGTTCAGGACCTAACGCTAGCAACCCCGGTCCTACTGCTGGGTCTATTTCTAGCGAAACCACCACAGGAACTACCTCGAATGCCCCTTTGCTCCGTTATATGGCTGGGCTCAGTCTCCCCGATTTCAATCAGTTAATCAACAATCCTATCCGCCATGATGTTAGTTGGCTCGCTATGCCAACCAAGCTCCCCTTTGACATTCCCAAGTTCGAAGGCATTGCTAGTGAACATCCCTCCAACCATATCCAATCTTTCCACATGTGGTGTTCATCCAATTCCATTACTAATGATTCCATCTGTATTAGATTGTTCCAACACATGCTTACCGGCGAGGGTTCTAAATGGTATGTTGATCAGGCCACCTCTTCCCATACCACCTTTGTGACCATTGCCCAAGCCTTTTATCTTATTTCCAACTCCCTCTCCGATACGACACTAGTACAGAACTTTTGACTTCTTTTCGTCAATCCTCTTCGACCCGCCTTTCCGCTCATGTCCAGGAATGGCGGCGAATAAGGAGCTTATGTTGAGCTCCCACCTTTGAAGATCGAGTTTATATGGAATGGTTCCTTCACTCTCTCTTACCTCCCATTGGAAAATATGTCGCATCCCACTTCCCTCAAACCGAAGAAGTTTCCCTCCAAATAGCCTTGAAATATGACCTTATCTATGCTCAATCTGGTTATGTTTATATCGTCCTTCCTAACCTCCCCAAACCCGATGGCACTAATGCCTTGGGGGCATCTCACTCTGCCAACGGTATCGTTGGAGCTCTTTCACATACCTACGCTCAACCTCCTATGGGCTATAGTTTCCGTCCAAGAGGGGCTAGCACCTCTAGCACTTTCCCCCCTCCAGGTAGCATGTATCCAGGATATGGCATTTCTCCTCCTTTTTCCCACCCTCCTGCTTACCTCAATGTTTCCCATCCTAACCCTTATCCTTACCCACAACCTGGTGTCCCAGCTCCTCGATCATTTGGACCTCCACCTCCCTTTCCTTCTCAACCCCCACACCAGCAACTACTACCCCCTCCAGGGCAAGTATTTGCACAGCAGGGCATGACTAATCCTCCTTCTTCTCAAAGAAATTGGAAAGGAAATAAAAATCCATTTGCCTCTGGTAATCATGGACCCACTCCTCCAAGTATTGATTCTAACACTACTACCCAGCCACAGGGCTCTCAACCCAAGCTGGACATGCCTCTTTGCACCAATAAGCCCTGTTCATGTTGTGGTGTTTATGGTCATTACACTCACGATTTTTCCCTATTACCACCAATGCGGTAGATGTGGGAATCTCAGGCCACCGTGCAGGGACAACATTCCTCCCCTACTGTTCCTCCCAATGTAGTTACTTCTCAACTAGCTGTGTTTACCGATCCTTTTATTTAACAAGGATTTGTGGCTACCCAACCACCTCATGCCCTAGTAACCACTCCACCTTCCCCTTCTGGTTCCTCCAATTACCAAATTATCATGATGACTTCTGACCAACCTCTCACCATCAACCTTAACCTTCAAACTCGGTCTCGTCAGTACCCCATGCCTCCCGCTCCATCTGTCCCCGAGTCATCTTCTTTAGGTCCTATAGAGCCTCTTTTGACACCAAATGGTCCTTTGCAGATCCCTCAACCCAAAGTTGAGGTCCCTATAAAGGTTACTAAGGGCCCATTACACCAAAATTCTACTTCTGGTCGAGCTGCTCATTCGTATAGCATAGTAGATGATTTGGCACAGTCGCCTGTTGCCATTTGAACTCTGGAACTCCTCCAGTCATGTCCTTCTCAAAGGAAGACTCTACTATCTGCCATGGGCGCTGTAGATCCTACTGATGACCAATTGATTTTTTTCAATGCCCGCCAGTTAGATCATCCTCCCCTTCCTACTTCCGTCGCTTTCCAAATCCCAGTCAAAATCCGGAACGCTAACATATCTCGGTGTACTATTGACGATGGGGCATCTACATGTGTGATGTTTTCTTCGGTTAGGAAACAACTCAGCTCTCCTGAGCTAGCCCCTTCCACCATCACCCTTTTTTCATGATATGGCCATGCTTCCTAGCCCATTGGCCTCTTCCATAATTTCCCTATCACCCTTGCAGGAAAGACGGTTTGTGTTGATGTTGAAGTCATCAACGCCCCTCTTGATTATAACATTCTTTTAGGGCATAGATACACCTATGCTATATTTTCTGTCCCATCTAAGGTTCATCGCAAGATTTTTTTCCCTCATAATGGAAATATAGTCACTATTCACTGGTTGACATATCATGAGCCAAAATCTCAGACCTCCCCTGAGTCGATCATCTCTTCGGTCGTCAATAAACACACTGTCAATTCTTTGACCAGTGTCTCCCCCGAAATTTACAAAGACTCCTCCTTGCTTGGAACCTTCCTTGGTCTTCCTCCTCCTATTGTCTCTGATCCCAGCTCAGCGAATGTTTGCATGATGAAATCACCTATGGCTGACCTCAAGTGGCCCGCTTCGGCTAGTCAGCCACCTCAACCTGGCCTTTCGCAACTTGTTCCTAGCCCTTCACCCTCGCCAACTAGACCTCTTCCTTATGGACCTTCCCCTACAGATGGTAGCCATGAGCCTCTCTATCTTCCCGGGTCGGTTCCCCCAAGTCTCAACCATCTTGGCGCCATCCCTCCTGGCCATTACCCCGCTGGTGAGATACCCTTTATTGCTCCCCCTCCCAGAGTCTATTATGTCCCCATTATGGCCACCCTTCCCTCCCCAATCTGACCCTGGGAATTCTCATCTGGTACCTTGACTCTCCAGCTGCTACCCCACTAGGTCACCCCAAACCATACCTTGCTTTGAAACTAGTTCAACCAATTCCCTTAGCTTCTTCCGACATTCTAGTGCCACCAGCACCTCAACAAGACCATCCTCCTGCTATGATAGCTACGGGAAAGAAAGGAAAAGCTCACAAGGGGGCATCCAAAGACAAGGCCACCCCGCCCGACCCTACCCCTCCTCCATCTGCCAAGCCTTGTGCCTTGTGTGATGGTGTCGGTCATGCCACTCATACTTTTCCCGAGTTGCCCCGTATCAAACCCATGGTTAAAGTCATGTTCCCTGAATCTATGGCCCTTGAATCCTCTATTTCTTCCTCGATCGTAGCCAAGAACCCAAATACTCTTCGCACCAACAAAACCTATGCTCTATGTGGTGTCCATGGCCATTATTCCCGCCATTTTCCTCACTTCATGCATTACCGATCCTCTCTAGAGGTCATTCGCGAGTATGAGGTTGAAAAAATCAATCCGCCTCTCCCATCCTTGCTCAATATGCGTCTGACCAACTCGAGGATCCCACTTCTACCATTGAAATTCCTCCCCCTGATGTTGAGATGTCAAAACTTGCTGCCCCCTTCCTATACCTATCATCATCTATGCAACCCTCGAAGTACATTCCCGCTGAATCCACTCTGTATATTTTGCTTGATTCCCCTTCAGCAACATTCTTGGGCTCCACATCCTTTGACCATATTTTTACTTATTCTTTTGTCATCCCCCATGACGATCCATATGTGAGCCTTTCTTCCCATGCTGATGATTTCGGTATTTTCATAATATATATCATATAATATGTTTTTAGAGTCCATCTACTCTGATAGATATGACATGCCCATATCATGTCATAAAAAACAAAACTCATAACTAGGGGGCACCACTTGCCCCTACATACACACTGGGGGGCAACACCTGCCCTAAATCTAATCACTCTCTAGAGGATCTCAAGCCAATGGCTCTGCTCTCACAGTTTTTAGATCACAAACAGTCTAACCAACCATCGCCATGCACCGCATGATACCTCGCCATTCCGAGGGTAGCCCAATACATAGCTCTATGTACTGGTCGTCTAAGTCCTTCCAACCCTGCTTCGAAACACTGGTCAGTAGCCCCTCACATCTATGATGAATGTCCTCCAAAATATCATTCATATGCTCGTTCTGTGCCATTCTCGATCCACTAGCACCTGTAGTTCCTACTACTGCAGGTCGTCCCATATATCCGGCTGGTTTCACCAGAGCTACATATGCATACCAAAAGTATAAGGATTAGTACCATAAATACTCTTCACAAAACTTAACATGCACATATTATATTAGTTACTTTTAACTTACCATCAGGCCCCCATACTTGACCATGCAGAAGCGACAAGTCCGGATCTCCCCAATAACTCATCCCACTATAGGGATAGTCGTCTATGTACAACAACATCTGATCCCAATGGGAAAATAAATTTGGTTGGAACACCCGTTCAACTGCCCCTCCTCCTCCTCTGCACAGTAGTTAGCCCCACCGATGCATCCTGGGTTCTCTCAGACCCCCATCAGGTAGTTGTACATGAGGTCACAAGGTCGAGATCTTCTCAAAAAAGAAGGAGCACAATACAGTCCCATAAGCACAATCATGGTTCACTTTTCGCTTACAAAGTGACAGCTATCATTTCAATGACACCAAAATCATCTGGGCCCACCCATAGTAGGTCCCACTCCACACACTTTCTACAATCATCATCTACCCTCCAATAATGTGATGGAGTGCTTGGCTGCCCAGGGTTCGCAACACTGCTGCCGCCACTACATAGTTCTCCAACCTCTCTAGATCCCCAATCGATATCCGAGTCCCTTTGACTTGGACACTTGGTCGACAATGTCACTCTATGAACTCCATGATGTTATGCCCCCACGGTAACACTAGCTATGTATTTGCCACCATCCCTAATGGTGGGAGACTAGTCAGGAAATACAGATCCTGGATTGTAAGCTCAATCCTGTACCCCTGCACTATAAAAACCTCATGATCTGGATCCCAATAACTGAAAATCCGGGCCAACAAGGGCTCCCCAGCTCCCATCAGAGGGTTCTCCACAAATTTCATAACCCCAAACCTAGCCAATGCATGATGGACACCCTGATCTACTTGGATTTTTGACCGTAATGTATCCAGGTCTCTCTCTCTCTCCACTTGATCTGTATATATGCCATATTTGCACAAACCCATCATCTTTCTTAGTCTACAGATAGGAAAAACTTCATTCAATAACACAAAACCTGAATCTAAGTCCACAACACCACTAAAATCACCTCCCTCTGACAGGTCACACCTTTTGGCCAAATCCTGGGACAGGTCACACTTTTCAGGCCTAAACCTACATGCCAGGTCGTAGTTTTTGCCCCAAAAAGTGTGACCTAGCCGTAATGATGAGGTAGGGGTTGTTCCTGAGATTTAGAGCCCTAATCTGTAATTTTAATCCATTAAAAACAAAGAATAGGATTATGCCTCTTACCTACAACTAACGGATCTTGATTCCAACGGTCGGTTTGTCCGCTACGATCGCCGCAAGATTTACGGCCTTCTCTCCTCTCCACATTCACCACAGCTACACAAGAAAATGAATGTATTTGGAGGGAAAATGCCTTATTATAAGAGAAACCCCTGCTTTTTCTTTCGCCTGCTCCGACCAAACCCTAGCCTCGTTTGACACACCGTCTGCACCGTTGGAAAGCTATCACTGAGCACTCAAATGGGCATCTATTAGTTTTTCATTTTTTGGCACTTCACTAGGACACATTTTGTCCACGAAGGGTCTCTTCACCTCTCCTCCAAATCTAATTTCCTCACTTACAACACTTGTACTTGGGGTACCACTTTTCCTCCTTACTTGTCCTTGTTCGTGTTGATTTTCATCATGAGCTACCCTATTTTACTCATGTTTTCATGGTCCCCCATTGGACCTTTACTGTGTGGTAGCACCATTGAGTCACCTATGTTTAGAGCATCCAAGTTGAGTCATCTTCGCATTCATGGAGTCTATCCCGAGTCTCTTTGTATCTCGATATAGTCCTCCATCCTTCATTTCTTGGTCCCTCTCTCATGTCACACATTTTGGTATTCAGTCCCATTGTCATCTATCCCTCATGATATTGTGTCAATCGCTGCCAAGTCATTCATGCCCTTTATTCTCTGACAAGGGAAGTCGTCCATCCGCTACTCAGTATCCCCCATTTCATCATCATCATTAGTTTCTGTCTGTTCGTCGCTCTAATATTTTCTCTCGTGCCTTAGTTGGGGATCCCTTATTGCCTCACCTATGGCAGACCTCCTTCTGTCGACATCAACTCATTCACTCTAGAAGATAGGTCCAGAGGGTAGTGTACCTTGGCTCCAGCTCCTTTCAACATGATCGAGCTCTGTATACTTGATGGTCCAGTAATGCAGCAACAACTATTGGTGATTCCGAGGTGTGTGCGATATGTCTCAACCATCATGAGGGGGTGGCCCTGCAGGTAGCCCCCCACATCCCCAGATGACCTCTTCATTTCAGCCTTTGATGTAGCTTCTTATATTTGATGATGTGATTCTTAGCTACTTGCAGCACCTTTTTGATTTGCATGTATCAGTCAGATTTTATGAGCCCTTCCCCGTTTACAGGGGGAATTTGGGTTGTATTTGTATCTCATGTACTCAGATATTATTATATAAGTCTTGGCTGCTATCCCAGGCACAACATGTATGTGGGATTCATCATTCTATTTTTCTGGCTCATTTTTATGCCAGCATGTAATTTATAGTTTGGTTCCTTGTTTATTGAACACACTATTCTTTTTTACTTTGTCTCAGCGTGCATAGGTAAGCCTCCCCCGCCGCCTTTAGCATAGGTACCATCTCCTAAAATAGAGACTTGTTGCACCTGTAAGTCTCGTCTCCTCAGGGTCTAGTCCTTTGGCACATTAGACTACCTTAAATTTCTCTCTCTGACTTCCCTCTTGATGTCTAGTGATTGAGTTCTTACAATGTACTTCGGTCATACGATTTGCTCCTAAAACTTGTACGCTGGGGGGAAATCTGTTACACCATTTTTTGGTCATCTAATCCATTATCATTAGATGGACCCAAGTACACCATGTAAAACCAATTTTACCCTAAGTAAAATTGCTTTCACTATGTGAAATAACTTAGTAAAACACCTTTATTAAGTTGTTTATGGTCTAAACAGGAAACCCCAAAAGGAAATAATAAACAAATCTATATTTGTTTATATTTCCTCAATGAATAATTAGTTAAACATCAATTTAATTATTATTCCTGGTCATATTTAACCCAAAACAAGGAAATCAATTAAATAAATCCTTATTTATTTGATTATTTCCTAGGAATAAGTTATTTAATCCTTATTTAAATAATATTCCTAGTTAAATTTGACAAAATCATTTATAAATAATTAAATAAATCATTATTTATTTAATTATATTTCCACCATTTCCTTAAAATAATAAATAAATCATTTATTTATTTATTATTTATAAATAAAGGATTTTACCCAAGACAAAATCCTTTTCCCTCCAACAAATATAATAAAATATTCCCAAAAGGTGGTTCTAGAAGTTGGTTAATAATATTTTATTCATGCACCAAGTTCTAGACCGCCCTAATATTTTGTTATAAATAGAAGGCTTTTCCCATTCATTTGTCACCTTTTCATTGGATTAGATCACTTTGGATCTATACTCTTGGTCTAACTTTGAGCCATTATCATTGTCACATTTTCCATCATTTGCTTTGTGAGCTCCCTTTGAGTTCTATGTTTTTCTGGGTTTTCTACACCAACAAGAGAGAGAAGTTTTAGCTCTGAAATGCCAAGGACTTTCAAGAACCCATCCCATTGAGGAGAATTGGAAACACCTTTCTTGTTTTCCTCTCAGGTGCCCCTTTAATATAAAAATTCTTTCAAATATATTGTTATTGTCTTATCTATTGGATGCATGGAGCAACATTTTATTTTCCTTGCTTAATGTCTTTTATGCATAGATCTGGATTTGTGTAGATCTATTTGGATCAACTAACTGCAGATTTAAAGATATTGGCAGCCATAATTGATGTTAGGCCTATGTGTTATGCGTAGCTAAAGTGGTATTTTTCGACGAAAGATTCATACTAACAAATTCAACACCCATTTAAACTTTTGAGTATGTTTGAGGAACTATTTATCTATTTATCTATGATTTATAACTAGACCTAGTTGAGATGAATTTTTCTATGGTTAAAATGGATGCATAATATGATGATGGTTTGGTTTCATGCCACTTATTTCAATCACTTTTATGATTATTTATTCTAGCAAAAATTCGGTGTTACTCTCCTTTCCTCTTGTTATAGGCCATTTTTTCACATCCTGTCATTCAGCCTACTCATGGGATCAATCAACATTGTATTACCCCTTGTCAACACCATTCCACAAATCCCTAAGTGTGCCTCCTTTATTCCCTAGAATTACTTCTTGAAACTACCTCATCTGAGCCAGTTTTAGTACCAATGCTCACTGGACATCCTCTGGAAAATGTTCACCTATAGATTTCATAATTGTGGCCAACATTGATCACCTATAGTTTGCTTCCTTTTTCAACTATTTTGGTTCCAGAAATTCAGGAAAAAGAGAGAATTTATGGAAGCTTCCTCTTCCAGAAGCTTCTAGAATTTGTTACAACCATTTACCTTGAATTAAAAATTTGGATCCTATCTCATATTTATTCGGAGTTACCATCCCTTATACTTTTATCCTATCTACCCATTAAAGGTGTATCTAAAACCTTCTATTTGTAATTGGATGAGAACTCCAAACTTACCCCACTCCACTATATATTTACCATCTTCCCTATGTAAGGGAGGATGGTTGGCCTGTGGGTTACACCCTTATGTTGTTGAGGTGAGAGGTTAGCATTCATGAATTTAGGGTGATTAAAGGTGCATATTTCTACAAGGAAAGGACAAGTTAAAAACTTGGAGGATATCTTCTACAAGATCAACACCGATTTGTGGGTGTAATATCCTGCCATTTATATTAATGAAAAGAGTTCTCTATTTTACTATATGTGATATCGTTGTTTTAATTTTTTCACTACCATATTGATCTAAACTTATATGATACTACATATATCTTGAAGTTTCATGGCTTGTATTATCTGAGTGTGCAGGTTCTAATTTTGGTAATCAAAGCTAGAATTGGAGAATCCAAGTTGAAGAAGAAATGAAGCGTGTGACAGATTCCAGGTAGGATTCATTCCATCACCTATTTACTTTAAGGAGAGAATTTAGTTCCTTATTTCTTTGTTGTTCTAGGTTGACCATCGAACCTAGGGGAGATACTTTTTATCACAATTGCAAATTCCAAATAACACCTCTAAAGGGAGTCAAAATATGGGCGATAAGCTAGAGTATGATGGTTATTTTTCAGCAACCTCAACTTGAACCCTGGGTATATAATGTTCCAAAGTTTTTTCCAAGGTTAGCCATAGAAGGATTAATTGCATAAAATGACTAAGTGTGGGATTCAAGAGGCGAGATATGGAACCAAAATGACTTGAAAATAATCACAAACTTATAGATAATGAAATCAAGAAATAATGACAGTCACAAATGTGAAATGGACACTTGTGAAAATAATGGTGTACTAAAGTGACAATTGATAAAAATCATCGAAATAGAAGTACATTCGCAATCAAAGTGAGGAAGACTATCAATGGAGATTTTGCACTAACTATTGACATGTGTTGCACAATATAGTATGCTTATGGATTGAAAATTCAATGTCATTAGTGATTTCACAAGCCTTACTTTCAAGAGTTGTGCAATGCCTTGTTCAATGTTGCATAAAGGAAGTGTGCTTGTGAATTCATTATGAATTGAACATGTGTGAGAAAGTGACTTTGAAACTTATAAGAATAATTAAGACTTTCCAAAACATTAGACGACCACAAAGTGACCATGAAATGAAGGATCATAAGATCCTCATTAGGCTCCAAAATTTAAGTGTAGGAAAATTTTTGAAGGGTGTTTGTCACAGTGAAAACAAAGTACTATCACTTAGACCAAGTTTCCATATTCATACATGTTATGTATATAAATTAAAAATTAAATATTAATGGTAGGGATACCACTAATGAGTCATTTGATGTGATTAAGGAGTATGAAATGTACATCAGTGATGATCATGGCCATGACACATTATCCGTGCAACATGTATTTGACCTGATTAATGAATCATTATACAAAATGACATAGCTTTCAGAAAGAATTGGATATGGTCAAACGGTTTTGAAAGGTAGTTCACGTCAACAAAATTTTTATTTGTTGAGTTGACCACAAAAGAAGACAAAAATTTAGCATACTTGGAATTTTCAATTTACAATTGATGATGAATAAGATGGACCTTCTTTGATCCACTACCTTTGAATTTTCTTTTTGTGTGCTTGTGAATCCTTGGAAGTATCCCCATTGCCTAGCGAGTACACTTTTATTTTAGTAGGCTTTTATTTTATGTTTGTTTTTGAATTTCATTAGACTAAATTATTAGGTTCATATGTTTGGAATATTAACGAATGACCTTTCGTAAGAAAGTAACAATGTTTCCTTCAATGACTCTGATTTGTTATTTAACATTTGATTTCATTAGTTTAAGTTTCTGATTTATATGCTTGAGATATAAATGAATAGTCTCTTGTAAGAGAGCTTTAACATTTCATGCAATCAATTAGAATTAGGTTTAAGTGCTTTAATTTCATTAGTTTAAATAGTTTTTTTATTAAGATGATTAGAAATATTAATGAACAGTCTCCTGTAAGGGAACCTTAATATTTCGTACACTTATCACAATGTCTTTAGATTTCATTTTGATTAAATAACTAAATAGGTGTTGGAGATCCTAATGAAAAACCTCCTATAAGGGAGCTTTGGCATTTCTTCACCTAGCTTTGTTTAGTTTGTCTCTACGTCCATATATATTGGATGATCCTCGAAGTTTACTTACCCAGATTGATAGTAAATGAAACTCTAATTTTCATCCGCATTTTAGACCAAACATTTTGGCGCCGTTGTCAGGGAGGATGATTTAGAGATAGACTTAGGAAGACATTTTTATTGTAATTTCTTTTTATGAATTAACTTGTGAAACCTGGTGACAGCAGGATCTTCATAAAGGAGTTTAAGTTGAGATTTTTTTTTTTTTTTTTCATACTTATTTAGTTTCAAATTTAGTTTTTAAAGCCCCCATTTCTTACTAATTCATCTATGGATGAGAAATTTGAATATTTTAAACAGGTTATTTTTGGAGAAAAAGAATAATCTTGAAGACTGGTTCCAAAAGAACCTTGCGCAAACTCCAAAAATAAGACAGGTTACTCACATTCTTGCAAATCATAAGGTAAAAATTTTAAATCTTGGTGTGAGCATTTTCAAATTCTTAGTCCGTAGGTGGCTTCATTGGAAGCATTCTTTTACCTAGGAAATAAAACATCTTTCAAGCAAGTTTGATAGAATAAATTAGGAAAATAAAATGAGCTCACTAGAATTTTTTAGTCTTATTTTCAAAAATAAAAAATAATAAATCATCATGAATAAATGAATAGATTTAGTGGCACAGTAAGAGCTGCTTCATCACCGCATTTCTATATCTTGTTTCTGTATCACGGGTAAGCCAGGAGCTTGATTATCGGAAAGCTTTGTCTTCTGAGAGTCTAAACGCCCCCGCGACATTGCAGAAAAAGTGTAGATAATGCGAGGCTTTGTCGCAAATCTTGACTGTGTTTATTATCCATCGATGCTAACCTGCAGAAATAAAATTAATTCAAGAAATTAGTATGCTCTCTTCCTGCGCTACGAGCGATCATGAAGATCAGAAAATCTATTGAATTATTAAAAAAATAATAATAAAAAAATTGTTGTTGGAAATTTGACTACAGATCTGCTAACGATTGTTTGAGTCCTTAATATATATATATATATATATATATATATATATATATATATATATATATATATTCTCTTGTAGAAATCTGTTCTTTGTTCTGAGTGCCTATCACCGGATCTCTCACTGCATTGTGAAAATAGCACAACAGGACCTACCAAAATACCAACCTTGCAATGTTTAGATTTAGCATTGAAGAAGTATGCCATAGGCCGAGAAATAAGCATTAAGATTGTATAACTATTAATACATACTCTCCAGCAAGAAAAAGGTATGGCGCATGCCACAAGAAGCCATAGAAACATGTTTTAAGGAAAAAGCCTCAACTTTACTAGAAATATTCCTAGAATCAAAATGGCCATGCCCAAGCTGTCGAGATGTTCCATTTCTGCAAGTAAAAATCTCTCCACCTTCTGCAGAGCATATGAGAAAACAATATTGAAAAGGTCCTCTATCTGTCATATGATATATCATACTTATAGCTAACAGTTTGCAATGTATGGATTCAAGTAACCATGGCCAGTAAGATTCAACATTAAAAAGTGTCATGTACAGTTCCAATTAAAGATGCATAATAGAGTGGTCTTGCAAAAAAATTCACAAAAATAATTTGAATCAACCACTATATGCAACTTGTCAACAACTTGCACAACAAAGTTTCAGGAAATTAGAAGGCCAAAGTGCAATAAAAAGAAACTGATAGAAAGGTGATGCCACATAGAAAAGGGATATAAAACAATCCAAAAGCTCTCAAGCCAGTTCCGTTGATTATGAGATGCAAGAATTGAGGCAGGGTCAAGCTGCCCCATTTATTTTGTTGCACCAGTGACAATATAGATGAAGAAATGGAAAATTCTGCCAAGTAATTACATCTTGAAGGGCATGCACATGTTGTTACAGTTTTGAGACTGGTAACTATTTAAGATGGATTTTGCTACAAGTCTTTGGATTACTAGAATTGTAGATGCTTTTCGACTGTTGCTGCACAACCACAGTGTGCGGGAGAAAAATAATAATCTGTGGAAGTTCAAGGCTAGAAGCGATTAGCGATGATCCCTCTACTCATTTGGTGTCATGGAAGGGCACCAAATTCTACCACTGGCTGGGGGTATCTTGCAACACACAAACCGGACGTGTCATGGCGCTTGTGCTACCGGGCCTCATACTTGGTAATTCAGGGGTTACATACATGGAGGGCACAATCAAAGAATCCCTAGGAGATCTCGAGATTCTTGAAATATTGGAACTCTCAGATCTGCAAGGACTCACTGGCTCAATTCCACCAGGTCCGATGAATCAAATCCAAGATATTCCCAGCAAATAATCAGTCTAGTAAAAAGTAAGCTGTAGAAAAAAATATTCTGAAGTGAAATGCGCTGTGGACATTGAAGGGCGCACTATTTAGAATGTGATTTGGCAAAAAAATTTGGATTTTGAAACAAATAGATGCCAAATGTTCAACCTCTAACCATACGAGACACATGTGAACATGAGGATCAATGGTACACCCAGTAACTGAGATGGGTGTTGTAAAAGATTTAGATTTGGGAAACTTGTAAAGCTCCACCGCAAATTTTCCAGTTGGAATACCTCCTACCATTAACACCGTGTCATGTGCCACATCTCCACGCCAATTCACATCTGTTGTAACCGCAAACCCTATGGTGTATGGATCCATTGACCGGTAGTTATCCATTCCTTATGCCGTTATGCTAGCTTCGTGCCATATGTGACCAGATTCTTGTGCTATCCGACATATTCGTTAATACATAGTTATTTCACATTTCTGCTCCACCATTTTATTCCACTCCATAAATGTATCCATAATACAGAGTTTGGATAGCATTTAAATGCCATACCTTAAAATTCCACTCCAAGGTTTATCCATATATGTATTTAACTCCGCTTGCATAGTTTACAAATTTCACATTTCCACTCCATTGTAACCATAATATATTCTTTTATATGATTTAATACATGACTATAAACTATGCAATTTTCGAAAAGGAAGCGAAATGAATCAAGAATTTAGAGTGAGAAGGATATTGGAGGATTATATAAAATGGCTGGACTATGTATGAGAAAGAGGAGAAGAATTTGAAGGAGGATCCACACAATGAAAGAGGAGTGCAGGCTAAAGAGGAGAATCGTTAGAATGAGGAATCCATGAGTTCAAGGAGCGATAAGATATTAATCCCCATACTAGAGATCATGGGCAGCTAGAAGAATACAGACCACCTAAAAATATAGGCAAAGAAAGATCGGTAGGTCTATTAGTATGAAGGGAGAGAGTTCTCTCCAATGATTTGAGGAGTAAGCCGTTGACTTGTCGAGAGATCGAAATCAAGCATAAATAGAACGAGCCAAAGTATATATTGCTGTGATTATTTTTCTCCATAGACAATCCTAGGTGAGAAAGATTGATTAAGGTTGTGTTTTAGTATATTGTTAATATTAATTTAATTTAGGTTGAACATATTAGATTTTTCTTTATATGTTCAGTAGGTAAATTTCATTTATATGTGATAGAGTGAAATTTGAAAAAAAAAAAAAAAAAAAAATAAAGAAAGAAAAAAAAAAAAATCATTTTTCTTCTAGAAAAGTTACAATTAAAAAAATAAAATAAATAAAAATAAAAATAAAAATAAAAAAAATAAAAATCCACTTCATCAAATAATGTATTATCATGGAATTGCAAATTTTTTTTTACTTGTCACTTTCAAGATACCATGAGAAAGTTGGAAATTTGAAGGAAATTATGCACGTCTATTTTTATCAAAAATTGAAAGTTATCAAAATCAGGAATTGGGCTAAAATTATGCTTTTAATTATCCATAACCTGTTTCATTTGGCATTAATTTTTGCATAAGAATCATCAAGGAATTGGCCATTCGTTGTTGACCACACTAATGTTTTTTTATGCCAATTTCTTTTTTTTGTAGATTTCGGATAATCAAATAATCATTAAGGAAACTAATTGTGTGCACAATTGGTCTTCAAAAGGATAATTTCATGAGAAATTCTAAAGAACAAGTCCATGAACATAAATGAAATTTCCAGAAAATTACAAGTTCTTACAACTTCTTGTAATAGCTTAATGGTTTGACATGTTTCATGACATATTGGCAAATTCAAAGAGTTGGGTTTTTTCCTAAATGTACAAGGATGGTGAAATACCTATCCACACTTGAATTTGATGTCTACAGGTGGTTGGTCAATGCTATCCAAACTCAGCTATTTTAGATGGCAGTCGAAAATTAAGGAGCATATTTTCTATATTTGAGAGTTTGCATGCCATAATTCATTTTTTTTCCCAGCAAGAGTCATTATCCATTTTCCATTACCACATACACTTCATTACATTTTCTTCAGTCCTAACCCACCAATAAAACCAACAAATCTCATCTACAAGCTTTTTGGTCCACTTTATATATTCATTGTTAGTTTCCTTTTTCCTACACTTGTAAATAAAGCCTTCCTTCCATATACCATTGAGTCCATAGTCCTTGAGTCTAAATATTTTTCTAAAAACACCCTGAAGCTTGCATGCCTTAAGGGAAAGCTATCATGCCAATAAACAAAGGGAATACATCAATGTCCCTTTTTCATCAGATCTTCTAAGTATTCAACAACAACAAATTCATTCATAGTTAGAAAGATGTGTTCGGGGCATCTTGAATCTCATCCACATTAAATATGGGAGCTCTCATGTTGACTAGTGGCATCCATCAATGGCCACTAAGTTAGCAATTTCTTGTTATGTTCGACACCAATTTTTTTTTTCACATGACAAGGATTGTGCCAATGATCGTAGAAGACTTGAAGACCAATCATTTTGTACCAGAGGAAGCATAATTACTTTCATTACTTTTTAGTTTTTGATGTAAATGACTTGAGGAAAAGTCAATAAATAATGCTCAAGGGGGAAGTGTAAATTATGAATTTTGTATACCTTCCAAGCCTTATACATTTTCAGCCGCATTCAATAGCAGATTCCCAACATTCAACAAAAGACCCAACAACAGATTTAGCAGCAGATGCAGCAAAAATAAAAGATTCAATTTTTCGATTTCATCCACCATTTTCACAACCAAGTAAAGAAGACCATGAACAGAATTTTGCAGCCACATGTGCACAAATCTCATCCATTTTTGAAAGGGTAAGTTAAGGTATGATATTTTCTAACTTTTAACAATTTAATTCCTTGAAAACTTAGGATGATAATTTTTGGAAAAACTTCACTTCCTTTCGTCATTTTATTAAATTTCCAAAACCATCAGTTGAGGGGGGGAATACATTACATTCATATGTTGCCACATTCATATAACATTCAAAACATTCATATCATATTCAAAGCCCACATACTTTCAAAATATATTTACTATTACATCATCATGAGCATATAAATGGATTTTCAAAAAGTACTTAAAAGATAATTGGATGCCAACACAATCATGGTTTTCACACAAGAACCAACCATGATGGATTCCAACAAAAATACTCTGCAATAAAAATCACATTATCAATATGAAAATATCAGACATTAAAATTGAATGCAATAAACAAAATATGGTTGAAACACAAGAACTAACCAAGTTGCAGTTCATCAAAAACACTTTGCAAAAGTTAAGTAAATGATATCATGCAGAGTTTAAGACAAAGCTCAAGTATGAAAAAGTAATGTAATAGATTGCATGGGGACATGCAATACCTTCAGTTTGGGGGTATGTTGGGCCTCAAAATATTCCCTATGCTCACTCCATTATTCAGCAATACCTTCACATTACTTCCATATTACCTTCATGTCACCTTCATTCCACCTCCACATCATTATATTTACCTCATCATTGGGTTATAACTATTCATTTCCAAAGTTGATTAATTATTAACATTTTTAAGTGGATTTGTGGTTAAACTTTAGAAAATAATATGCTTATACTATATCTAACAATTAGAATGACTTTGTTGACATGTGTAGCTACAAAAGAAGCTTCATAGGCACCCTTATGTGGCACTCTATGTTCAAATTCGAATTTGAGGATATCATGGACCTCATGGAGGAGATCATGGAGGATAGGGTTATGTGTCACCATTGGTTGAGAAATATGTGGGTCAAAGGAGGGAATACTAGATTTACATTTATGAGTTTGTTATCATAGCTTTTGTATAAATAGGAGTGTTATCTCCTTCATTTGTAATCTTGATTTGTAATCTTAATCTTAATCTTCTTCTTTATTTTGTAATCTTAGGTTGGTAGTGAGAAGTTAGATTGGATAATCAATGTAATGGTTGCAATTGCAATTTTCAATTGATGATGAATAAGATAGAGCTTCTTTGATCCTTTATATTTGACTTTTCTTTTTGTGTGCTTGTGAATCCTTGGAAGGATCCACATTGCCTAGCAAGTACACTTTTATTTTAGAAGGCTTTTATTTTATGTTTTTTTGTGAATTTCATTAGATTAAATTATTAGGTTCATATGTTTGGAATATAACGAATGATCTTTCGTAAGAAAGTAATAATGTTTCCTTCAATGAATCTGATTTGTTATTTAATATTTTATTTCATTACTTCAAGTTTCTAATTTATATGCTTGAGATATAAATGAATAGTCTCTTGTAAGAGAGCTTTAACATTTCATGCAATCAATCAGAATTAGGTTTAAGTTCTTTAATTTCATTAGTTTAAATAGTTTGTTGATTAAGATGATTAGAAATATTAATGAATAGTCTCCTATAAGGGAACCTTAATATTTCTTACACTTATCACAATGTCTTTAGATTTCATTTTGATTAAATAACTAAATAGGTTTTGGAGATCCTAATGAACAACCTCCTGTAAGGGAGCTTTGGAATTTCTTCACCTAGCTTAGTTTAGTTTGTCTCCAAGTCCATATATATTGGATGATCCTCGAAGTTTACTTACCCAAATTGATAGTAAATGAAACTCTAATTTTCATCCGCATTTTAGACCAAACAATGCAGATCAACTCAAATCATCACTAGAGCTGGTCAAATGATGTAAATTCCATTAAGGACATTAAGGTCACTAATATATTAGGCATGTGGGTAGGTTATTCTAGAATGTTGAAGTTGGCTAAGTGAATAAATCCATTCCTTAGTACTGTAATACTATAGAAAAAACAAGGGAATTACACTGAGTGTGGAGAAAATACATGGGGTAAATATTTTCCATAAAGACAGTAAAACTCACACGTTTTTGTGATATTTTAATTGGTGTTGATGGATCTAGAGTTGATCACTCTGAAAAAAATGGGTACATGAAACGATGGAAATATGTCGGGACCTTAATCCAAAGGGAACTCATTCAATTCCAATGTGGCGAGAGATGCACGATGAGTAGGCCATCATTTCACTTTACCATCATCAAGTCTCTGATATTTTAATGGATGGTATGTGGCTAGTGTATCATTAGAAATTTCATTTATAAATTGAAATATTTAACATATTTAAATAATACGTATTTTGTATTTTGGTTGTAGGTGATTTTTATGTTGTCACTGCCCCCTCAAGAAACGAAGAGAACATGGCCTACTATTCGATGCAATGCACACAGGTGAAAAGTAGGATGTTGAGACTATATGAAGATGGACAATTAACATACCAAATTGTTGACATGGTTGTGACGGGCCATTTTTTTGAAAAAGGTTAAAAAATAGGTTGATCAAATTATTTATAGATATTTTATGGCTGAATATATATATATATATATATCATGCTAATATAGTCATTTAGTCATAGTAGCTCACATAAATCTCATATAAATTAAAACAAATAAAGGTGGACCTAGGAGAAGGAAGATGACAAAATCAGACTATGAACATATTATGTAGACAAAATCAAACACACACATATCATGTTATGTTTCTTTTTCTCTTTTAGATATCCTGAAAATAAATAAAATCAAATAAACGTTATTTTTCAGTTTACATATTGACATCTTTAAACAACATTATAATTTAAGATACATTGATTATGCACTAAAAGAAGCTTTCTACAACCCAATATGACAACTAAAATTTTTATTTTGTAAAATTTTACTTCTTGAATGCTCTTAATTGAAGGTCTTAAGATACGGAATGACTGAAATACTTGGATAGGAAAGTAAATCTAGGAAAGTTCATAAACTTATATTAATACATCATTAATTGTTTAAATTAACATACATTGATTGCACTAAAAGACCCTTTTTATAAGTTCAATATAAAATTGATGTACGTGATCATATTTTAGATCAGTTTAAGTATGAAAGGGACTTACATCATGGTACAATTGTACTTATTTCCTTATTTTATGAAGATATAAATCAAAATTTTTATTTTCTAAAGTTCTATTTTTTTGGTGTTCTTAATTGAATTCCTTAAGATAAGGAATTGATTTAAATATTTGGATAGAGAAGTAAATTTATAATAGTTCACAAAATTATATAAATTTATATAAAAAAAATAGTTAATTTTTTTTGTTATATTAAATTCCAATACATATGAATTATATCATGTTATGACTAAGCCCTACTAGATAACCTCAAAACAAATAATACTGAATAAAACTTATTTATTCTTTACTCATTGAAGACATATTTTAAAATTGAATTTAAAATTTATTTCAACCTTATTTGTGTTTTTTAATTGAACCATGATTTATTTTATTTCATTTTAAGTATCAAAGTGATTTTGATCATACTCTAATATTGTACTTATTTTCTTAGTCTATGAAGAAAAAAGTCAAAATTACTATCTTTTTTAATAAAAGTTATAGTAGATAACATTCTTTAAACTAATGAAATAATTAACAAATTCATAAACTAAAATTTAATGAAAATCCAGAAAGAAGATTAATGAACATCCATAAACTAAAATAATGACTATATGATACTTAATTTTCCATATCAAAATATATACAAATGACATTGTACATGAACATCCATAAAATAAATAATAAGCATCCATAAAAAAAATAATGTTCATGCATCCATAAATTGTCCATGTAAGAAAATATATAAATTATATATAACATGTGAATATTCCCTATGAAATGTGCCTAATTATATACACAATATCTATTATCCACTCTAGAAATTATCACATCTAAAAATATTGTGTGTGGTGTATTGCGCAAAGTAATGGTCCATAATCTGATACAAAAATATTGAAAATTAAAATTCAATTTAATTAGAACATTATTTGTACAAAATTAATTCTATAAAATTAAATGATTTTGAATTGGAATTTAATTAGTCCCCTACATGTGGCTCAGTCGAGTGCAAATGGAAGTCAGGTGCTCCCCTTCCTTTGGCTCAAAGCCTCTACACCTAGAATCCCACTCATGTGTCAACATAACTGTGACATCATCACAACTCTCAATCTGAGCCTATGTACACAATGTAAATGAAAAATTATAATTATTCTATAGATTAATTAAAATTCATAAATGTAACCTAAAAAATGTTGAAATCTTAGGAATAATTTTTTTTATCTCAACCGCTCATCCATGTGATTGTACATAATGACTCTCCTCCACATGAGTGTTACGATGTGGAGGTGGAGGTGGAGGATACTGATCCATGGAAACATGTAGTACATGAGGATTCTCTCGCTAATCATACTCCCCTTAGATGGCCTCAAAAGATCATCTATGTAGTTCGGTTGTATATGCATGATGTCATCAACTTATTAATATAAAAGAAAGTTCATATGACGTTATTCAGATAAATAATGAGAAATTTGATGATAAATGACAAAAAATTCGTATATATATATATATACCTGGTCCATGTCAGATGGGTCGTGCACCCTACAAGTGTCATTAATCGTATCACAACATGTACATCCATATGAAAAAAGTTGGTCATGCCCTAGAATATCGATATATGAATAATAATGTAATGGATCCAGTTGATTATGAGGAAATGAAGGTGGTATTCTCATCTCTGCAAAAAATGCCACACATGCAATGGTCAATGTCCTCTGCATGTTATCTAGAATGGTATGCTTGATTCATCACCAAGTTGCAATGACTACTCGAGTTTCGTTGATAATACCACACTCTAATATGGTCGTGGAAACAATATCAAAGGTGACGATACATGTGTGGGGTATATATGAGCCCCAACACAATCATAGCTACATCCCAAGTTAGGTACATAAAATTCAGGTCCGATGGTGGTTTAATACGACCTCATATGTAGCACAAACTCTACATATATGCATTTCAAGGTAGATGGAAACTTGGTCATGGTGGGGAAATGTATGAAATATCAAGCAAATAAATCATAAAAAAAAAAGGGCACATAAATATTCTTAAAATATATTAGCAGAATGAGAAAAAAATGTGTAACGCGATTGTCCAAAGGGATGTTATACAACTCCCTCTGAACATCAATGTTCTTGGTGGTCTCTTTCATTGCCTTACAAATATGTGGGCCTCTAACCTCAAACCTCCTAAGCCTATGCACATAATGTAGGAGGTGCATATGTGGGCCCACCCTATGGTATGTATCGATCAACCTATTGATGTTATTAAACATAGAGACAAACTACATCTAGTAGGTGAACTAGTAGAGATTTTATCCAGCTCTCGTATGATACATGTATGCTGGGCGCTAACATCCTCAATTGTGAGATTGGATATAGTGTCGTTCCATGAAGGGATCGACACTGCAATATGATCCTCAGCTTCAACCTGCTGAAGGTATACAAATCATAAACCTAATTTAATAATATAATGAACTAGAAGCATATCAACATATACATTAAATATAAATAGATCAATTGAAGATGATTTCAAAATGAAATACAATGTCAATACATAAAGACATAAATTTTATAGATTATTTAAAATGCAAGAGGTTTATCTGCAATAGGTGAAGAAAGTCAACTATTGGTAGCAATATCATCAACAAAGACAGAAACACTACCTCTAGCACTCCTACTTGTGTGAGAGGGAGGATCTATGAGTGTAAAACATAGTCTAGTTGGGCTACATGATCTATCACGAACCCGAATACGTATATCATATCCCCCAACACTCATGAGTTGCGGTTGGGGGATGTTTGGGATATGGCTCTGCAAATTGCATATATAATACATATAAAATAATCCAACAAAAAAATGTTGACAAGAAAACCATTTATAAACTCAAGTAGAATTTAATCTAGGCTTAAGTCCTAATCTTTAGTCTCCTTTTTGATAAATTATCAATGAAGTATTGATTTCCATGTAAACATAATTAAAATAAGAGATCAAATCTAACTTACAGTTCTTCCCATTTCTAATTAATGCATTTTATTCGTAGAGAAAAAATATGTAAATATATGTCAAAAAATTGAAATAAACTGCATTTGTAAAACTAATAAGATTTCATGCCAACCAAATAATCCATAAGACAAGTTATGTTTGACTTTGACACATGAGATGTACTATGTGAAGAACATGAAGAAATTATTTTTGGTACAACACACTGCATAATTTAGAATAATATATTCGAATTGGAAATGAGTCAAAATGCTTATATTCACTTTAAACAAACTTTTATTCATTGATTTAATTTATGTATCAATGATGCATTGTTGAAACTAGAACATATATATATATATATATATATATATATATATATATATATATATATATATATATATATATATATATATATATATATATATATATATATATTATATATATATATATTATATATATATATATATATATAGAAAGTGTAAGTTAAATATAGTTAAATAAATAATTAAATAAAATCTATTGTTAATATAGGAAGTGTAGGTTACAAAGCAATTACTCAAGTAATAAATTTAATAAGGATGGTAACCAAGAGATATATAGTTTTCATATCATTATATTAAAATACTTTTACAAACATTAGTGATAATTTTAAGGAAAATTAGTTTCTAGATAAACTCCATTCTTAATAAGTTGTTGAGCATCGCCCTTCTTATGATATTATGCATAACACATTATGTTAAATTGTTATAAAACTATGTTAAATATTAGATATAAAATATATATGTGTGTGTGATCTTATAGTTATGTTATACCTAGTTAAGTTACATATACATATATATAGTTATAGTTATTATATAATTACATAGTTATATTATATAAAACTATATATAGTTAAACATGTTAAATGTTATATTATAGTTATATATATCAGTTATGTTATATATATATATATATATATATATATATATATATATATATATATATATATATCATTTTATTTGTTTAAGTACAATTAAATTTTTAAAACAAGTTACCATATTTTAACTATAAATTAATTTAAATTTAAAATAATAAATGAAATAAAATTTCTTATTTTTTTTAATAGAGGTTCACCATGAAAAACAATATTCATATATTATATATATATATATATATATATATATATATATATAATTTATTTCACCAAATTTCTAGCCAAAAAAAATTATAGCATAAAATAATTAAAAAATAAAGTTTTTACCATAGAAAATATTCATAATAAACATGCTACCATTGCTAATAACTTATATAATCAAATAAAAAATAAATAAAATGACTTTTTGGGTGGTTTGAAGGTTTTTTTTTGGTTTTATAGGTTGTTTTTGGTGGTCTTCAAGGGTTTTTTTGGTGGTTTTATAGGTTTTGTTTATGGTTCTCAAGGGTTTTCCTAGTGATTTTTTGTTCTTTTCATGGTTGTTTTTGTGGTTGCTTTTTTTGTAGTGGGATTTTTGCAAATACATTTATTTTATTTTTCAAAAGAAATTAAATAGAATTAAAAAAAAGATAGGAAACCTACTTTGGCTTGAGAATCTTGGTTATTGGAAGGGTTGATGGGAAACTATATTGAGTTCCTCCATCTTAGTCGAGCTTAGAAACCCTATGTTAAACTCCTCTTTCCTCGTGGTGTCTACAAAATGGCTTGCGTAGAACACCACCTGGATTTTTAAATAAGAAATAGGGCTTAATCAAGACATAAAGCTTGATCAAACCATAGAATTCAATTAAGCCCTAAATCTTGATCCAACCCTTAAGTTGGGTTATAAAGGAGTTCAATCGAAGGTTTTTTGAAATTCTTTATCGAGTTATTTTTAAGTCATTTGGCAGCTTGATAGAGTGCTTAAAAAATTCTTGATCGGGTGCTTAAAATGGTTCGATAAAGCATCCTTTTCTTCACCAAAAAATGCCCTCGCTTTGCAAAATTTTTTAACTCAACTGCATGCATAGACCCTCATACATCCCATGCCATAATTTAACAATAACGTATATTGGATCATGCAACACCACAAAATCATATGGATACAATTATCATGTAAATCCAATATAGCTAGCATCCACAACCTTTATCAAATAATTGAGCATATCATGCCAAAATTGAGAATTTATTTATACACCAACTCATATCCTACACATAATCAACTATAGTGCTATAATTTTATCATACATGAGCTATACATTAATATTTACCACTATGAATATAGTGGTAATTCTCATCTTAGGTAAATTGAAAGTTTATAAATCACAACATAAAAAATTGTTATATTTTCAAATTAATAATTTATGTTCATGCACTTTCATGTATATCCATAAATCCATGAACAACATAGAAACTTCATCTCAAATTTACTTTTCTATAAAAATCAACAATCGATAAAAATGCATCTATTTTCATATATATAGGCATAGTAGTCTATACATATCATGTAATCTATCCATCTAGTATCTAATGTAGCATTATGTCAAGTATATCATTTACCTCACACTAGAAAAATATGAGTGATTTAAATACAATAATGGGTGATAAAATAAATTTGTAAATGTGAATTTTCTCTATAAGAAGCATAACAAAAGCTCACCATAGCATAAACATATGCCAATATTGATGACACATCACATAATTTCAAGTCATGGATATCTAAGTATTCACACATGTCATATCCTTTGATAAAATTCCTTTAGTAAGACATAAAATGTGGGGCATTACATACACCCACTCTTCCAGAATCATTGTCCTAAAATTATAATAGACAAAAAAATAAAATAAAGCTTAACATAAACACATTCCCCCGTTATTAATAATCACATGTTTATAATATTTTACCCAACATGAAAGGTGTATTCAAATCAATTCAACAAACCATAAGGTGCTTAAGAGGGAAATTCTTGGCAACATTAAAAATAATCTATTACATCAAAATATTTGAAGGGTTTTAACTACCACTCTAACATCCAATCAATAAATATACTTAAGGTACAGAAAAAAATATTTCATCATCATATAAATAGAAAAATAATTGTGTCATGTCCATTTAACCTAATTAATTAATCATCAATTACCTAGTGTAACAAGAAAGTCTCACCCCACTAAGGTAGTTAAGCAAATTAATCTAAAATCCCTTTAAAAATCATTATAAAAATCCCATATTGACTTAGTTACTAACAATACTTACCTATACCTCATCTACATGAGTGATTACATCCATCCAAAAAAACTATATATGTCACTTAAACATTCTGGTGAAAATGTGAAGTTGGGTTACACTTTTTGCCCTTTTTTGAGAAAAAATATCAAATGTTTATGTTCTTCAACTTTCTGCAAGCCAATTTTTTGTTTGTTTGTTTAGAATTTCATTTTACCATAAAAATAAAAGTTGTCAGAAATTTTATTAGCTTTCTATTACGTATTTTTTGGATTTTTTTTTATACACATTTGATATGTCAACTTAACATTTATTTGAGTGTGTTTTGTTTAACAATCAAGGGAGTTATAAAAAGTCATGTTCAAACGCGTTGGTACATTCTTTGAAAACCTTGTGTTTTTGAGAAACAAAATGTGTTACAAAAATCTAGACATAGTCTACATTGTTTTTGTTATATTTATGAAACCAAAAAATGCATAACATAATTACTAGAATTTTTTGAACTTATCCAATATGAAAAAACTACATATTTTGAATATGTTTAGGTTCGCACAAAATTTCTGAACATATAAGTTATAAACTAAAAATCTAAAAAACCCATTACAGATGACGGAGAAATGTAATGCACCATAATTTTTTCAATTGTTTTTATAGTGTATTATGGAAGATACAGAATATTGATTCCACTGAATCATAATGACCTTCAAAAATTGTTTGCACTCGTTTTATTACAAAAATAATTAAAATTAGTAGATATTTATGAAATGCCATAAAAGTTATATTTCTTGAAAGTAGATTGAATTTTGCAAATTCTCATCTTGGTTCCGAGAATTAATTCATAAATTTTCATGGAGTTTCATGAGTACAAAGTTGAAGAAATGTGTTTAGAACTCGGCTCTACATAATTGCAGACATGTTAGTTCGACCGAACTTTTAATTGACTTTATGTCAGCCGGAAAATTCAAAAATTCCCCTTCAAAAAAAAAATTCACGACAATATAAATAAGTGTAAACGTATTCATTATTTTCACATAATTTCACACATTTCTTCATTTGGTTTGATTTTGCAAAGGACTTTTTTTGGGCTTAATTTTCAAAGGACTCTTTTTGGCTTAACATTGAAGGACATTTTTTGCAGGTATGTGGTACATTTTTTGGATGCTTTTTGGGCTTATTTTTCAAAGGTCATTTTTTTGAAGGTATTTTGTATTTAGAGGTTTTAGGCTTAATTTTCAAAAGACATTTTTTTGGAGGTATTTTATTTTTAGAGGTTTTTGGGCTTAATTTTCAAAAGACATTTTTTGGTCTTTTTTGGGCTTAATTTTGAAAGGAATCTTTTTAGGCTTAATATTGAAAGGACATTTCTTGGATGTATTTTTTAAAGTGACATTTTTTTTAGAGGATTTTTGGGCTTAATTTTCAAAGGACAATATTTGGAGGTATTTTTTTAAGAGACATTTGTTTAGAGGTTTTTGGACTTAAGTTTCAAAGAAGATTTTTTGGAGGTATTTTTTGAAGTGGAATTTTTTAAGACCTTGGGATTAATTTCAATGGACATTTTTTGGAGATATTTTTTGAAGTGACATTTTTTTAGAGTATGTGTTTTGGGTTGAAGTAAATCTTTTATAATGAATTTTTAAAATGAGTTTTTGTGTAACTTTTTAAATGAATTTTTTTTGTAGGGCTTGGAAGGAAATATTTTGAGCTTCATTTCATTTTTAGAAGAGATTTTTTTCTCAGATTTTCTAAAGTAAGTGTTTTGGATTGAAGTAAGTCTTTTGTGCAAAATTTTTAAACTGATTTTTTTTTTTTTAAATGAAATATTTTGTTATGATTTTTTTAATTGAGTCATTCTCTAAATTTTTGAAGGAAATGTTTGAGCTTCATGCTAAATTATCATGGGAAATTGAAAGAATTGTAAGAGAAAATATGATCGAACAAGAGACCTTGAGAAACTTAGAGAACATGGGAGAGAATATGGCAAAGAAAAAGAGAGAAGAATGCTCAAATATTGAAAGGGAGAATGAACTTCAACTAGAAGTTGAAGTAGGTATGTAAATGTAAATTTTATAAATTTTCCTACTGTAAATTGTGAAACTTAATTTTTATTTTATGAAATAATTTGAAAAATATTTTGCAATGTAAAAAGAGAGAGATATTCCTCAAAACATTGATGATGAGATAAAAAATTTTGAAAGAGAAAGTGAAAGAGATATTGAACCAATGATTGAAGATGGTGAAAATGTTGTAAGAAATTCAAGTGAAGAAGCTGAATCACGGTATATATATATATATATATATATATATATATATATATATATATATATATGTGTGTATATATATATATATATATATATATATATATTGAAAATATGTGTATTATTAAAATTATACATATTTATCAATTTAGTTATTTATTGAATATGTTAGCTTATTATGTATATTTAATTCAAATATGTACATATGAAATCAATATCGATGATGAGATGTTAGAAAATGTTGACTCTCACACATATGGAGATAAAAAAGCCGACCATGTTATACAATATTGTGTTACTGAAATTTTTTATTCGTTCTTCGTAAAGGAAACTGTGGCAGTTCAAGCCCAATTGTTGAATGTTATATTAACATCAAGTAAATTTAAAGAAGCTATGACTTTATTCAATATTCAGAAATTAACAAAAGATATAAAAAAATGAAGGAAAATGTGATACAAAATATAAATAGTGCTCTAAATTCAATTAGAAGATCTAGACAGAAAAATGTTTGAAATTCACATAGAGAAATACATATGGCAGTGGTTTCATCATGTACTAAAGGGAATCACATGGTAAAATCTATGGCACGAGCATTAGGAACCTCACAAAAATATTTGCACAAATATCAGAAATTTTGGTTGAAAATAGATGTAAATGATGAACTCGCTTGTTGGACAGCTATTTGTAGGCAACCATACAAAGGTAGACTTGGAGAAAATGTTAAGAAAATAATACATGAATACTGGATGAAAAATTCACGTCTTTCACCAAAAGCAGGGGATATGATGAGAAGAAGAATAGAACGAAATAAGTACGAAGAACATCCAAAACATTTCTTGGACACCACTCATATAGAGTTTGTCAACCAGTTTAAAGAAGAGAATCATGAAATTGATATCTCAATCAGTGCTTTTGTACAACAAAAGCCATGATATGTAAAACCTATCACAGTACACAGCACATGTTTTTGTCGTTATCATGTGGAATTTCAGTTATATTATGACACATTCCTTAATTTTGGTAGAAATTTTTGGAATATTCACCTCCTCCTTCCACTATCCATGATTTCATATCTCAAATTCTATGTGGAAGAGAAAGCCATGAATTATTTTACCTAAAGAAATGTGTTGGTGGCAAAAAATGCGATGATTGTGGAAATTTGACTAAATTTCAAAACAAATATTGTACTGGTATAGATGATCAATAATTGTCCAACATGAAAGTGAAATGGAAGAGATATGAATATATCTATACATCGATTCAAGGTTCAGGTGCTAAAATAATTGATTTACAACGAGAAAAAATTGCTGTGATAGACTTTTGAGAAAGTTTGAGACATAAATTTATAAATACACTAAGAATTCCCATAGAGCTGGATGGCAAGACTTGCAATTAGAAAAATCCTGTGAATTTTTTCCACCAGGGACCATTTTGTTAGTAATTGGTTTTGCAGAAAACTACACATTTGTTCCATAAAATGAAATTTAGAGTGAATCCTATCATTCTAACCAAGTCTCCATGCTCGTCCATATTCTATATAGAAATGCTAAACAAAATGTTGATCATATAGAAACCGTTAGTGAAAATTGACATGTTATTAAATAATATCACTTTTATATCAATGATGATCGTACACATGATACATATTTTGTACAACACTATTTTGGAAAGACTTATGAATCCTTGAAAAGTCATGGAATAAAATTCAATGAACATTGGATATGGTCAGATGGATGCACAGGTCAATTCAAAAATTCACGATCACTCTTTTGGTTGTGCTGTCTTCATATGAAAACTTGCATTAAACATTGTTGGAATTTATTTGAGACTGGTCATGGAAAAGGATAACATGACGATACAGGGGCATGCATAAAACGAGCACTTCAAATATATCAAATGGACCCTTATGCAAAATCACTTGTCTTGGCTAAAGAAATTGTTCAATGGTGCATTACTGCACTAAGCCATGAGACTAACCGATCAAGGGAAGTGTGAAGGTACATTAAATTTAATTTTTATTGGATTTATAATTTTAAACAATATACATTTATCACAATGATTAACTTTGATGGTACCTTGATATCATATTTATATTCTTCTTTGAATTTTCCATATAGGTTTTTTTGGCATATTGGGGTCGCAAATATTGATAGATTGATTGGAAATGGCGTTAAAACAATAAAAGGGACTCGAAGACTGCATTTAGTTAAAACAAAGTTGTCCACAATTTTTTTTTCATTAGATAAAAGAAAATTTTCTCTTTTTTTCATGTTTTCATCGACAACACAGAATCCAATGATGTTTGTGAAAATAAAATGTATGTAAAATATTTGCAACACACAAAGCTAAACACAAAGGGGAAAATGTCCATTGCAAGGTTTGAAGAAATGCAATCAGGGGAAACTGGAATATCATCTGATGGTGATCGATTTTCTAATGTTGTTAGAGAAGGTAACATTTCAATTTCTTTTAAATGATAGATATCTAGAAATAGATAATAGAATCAAGTACACATGCTAATTTTAAAGTTTATTTTTCATGTTAATTATGATCTAAATTTAAATACATAAGTTTGTTTTATTGTGCAAGAGATGTTTTTTCTGTAGTTGGACCTACTATGAATGATGAAAATGTGAAGTATTATTTGATGTGTTTCACTGAACGAAATATGAAATTATTAGAAAACTATGGTGATCACAGGTTTACATATGATAGAGGGTCTATTATACTGAAATGTTGTCTTTTTAGATAAACTAATCAAAGTGGGTTTTTTTTTTTACTTTTAAGACTATGAACTTGATGTCATAAGTTTTCAATATAGTTACTTGGTGTGTTCAACACACATAAAATTTATAGAAGATCAATCAAAGAAAAAATGAAAATTAAGAAATGGAAAATGTCAAAAGCCGATCATGAGCAGATCATTGAAGATAGAATTCCATTAGAATTTTTTTTATTGAACTGGTCAACAATGGGCCTTCTCTTTGGATTCATCTTTTAGAACTTCCAGAACTCAACTAAAAATGGAACTTCCTTTTTATGTTATCTGTACAAGTGTTTTCACATGTACATTGTTTTTGTACATGCACGCGAGTAATATATACACGTGTAAACATACACATGTCTAGATTTTCTGGTCTAAATGACTTCATAATGTATTCTCTGGTACAATCTGTCATAATGTCATTATTGAAAAATGTACATATCTGTGTATCTAGCATAGTTGATAGAATACAAATTTGAAGTTACACGATTTTTTTGTAGATGTGCGTGTCTATTAGAAGAGAATTATAATATTCATTCTTGAATGCAAAATGTGTGGTACATGTTTTGTAATTTCTAGTTTACTATCAACTTACAATAGCTTTTTTCTGTGCATTGATGAAAAATGTTGCACGTACTGGATATATATTTTCTGGAATGCAATTTTAAAATTTTATGATTGTTTGACAGATCTAAGAACACCTAGAATATTATGATTGTTTTTAGATATATATACATTGATATGTATTGTACTTAAGTCGTTTTAACATATATTCAAACATGTACTTAAATCATTTTTATGTACATATATTCATGTGAAATTTTTTTCTGTTTGTAAAATGACAACTTGAATTTTAAAAACAAAACATTATATCATAATCACATGCCAAATGTAGTTCAACTATCCAATAAAAACAAAAAGTTATATTACAATGCCAAATGTAGTTCAACTACCCAATAAAAACAAAACATTATATCAGAATCACATGCCAAATGTAGTTCAACTATCGAATAGAAACAAAACATTATATCAAAATCACATCGCAAATGTAGTTCAGCCATCCAAAACTTGAGCTTTGAAAAAAAAACATTATATCACAACATTATTTCACATGCTAAATGTAGTTCAACTATCCAATAAAAAAAAAAACATTATTTCATGTAATCACATTCCAAATGTAGTTCAACCATCCAAAACTTGAGTTTAAAAAAAAATACATTATATCACAACATTACTTCACATGCCAAATGTAGTTCAGCCATCCATCTAGATTCATTTTATATTTAAAAAACAAAATGAGAACTTCAGTTTTAAAATAAAAACGTTATATATCACAACATGTGATCACATGCCAAATGTAACTATCCAAAATTTAAAATCATTCTTGATAAGAGTAAATGTAGTTTAAAACTGTATATCCAAACAGTAAAATATGTCCAAAATTTGTATCTCACATGAACAATAAAAGTATATATATATATATAGTTCAATGTATAGTGTTACAAGTATCAAGTTATATAGAAAAGTAAATATATGATTGCATAGATAAGACTATATATAAAAAAGTAAGTTTAAGACTAGATCTATCAAATATAATGTTGCACACATGTAAATAATCCATCAAATATAGATGGATCTAGTGTCTTTGTCAACAAATTCCCGATCCTCAAGCTATCCTGTGAAGCATGGAGAACCTATACACAATGTGTACACACATTAAAATTTAATGTTTTAAAATTGAATGAGAATATAGTTCACTTCATGTAAAAAAAAAATCATGCAATACCTCATGTAAAACACAAATTTCAAAGAACTAATTGATGTGTGAAACTCAATTTAAGAAATTTTTTTATAAAAATGTGAAGTTCACCAAGTTGCGTGTTACATGGTGGGAGAACAGTTGGTATATAATTGAAAAAAAGACACGGTCATTAAATAAGATGGATTTATAAGTAGAAAACACATGCATATCAAAGACATGTTACAATTTCCAACAATAAATTTTGAAGGAGAGCATCTCAACACTAGTTCATCTTTAAGAGATGAATCTTAAATTTTTGAAGAAGAGTGTCTCAATACTAATTCATCTTTGAGAGATGAAGCTTGAATTGGCATTGCCATGTATAATACTAGTTCATCTATTAATTCATCTTTGATATATGAATCTTGAATTTGCATTTCCCCACACAATATATCACCAGACATATTACTAACATTTGCACAATGTCTTATACTAAAAAATTGAAATTAGCTAATAATATTGTTTGCTTTTCCATGCACTTGTTTTAGCCTCTCCTTCTTAACTTGGTACATGCCTTTCATTTGATTACACACAAGTTCAAAATTGGTGAAAAATAAAATTCCATTTGAGCCATACTCACTAGTTGTTCCCAATACTTCTATCAATGCAATATAATATGCCTCGTTGTTTGTTGTTCTTCCCGTTATATTCATTTTCCTTTGGAGGACCTTACTAGTCGCAATATTTCAAAGAACATATGTAATCACTGCTTTCCCTGGATTGGGATAGCAAGAAACATCTATGCATAATGTCCATTTTTCAACAATATTTAGTGGGTTTTTTTATCCCTGAAAAAAATAAATTCAATAAAATATATTAAATTAACATGTACTGCAAAGGCATGGGAGAAATGGCACGTGCATGGTTTTCCTTAAATTTTATGGGAGAAATCACATCTAGAATTGAAATGCCTTAAAGATTGTCTTTCCTAGAGTTTAAGGGACAAATGACATGTACATGGTTCCAAAAACACTAGCAAATTATGCCTTAAAGTTTATTGGAGAAATGACATGAAAATGGTTATCCTTAAAGTTTGCATTGAGTTTATGGGAGAAATGGGAGAAATGACATGTATGTACATGGTTGTCCTTAAATTTTTGCCTTAAAATATATGTGGGAAATGACATAGAAATGACATGTACATGGTTACCCTTAACATTTTCCTTGATTTTATGGGATAAATGGGAGAAATGACATCTATGTACATGGTTATCCTTAAAGTTTGCCTTAAATTTTATTGGAGAAATGACATAGAAATAACATGTACATGGTTATTATTAAAGCTATCCTTGATTTTATGGGAGAAATGGGAGAAATTACATGTATGTGCATGGTTATCCTTAAATTTTTCGTTAAATTTTATGGGAGAAATGGCATACAAATGGCAATTACATGGTTCCAAAAACACTAGAAATTGCCTTAAAGTTTATGGGAGAAATGGCATGTACCGAAATGAATATTGCAAAGAAGAACTTTTATTTAGATATGTTCCATAGATTGACTGAAGGGGCATTTACTAGATATGTAACCTTTGATAAAGTATGAGATGTAGAGGCTACCTAGCCCTTTATAGACTCTGACTTTAGAACTTGTAGAAGTTAACAATCAATAGACATACTAAAATCCTATGGAATTTCAACCACTTTAGGTTTGGTTTTTTGGCCTTAAAGTTTGCATTGAATTAATGGGAGAAAGCCTTGAGTTTGGGGGAGAAATGACATCTGCATATTTTTCCTTAAAGTTTGTGGGAGAAATCACAACTAGAAATGACATGCCTTAAAGTTTTCTTTGCCTAGAGTTTAAGAGAAAAATGACATGTACATGGTTTGCCTTATATATTTCCTTGAGTTTGTGGGAGAAATGACATGTGCATGGTTTTATTTAAAGTTTTCCTTAAATTTTATTGTAGGAATGACACATGTATGGGAGAAATGACACATGTACATGGTTTTCCCTAAATGTTATACGAAAAATTACATAGAAATGACATGTACAAGGTTCCAAAAACAATATCAGATGCTAGAAATGATGTGTACATAGGAGAAATGACATGTATGTACATAAACCCACCTTCACGTTTTTACCTTTGTTGTTCTTCCCGTAATATTTATTTTCCTTCAAATTTGCCTAGAGATTATGGGAGAAAGCCTTGCGTTTGTGGGAGAAATGACACATGTACATGGCTGCATTTTTACCTTCATTGTTATTCCCAGTATATTCATTTTCTGCCTTGCGTTTATGGGAGAAAACTTTGATTTAGTGTGAGAAATGTCACATGTACATGGCTTTCCATAAATTTTTCCTTAATTTTTTTTCATTTTCCTTAAAGTTTTCCCTGACTTTATGGGAGAAAGCCTTGAGTTTGTGGGAGAAATGACACATGAACATGGTTTTCCTTAATGTTTTCCTTAAATTTTATGGGAGAAATGACATAGAAATTGTTGAAAATGCAGCAAGATGATGGAGCTTAGTGAAATGAAGTTGCCTTCACTAAGTGGGCCCGCAGGCAAATTTTGGCGCAAAGTCTATTTTTAGACTATGTCTATTTTTAGACATATGGAGCATGGTCCAGGGGTTGCAGTATGTTATTCTCGGAGTATTGGTCATGTTGGTAAAAATAGATGGACCTCTATTTTTTGGACCTATAGGTCGAAGTCTATTTTTAGATTGCCTATCCTAAAAATAGGGAAGTCAAATATTATTTACCCTTAATAATATTTGGACTCTAAACTTCAGTTTACTCTCTTGGAGCACTTCAGTTCGAGCTACAGAAGTGGCTCATGCATTTGAAAGAGGAATTACGCTATTCCTAGGGTTTTGGTGAGCTCATGCATGGTTGACTTCAGTTAGGACTTCAGTGGTAGAAGTTTGGTGGAGTTGATGAGACAGTTGGTGGAGTTGTGTTCGGTTTAACTTAGTTGAACTAGTTGAGATTATTTTAACTAGCTAATCAACTAGTAATGAGTGGATTGAATTAAATATTATTTAATTCATTAATTAGTAACTCATTATTCAACTCAAGAACACATCAGTTCACTACAGTGCATGGACAGTTCAGTGGAGACTAGTGGAAGAGGTAGATGAAAGGGTGAGTACAGCTATCAGTTGGGACATCAGTTGTGCATGAGATTTGCACCACACTTGGAGGCAATTTCCCATGATGATTACGCTGTCAAGCCAAGGATATTCGAACCTTGGATCTCTATTTAGATAGGCTATGATTGCGCAATAGAGGCAAGCAATTAGTGGATGTGTTTTGAACTTGTGACTTGTTCAAAACCAAGCTAGTTTGTGTGTAACTTCATGAGATAGTACTGAGTACTTGTGAGGAGTATTGTACTGAGTTTGTTACATGTTTTCTCCATGATAATATACACAATAGCTGCGGGGTTTTCAGCTATAATATTTCCCCATACATACTGTGTTAATGTGTATGATGAATTGATGTGCTATCGCTTGTTTTATTTCCACATGTGTGATGATCTGAGTGGAAGAGATTATGTGTTGCATATGAATTCGAATTGATATGTGATTAGGATAGTCTCGGTGGATAATTAATCATTATTCAGCAAATTTCTACATGGTATCGGAGCTATTGAAGCAGAGATTGATCATCACGGTGATTACAAACTTATTTCGGTAGACAGAGTCTGCATGTGGGCTAGGTAGCCTCTGGATCCATCCTTTCCTTTGAAAGGTGATATATCCAGTAAATGCCCCTGCAGTCAATATCTGTGCTAGAAATAATTTGTTCTCACAGATCAAGAGCAATTGAGCTTTGAGTTGGAATTCGAATTTTGCAGAAGTTTTTTTTTGTTGGTGCCGGAGTTGAAAATGTCTTTCAACGGTTTGCGACTCGAATATGCTCTTGAAGGCAGTTCGAATTATGTTGCATGGAAGGATCACATGGAGGTAGTATTAGAAGATAATGGACTGAAGGAGTTCGTGGATACGGATGTCCAAAGGCCCACTGATCCTACTGAAGTCGAAGCATGGCAAAAGAAGATGGTGAAATGTCGAAGGATCCTGTTGGAGGGCGTCAAGGATCATATTGTATCCAACCTGCATGGAAAGGCTTCTCCATATTTAATGTGGAAAGATTTGACGGATCTATTCAAGAGTAAGAGCGACCAAAGGAAGCTGGCGCTCAAATATAAGCTCAGGAACATCACGATGGAGAAAGGAGACAGTATCGCCAAATACCTCATGAAGTTCACTCAATGCAGAGATGAGATGGGAAGTGTGGGGGTGACTGTCAAAGATGAGGAAATGGTGGACCTGGCTCTCCTTGGTCTTCCTAAGGTTTGGCATTCATATCAAGATAGTGTCAATGGTCGAGAGAAGTTTCCGGGATGGGAGCGCCTTTGGGCGGATCTCATGCAGGAGGAGATAAGGAGGACTACCAGGGACGGATCTTCATCAAAGGGAGCTGATGAAGAAAATTGCGCTTTGGCTACCAAAGCAAAGAAGGGGAAGGGTAAGAAAAATTCTCATTCTGGTGCAAAGGGAAAGAAGCAGGATATGGCAAAAGTGAAGTGTTTTCACTGCCATGATCACGGACATTATGCTACCAATTGTCCGAAGAAGAAGAAAAACAAGCAAGCGGGAAGATCTACAGATGGAGAAGCTTTGGCTTTGCAGTTCGAGCTTGAATTTTCACTGATCGCATGCTTGGTTTCAAGTGTGATGGGATCGGTGTTGTTCTTGGACAGTGGTGTGTCATTTCATATGACGGGAGATCAGGATTTGTTCTCAGATCTGGAGGACAAGGATCTGGGTCTGCACATCGAGATGGGCGATGATGGTAGATACAGTGCGACTGGTATCGGTACCATATCCTTTCAGAGGGAGTCTGGTAAACCCTTCGTGTTGAAGGATGTCATTCATGTACCTGGATTGAAGAAGAACTTGATCTCTGTGGCGATGTTGGAAGATAAGGGGTATGATGTGGTCTTCAGCAAAGGAAAAGCCTTCCTGCGCAGTAAGACTACTAGTGAGACCTGGAAGATAGGGGTTCAAACCAAGAACCTTTATCAGTTGCAAGTATATGGTTGCGTAGCTATGGCATGCAAAGCGGGAGAAGTGGTGAGCCGGGATGATGAGGGTGAACCGTGGCACAGGAGATTGGGCCACCTTCACCATGGAGCTTTGAAGATCCTGCAGCAGATTTCTACTGGGCTTCCTAAGGGAACCCTTGCGCAGTCAGATCAGTGCAAGGGGTGTACTTTAGGGAAGTATTTGAAAGCCACATTTCACGAGAAGGATAGTCGCGCCACGACGATCCTTGAGAGAGTTCACACAGATGTGTGTGGTCCTTTCTGAGTTGCTTCGATAGAAACGCACAAGTACTATGTGATCTTTGTTGATGATTTCTCTTGAAAGTGCTGGATCTTCTTCATGCAGAAGAAGAGCGATACATTCGCGAAGTTCTGTGAGTTTAAAGCACTGGTCGAGAAGGAGTCGGGGAAGAAGGTGATTGTTCTAAGGAGCGACAATGGTGGTGAATTCATCTCGGCTGAATTCAAGGAGTTCTGCAACACAGAAGGGATTCAGAGAGAGCTCATCGCACCCCATAAGCCACAGCAGAACGGGGTGGCTGAGCGGAAGAACAGAACGATCGTGGGTGCTACACGTGCGATGTTGCATGATCAGGGCCTACCCCTTCACTTGTGGGATGAGGAATGCAATACAACAGTGTATGTGCAGAACCGTTGTCCTCACAAGGTTCTTGGCAGGAGTACACTAGAGGAGGCTTATTCTGGCAAGAGGCCTGATATTTCCCATTTGCGGATCTTTGGCTCTCCTGTCTACATGCATGTGACGAAGGATGCAAGAAGGAAGCTAGATCCAACCACTAAGGTTGGAATATTTGTGGGGTACATTGATACACCTCACAACTATCAGGTGTATTTGTTAGACAATCGCAAGACTGTTGTGCGACGGGATATAAAATTTCAGGAGGAGAAAGCCATGCAGTGTTCGCTTGAGAGGGAGCTACACTTGCATGCAGATGAGGAGCTGTTAGTTCCTAAGGAGGAGCTTCCTGATGTGGATCAGCCACAAGAGGAGGTTCAGGAGGTGGAAGAAACCACCCAGGCAGCGCCAACCATCAGAGGGCGCATGCGCACTACAGAAGCTGAGCGACTGGCTCGGGATGCAGAGAAGGTTGTAGGATCACCTACAGCACAACGCAGATAGAGGTAGTCACCGGATCGGTACACTTGATACATGGTTCTTGTGAGTCAATGTGTCGTGATGGAGCCATCCTCTTTTGAGGAAGTTGTGGAAAAACCCACATAGGTAGATGCCATGATCGAAGAATATGATTCGATCATCAGAAACAGTGCATGGGAGATTGTCCCAAGACCAGAGGGGAAATCAATGGTGGGTTCGTGATGGATCTACAAAGTGAAGCAGGCGGCTGACGGGAGTGTGGAGAAGTACAAGGCGAGATTTGTCACCCGTGGCTTTTCACAGATCGAGGGGATCGATTATGAGGAGACCTTTGCACCTGTCGCAAGGCACTCTTCCATATGGACGATCCTTGCTCTCTCAGCGCAGATGGGATGGCACATCCATCAGATGGATGTGAAGATTACATTCCTCAATGGAGTCATTGAGGAGGAGGTGTACATAGAGCAGCCTGAAGGTTTCGAGATCTTCAGCAGTGAGTCGCATGTGTGCCGACTCAAGAGAGAACTGTATGGGTTGAAGCAAGCACCTCGTTCTTGGTACACTCGCATAGACAGCTACTTCACCGAGCTTGGATTCTCCAAGAGTGAGGCGGATCCTAACCTGTAACAGATTGTGGTGGAGGGGAAGCTATTGATCATCGTACTATATGTAGATGATCTGATTTTGACTGGCGATGAGCAGTTGATACTTTCATGCAAGGAGGATCTTGCATGAGAGTTTGAGATGCAAGAATTGGGCATCCTTCATTATTTCCTGGGATTGGAGATTTGGCAGCGCAGTGGAGGACTGTTTGTTTCTCAGGGCAAGTATGCCCGGGAGATTTTGGAGAGGTTCAACATGCAAGGCTGCAAGCCTGTTGACACTCCTCTTCCTGGTGGTTGGAGGAAGTAGGATGCTACTTCAGTGGAGGTAGAGGATGCCACTGTCTATCGACAGTTGGTGGGGTCGCTTATGTATTTGGTCAATACACGACCCGGTATATGCTATGTTGTTAACCAGCTTTCACAAGCTATGGTTAAGCCTACCAAGCTCTTTTGGAAGGCAGGCAAGCATGTATTGCGTTATATTAGTGGCACATCGGGATATGGTCTATGGTATAGACAAGAGGATGGAGCGAAGCTTTCTGGCTTCACTGATGCAGATTGGGCAGGGAGCCCAACGGACTGGAAGAGCACATCTAGAAGATTTTTCGGCATTGGGTTGATAGCAGTTTCCTGGTATAGCAGGAAGCAGAGATCCGTGGCACTCAGTTCAGCAGAGGCCGAGTACATGGCAGCAAGCTTTGCTGCATGCGAGGCTATTTGGATCAGGAAGATCCTCGTTGGATTGTTCGGGTTGCATTTGAAGCCTACAGTGATTTACTGTGATAATCAGAGTTGCATTAAACTCTCGACTAATCCAGTATTTCATGATAGATCCAAACACATCGACATCAGGTACCATCATATCAGATATTGTGTTTAGCAGAGAATCATGATGCTTTCATATGTTCCCACGAAGGATCAGGATGTCGACATCTTGGCGAAGGCGCTCACCAGGAGCAAGTTCAAATTCCACAGAGGCAGGATAGGGGTTGCAGATAATCCATATCTTGCTGAGAGGGAGTGTTGAAAATGCAGTAAGATGATGGAGCTTAGTGAAATGAAGTCGCCTTCACTAAGTGGGCCCGCAGGCAAATTCTGGCGCAAAGTCTATTTTTAGACTATGTCTATTTTTAGACATATGGAGCATGGTCGAGGGGTTGCAGTATGTTATTCTTGGAGTATTGGTCATGTTGGTAAAAATAGATGGACCTCTATTTTTTGACCTATAGGTCGAAGTCTATATTTAGACTGCTTATCCTAAAAATAGGGAAGTCAAATATTATTTACCCTTAATAATATTTGGACTCTAAACTTCAGTTTACTCTCTTGGAGCACTTCAGTTCGAGCTACAGAAGTGGCTCATGCATCTGACAGAGGAATTACGCTATTTCTAAGGGTTTGGTGAGCTCATGCATGGTTGACTTCAGTTAGGACTTCAGTGGCAGAAGTTTGGTGGAGTTGATGAGACAGTTGGTGGAGTTGTGTTCGGTTTAACTTAGTTGAACTAGTTGTGATTAGTTTAACTAGCTAATCAGCTAGTAATGAGTGGAGTGAATTAAATATTATTTAATTCACTAATTATTAACTCATTATTCAACTCAAGAACACATCAGTTCACTACATTGCATGGACAGTTCAGTGGAGACCAGTGAAAGAGGTAGATGAAAGGGTTGAGATAGCTATCAGTTGTGACATCAGTTGTGCATGAGATTTGCACCACACTTGGAGGAATTTCCCATGATTATTGCGCTGTCAAGCCAAGGAGATTCGAACCTTGGATCTCTATATAGACAGGCCTGGATTGCGCAATAGAGGCAAGGCAATTGGCGGTGAGTTTTGAACCAGTAACCTGTTCAAAACTGAGCTAGTTTGTGTGTAACTTCATGAGATAATACTGAGTACTTGTGAGGAGTATTGTACTGAGTTTGTTACATGATTTCTCCATTATAATATACACAATAGCTGCGGGGTTTTCAGCTATAATCTTTCCCCATACATACTGTGTTAATGTGTATGATGAATTGATGTGCTATCGCTTGTTTTATTTCCGCATGTGTGATGATCTGAGTGGAAGAGATTATGTGTTGCATATGAATTGGAATTGATATGTGATCAGGATAGTCTCGGTGGATAATTAATCATTATTCAGCAAATTTCTACAGAAATGACATGTACATGGTTGCAAAAACATTAGAAAATGCCTTAAAGTTTATGCAAGAAATGGCATGTACAGAAATGGATATTACGATGAAGAACTTCTATTAAGATCTGCTCCAGAGATTGATTGTAGGGGCATTTACTGGATATCTCACCTTTGAGAAAGGATGAGATCCAACGGCTACCTTGCCCTATACAGACTTGGCTTTGAAAACTTGTAGAAGTTAACATTGAACAGATAGACTCAAATCTGATGGAAGTTCAGCCACTTTAGTTTTGGTTTGTAGGCCTTAAATTTCGCCTCGAATTAATTGGAGAATGCCTTGATTTTATGGGAGAAATGACATGTGTATGGTTTTCCTTAAATTTTTCCTTAAAGTTTATGTGAGAAATCAAATCTAGAAATGAAATACCTTAATTTTTTCCTTGCCTAGAGTTTAAGGGAGAAATGACATGTACATGGTTTACCTTAAAGTTTTCCTTATAGTTTATGGGAGAAATGATATGTCCTTATAGTTTATTGGACAAATTACATAGAAATGGCATGCCCTAAAGTTATCCTAAAATTTTATGGGATAAATGACACATGTACATGGTTTGCCTTAATGTTTTCCTTAAAGTGTGTGGGAGAAATGACATGTACATAGTTTGCAAAATTATTTTATGCAGTTACTAAGATTTATGGGAGAAAGGGGAGAAATGAAATGTATGTACATGGTTTTCTTTAACTTTTTCCTTAAAGTTTATGGGAGAAATGACATAGAAATGGAATGCATTAAATTTTTCCTAAAAGTTCATGGGAGAAATGACACATGTATGGGAGAAATGAAACATGTACATGGTTTTCCTTAAATTTTTCCTTAATTTGTGTGGGATAAATAACATGTACATAGTTTGCAAAATTATTTTATGCACTTACTAAAATTTATGGGAGAAATGAGAGAAATGACAGATTTTACTTAAAGTTTGCCTTAAAGTTTACCTTAAAGTTTATGGGAGAAATGACATAGAAATGACATGTACATGGTTCGAAAAACACTAGAAAATACCTTAAATTTTGTGGGAGAAATGGTATGTACAAAAATGGATATTACAATGAAGAACTTATATTTAGATCTGTTCTGGAGATTGACTGTAGGGCATTTACTTGATATGTAGCCTTTGAGAAAGGATGAGATCTAGAGGCTACTTGGCCTTTTATAGACTCTGACTTTAGAACTTGTAGAATTTAACACTCAAAATACATACTCAAATCCTATGGAAATTCAACCACTTTAGGTTTGGTTTTTAGGCCTTAAATTTTTCGTTCAATTAATGGGAGAAAGCCTTGAGCTTGTGGGAGAAATGACATGTGCATGGTTTGACTTAAATTTTATGGTAGAAATCACATCTAGAAATGGCATGCCTTAAAGTTTGTCTTGCATATACTTTAAGGGAGAAATCACATGTACATGGTTTTCCTTAAATTTTCACTTATGTTTTATGGGAGAAATGACCTTTCCTTATATTTTATGGGAGAAATGACATAGAAATGACAGAGAAATGACATAGAAATGAAATGCCTTAAATTTTTCCTAAAATTTTATGGGAGAAATGACACATGTGTATGGGATAAATGACACATGTGCATGGTTTTTTCCTTAAGGTGGTAGTGGTTTTCACTTACTAAAACAACTAGTGTTAGCGGTTGAAGAATTTATGTCAAAAGTCCACGTTGATGAGTTTGCGGGAGAAATGACATGTACATGGTTTGCAAAACTATTTTATTCACTTACTAAAACAACTAGTGGCAGTGGTTGATGAAGTTATGTCAAAAGTTACATCTTTATGAGTTTGTGGGAGAAATGACATGTACATGGTTTGAGAAATTATTTTATCCACTTACTAAAAAAACTAGTGGTAGTGGTTGATGAAGTTATGTCAAAAGTCACACCTTGATGAGTTTGTGGGAGAAATGACATGTAAATGGATTTCCTTAAAGTTAAGGTTGCCTTAAATTTTATGGGAGAAATCACATCTATAAACCTTTACTTTGACATCTATAAATAGGCTAACAAAATTAGAAAAGAATTTTCAACTTGCATTAGTTATGTTAATAAGAAGTATGACTTAGCACCTAATAGATTGTCTAATAATTTATAATAATGTCTTTTTTGGCTTGTATAATATCATTCATCCTTGATATGTACAAGAATTTTACAACTTGAAAATCATCCTACACTATCATCATATCACTGTACATAATCTAGATTAGTAATATCCATTAAATCATTAAACACTCTACTTTGAACATTTTACAAGATTAGAAGCATCATGGAAGGTGTAAATTTAAGTACATTAATAAAAAATAGTTCTAGCATCAACATAAACCTATAGTAGAATTATGGTAAGAAGCCAAGGGTCTTCATTACTTGAATAAACCATTTCTATCAATCATTCCTATTAACACCATGCATCCGAATGCATAAAATGATAAACAACTAGTGGTAGTGGTTAATGAAGTTATGTCAAAAGTCACATATAAAACTCTACTCTACATATAGGTATCATGCTTGATCAACCTTACAAATACTTTTGTAACTTATAACAATTACTAATCTGATGTTTTGTAGTATCACAAAATTTGTAAATAAAATTAAATAAAGTTGTCAAGATATATACATTTAACACATTTTATTAAATTTTAAATCAATAAAAATAAGAAAATCAGAATCCTAGAAAAATATTATCTAGCCCTAGTATGTATATATCCACTCTAGATGTATGGAGCTTTGGTAAAAAATTCTTGAATCCCTAAGCAGCAGAAAATTTATCCTATGCAAGAGTCATTAGTTAAATCTTGAAAATCACTAAAATGTTTACTGTGTTGTAGATATATATGTGGGTATTCTACTATGCAATATTCATTAGTTAAATCTTGGGACTATAGTGTTGTGGAATCAGTTGGAAGATTAATTATGAACAACTTATTCTTCCCTTTGCACCTACGGTGTATATAAAGTATTCAATTGAACCTCTGAGTTTTACTGGAGTATATGTGTGGGTAGTAGCTATAGTTTCCCTTTCAATTTTACAAAAGTAAATATGGATTTATGATTGAGGCTAAAAATATAATGGACATAGTGAGATCACTAAAAATCCTAAAAGAACAAATGCTGAAGAAAATTATACACTCAAGTGACTGAAGTAGGTGTAGAATTCAATCAAAGAAATATCAAAGTGGCTACTTTGTTCCCTAAAATATGATCCACAAAATACATTATTAAATTCAAGCATGAGCCATTAGAGACCATTCAAACTTTCAAATACTGGGGATTTTATTTCAGCCAAAGTTCAGGTAGGAGAAATTTTTAGAGAAGCTCCAAGGAGGATGAAAGTTGGTATTAATTCTACAAAAAAAGAGTCGATCAACACATATATGTTACTAGAAAAAGATCAAATTGATATCCTTGAAACCTGTCATGCTAATTATACTCTATAGCAGTGAAATATGGGAACCAAGCATGTCAAACTTTCAAAGAGAAGATGAGGAAAAATAGAGAAGTTACAAAATAAAATCCTTTATGTCCTACGAAATAAATGTAGCAGAAACATTCCCATGGGGTGTATATCAATTGGTTATCACCTTGCTCTGAAGTCATATGTAAATAAAGAGATTCAATGTTCAATTCCGTGTGGTTTAGATCAAGAAAAAAAATGTGGTAGAAACATGGATCTACATAATTGAATTGGAAGAAGTAAGAAAATTGCTTCCATGTTAGGATTAAATTGAAGGATTCGATAGCCAAAGGCTTCCCAACCAAAGTAGCATTAAAAAAAACAAAAAACAAAAAAAAGAAGAAAAAGGAGATACAACTATACTATAATTAACACAGCAATATCAAGGAGGGGATAAGGACAAAACACTACCTCACATTAAACATCATGTGGAAGGAGAAACTCACAATGATATAGTTTCAAGTATTCTCTCATTGTTTGATATGCGACGCAACTCCTGAGGAAATTTGGGTAGAGGAGATAACAAGGAAGACAAGGATGATGTACCGCATAGCTAGAGTTCCAAATGCTATGGAAAATGGAAGCACAACAATTTTTAATGTTATAGAACAAGGAATTAACAATAAGAAGATGCAATTTGAGCTTGTAAATGAAATTTTGGACTCCTAGATGAAGTCAATTGTATATTGATTCAGAGCTGTAATTTTCTCAAAATAAATTAATGGAACAAATGAATTCAAAGGAAATGTTGTTGTAACCAGATATTTTCTAGAAGGTGTGACATATCCTCTTGATAGAAACATTATCGACAATCAATCATGATTAATGAAACACTTGGATTTCACCTACGAAAAATGTAGAGGGATGATAATAGGAGCTACAATTTGAATCCTAAACAAGAAATACAACAAATAATTTTGGATGCATAGAACCATTGGCTTCGTCTGACTGGGGATTTCAAAATCCGTTCCAACAAAAAAAGGTGTGTACATTTACTGAGTGAAACAACATCCTACTTGTAACAACTCTACTTCATTTATTTATTTATTTATGGAATTCATACCATTCACATACAACAGACTTAATGTGCTTCGTCGCACCCTGATGAACACTATCTATAAGGCATTTTGTTTGTTGTACTTTAGGCTAATTAATTGTCAAATTGTCGTCCAATAATTATTGTCAATTATATTTTATTCTGAATTCCTATTAGTGAAATTTCTTCCTCCTTGTGTCATTAGACAATGATTGAGATGTTGGTGCATTTTCTAGCATAACACTATTGTTATGATTTTTATTAATATTGAAATCTTCTTCCTAGGACCATAGTCCAAAGACATATTTCTAATTAATTTCCATGTCATTTAATTGACCATTTCTATTCCTATGGATAATTGAAATTTATAGTAAGGTCTCATCCTTAACTCTTACTATGTAATTAATTTTCCCAACTTTATTCATTCCTAAGTTCTATCCACAAACAATAAAATTTCTACACAATTCATATTTTATTTATATCCCTTCCCTTTATTAAGGTGTTACGTTACACATCAATGGCATTACACTTACTCCACTTTCAACATAAATATAAAAATATATATGAAACCTTAGTTTCGATTTGACCTCTTTGTATTTACATGTCGAATTTCGAATTTTCCTTCCACGCTGTCCCTATGAACCTACAAGAAGGAATATTAATCCCATATATATATATATATATATATATATATATATATATATATATATATATATATATATATATATATATATATATATATATATATATAACTCTAATTGTTCTCAGTAGTATCCATGCCATGAACTATGGGACATGTCAATAGATATAAAATGATTTCAGCATTTATGAATGGTGTAATGGAGCTCCTGATCCGTATGGATTTACATTCAATGTTTAAATCATAATTTTATCTCAGAATATTGTTTCATTTACTCCAAAGTTTTCATTTATGACAGTTGTCACATGGCTCAGTCCCTTTTTCATTTAACCGTCTAGCTACGAGCTTAATATTCATCGTCAGTTATGTTGTACGTTGACGATTGAGATCTGGCTGTAACTATGGCTAGGGTTTCTTCTTCCATTACATTTTTGTTATATCTCTCTTTTTGACGATTCATTTCTGTATATGCATTAGTCCCTCAGCTTCAAGAAATATTTCGTTTAACCTGAGCTGAAAACCCAGTTCACGGCATCGAGGTTAAGCTCCTTGATTTCTTCAGATTTCTCAGGTAACACTAAAAACCAACATTTTTTTCTAATTTATATGCTATCGAATTAAACTTTCAGGTCTTTGGTTTCTTAATTTTGTTTTTGTTTCAATCTGAAATGATTATTTTTACCCATTATCTCTGTAACTAATTTCATTTATCTCTTCATTTTGCAGTGATGGGTTCATCCCCATAACGGTGTGTCCTTCACCAAGAGTTCCTTGAGCAATTTATTACACTATTGTGACCACACAAATGGTAAGATATTTTCTGGCATTCAAAGCTAGAGACTTCTCTGTCTGCATATTTCTCAAATTTTTTTATGTCTTTGGATACCATCGTGCGTTGTTTGGGAATTTCCATTCTCATTTTTCAAAATCATTTTCAGTTCTGGTTTCATTTTGTCTTCTTTGTAATTTATTTTTCAATTAACATTGTGTTGATCATTAGTTGTCATTGATGTCAACGCAAGAAGCACCAGGGGCTACCCTGATATTGCATGGTAATTTTGACCTCCAAATTATTATATTCTGGGTCAAGAATATTTTTGATGGTTTCTACTTGTCAATATGTTTCCTTTGATATATGGCACGCCATGTAACTCTTCATAGTTTGCGAGATATTCATGTTTGAAGCTTGTAAACCCAGTCAATGGGCTAAAACCCCATGGGGTTGTGGCATGGGTCATTGAAAAGTAAATAATTAACAATTTTTAAGCTCCTAAAATCTATCCTAAATTCACTTGTTGAAGACCCTCTCAACCTAACAATTTATATAAATTGTGATCCTCATATCCTCCTGAAGTATGGATTTCACTACTTGAAACATTTCATAGTGAAATTTGCGCTCTAAATTTGCTTCTATGAATGTTAAGAAGTTGAAAATTTTAGGAGAGAAAGCCAAAATTCTGAGGAATCTCCTATAAAAATTTTAGATCAAGGTGCACAATATTTTTGGAGATATGATCTGTGGAAGTCAGTGTTTTTTTGGTCTCTTGAACTTCATCTCAAATAAGTCACGTTGGGAAAATCACCATAACTCTCTCTCTGAGTATCATATTTCAATTATGTAAAGTGTGGTGGATAATGGATGGACTATACATTTTTCTGTATCAATTTCAGAGCCGAATGAAGAAACAGTGACACCTCGCACACCATACAAGTTTTCTCTACTAAACAAGTCCATAATTATGGCATTGTGAGAGATTAGGCATAAAACTCCCTTGAAGAATCCAAATTGGGTCAGACCTGTGGAATTGGAAATAAGACTCATATGACTACTACAGTACCAAGAAATCACATATTGGGGATTTGAAATAAGATAGATACGCCATATTCAATATCAAGCTCCTAGAAGGCAAGAAAAAGCTAGATGATGTGTTGTCAAGGGCTGCAAAGGACCAAAATTTATAGGGAAGCAAAGCGAAGTAAGGTGCAACGGAGTGTAGCATGATGAGAGCAACATTGAAGGTGCAGAAAAACAACAATAGTTTTACCACACGAAGTCTTCAAGTGGGTAGCACTACATACAGTCATTGTAAAGGTATCATTGTACTAAATCATTTGTAAATGCATCATTGTAAAAATTGTACAAGTGTGTATCTACCAAGAGTTGAAGAGGCAGTGTCTGGAAGTCTAGGATCATCATTAGGTGGTTGTTTCATAGTTGGGGTTATGGTCCAGTGTGTATTATTCTTCTACATCATTCTATATCATTGTAAAGTGGACCATTTTCCCTGGTACGAGAGTCCATTCTTGTTTTATTCTTCTATAGGATCGTAGGATGGTGCTATGTTGGTGCATGAAGTCACAAAGAGGTTCAGGCATATGAAAAATTTAGGGTGGTAGGGTGATGCTAGGGTGAGTTGTAGCTCATTGGGTATTGGGGCATTTGTTTAGTTGACTACTGAAGAATCTCGGGCATTGGAGCATCCATCCAGTGGGAGCTAGGGAAGAATGATTTTCTATATTATAGGAAGTTGGAGATTTATTTTCAATTGGATTTGAATATTAAAGAATTATTAGAAAATAATTCTGGTGGTTTTTGTCCCAGAGAGGGTTTCCACCTTAAAACTATGTGCATTTTTGTTCCTTTATTTTACTACTATCATTGTACAAAAACTGATAATAATTTAAGATTAACTAATGCTATGAAAGATTAATAAGAATACTAATTGAAAGGAATACTGATTTACCCCCCTTCTCAATATTTCCAACAATTGGTATCAGAGCTTGGTTCTTTCAATAGCAGTTTAACAGCTAGAAGGAGTTCATGGAGCATACCAAGAATGGGGTACCTCTGTTCAATGAAAATAATTATGCACTCTAGAAACGAATAATGGAGGTGTATATCTTAGCAAAAGGTTATGAAGTATGGGACACTATTCAAAATGGATTTACATCAACTGCAGATGAACAAGGTAAGAATAATTTGGTAAATGATGCAAAAGAAAAGAATCTTATTATTAGTGGAATTATTGAATCTAATTATTATAAGGTGTTGGGTTGTAAAACTAGGAAAAAATGTATGGGACAAGCTTGAGAATATATATGTAGGTGACTCAAATTTCAAAGAATAAAAGCTTCAAGTCTATAGAGAAAAATTTGAGAAACTCGGAATGAAAGAAGATAACAACATTGTTGCATACTTCCAACACGTTGATGAAATAACCAACACTTTGGAAGGATTGGTAGAGATTGTTGAAGAGAAGAGTATTATACGAAAGATTCTTAGAATGTTACCAGGGAGATTCAACCCAAAGGTATTGGTCTTAGAATACAGTGAAAATCCGGAAAAACTCAACAAAGAGGAATTAAATGGAATTCTCATAGCATATGAAATGAGACTTGATGAAGAAGAGGGTACTTTGCATCAAGAATCTATGTCTGCTGCATCTACGAAAACCAATAAGGAGAAACCATGTTCAAAGGCACAGACCTGCACATGCAAGTGTGAAGAAAAGGAAGATGATGAAGAAGGTGTTTGAGATGGAGAATATGCTTACTTTACGAGAAAAATAAAAATTGGTAAGGGAAAATTCAAGCATAAATTTCCATTGATATGTTTCAGAAGTGGCGAGGTTGGGAATTTCGTGGAAAAATATCTAAACAGAAGTGATGGAAACTCAAAAGAAAAAAAAGGCTTTAAGAAATTCAAAAGGAAAAGAAAAAATAAAGGATTCAAAAGGAAATTTCTCTCTAAATAAGATAGCTCATCATCTGATGAAGACAATGACAGCGAAGAAGAAGCCAATGAGAGAGTATTGTTTATGGCCAAGCACATTAAACAAGAGTTATAAAACAACGAAGAAGAAGGGGTGACCATAGAATAATTTTCTAAGGAGGAAATCAAGATTATAAAAGAGCTCAAGGCTAAGAATATCCATTCAAATACTCTTGAAGAACAAGTTCAAGGTCTAAAAATTGAAGCTGAAGAACACAAAATGTATTGAAGATTCACTTCAAAAGAAGTTGGAAGAAATAAACTAGGAAAGGGAATAATTACAAGCCGAACTATTCTTGCTGCATAAGGAAGTGAAGAAGGAAATTTTTTTTCAAAACGATGCCAACAGCTCAAGGGAATTGGAAGAAATCATCAACAATCAACGATATTACAACAATAGAACTGGCCTCAGTTACAAAGAAGAAGATGCAGGACCTTCTACAACAAAATACAATGAACCTACGAGATCTGAAACGCATGTATACTTCATTGGAAAAGATTCACAAGACAAACCTTGGAAGAAAATTCCTGGATGAATATTTCCATCCACGTACCAACATATTTTTTATGGCTATTGCCATTCATGTGGAAAATTTGGTCATGAAGCTGTAGAATGTCGCACGTACCCTAGGAACCAATATAATTCCAGAAGATCTGTGAAATATGAACCTCCCAGGGCTAAGAAAAACATCAATATATTTGAACATTTAATAAATAATATTTAATGTTACAAATTTCGAAACTTTGGACACATAGCCAGAGACTACAGACTTGAAAATTCTCCAAAAGAATCTTTGAAACCATAGAACGAACGAACATGGAAGAAGAAGAAGACTAATAGATGTGCTCTCACTCTCAACGCTCAAAACAAAAAATATGTGGGGTATGTTGATAGCAGTTTCTCAATGCATATGACTAGAGATAGAAAGAAATTTGTATCTTTGAAAGAGAAGAAGGATGGAGTCGTTTCCTTTGGAAACGATGGATCTTCAAATGTTATAGGATCAAGAACCGTCACTCTCGAAAGCAAAGATTATCTAGCCAAGAATGTTCTATTGGTTGAAAAAATGAATCACAATCTCCTGAGTGTTGGCAAAAATGTGTGATTAAGGACACAAAATACTATTCAACTCCATAAAATGTGAAATCATGAAAGGCAGGTATGGTGAAACTATGGCTATAGAAAGTCGAGCTCCAAATGAAATATATGTTTTGGATGAAGAAAATAAGGCACATCTACTAGCTAAAGAGGATGATATAATATTTGGTAGCAATGATGATCGACCAAGTAAGAAATTTAATACAAATATGCAAAGTAAGTTCGAGATGTCTTTACTTGGTGAGATGACATACTTCTTAGGGCTTCAAATATCTCACCAAGAGAAAGGAATATTTATATTTCAAGTCAAGTAAATCAAGGAAATTCTCAATAAATTCAAAATGGAAGATTTAAAACCCATCTTTACTCTGATGGTAACAAGTTTCAAACTGCGCATAAACGACTCATCTAAGGATGTGGATCAGAGATTTTACAGATCTACGATTTGTAGTCTTCTATATGTAACAGCCTCCCAGCTAGATGTTATGCAAGCGGTTGGAAAAGTAGCAAGATTACAAGAAGTATCAAAAGAATCAAAGATTATTGTTGTCAAAAGAATTCTCCGATATCTAAAGGGAACGACAAAATATGGCTTGTGGTATCCCAAGGGTAACAATCTCATTATTTAGGCCTTTAAAAATGCATATTGGGTAGGAAGCATTGATGATCGTAAGAGTACTTGTGAAGCCTTTGAATATCTTAGCCAAAAGGTTGGGATTTTCCAAGTTCTCATTATATTTTTCTTATTCAAAATATAAAGGGGGAGTGGAAGTATGTACAGGTGTATAGGATGGTTGTGTGTCAGTGGGAGTTACCCTTTGCCATTGATGTCAAAGGGGGAGAGAATGTTGTAGGAAGTGGTGTCATGACCGCACGGGTAGTACTTGTGTTTTCATCAATGCCAAAGTGGGAGATTGTTGAGAAGTGCTTGTCACTGATGTCAACCCAAGAAACACTAGAGGATACCCCGATATTTCATGGTAATTTTTACCTACAAAATTACTATATTCTGGGTAAAGAATATTTTTTATGGTTTCTACTTGTCGAGATGTTTCTGTTGATATATGGCACACCATGTAATTCTTCATGGTTTGAGAGATATTCGTGTTTGAAGTTTGTAGCCCCAGTTAGTGAGCTAAAACTCCAAGGGGTTTTGGCATGGGTCATTGAAACATCAATAATTAATAATTTTTAAGATCCTAAAAGCCCTCCCATGTTCACTTGTTGAAGGCCCTCTCAACATAAGCATTTATATAAATTGTGATCCTCATATCCTCCTCAAGTAGGGATTTCGCTACCTGAAGCAGGTCATCGTGGAATTTTCCATATAAAGTTTTTTCTACGAAGGTTCATAAGATGAAATTTATATGAGACAAATCTGAAGTCCTAAGGAGGCTCCTGTAAAAATTTCAAATCACGGTGCATAATATTTACAGATATATGATCTGTGAAAGTCAGTGTTTTTGTTGACACCTGAACTTCATCTCAAATAAGTGACCTTGGGAAAATCATCATAACTCTATCTCTGAGTATCAAATTGGAATTATATAAAAATTGGCGAATATTTCATGGACTATAGTTTTTTATGTATCAGTTTCAGAGCTTAATGAAGAAACAATGACACGTGCCACACCATACAAATTCAATCTACTGAACCAGTCCATAATTAGGGCATTGTGAGAGATTGGGCATAAATATCTCTTGAAGAATCAAAATTTAGTCATACCTATGGCATTGGAAAGAAGACTCGAAGTCCTACTACAGGACCGAAAATCACATATTGGAGATTTGCAATAACACAGATACACCAGATTCAATATCGAGCTCCTAGAAGCAAAGAAAAATCTAGATCATCTGTTCTCAAGTGCTGCAAAGGACCAGACTTTCAAGGGCAGAAATTGAAAGTAAGGTGTAGCAAAGGGTAGCATGACAAGAGAAGAAACCAATGTGTAGAACAAAAACAAGAAGTTCACCACATGAAGTCTTCAAGTGGGTAGCACTTCATACAATCATTGTAAAGGTATCATTGTACTAAGTCATTGTAAGTGCATCATTGTAAAAATTGTACAAGTGTCTATCAACCAAGAGTTGAAGAGGTCATTTTGGGAGGTCTAATATCATCATTAGGTGGTTGTGTCATAGTTGGGGTTATGTTCTAGTGTGTTTTCTTCTTCTACATCATTATATATCATTGTAAAGTGGACCATTTTCCCTGGTAGGGGAGTCCATTCTTATTTTATTCTTCTATAGGGTGGTAGGGGTGGTGCTAGGCTGGTGCATGAAGTCATCAATAGGTTCAAGCCTGTGAAAATTTCAAGTCAGTAGGGTGGTGCTAGGGTGAGTTGTAGCTCATTGGGTGTTGGGGCATTCGTTTAGTTGACTACTGAAGAATCTCGGGCATTGGAGTGTCCATCCAGTGGGAGCTAGAGAAGAATGATTTTATAGATTTTAGGAAGTTGGAGTTTTATTTTCAATTGGATTTGAATATTAAATAATTATTAGAAAAGAATTCAGGTGGTTTTTTCCCCAGAGAAGGTTTCCACCTTAAAACTGTGTGCATTTGTGTTCCTTTATTTTATTGCTATCATTTTACAAACACTGATAATAATTGAAGATTAACTAATGATATGAAATATTAATACTAATACTAATTGAAAGGAATAATGATTCATCACCCCTCTCATTATTTCCAGCAATTGGTATCAGAGCTTGGTTCTTTCAATAACAGTTTAATAGCAGGAAGGAGGTCATGGAGCATACCAAGAATGGTGTACCTCTGTTCAATGAAAATAATTATGCAGTATGGAATGGAAGAATGGAGGCCTATCTCTTGGTGCAAGGTTAAAAAGTATGGGACACTATTCAAAATGCATTTACATCAACCGCTGATGAACAAGGTAAGAATAATTTGGTAAATGATGCAAAAGAAAAGAATATTATTATCAATGGACTTATTGAATCTGATTATCATAAGGTGTTGGGTTTTAAAACTGCCAAAAATGTATGGGACAAGCTTGAGAATATATATGAAGGTGACTCAAATTTCAAAGAAGCAAAGCTTCAAATCTATAGAGCATGAAAGAAGATAACAACATTACTGCATACTTCCAACACGTTGATGAAATAACCAACACTCTAGAAGGATTGGGATAGCATGTTGATGAGAAGACTATTATACAAAAGATTATTAGAACATTACATGGGAGATTCAACACAAAAGTATCGGTCTTAGAATACAATGCAAATCTAGACAAACTCAACAAAGAGGAATTACATGGAGTTCTCAGAGCATATGAAATGAGACTTGATGAATAAGAGGGTACATCGCATCTATAAGCTACGTTAGTTGCATCTAAGAAAACCAATAAGGAGAAACAACCTTCAAAGGAACATACCTACACTTGCAAGTGTGAAGAAAAGGAATGTGATGAAGAAGGTCTTTGAGATGGAGAATATGCTTACTTTATGAGAAAACTAAAAATTGGTATGGATTCAAGGGTAAATTTCCATTAATATGTTTCGGCTGTGGTGAGGTTGGGAATTTCGAAGGAAAATGTTAGAATAGAAGTGATGGAGACTCAAAAGAAAACAAAGGCTTTAAGAAATTAGAAAAGAAAAGAAAAAGAAAGGATTCAAAAGCAACGTTCTGTCTAAAGAAGAAAGCTCATCATAAGATGAAGACAATGACAGTGAAGAAGAAGTCAATGAGAGAGTATTTTTATGGCCAAGTACATTAAACAAGAGGTATCAAACAGTGAAGAAGAAGGTTTGACCATAGAAGAATTTTCTAAGCAGGCAATCAAACTTCTAAAAGAGCTCAAGGCTGAGAATATCCATTCCAATATTCTTGAAGAACAAGTTCAAGGTCTCCAAATTGAAGTTGAATAACAAAAATGTATTAAAGAGTCACTTGAAAAGAATTTGGAAGAAAGCAACCAAGAAGGGGAGGAATTAGAAGCCAAAGTATTCTTTCTGCGTAAATAAGGGAAGAAGGGAAAAATTTTCCAAAACTATGCCAAGGGAATTGGAATAACTCATCAACAATCAATAATCTTACAATGACAGAACTGGCCTTGGTTACAAAGAAGAAGAAGTAGGACCTTCTACAACAAAATAAAATGAACCTATGAGATTTGACATCATGTATACTTCATTGGACAATATTCACAAGAACAACCTTGGAAGAAAATTTCTCGACGAATATTTCCATCTAGGTACCAAAATATTTTTTATGGCTATTGTTATTCAGGTGGAAAAATTGGTCATAAAGCTATAGAATGTTGCATGTACCCTAGGAACCAATATAATTCTAGGAGATCTATCAAATATGAACCTCCCAGGGTGCAACCAAACATCAATAGGTTTGAACATTTAATAAATAATATTGGATGTTAAAAATGTTGAAACTTTGGAAACATAGCCAGAGACTGCAGACTTGAAAAATCTCCAGAAGAATCTTTGAAGCCACTAAATGAATGAACATGGAAGAAGAAGAATACTGATAATTGCGCTCTTACTCTCAAGGCTCAAAACAACAAATATGTGTGGTATGTTGATAGTGGTTGCTCAACGCATATGATTGGAGATAGAAATAAATTTGTATCTCTGAAAGAGAAGAAGGATGGAACTGTGTCCTTTGGAAATGATGGATCTTCAAATGTTATAGGATCAGGTACAGTCACTCTCAAAAGTAAACATGCTCTAGCCAAGAATGTTCTATTGGTTGAAAACATGAATCACAATCTTCTCATTGTTGGACAAATGTGTGATCAAGGACACACGATACTATTTAACTCCACAAAATGTGAAATCATGAGCTTCATATTCTCCCAAGTTCTCATTAGATTTTTCTTATTCAAAATATAAAGGGGGAGTGGAAGTGTGTATAGGTTTGTAGGATGGTTGTGTGTTAGGGGAAGTTACACTTTGCCATTGATGTCAAAGGGGGAGAGAAGGTTGTAGGAAGAGGTGTCATGATCGCAGGGGGAGTACACGTGTTTCCATCAATGCCAAAGGGGGAGTTTGTTGATCAGTGGTTATCATTGATGTCAACCCAAGTAGCACCAGGGACTACCCCGATCTTGCATGGTAATTTTTACCTACCAAATTCCTATATTCTAGATCAAGAATATTTTTTATGGTTTCTACTTGTCAAAATGTTTTCGTTGATATATGGCATGCTATGTAATTCTTCATGGTTTGAGAGATATGCATGTTTGAAGTTTGTAACCCCATTTAGTGGGCTAAAACCACATGGAGTTGTGGCATGGGTCATTGAAAAGCCAATAATTAATAATTTTTAAGCTCCTAAAATCCCTCCCATGTTCACTTGTTGAAGACCCCCTCAACCTAAGAATTTATATAAATTGTGAACCTCATATCCTCCTCAAGTAGAGATTTTGCTACTTGAAAGAGGCCATCATGGAATTTGCGCTATAAATTTTACTATACGAAGGTTAATAAGATGAAATTTTTAAGAGACAAATCATAAATCGTGAGGAAGCTCCTGTAAAAAATTTAGATCAAGGTGCACAATATTTGCGGAGATATGATCTATGGAAGTCAGTGTTTTTGCAGGCTCCTAAACTTCATCTCAAATAAGTGACCTTGGGAAAATTTTCATAACTCTCTCTCTGACTATTGGATTGGAAGTCTTTAAAAACTGGTGGATATTGCATGGATAGTATTGTTTGTTGTGTCAATTTCAAAGTTGAATGAAGAAACAGTGACACGTGGAACATCATACAATTTTTCTCTACTGAACCAGTCCATAATCAGGGCATTGTGAGAGATTTGGCATAACACTCCCTTGAAAAATCCAAATTGGCTTAGACCTATGGAATTGGAAAGAAGACTCCGTGGACTACTACAGGACTGAAAATTACATATTGTGCATTTTAAATAACATTGATACACTAGATTCAATATGGAGCTCCTAGAAGGAAAGAAAAAGCTAGATCATTTGTTGTCAAGGGATGCAAAGGAACAAACTTTCTAGGGAAGCAAAGCGAAGTATGGTGCAACAAAGTGTAGCATGACAAGAGCAAGAATCAAGGTGTAGAAAAGAAGCAAGAATTTAACAACATAAAGTATTCAAGTGGGAAGCACTACATAAAGTCATTGTAAATGTATCATTGTACTAAGTCATTGTAAATGTATCATTGTAAAAATTGTACAAGTGTATATCTGCCAAGAGTTGAAGAGGCAGTGTCGGGAGGTCTAGGATCATCATTAGGTGGTTGTGTCATAGTTTGGGTTATGGTATATTGTGTCTTCTTATTCTACATCATTATATATCATTGTAAAGTGGACCATTTTCCGTGGTACAAGAGTCCATTCTTGTTTTATTCTTCTATAGGGTGGTAGGGTGGTGCTAGAGTGAGTTGTAGCTCAATGGGTGTTGGGGAATTCGTTCAATTGACTACTGAATAATCTTAGGCGTTGGAGCATCTATCCAGTGGGAGATAGAGAAGAATGATTTTCTAGATTGTAGGAAGTTGGTGCTCTATTGTTAATTGGAGTTTAATATTAAAGAATTATTAGAAAATCATTCAGCTATTTTTTGTCCCGGAGAGGGTTTCCACCATAAAAACTGTGTGCATTTGTGTTCCTTTATTTTACAGCTATCATTAGACTAACACTGATAATAATTGAAAATTAATTAATTCTCTAAAAGATAAATAATAATACTAATTGAAAGGAATATTGATTCACCCCCCGTCGGTATTTCGAACACATTGTGACTGTGTAATGCATTTTTGTTTAATGCAGGTGAAGGATTTACCATGGAAGGACCCTTCTCCAACTCGCATAAATGAAATTTCTCAATCGTTTACCTCCTTGTAGCATTTCCAATCCTGCTAGGTAAACGTATGCCTCCATAGCTTTACCTCTTTCAATACTCTCATACTTACGTGATAATTAGTTGACCTATCTAACTAAATTGTTTCAATTTTTAGAGTATATTTTTTAGAATGAAATTAAATATCAGAAATAAGAAATTTTAAGTTATTATGAGTTAAGAAATATTGATTTCCATTATTGAAATCTCACATATTTCTACTATGCCATTTATTTAGTAACCATAGGAATTTTATGAAATCGATTTGTTTGTAAAATGGTTCTCCTTGTTAGAATTTTTTCGTTTGTAATGATTTACCTTTTATTGCATTTCAATTGTTTATTTTGAAAAGGCTCATAATTTGATTCCCTAAATTGGACCTGTAATCTATGGTTCCACGTTTCCCAAAATTTTAACTCAATATACTCTTGACACAGGGTTCAGCTTAAAAGCTTCCTGATTTCCATTTATAATAGCTTTTATTTTTGGTTTTCTTACCTTCTTTGTGTGAATGTTCTCAAGATATATTTTTCTTATAGGTTCAATTTTCCCTAGCTATTTAGTAAGGTAATTATTACCTATACTTCTATTTTTACCTATACTTCAAATTTTTACTATTATCTGGAATTTGTACTCCAGTACTAATTCCAACTTTCTCATTTTGTGCAGGTAACCTCTACTAAAATATTTCATTTTACCACTTATTATTCTTAGAAATTTATATGTCCAATAGAAACGTTGGATTTCCATTTTTCAAGTTGGTCCACTAACCTACTTGGGGATTTCTTTTATTCTATTTCTGAATAAATTTCAGAGAGACTATGCACTTTTAAATTTCTGGGATAGAATCCCCAAATATTTGTATAAGTATTTGTACATAATTTTTATTGGGTAGTATATGTATACCTATATAAATCCCTTGACTTAATATAACTCAACATAATTTAATATGCTCTACTTTTAGTATTAAATTTATGTTTACCATTCCTCATATGATGTATTCTATAGAATCTATATTTCAATTCTTTTAATAATTTAAGAATTCCTTATTGTAATTTTGACTGAATATTATGTCTTAGGTATAGTTTTCAGATCTTCAAATTTTTCCACCGTAGAATATTTTCTTTGAATGTTATAAATTCACATTAATTATCAGACATAATTGATTTCATTGTGTACTAGTTTATTTAACAAATTCTCATAGTTAGTAAAATAATTCTACTTCATTTACTTTATGCATAAACTGATTCATATAGTTCACCTAACCTTAGATTTAAACCTACATCAAGGTTTATACATTCTGAGAGTTGGTACCCTTCTCATAATTATATGTGCAACAATACAGATCTGTACTGTAGTTATTATAGAATATTCTATTAAATGCACAGATCTAACAGTCTACAACAAATAGAAATTTTCACTTTATTGTCATACACATAATATAATTCTGGATAGATCTAGCTAATTCATTCAAGACTATTTTAACTTCAGTATAATAACATAAATTCAAAATAAAATGAACTAAATTGTGCATACCAATTCTCGTAGACTATTTTCCACCCAAACTATTAGTTCTTTCTCCATAGCTCCCCCGAGCAGAGATCAATTCCTTCCAGTAGTAGACAACCTCTTGTCTACCCATAATTTTCTGATTTCAGTATACTTTCCTGTTATCCCGTTTCTATAGCTGCGTCCATTTAATCAAGATGTTACTTTCCTTTTCACCTAAGCTTTCCTTTTTTTTTTCTTTCACAAAAGTACTTTAAAACTAGATTTTTTCTCTCTCTAGTTTTATTCCACCCCTTCCTAGTAACTATCCTCTTTACTGGGGTATCTTTTTAGATTTTTATCTCCAATCTAATCTTCGCTATTAAATTTATTTTCTCCAAGGATTTTTGGAGAACTCGAAAAGTCTTCGGAACCTTATCCATCCTCATGGACTTGGATTCCTGATCTCTAATTATACTCTAGTCTTTGCACAATTAATTCCATTTTTCATTTTATTAAATTTAAATAATAAAATATGTCCACAATAAATGTTTCCCCTGGGCTCCACTTGACCCTTTAGGACTGTTCAACTATCTAATAAAAGTAGAAAAACTAAGGATTTTACATATTCCCCCTCTATAAAAAAACATCATCCTCGACGTTGGAAAGACAAAATATAAATTCATTTTTCAAACAGTGAAGGATATTTTTCCTTCGTATCTTCCTCTCTCTCCCAAGTAGCTTCTTCAAGTGCAAAGAGCCTCCATTTCACTTTCACCCTAGCTATTTTTATATTCTGGAGCTCAATTTCTTCCCATGCTACGATGTGAAGTGGCTCTGGAAGAAATTTCCCTTCTGGTTCCACCTGTATCAAATTCCAATCAATGACATGAGTGGGATCATGTACATAATTTTTAATAATGAAACATGAAAAACATTGCGACCCTTAATGTGACTAGGTAAATCCAACTTGTATGTTACTAGCCCCACTCTTTCCATTACTTCAAAAGTTGCATAGTAGCATGGTCCTAATTTTTCACAACTACCCATGTACAGAGTACTCTTTTTGGGCTTAATTCTCAAGCAGACATGATTTCCCACATTGAATTCTCTATGAATTCTCTTTTTATCTGCATAGCTTTTCTTCTTGTCTTGTGCTGTCTTGATATTGGCTGAATTTTCTTCACAGTTCTTTCCATTTCCTACAATGTATCAGGTCCAAGTATTAACTTATCTTTTGGTCGACTCCAACTTAGAGGTATGTGGCACTTTCTACCATATAATGCTTTAAAGGGACTCATCTTGGTTGAGGCTTGGTAACTATTATTGTAGGCAAACTTTGCCAAATGCAGAAATTCTTCCCACTTTGTTGGTCTGTCCATCACATACATTCTCAACATCTCTTCTAAAATCTGGTTTGTTCTTTCAGTTTTTCCATCTATTTGGGGATGGTATGCGGTACTAAAGTTCAATTTGGTACCCATTCCCTCGAAAAAAGTCTTCCAAAAATCCGAAGTAAACTTTGCATCTTTGTCTGATATGATGATTTTAGGAATACCATGTAACTTTACAATCTCTTTCATAAATACATTAACTACTTGAGGGGTACCAAAAGTAGATTTTACTGGTAAGAAGTGTGTAGTTTTTGCAAATGTGTCTACAACTACCATTATAAAATCATGTTGATATTTATTTCTTGGAAATCCAATTATAAAGTCTATGCAAACGGTTTCCCACTTCCATTCTGGGATAGGTAAAGGATTCAAAAATCTTGCTAGATGTTAATGCTCTACCTTTACCTACTGGAATTCCAAACATCTAGCTAAATAATTAGCTACATCCTTTTTCATACCTGGCGAGAACATGTTCTTTCTCAAGGATGAAATCAATTTCTGATACCTGAGGTGTCATGCATATGGTATTTTATGATACTCATCTAAAAAATCACTTTTTAAGGAGTTCAAATTGGGAATGTGTAATCTGTTTGTATAAAAATTCAATCCATTTTGTTTTTTAGTATACCCCACTATCTCATTTTCCTGCAATTTTTCTTGGAGTTTTTCATAGTTTGGGTCTCGACTCATTACTTCTTGAATCAATCCATCAATATCAAATTTTGCACTACAGCCAACACTATTCAAATTTTGACAAGCATTCCTACATAAAGCATCTGCAACATTATTTTCCTTTCCGTTGATATGTTTGATCTCCATGTCAAATTCACTAAGGAAGGAGAACCATCTAACCTATCTAGCATTTAAATCAAGTTGTGTGAAAAAGTGTTTCAGACTTCTGTGATCTTTCATTAATGAAATTTTTTTTCCTAAGAGATAATTTCTCCACATCTTCAAGGCATGTATTGCATCTGCTAACTCTAAGTCATACACACTATAATTCTGTTCATGTTTCTTTAATTTTCTTGACTCATATGCTATGACTGAGTTTTCTTACAGTAAAACTCCTCCTAATACATTTCCACAAGAATTGGTACATACTAAAAATCCTTGATTTGGATAATCAATATTTAGAGTAGGAGCAGTTGTAAGTTTAAGTTTTAACTATTCAAAACTATGTTGACATTTTTCTTTCTGCTCAAACTTCACTCCTTTCTTCTATAGAGATGTGATTGGATATGCTAAGGTTGAAAATATTTCTACAAATCTTCTATAGTATCCTAAAATTCCCATAAAATATCTTATGGAGGAAACATCAGTAGACACAGGCCAATCCATGATAGCTTGAATCTCTTTTGGGTCCACTGCTAATCCTTTTTCTGAAATTATATGGCCTAGGTACTGATTTTTATCTTTATAAAATTCACATTTTCTAATTTTAGCATACAACTTATGTTATCTAATTGTTTGTAAGACAATTGTGATATATTATTTATGTTCAGCTTCATTCATAGAATATATCAAAATGTCATCAATAAATACTAGAAAAAAATTGTCTAGATATTTACTGAAGACATTTTTCATTAGGCACATAAAGCTAGCAGGTGCATAATCAACCCAAAAGGTAGAACTACAAAATCATAGTGTCTGTATCTAGTTCTCAATGCAGTTTTATTTATGTCTTCATATTTAACTCTCAGTTGATGATAACCTGTCCTTAAATCAATTTTTTAAAAGACCGTGGCTCCTCTTACTTGATCGATAAAATCATATATCCTAGGTGGAGGATATCTATTCTTGATCATCAGTTTATTCAGTTGTCAGTAGTCTATATACATTCTGAATGTAACATATTTCTTTTTAACAAACAATAACAATGGTTTCCATGGGGATACACTTGGTCTTATATAGCCTCTTTACAACAACTCTTGTAGCTGCAATTTTAATTCTAAAAACTCAGGGGTACTGATTCTGTAGGGGGCTCTAGAGACTAGTGTAGCTCCTGGCATTAACTCAATTGGGATATCAGTTTCTCTTTTTGGGGGTAACTGAGGAGTTTAATCTGGAAAAACATCCTTGAATTATCTAATGACTGGTAAATTTTCTACAAGTTATTTTTTCAGTTTCCTGTCCCAATTCTTCCATATGCACATCATATAGTTGGCAGCCTTTTCTTGATGTCCTTTCCAACTAAAGTTCTAAAATCTATCTAACTGATATTGGTTTGGGTTTCCTTTTCACTATTACTCGTTTTCCCTCACCATCTATGCAATGTATTGTTTTTTCTAAACAATTTAGTATGGCTTTTTGTTTTTCTAACGAGTCCATTCCTACTAACACATCATAGGAGGCTAGAGGAAAAATATTCAAATTCAGTTCAATTTCATACCCATTTAAATTTACAACAATCTTTGGTAACTTATGGGTCACTTTTCTTTTTGTTCGTATAGCTAAATGAACTAAACATGCTTTCTAAAATGTTTCTAAGTTTAATTTGAACTTTTCCACCATCTGAGGACTTATATAGCTTAAATTTTCACCTAGGTCTATCAAAACAGAAACAGGTTGTTCGAAAATCATACCTTCTATTTCAACCATGGTGGATTGGTGTTTATCTTGAAAATATTCCAATTCAGCCCTGATTCTGGGAATGTTTTTTGCCACATCATTTATAGTAGTTTCCTCTCTCAGCAATTATATGTTCTAAATGGTTTGGTGAGGACAGTCTCGTAGGAGATGAGGTTCTCCACAGGCCCAACACTTTACTACCTCCCTCATTTTTTCATTTCCATCTCTTTTACTGTTTCCAACTATTTGTGTAGATCCTCTTTGTGAGTCGGCTGGTTGATTTTCTCTAGTTTTGTTAAACTTCTTCCTTTGGTAAATTTTCCAAAGTTACTTAACTATGTTGGTTTTACTCTTTTTCCACTAGAGTCACCCTTTTCTTTGTCTCCTAGTTTTTCGCTTGTTCATTTTTTCCTTTGAACGGTTGATAACACAATCTTTCCTTGCATACAACTTCATCCATTGTCTTAGGGTTAACAAATTATATCCTTTCCTTGTAGATAGTAGGTAGGTAGTTTAAAAAGAATTGTACCTTGGCCTTCTCTTCTCTTATATAAGGTACATAGCGAAGCAGGTTCGTAAATTTAGTAAAAAACTCATCTATGGTAGGTTGTCCTAACCTAAGATCATGACAATATTTGGCTTTTTCATTATAATATCTTTCATTCAGATATCTAGATTTAAATTTGGTTTGGAAATGTTCCCAAATCACAGTTTTCTCATCTAGCACATGCACCATTTTGGTTTCTTCCCACCACAAGGTAGCCTTACCTTGTAATTGGTAAATAGCCAACGTGACTTTCAAGTTACCTCCATATTCATAAGCTTGGAATTATTTTACCATGTTTAGAAGCCCAGAATCTCCATCTTCCTCCTTCTCACCATCATAATATGGAGGCTTGATTTTTCAGAATTCTCCTTGCATTTCCTTTTTATTTCTCGAATGTTGCCTAAAGGCTTCACCATCCTCAGATTCTTCTGAGTGGTTTTAATTTTCCTTTCTCTTTATAATATAATCTTCACATTCGTGACTGGTCCTGGAGGTTAATTCTCTGATTACCCTTTCTTGCTCTTCGCTGGCTAGCAATAATATTTTATTGTGGTTTCTTAGTTGAACCATTTCTCTTTGCATCTGATGTATCGTGGCCATCAACCAAGAATTTGGATCTGGTGGATTTTCTGCACCACCTAGATCTACATACAGATCATCCCCTTCACTCATGATTTCAGCTGTATGGTTCTGCACTAATTCACTATACACATAAGTAAATATTAGTATGTGTTTGTTAAAAAAAAAACAATTTACAGTAACAGAATTCTTGGATTTTATTTTTTGGTGTGAGCACACATTAGGCCCAGTGTTTTAACATGGGCTCTGATACCATTTGTAACAACTCCACTTTTTTTTTTTTTTTTAATGGCATTCATACCATTCACATACAACAAACTTAATGTGTTTCATCACACCCTGACGAATACTATGTATCAGACATTCTGTTTTTTGTACTTGAGACTAATTAATTTTCGAATTGTCGTGCAATAATTATCGTCAATTAAATTTTGTTCTCAAATACTTCTAGTGACATTTCTTCCTCCTTGTGTCATTAGACCATGATTGAAATGTCGGTGCATTTTCTAGCATAACACTATTGTCATGATTTTTATTACTATTGAAATCTTCTTCCTAGGACCATTGTCCAAAGAAATATTTCTAATTAATTTCCATGTCATTTAATTGACCAATTATATTCGTATGGATAATTTAAATTTATGGTAAGGTCTCATCCTTAATTCTTACTATGTAAGTAATTTTCCTAGCTTTATTCATTCCTAAGTTCTATCCAAAAAAAATACAATTGCTACACAATTAATATTTTATTTATATCCCTTACCTTTATTAAGGTGTTATGTTTCACATCAATGTCATTACACTTATTTCCCTTTTGAAATAACTATAAATATATATATGAAACCTTAGTTTCGATTTGACCTATTTGTATTTAAACGTCGGATTTGAAATCTTCCTTCCACATTGTCCCTACGAACCTACGGGAATAAATATTAATCCCATATATATATATACATAACGCTAATTTCTCTCATGAGTCTCCATGTCATGAACTGTGGGACATGTCAATAGATATAAAATGATTTCAGCATTTACGAATGGTGTAATGGAACTCCTGCTCCATATGGATTTATATTCAATCTCTGAATCATAATTTTATCTTGGGACCTTGATTCATTTACTCCAAAGTACTCGGTTATGATATTAATCACAAGGCCTAGTCCCTTATTCATTTAAACCTCTAGCTATGAGCTTAATATCCATCATCAGTTATGTTCTATGTTGACCATTATGATATGGTCGTATATGTGGCTAGCGTTTATTCTTCCATTACATTTTTGTCTTATCTCTCTTTCCAAAAATTTGTCTCTGTATATGCATTAATTCCTCAAATTCAAGAAATATTTCATTTAACCTAAGCTAAAAACCTAGTTCATGGTGTCGAGGTTAAGTTCCTCGATTTCTTCAGATTTCTGAGGTAACACTAAACTCTGTTAGGTCCCTATATTAAGTATAGTCCCTTATTGTTGTTAGCGTAGCCCCCTTATTGTTATTATTGTACCCTTATAACCCCCATATTGTTATTATTGTGCCCTTAAATTATTATTGTTAGGTTGGCTAGGATTACATTTTGGCCCCACTAGGATTACATTATGGCCCCATGGACTCCTATATATGGAAATGAGGTTTTGTAAATTGTATCATCCAAGAATTTTTCATTCATGTAATGTATTGGAGGTTTCCCCCGTGAAGTGGCTTATTTATAAGGCATTCATATCTCTTTTCTTCTATTTTTGGAGCTGGTTTCACAACATTTGGTATCAGAGCTTTGGATTCTAGGGTTTCGCTACTCTAAACAGGTTATCGTGGAATTTGCGCTATAACATTTTTTCTACGAAGGTTCAGAATCTGAAATTGTTAGGGTACGAAGAAAAAATCCTGAGGAAACTCGTAAAAACATTTCAGAGCTTGGTTCGCAATATTTTAGGAGATATGATCTGTGGAAGGTAGTGCTTTTTCACGCTCCCGAATTTCATCTCAAAGAGGTGATCGTGGGAAAAGATTCATAACTCTCTCTCTGAGCATTGGATTGGAGTGTCGTAAAAATTATTCGCAAGTACACAGACTTTAGTTTCTTGGCTATCAATTTCAGAGCTGAAGGACCAAACAATGACACGTGGCAAGTCGTACAAGTTCACTCTACTGAACCAGTCCATAATTAGGTCATTTTGGGAGATTGGACACAACTTTGTCTTGGAGAATCCAAATCAAGTCAGACGTGTGGCATTCGAAAGAGAATTCAGAGTGCTACGTTGATACCACAATTCAAATATTGAAGTGTTGCAATCACATATATAATCCAATTTCAATACCGAGCTCCTCAAAAGCAAGAAAAAGGTGTGTATTTTTTTTCCCGAATTACATAAGTCTTGTTTGAAGAATCAATTTGAATTGATTCCAAGGAAATATTGTAGAATATATATCAGTATTGGGTTCTAAAATATGCCCCGTAAAAATAATTCAACACCCATTAAGCCTTCATAAGGCTCTACTATGACTCATGAAGATGAAGAATTGCAACATGATCGATCAAAATTACAAGAGAAAGTGCACCAAATTTCGCTCTCGCAAAGAGCAACAAAAAAGGAAATGGAAGTCTTGAAGAAGGGTGTGGAAGCTAAGATGGATGGCATGGAAGCTGACATGAAAGCTAAGATGGATGAGATGAAAGACAACATGGAAAACGTGAAGAAGGATCTAAAAGCAGACATGGAAGGTTTGACAAAGTTGATACAAGAAATGTTTCGTAATGGTGAAAATATAGTAGAAGAAACTCATGATGAGAACAAAATAAATGTTAATCGTGATTTCATAAACTCTAATGCTAGTGGGAAGAACCACCATATTCCGAAAATGGAGATGAGGAAGTTTTATGGAAAGGATCCTATAACATGGATACTACAGATGGAGCAATATTTTGATCTCCATAACATGCAAAACACACAAAAGGTACACATTGCAACTTTACATTTAGAACAAAATACATTTGTATGGTATTTATGGCTTTTCTCCCATAAAAAAATTGTCACTTGGTCAATTTTTACAAAGGAAATGATAGCACATTATGAGGATACAAAGAGCAACACCTTCTTTAGCCAATTGATAAATCTCAAACAAAAGGGCTTAGTGGGGGAGCAGATTGAGAACTTCCAAAAATTGAATATAAGGGTAACTGATATTCTAGAGGAACACAAGATTGATCTCTTCATAGGCACTTTAAAGGATAACATCCAACATGAAGTTCGCGTTTTGGAACTTGATTCATTGGAGAAGCCATTCAGGTCGGCAAGAAAAATTGAATGTAAAATTATGGCGACAAGGAAGCCTACCACTCACTTCTATAAAGAAGGAAGTGTTGCTACGCCTAGATTTCCACAAACTGCAAGGTTGACACCACAAAAATTGGAAGAAAAAAGAGAAAAAGGGATTTTCTACAGTTTTAATAGAAAATAAAATAGAGGTCATAAGTGTGCTGAGAAGAAATTATTTTACATAGATTGTGAAGAGGAAGAAGAAAATGAAAAAGAATAAGATATACATGAGGAACCAGCCATAGAAGGGGAAGAAATGAATCCAACCATATCGTGTAATGCACTTGTAGGAATTGCCACTCCTCAAACTTTTAAGATAGAAGGACATATCAAGAAGAAAAAGGTAATAGTGTTGATTGATTTATATAGCACCCATAATTTTATTCATTGTAAGGTAGCCAAGGAATTAAATTATTTCCTATACCCAGCACCAGAATGTCAAGTGATGGTTGCAAATGGAGGAACTATAAATTTCTCTGGAAATTTTCATAATATCAAGCTAACCATGGGGGAATATGTATTGACTAGTCCAATGCTTTCCATTCCTATGGGAGGTGCTGATGTTGTACTAGGAGTACAATGGTTACAATCTTTGGGGACGGTAGCTTTTTATTTTCAAGAACTTTTCTTGAAATTTTTTTCAGAAGGAAAGGAAGTCGAATTACGGGGTATTGAAGGGAAGCCAGGAAGGATAATAAGCTCTAATGTCATGACAAAGCTTATAAAGAAAGAACAACGAGGCGTAATTGCACAATTATGCTCACTAGAAGTTCCAACATCAAAATCATCTATTTCTGCAGATCTCCAACAAGTCTTGGACAATCATTCCAACGTGTTTGAAACTCCCAAAGGACTCCCACCTATTCGTGATCATGATCATGCTATTCATTTGATTCTAGGAAGTGTTCCTCCAAACATCAGGCCTTATAGATATCCTTACGTCCAAAAGAGCGAAATTGAACGTATGATTGCGGAAATGTTAGAGGCGGGTATAATTCAACCTAGTCAAAGTTCTTTCTCTGCTCCTGTAGTATTGGTACACAAGAAGGATGGATCATGGCGAATGTGTCCGGATTATGGGGAGCTCAATAAGCTCACCATTAAAGATAAATTTCCCATTCCTGTGATTGATGAATTATTGGATGAATTACATGGAGCAATTTATTTTACCAAGTTGGATCTTCGTTCGGGATATCATCAAATTAGAATGAAGACTGAAGATATTCCAAAAACAGCATTTCGAACTCATGAGGGTCATTATGAATTTTTGGTCATGCCTTTTGGCCTTACCAATGCACCTTCTACATTTCAAGGGTTGATGAATTCCATTTTCAAACCCTTCCTTAGAAAATTTGTGCTAGTATTTTTTCATGATATACTAATCTACAGCAAGTCTTGGAAGGATAATGTTGAACATGCTGACAGGGTGCTCAAACTATTACAGGAGAAACAATTATATGCAAAAACATCCAAATGTTTCTTTGGAGTAGAAGAGGTGGAATATATGGGTCATGTTGTATCTCACGAGGGTGTTAAGGTAGACCCTAACAAAATTAAAGCCATTAAGGAATGGAAAGTCCCCACATCCATAAACCAGTTGTGACGATTTATCGGGTTAACAGGGTATTATCGCAAGTTTGTTTAGAATTATGGGACAATAGCAACACCTCTAACAAGATTATTGAAGAAAGATGCGCTTTCATAGACTCTTAAAACAACTAAGGCCTTTGAACATCTTAAAGAGGCAATGTGTCAAGCACCAGTCTTAGCTACACCAGACTTCACAAAAACTTTTGTTGCAGAATGTGATGCCTCAAGAAATGGAATTGGTGCAGTTTTAATGCAGGAAGGAAGACCCATTGCTTTTGAAAGTCATCCAATCAAAGGAAAGTATTTACAGAAATCTATTTATGAGAAGGAAATGCTAGCAATACTGCATGCACTAAAGAAATGGTGAACTTACCTAATGGGAAGACACTTCAAGGTAAAAACAGATCATGATAGTCTTAAACACTTTTTGGAGCAAAGACTATATTCCAAAGAGCAGCAAAAATGGGTCACAAAGATGTTGGGTTATGACTTTGAAATAATATACAAAAAAGGAAAGCTTAATGTTGTTGCAGATGCACTCTCAAGAAAGAATGATGAGGTGGAAGAATTGCTTTGTGTCATTTCTATTATCCAACCAAATTGGATAACCGAAGCAAGATATGAATGGAAGAAGGAAAAAGATGTATGGACACTCATTCAAAAGTTGCAGCAAGATCCTACTACATCTGATACATTTAGTTGGAAAAATGATTCTTTATGGTACAAAGATTGTTTATATATTTGTAAGAATTCCCAACTAAAACAAAAGATTATTTTGGAGCTGCACACTTCTCCTTTAGGAGGACACTCAAGATTTTTAAAAAATTGGCACAGGGTGAAGAAAGAATTGTTTTGGGATGGCCTTAAATATGATATTCAAAATTTTGTGGCGGAATTTTTGGTTTTCCAGCAGAATAAAGTTGAGACAATTAAGACCCCGGGACTTCTATAAACTTTATCCTTTCCAAGTCAATGTTGGGAGGAGATGTCAATGGATTTTATCATAGGTTTACCTAAGTCTAAAGGAAAGAGTGTCATCATGGTGGTAGTTGATAGAATTACCAAGTATGCACACTTTTGTGCATTATCTCATCCATTTAAACCAAGTACAGTTGCTACTACATTTATGCACACAATTCAAAAGCTACATGGAAGCCCAAGGGTTATTGTGAGCGACAGAGATCCCATTTTTACTGGAAATTTTTGGACGAAGTTATTTTCTTGTTTGGGTACTCAATTAGCTCATAGCTCATCTTATCATCCTCAATGTGATGGTCAAACTGAGATAGTAAATAAATGTTTGGAAGGATATCTTCATTGTTTTGTATCTGATAAACAAACACAATGGGTCAAGTGGTTACCTCTCGCTGAATGGTGCTATAACACTTCCTTCCATACTGCAGCAAAAATGACCCCATTTATGGCACTTTATGGATATCATCCACCATCCATCACATCATCTTTAAGGGAAAATTCGAAGGTTCAAGCAGTGGAAGATCACATCGAGCATCAGCGAGAAGTTCTCCAACTCTTAAAGGATAACCTGAATTTGGCACAAAATCGAATGAAACAACAGGCAGATCAACATCGTAGCGAGAGAAGTTTTGATGTAGGAGATTGGGTATTTTTACGGCTACAACCATACAAACAAATGTCCCTCAAGCAAGCAAAGAAGGATAATAAATTATCGCCAAAGTACTATGGTCCATACAAGGTGTTGCAAAAGATTGGTACTATGGCATACAAATTGGAGCTTCCTGCTTCTTCGCGAGTACATCCAGTTTTCCATGTTTCATGCTTAAAGAAGGTTATAGGTGAAAATATTCAGTTCAAACAATATTTCCAGAACTTGATGAGGAAGGAAAAATCATATTGGAACCGGAAGCGGTCACGGAAACAAGAACTCGACAACTACGGAATCGATCAATTTCAGAGTATCTCATCAAGTGGAAGAACTTACCCACTGAAGATTCTACATGGGAGGATGAGAATTTTATACAGAAGCACCCAGAGCTACTTAAGCGTTGAGGACAACACTTTTTTGAAGGAGAGGGGCATGTTAGGTCCCTATATCACTAGTATAGTCCCTTATTATTGTTAGTGTAACCCCCTTATTGTTATTATTGTACCTTTGTAACCCCCATTTTGTTATTATTGTGCCCTTAAATTATTATTGTTAGGTCGGCTAGGATTACATTGTGGCCCACTAGGATTACATTATGGCCCCATGGACTCCTATATATAGAAAGGAGGTTTTGTAAATTGTATCATCCAAGAATTGTTCATTCATGTAATATATTGGAGGTTTCCCCCTCGAAGTGGCTTATTTCTAAGGTGTTGATATCTCTTTTCGTCTATTTTTGGAGCTGGTTTCACAACAAACTCCCACATTATTTTTAATTTATATGTTGTTGGATTAAACTTGCAGGTCTCTCGCTTCCTCATTTTGTTTTTTTTTTTTTTATTTGAAATTATTATTTTTTCCCATTATCTCTGTAACTAATTCGATTTATCTCTCTGGTTTGCAGTGATGGGTTCATTCCCATAATGTTGCTTCCTTCACCAAGAGTTCCTTGGTCAATTTATTACACCGTTGTGACCGTGGAAATGGTAAAATATCCTCTGGAATGCAAATCCAGAGACTCCTATGTATACGTATTTCTCAAATCGGTTTATGCATTTGGCTACCATCGAACGTTGGTTGGTCATTTCCATTCTCATTTTTGAAAATCGATTTCATTTTTGGTTTCATTTTGTATTATTTGTAATTCAATTTTTCAATTAACATTGTGATTGTCTAATGCTTTTTTTTTTTAAAATGCAGGTGAAGGATTTACCAGGGAAGGACCCTTGTTCAACTCGCATACGCAGAATTTCTCAATTATTTACCTACTTGCACCATTTCCAATCCTTCCAGGTAAGTGTATGCCACCATAGCTTTACCTATTTCAATACTCTCAGACATACATGATAATTAGTTGACCTATCCAACTAAATTATTTCAACATTTGGAGTATATTTTTGATAATGAAATTAAATCTCAAAAGTAAGAAATTTTAACTTATTGAGAGTCAAGAAATATTTATTTCCATTATTTAAATCCCGTAGATTTCTAATATGCCATTTATTTAGTAATCATAGGAATTTTATGAATTCTATTTGTTTGTAAAATGGTTCTTCTTGTTGGACTTTCTCATCTGTAAAGATTTACCTTTTAATGCATTTCAATTGTTTATACCGATAGGGATAATAATTTGATTCCCTAAATTGTATAGGTAATCTACTATTCCATGTCTCCCCAAATTTTAACTCAATATACTATCGACATTGGTTCAGGTAAAAAGCTTCCTGATTTCCATTTATAATAGATTTAATTTTTGGTTTTCTTACCTTCTTCATGTGACTGTTCTCAAGATATTTTTTCTTACAGGTTCAATTCGCCCTGGATATTTAGTAAGGTCATTATTACCTATACTTCTATTGTTACCTATACTTCAAATTTTTACTATTATCTGGAATATGTACTCTAGTACTAATTCCTATTTTCTCATTTTATGCAGGTAACCTCTACTAAAATATTTCATTTTACCACTTCTTCTTAGAAATTTATATCTCCAATAGAAACATTGGATTTCCATTTTTCAGATTGGTCTAGTAACCTACTTGGGGATTTCTTTTATTCTATTTATGAATAAATTTCAGAGAGACTATGTACTTATAAATTTCTGGGATAGAATCCCCAAATATTTGTATAATTATTTGGACATAATTTTTGTTGGACAATATATGTATATGCATATAAATCCCTTGACTTAATATAAATCAATATAGTTTAATATACCCTACTTCCAATATTAAATTAATGTTTACCATTCCTCATATGATATATTCTATAGAATCTGTATTTCAATTCTGTTAATAATTTATGAATTCCTTATTATAATTCTGCAAAATATTATGTCTTAGGTATAGTGTTAACATCTTCAAATTTTTCCATAGTATAAGATTTGATTTGAATGTTCTAAATTCACATTAATTATCAAACATAATTGATTTCATTCTCTACTAGTTTATTAACATATTTTCATGGTTAGTAAAATAATTCTACTACATTTACTTTTTGCGTAAACTGATTCATATAGTTCACCTAACCTCAGATTTAAACCTACTTCAAGGTCTAGACAATCTGAGAGTTGGTACCCTTCTCATAATTATCTGTGCAAAACTACAAATCTATACCATATTTATTATAGAATATTCTGTTAAATGCACAAATCTAACAATCTACAACAATAGAATTTTTCACCTTATTGTCATAAACAGAATATAATTCTAGAGAGATCTAACTAATTTATTCAACACTATTTTAACTTCAATATAATAACATAAATTTTAAATAAAATGAATTAAATTGTGCATACAAATTCTCATAGACTATTTTCCACCCAACCTATTTTCTCTTTCTCCACAGGTCCCTCAAGCAGAGATCAATTCTTTCCAGTAGTAGACAACCTCTTCTCTACCCATAATTTTATTATTTAAACCTGCTTTCCCATCATCTTGTTTCTATAATTGTGTCTAGTTAATCACGATGATGTTTTCCTTTTTTTCCATGCTTTCCTTTTGTTTTTTTTCACAAAAGTACTTTAAAACTAGATTTTTCCTCTCTCTACTTTTATTCCACCGCTTCCCAGTAACTTTCCACTTTACTGGGGTATCTTTATAGATTTTTATCTCCAATATAATCTTCACTTTTAATTTCTTTTTCTCCAAGGATTTTTGGAGAATTGGGAAAGTCTTCGGAACCTTATCCATCCTCATGGACTTGGATTCCTGATCTCTAATTATACTCTAGTCTTTGCACAAATAATTCCATTTTTTGTTTTATTAAATTTAAATAATAAAATATGTGCACAATAATTGTTTTCCCTGGGGTCCACTTGATCCTTTAGGACTGTTTAACTGTCTAATAAAAGAAGAAAAATAGGGTATATTACACTACTAATCAAAGAATCCCTCAATTCAAAGCTCTACAAATCTCAAATACTATCGCAATACTCTAAGATAGATGGTGTTGGAGATAGTGACATGCATTAGCTGTAAATATGTTGACTATTCCAATGGACCTGAAGTGCACCAAATATGATAGAGATCCCAAGAAATGTAGTATAAACATTATAACTAGAAAGTTATAAGTTAGACTGAGGAATTCTATAACAACGTGTGATTGGAAATATCATTTTTATTTCACGTTAACTATGAAACTAAGAAAGCATGGAAATTTTGGTTACATATTATGAAGGTGTGGTAGCATTTGTTACATATTTAATAGATTAGACGAAGAGAAATCATAAGAAGTAGTGGCTTCAGTAACAAAATGACACTAGTAGTAAATGGAAGATTCTTCTGACCGGATTTTATAGGTCTATGAATCTGGTGGAACCCTCCAATTTTATATCAAACATTGAAATCTGAGTCAACTTGGTTGCAGATTCTGCAAGATATTCCAAAAATCAGGGAGGTGCCTTATGAGTTGACCATCCATATTTCCTCTGCACATCACATTGAATAAAATCCCCAAAAACTATTTTAACCCACCAATATGAGAGAATCCAAACTATGTTGTTGTTTTCTTGAGCTTATATGTTATGCATTGTTATTCTTGTTTTCATATTCTTACCCAATTATACACTGTCGAATGTTGACCTTTATTAAATTGAATTGAGAGTAGTTGCATGAGTGTTATGATCACAAGAAATGCCAACAACAGATGCATGTCAGTATTCTTAATGGATTAGAGAATCGAAATGTATGTGAAATATCGTGTTCAGTGAAAAATAATTAGTGTGTTGTTAGCATTGATTAACAGGAAGTTAACACACAATGTTCAATTATTGAAAAATGCGTCAAATCCATCAGTTTAACACTATTTAACACAGATATTCAGAAAAATTTGGATGGTAGATCAACATTTGTAAGATTTTTCTAGAAACAGAGGTCATAGGAGTACCTAGAAATTCAGAGATGACAAGAGGTAGGGAATCGCGTAAGACGTCGCAAAGAGAGCAAACAAAACAACAAAGCAGTAAAATTAAAACCTGCGAACAAAAAAATAGAGAAATAAAATTAAAAACAACAAAAAAATACAGAAAAGAAATAAATAAATGACATAGAGCAACAACAACAACTTTCTCACCTCCTCGTAGAACAGCAAACAACAAACATAGATACTAGCAACAACAACAACTTTCTCACCTCGCAATAGCAAATAGAAAACACAGTAACAAGCACAGATGCAAGCAACTGCAACAGCTTTATCACCTTGCAAAAGCAAACAAAAAACAAAATAGCAAGCCTGAAACCTCTTAAATTTTGTGGGCTGGTATATTTATAAGCCAAAGTTCGGCTGAATTATTTAAAAAGTTCGGCCAAACTATTAGTTCAACTAAACTTTGGTGTCTAGTTTTTCTCATCTACGACAAAAAATATGTTTTCCCACGCCATTAATATGTTGTCAATGTAAACGGAAGAATTAGTTTGGTCGAACTAATTTCAAAACTTCGATCGAACATTCAAACAATTCTGGCAAACTTGTATAAAAGTTCAATCGAACTTTTGGGAAAATGAATTTTCCACCCGCATTTCTCACAAAAGTGTAACCCACCTTCACTTTTTTACCCTAATATAAAACCTCCAAAATTAGTTTTTAAGAACCACTCTAGTAATCATGGAACATTTTAGGGGCTAATATTCACAAGTGGGCTAATTTTAAATGGCTTTCCAAAAAGAAGATTCGTTAATTTCCATCCTTTTATTAAAAATAATTCACCCAAATTTTATAGTATAAAACTATTTTTCCTTAAAGATTGCCAAAATTATATAGATACTTTATATAAAATCATTATTAATTTGAATATTTTTAGAAATATATGACCAAATATTTTATAATTTTCATGTTAGGGACTAGTACGATTCGTCAAGCTTTCTAAACTTTAAGATACATTTCTATCCTCCAAATTTTCCTTGTTAGTAATATATATAATCAATCTTTATTTGTGGGGTAGGGAAGAGGATAGTGGGGTGGTGGTGTTAGGGATTCAAGCATGCACCTCTTGAATTATCTAGTGTAGTTTTTGTACTATTCATTTTTGTGAGTCTTTCATCTACGAAAATATAATCATTACAATATTAATGTTTGTATACATTGACAAATGTGTATTTTTTCATTGTGGAGTACATTGTGCTCAGTAAAACATTAGGACCTACACATTTCCAATCATATGACCACTTTTCATTTATTACTCAACATTTAATACTACTTGGACAATTTTCTTTTTTTAGGTTTTTCCTATTTTTAACAAGGTTGCCACTAAGTGACATGTAGTGTTCGGAGGATGACATGGCCATTTCCATTCCATAAATTTTCACTACGTTAGGCATATATCTTGCTAGAGTGAATCTGCGCTTCCTCCCAACTTTGTAACAATTAGCAACGAGAATTCTCTCTGCGCCTCTTGTTAAGTTGATCTTTAGTACTATTTTTGGAATTTAACTAATTAGTTTCTTTCATGTAAGATTTATTAATCAGCTCTACTTGATTTTGAACTATTCTTACTTTGAGTTCTCTAAATTTTAGAATATTTGTAAAATTTCAAGTCTCATAATCTAATTTTAACTTATTTTCCTATTTAGGGAAATGACTTTCAAGTGAAACTAAGCATATGCACACGTAATGGCAACCTAACCTACTTCAAATTGGTTAACCTCTCGAATAGTCTATATAACATATTCATCTTCAACAATAATTTATCAATTGATCATCCATTATTAATTATTCATTTAATGTGCTTTGAATAATATGAATTTTCTCTTTGTTTACTTTCTGAAATTTCTAGCAAATTATCTCTCTTCTTTCTCTTTATAAATAGCTAGTTTAATATTTTCACAATTCTAATTTTTATTCTTCTAATAAAAATACCCTAGTTTTCTAAGTAGTTAGTTTAATATTCTCACATATCTAGGTTTTATTCTTGTGATGAAAACACCACAAATACATATTATTGAGAAAAAATATTCTTAATGTATACCTATCAACATAAATCAACACATTAATGTGGTTGACATAAATGAAGACATCAATACTATTATTGTGGTGGTTGCTAGTAATCAATTTATGCATAAATATATATTTAAATAATTACCATAACTTATTCAGGTGAACCAAACTAATAAAAAACTTCAGTTTCACTAATAATTTGTTTTTTATTTTATTTTATTTATAATCCAAAAACCATAACATGTTAAGAAAAAGTTGTTGTATCGATTGCAATGAAAGTACATCACCAATATATATAATTCTTTAAACAAAAGTATGAACAAAAGTAGGATGAGAATGTGTACAGAATCTTTTACCATATAGCAATATATTGTATACAACACGTCCGACTCTCCGAGTGTATCCTAGAGTATACTGTGGAAAGGAGGCATAAATACTAAATTAATTTATTATTTAAAATTAACAAACTTCAAAGCACTTTTGTCTTCACGTCCAGCGATGTACTGCAAACTTTACAACGCTGGTAATCGGAGTAGAAGATTGAGTCTCTTGTAACCCTTCGCGACGACTCACGGGAGACGAACCATTTCTGAAGGGAGTGGAACCATTTCTTCTGCAGGTTTCTTTGCTTTCAGGGCCATACGAAAAATAAGGCCTGGTTACCGTGAAGAGTGGGAATGATAAGACGGGGTCATTTGTTGTGTAAACATCGGACTTGGTTAACGTGAAAACAAGTCCGACACTTTGTGAGATGAGAAAGAAAATTCGAATAAGTTTGAATTTGAAAGCTGTACATTGTTACCATCGAGTTGTTAATCGGGCTGGGTGACGAGTTGAACGGTTTGTTGCCAGCTGGAATCGGACTTGGACTGTGATATTTCACTTCTTGGCTTTATTCTGAGCAAAACTGATGTTTATGAAGCTAATACATGTACCAACAGAAAATCCTAGCTGGTAAAGACAGCGATGGCCAGAACTTGTAAAGACTTCTTGTTATTGAAGTTGTACCAATTCTATGCATATGGAAATTGCGTTTATCAAAGGAACAATTAAAAACGCAATCTTGAATACAAAGCCATGCATGGAAAATGACCATAGAAAAACAGAGCGCATGCACATTATTAATTTATTCGTAGGACTGTTTCTCAATATCGACTGATGAATGAATAAGAAAGCGACGTATCAATTGAACAATAAAAAAATCCAATCTTCAATCACTCTCTGTGAACTATTCTATCCACAAGTGCCGTGTACAATATGAATAGATACAGCCATAGGAGAGATGTGCAGAAAAGTATTCAATACCATGTCAGTTTCTACATGAAAGTGTATTTTTATAAACTAAAAACATTTCCCTTGTGTTTTGATTGCAATTCTTAATAATATTAGACGCACGGGTTTTCAGCAATTTATACACCGAAATCTTCGAATATGTTCTTGGTATAAAATGTTACGAAGATTTCAACGAAGATATTAAAATTTAGTTTAAATTCAATTTTAAACATTTTAAAGAAGTTTAAACTCAATTTTGAATTTGGATCGTTTACTATTGGTTACTGCACCCCAAGGATTATTAAAAATTCGTTTCATTAAGTCCCAGTTTGATTATATTTAGTTATGTACAAGTAGTGGACTATAATAAGGAAATACTACATGGGATTAGAATTGTATTACCATGTATTATCACAAATGACATTGTTGATCACTGAATATACATGGGATAATCACAACAAAAACTGTTATGAAATTACCATAATTATATTTAATTTCTTTATTTATCACTCACATTACCTTAATTGCATCCGTATCTATTTATTTAATTATTTCTGAATCACATTAAATGCATTTAATTATAATTGTATATTTTATATTAAATAAGGTATTTCAATGATAAATATTATCTCAATATGAAAGTTAATCATGGGCAACCATGGTCATACTTAGTCCAAGGTTGCATTGTCACAAAAATTGTCTCAATGTTTAAATCAACCATCATCAACTATCATTTTATCTAAAAAATTTTATATACTTCGAGTTTATAACTATATTTCGGGTTTATAATATTAATTTCTTAGATGTAGTATTATTCCATTGGGTTTATAATATTAATAATCATTTGAGATTATCAATCATTTTGTTTAAAATATTAATTGTAGCATTTATTAATCTTTTTATTAATCATATGAGCTCTCATTCATTTGTATTTAAAATATTTATTCGTGAGCTTTATTAATCTCTTCTGTTTTAAATATGGATCCCACGGCCTTCTTTATCTCTTATGTTTTTAATATTTATTCCTTGGGTTCACCAATTTCTTTGATACAAAATATTAAAACCTCTAGTTTATTTATTTTTTTGGTTTACAATATTAATAATCCCTTGGTTTATTAATCTCTCGAGTTTAAAATTTTAATTCTTAGGGTTTATTAATTTCTTAGTTTTTTGAGTTTAAAATATTATTTCTTAGGATTTATTAATCTCTTGGATCTTTAATATTGATCCCTTTGCCGTATTGATCCATTAGGGTTTTAATATTTATACTTTTGGGTCACCATTTTCTTTGGTTTATATTATGAAACCCTTGGGTTTATTAGTTCTTTGGTTTATTATATTAATAATCCCTTGAGTTTAAAATATTGATTGTTATGGTTTATCAAATTTTTAGGTTTTTTAGTTGAAAATATTAATTCTTAGATTTGTTAATTTCTTCTGTTTTTAATATTGATCCCTTGGCCTTAGTGACACCTTAGGTTTTTAATATTTATCATTTGGGGTAATCTATTCCTTTGGGCTATAATATTAAACCCTTGGATTTATTAGTTCTTTTGGTTTGTAATATTAATAATGCATTGGGTTTATTAATCTCTTGACATTAAAATATCCATTCTTATTGTTTGTTAATTTCTTACGTTTTTGAGTTTAAAATATTAATTCTTATGATTTGTTAATCTCTTGTGTTTTTAATATTGATCCCTCGGCTTTATTGCTATCTTAGGTTTTAATATTTTTCACTTGGGTTCACCAACTCCTTTGGTTTATAATATTAAACCCTTGAGTTTATTAGTTATTTTGGTTTATATTAGTAGTAATCCATTGAGTTTATTAATCTCTTGAGTTTAAAAGATTAATTCTTATGGTTTATTAATTTCTTAGGTTTTTGGGTTTAAAACATTAATTATTAGTTTTTATTAATCTCTTGAGTTTAAAATATTAATTCTTAGGGTTTATTAATTTCTTTCTTTATAATATTAACATTTATCCATTATATTTATAGTACTTTTCCCTTTGGTTTATTAGTTTTTTTCATTTATAATATTAATAACCCGTTGTGTTTATTAATCTCTTAAGATTAAAATAGTAATTTTTAGAGTTTATTAATTTCTTAGCTTTTTGAGTTTAAAATATTAATTCTTAGGTTTTATTAATCTCTTGTGTTTTTAATATTCATCTATTGGCTTTATTTATCGCTTAGGTACTTAATGTTAATTTCTTGGGTTCACTCATTCCTTTGATTTATAATATTAAACCCTTAAGTTCATTAGTTCTTTTGATTTGTAATGTTAATAATCCATTGGGTTTATTAATCTCTTGAATTTAAAATATTGATTTATTAATTTCTTAGGTTATTGAGTTTAAAATATTAATTCTTATGGTTTATTAATCTCTTGAGTTAAAAATATTAATTCTTAGTGTTTATTAATTTCTTATGTTTTGAGTTTAAAACATTAATTCTGAAGGTTTATTAATCTCTTGTGTTTTTAATATTGATCCCTTACACTTATTGATCCCTTAGGTTTTTAATATTTTTCCCTTGGATTCACACATTCCTTTGGTTTATAATATCAAACCCTTGGGTTTGTTAGTTCTTTTGGTTTATAATATTTATAATCCCGTAGGTTTGTTAATATGTTGACTTTAAATATTAGTTATTTTGGTTTATAATATTTATAATCCTGTAGGTTTATTAATATCTTGAGTTTATAATATTGATTCTTATGGTTTATAAATTTATTTGAGCTTTGAGTTTAAATTATTAATTATTAGGGTTTATTAATTCCTTTTCATTTTAATATTGATCTTTAACCTTATTGATCCCTTAGGTTTTTAATATTTATCCCTTGGGTTCAATAATTCCTTTGGATTATAATATTAAACCCTTGGGTTTATTATTTATTTCTATTTATAATATGAATAATCCCTTGCGTCTATTAATATTCTATAATTCATAGGTTTTATTAATCCCCTGTATTTTTAATATTGATCCCTTGACCTTATTGATCCTTCAGGTTTTTAATATGTATCCCTTCCGATTGTTGATTCCTTTGGTTTATATTATTAAACCCTTGGGTTTATTAGTTCTTTTGGTTTATAATATTAATAATTTCTTAGGTTTACTAATATCTTTAGTTTAAAATATTAATTCACAAGGTTTATTAATTTCTTATGTTTTTTTAGTTTAAAATATTAATTCTTAGGGTTTATTAATTTATCGGTTTATAATATCAATATTTTCCCTTTGTGTTTACTAATTTCTTGGGTTTATAATACTAAAATTTTTTATTTATTTGTTCCTTAACTTTATAATATTAATAATTCTTTTCGTTTCTCATTTAATCCCTTCGATTTATTAATCTATCACTTTAAAATATTAAAGTTTATCTCACAATTTATAGTATTTATCTAAGATTTAACGATTTATGATATTAATCTCATAGGTTTAATATTATTCCCTTAGGTTTATAAACCCTTCTTTTTTTAGTATTAATCCCTTGAATTTATTATTTCGTTGGGCTTTAGTACCAATCCATTGGGTTTATTGATCTTTTAGTTTATTAATTCATTGGGTTTATAATATTAACAATCCCTAAGGTTGATTGATCGTTTTAGTTTATAATGTTAATAATCATGTGAGTTTCTCATTCATTTTTCTTTAAAATATGAATTCCTAGGCTTTATTAATCTCTTGTGTTTCTAATATGGATCCCTTGTGTTTGTTGATCTCTTAGGTTTCTACTATTCATCCCTTGGGTTCACCAATTTTTTCAATTTATAACATTAAGACCTTGGGATTATTAGTTTTAGGGTTTATAATATTAATAATCCATTGGGTTCATTAATGACTTTAGTTTAAAATTTAAATTCTTACGATTTATTAATCACTTTGGTTTATTAATAATTTGTATTTATAATATTATTATGTTGGGTTTATAATATCAATAATCTCTTGGGTTTATTGATGTTTTTTGTTTATAATATTAATAATCCCTTCACTTTATTGATGTTTTATGTTTATCATACACATAATTCCTTTGCTTTGTTGATCCGTTTGGTTTATAACATTGATCCTTGAGTTTTCTAATTCTTTGACTTGGTAATATTAGTCTCTTGGGTTTATTAAATCCCAATATTAGGCATTGAACATTAGTCCCACACTTTAATAGTAATGCATGGTCCAATGTCACATTATGGAAAACATTGTCTCAATATTGAAATCAACCATGGGTGATGATTGTTAATCATCATTAGCCGTAGTCGATCAAAGTTTTCCATGGTCGAATGTCACGTTGTGAAAAATATTGTCTCAATATGAAAATAAACCATAGCAAACCATGGTCATTCTTCATCCAACATCGCATTCTGACAGCAATTGTCTCAATGTTTAAATCAAGCATGGCCAACCATGCTTATTTTACATTTTATAGTATTTACGTAAGGGTTTTTATATAATTTAATTTTATAATAGTAATCTCTTGGGTTTAATATTATTCCCTTTGGTATATTATATTAATAATCATATGATTTTATCAATCCTTTGTGTTTAAAATATTAATTTGTACTCTATATTAGTCTCTTGTGTTTTTAATGTTGATACATTGTCTTATTAATCCTTTAGGTTTTTAATATGTATCCTTTAGGTTCACCAATTCCTTCCATTTATAATATTAAACCCTTGGGTTTATTATTTCTTTTGGTTTATAATATTAATAATCCCTTGGTTTTATTAATCTCTTGAGTTTAAAATATTAATTCTTAGTGTTTATAATCTTTTGAGTTTAAAATATTAATTCTTAGGGTTTAATAATTTCTTGGTTTATAATATTAATGTTTATCATGTGGGTTTATAATATTTTCCATTTAGTTTTACTAATTTATTAGGTTTATAGTATTAAAAGCTTCGGTTTATTAGTTCCTTAAATTTCTAATATTAATAATTTCTTTTTTTGTTAAATGTTTATTTCACAGTTTATAGTGTTTATGTAAGGTTTTATATACTTAAGGGTTTATAATATTAATCACTTAGGTTTAATATCATTTCCTTAGGTTTATAAGCACTCAGTTTTTTAGTATTAATCTATTGGGTTTATTATTTCCGTAGGTTTTTAATATCAATCCATTGAGTTTACTAATCCTTTAGTTTATTAATTCATTGAGTTTATAATATTAGAAATCCTTACTATTTATTATTCTTTTCGCCTTATAATATTAATAATCATGCGAGTTTAGCATTCATTTCTATTTAAAATATTAATTCCTAGGTTTCAATAATCTCTTTTGTTTTTAATATGGATCCATTAATTCTTTTAATAAACTCTCGAGCTTATTAATTCTTTTGGTTTATAATATTAATAATAATCCGGTAACAGATATATACTCATTATAAATAATAATAAATACTATTATTATGTTATATTTGAATTATAGCATAGTTTGAGTTATAACTATTAATATATTGAAAATAATAATAATATAATATTGTTATACATTTATTATTAAATGATATGTGTGTTTAGTATATATATTTAATATATAATATTAATATATATTATAATTAAATATATAAAATAAATTGGTAATGGTATTCATGAATTTATAGTAATTATTTTGGTAAAATATATGTTGTGGGTGGTGAATATAGGTTTATGATGGTATATCAACTACATTAGTGAGCTAATGTGATTGTAAATCTATTTTATATAAGTTCATATCAACCACATTGATAAATATTATTATGCAATATTACAAATAGTGCAATTACTACTATTAATTCCGCGATCTGAATTCATAGTTATATGGCTTTTTTTTCTTTAAGATATAAAGCATGAATGGATTTATTCCTAGCTACATTATAAATATTATCATGCAATATTACTACTAAAACGAGTCGAGGAGAAATTCCTGGTTATATGTTTAACAAGACCGAACTCAATTTTAAATTGGGATAGTTTACTATTGGTTAGTGCACCCGAAGGATTATTAAAAACTCGTTTCATTAACTCTGAGTTGGATTATATTTAGTTATCTAAAAGTATTGGACTATAATGAGGAAATACTATACGGCATTATAATTTTTTTTATCAGCAGTAACTTGTATGACCACGTATTACCACTAGTGCCATTGTTGATCACTCGATATACGTCGAGGTACATAATCACAACAAAAACTGTTATGAAATCACCATACTTATATTTAATATATTTATCTATCACTCACATGACTAGCATCATTATCTATTTATTTAATTACTTCTTCCCCCTCTTATCGCAGATTACCGGTCCGCACATTAAATTTACTTAATGCGAATTCAATATACTCTATTGAATCAGGCATTTCTATTCAACCGTGATACATTTAATTTTTTTCTAAAAGAAATTAAATTTAGAGATTTATGATATAAAGAATCACGGAATGATGTCACAATTGTGCTTCATAGAAAGTTTCATAGCAACCTGCCTTGGGAAGAGACTATATAAGAAATCAGAACAGAACTTTTCATTATGTAACAGAAAACCTTATCAGTGTTTAATAAATGGAGAAAAAGGTGAACTATAGCATGCAATGTAAAACTTTAGGTTAAATCATTTATTTTTTGTACACGTCCTCATATTCAGAAGCAGAATTATTACAAGAGTTCTTGCATGGCTTATGGCAAGGACTAATAAAGCATATAAGATTGAATATATAAATATGAAGAAATCTCAATGAGAAGACAAAGGTTAACGTCCACATCTTCACAAGCAGAATGGTTCATGGCAAGGACTGCTAAAGCATATAAAAGTTAAAATATCAATACGAAGAAATTTCAATGAGAAGACAAAGGTTAAAGTGCATAGAAAGTAGAAGATAAAATAGGAAGAAAAGATACTTCGATTGAGAAAGAATTTTCCACTACATTATTAAAATTGGTTTATTTTTTAATATTATCTTAAAATTATTTATATTAAAATTTGTGTTTTTTAATATTATATGTTTTTTCTTTATCTATCTTATTAATACATATATTTTATTAGGTTATTAAAAATTTTGTAAAGAAATATTATCTTATAATTATTTATATTAAAATTTGTGTTTTTTTAATATTACATGTTTTTCTTTTATCTATTTTATTAATACATATATTATGTTAGGTTATTAAAATTTTTGTAAAAGAATATTATAGTAATAGAGACATTTCTAAAATAAATATTAATTTATTGATTATTTTTAAATCTTCATGTTCTATATTAATAATGAAAAATAAATATTTTATTAGTAAAAGAGTAACAACTTACTACTTATTTTTTAAATATAAATGAATAATAAAAAATCAAATTTATCACTGTAAAAAAGACATTCTTTTTTATATTGAAGAGAAAATTTATGTTATTTTTTAATCAAAATTTCATTTTAAACACGATTAGAAAACTAGAATTTAAAAAACAGAACAAATATGAGAAAACATAGATTGATATAATACCCTGACATAATTTAACTAATTCATTAACAAGTAACATTTTTAATGCTTTTCTTCATATCTCACCTTCTCCAAGACGTTTGGCATGAATGACTAAGAAATTCATAAATAAGATGTTCTTTCTTCATTTATCACCTTCTCCAAGACGTTTGGCATGAATGACTAAGAAATTCATACATAAAATGTTCGGCATGAATGGCTCGGAAGTTCATACTAATACACCTCATTTCAACGAGGGATTCAAAGCAGTCACTTCAAATAAAAAACCATCAGAACCATCACAATACTCGAATTGTGGTCGTATTTGATTAAAAGTTCCACACCCTATTGTTGTATTTTCGATTTATTTTTTAATGGATACCACCTAATTTAATTACTACTATAAGTGTTTTTCTTTTGGAATTGGTCACTTTTATTATTTTCTAATTAATTTTTTTATCCAATGGAATTTTGATAGTATTTGATTAAAAGTTCCACACTTTATTGTTGTATTTTTGATTTTTTTTAATGAATACTATTTATTAGATTATAAATCTTTCCAGAAATCGTATGAGAATTTGGGACCCACTCGTTTTGATACCATCTAATTTAATTACTACGATAAGTGTTTTTTTTGGAACTAGCTACTTTTATTATTTTTTAATTAATTTTTTTTGATTCAATGGTGTAAAATTCAAGATGTTATTATATTCTTGTAGTCACCACTCTATTTAATGGGTGGAGTTCAATTTATTATATTTTTTTGCATATATAGATCATATGTTTAAACTTTATTTAATTTTGTTAAATTTTACTATATAAAAATTATTTGTCAGAGATATAAAATTAAAAATAAAAATGTTAAAAATTACATTGCTAGAAACCTGACTTCATTCAAATGTTACATTCTTGTGAGTTATATTTTTAGAACTATGTGTTTAAAAATCTTAATAGACCAAATATATGTTCTCAAATGTTACATTCTTGTGCGTTACATTTTTAGAACTATGTGTTTCAAAATATTAATGGATTATGGATTACATTCTCGTGCGTTGATTCGTTTTGGTTTTCATTGATTGTAGTTTTATTGAATTTCCAAAATATTAACATAGTTTTATAAAAGAAAATAATGTTTTTAAGTTATAATAGCTTTTTTAGATTTTAGATTTTAAATTCTTATTTAATTTATATATTTGAGATTTTAAATTTGAATATAGTTTATACAATATTGAGTTGTAGTTTGTTAAAATAATATATAATATAATTTTATATTTTCATATTAAATTAAATATAAACAATTAGTTTATTTTAATATTTTAAATGTCTTATTTATTCTTAATCACCATTTCTGGCCTCTTTAAAATATGTTCTCAATTCTTCTCTTTTTTCTTAACTAGGTTCTTAAAATATTTATTTGATTTAAAATGAATAAGCATCTATATATATATAAAAGAGGAAGACATCATCTAGTAATTTTTTTTTTTTCTAAGTGAGACTAATTTCTATTATGTATAAAGGCTATAGTACAAAACTGCACCAACGTCAACTGTGGAAGCCTGAACGTTGGGCTTGATAGTCAAGCAAAACATGCAAAGTTTGGACTGCCCGAGACGGGAAACCGGTTTTAAGTTTGTAGTAATCAAAAAAACACTATGTCTGAGGAAAATACATTGCATGTATAACAAAGCAATATAACTGAAAAACAACAGATTTCCACTAGAGCAGAACAGAGGAACCTGAAAAACAAAGCAGTTGCTATTCATGAGTGGGAGAGGGCGATTCTTCAATGATTCTGCAGGTGAACATCTCGCCTCTGTCCGCCGGTTCCTCACTGAGAGCGCGTCCACCATCATCACGTACAATCTCCATGCTGGTCTCGTGACGAGGAGTCGAGGAGGCAGGGTCAACAGGAGGCGGAGTAGGCATGTTCGACGAACTGGGCGGGCCAAAATTCGGAACTTCCTCCCTAAGAGTGACCATAATAGCAGCAGTGACAATGGCGTTGCAGGAGGTACAGTCAAACCTTAACTCAGCACGCTGAGAGGTTTGACGGATGGATGGCCGAAGAGAACGCGGAGCAGCTTCAGTTGCTAACCAAGTATCCATCTCAGACGCCGGAGCAGGAACAGGAGGCGGGCGCTGTTGATTGAGCCGCCCACGACCAGAAGCCTGACGACTTCTCATGCGTTCGCGGAGGCAAGGCATGATGGTTGAACTTGAGCCAAATTGAGCAGGGTGCGTGAGATAGAAAGAGTTCTGGGTAGCGCTGGGAGGAGAATGAGAACCAGAATCAAAGCGATAAGGAGCTCTGGGCGAGACAACAGAGGAGGGGGCGAGAATGCCGGACAGAGCAGAAGAAGCAGAATTGAAAACGGACTGGTTACACCAAGGACTGTGGGAAAAATGCAAATTGGGGGCCAACTCGATGCAGGCTCCTAACGAGCTTCGTTTCCCAGTACTCGTCTTGAGGCTGGCCTCAGTATCTGCAGAAGAACAAATCATGTGCAGAGGAATAGGCGAGTCTGGATTTTCCATCCCACCATGCAGACCTGCACAAATGCAATGCGTGCCCAGAATGACCGCCATATTCACCATAACCAAGAGCCGAATGGGCCGATCGAGGAGAGGAGCTCTCACACAGTGTAGAGAGTTAATGCAGCGTTTAATGGTGGTACCAGGAGCCATATGGGCTGCACCGGCCATATGCATTGGGAAGTGGCCTTTGTGCCACGTTCCCTTATATCTATTAAACACCCGCAGCCGGGGAGGTGCTGTCGCTATGCACCTGCGTGATACATTGTTGGAGTATTGCTGCATCATGAATATAGTGAAGAGAGCCATGAGTGAGAGTATTGTGGCCTTCAGTGCCCAAATTTGCCAAAAGATCTGCAACTTTATTGCCTTCCCTCTTTATATGATTGAAAGAGACCGCTCTGTGCTGCATTAGCCATTTGCTTAATTGTTTTATTCTTGCCTCCAGTCTCCAACTGTGAGCTACTTTCTCCGGAGTGGTGCCCCACAGAAGTTTCTTGGCTATGTTGATCAAAATTTGGGAGTCGCCCTCAATGATGATGGGGAGAAACTTGTGATGTTGTATCATACAAAGACCTTGCTATAAGCCTTCTAATTTGGCAGAGTTATTGGAATCCCATCCAATAGAACCATAATAGATGATCTCAGCGTCTCCCTTGACATTGCGTATGATGCCTCCAAATCCTGCTGGCCCAGGATTTCCTTTTGAAGCCCCATCAAAATTTAGCTCGAAGACACCTTCAGGGGGGGGGGGTCCAGAGTAAGGGAGGGATGGGAAGGGGATTGGCTTTTAGGGAGGGAGTGAAGATGATGCGAAGATTCCAACTTTTCCACATGGAAACTTCTTTGGGGTTTTTGGGGAAGTCTTCTTCGGACCATGAGTGGAGGGCCAAAGATTCCTGAAAATTATTGCAGAAGGAGAGCCATATATCATCCAAAGAAGAGGCAAGATTTTTGAAAGTCCGTTTATTTCTTTCTTTCCAAAGGGACCAGAACACCAGACCAGGGAGGAGCAACCACAGAGTGTTGAGGAGAGGGGAGAGGAAGGGGTGAGGAGACCAACACCGGGTGATGTTGGTGATATCTCCTATGGGTTTATTCTTCTGACAGCGAAAGCTGCATTTCTCCCAAAAAGCATTGGCTAAAGGACAGAGCAATAACAAATGCTGAATGGTTTCCTCAGTTTGGAGACAGTTGGGGCATTGGGAGGGACCGACAAAGCCTCGTTTGACAAGGTTGTCCCAAGTGAGAATACGTTTATGGTTGAGGAGCCATAGAAAAGTCGAAACCTTGGGCCAGTTGTACTTATTCCATATCATCACCCAAAGAGGATATCGAGGAAGGGGCGTGCGATGTAAAATGGAAAAGGCTTCTTTAGTAGTAAACATACCCTTGGTAGAGTAGCCCCATCTTAATATATCAGGTTCATATGTGCTTCTATTTTTCCTTTTCCTGAGTTCAGAATTGAGGGCTTCCTGATCTGAGACTCGAGCATGGGGTGCGATGAGTTGAGGAGATTTCCACTGTCTGAACCCATTGCTGATGGCATCTTGCCATTGATGACAGACCCTGATATCCTGAGCATTGCTGTTGTCTTCCACATTGATGCTGGGGAAAGCTTCACGAAGGATAGGATGCTGCTGCCACGAGTCCTGCCAAAATCGTGCTGAATTACCATTATGGACTTCCCAAAAGCTGTGTTGTTGAATGAGTAAATAATGCTGCTTGGCTGAGTTCCATATAAGAGAACCTTGCTGCTCCGGAATAAACCTGATTAGATCGGCCGAAGGTCTGTTATTGGCATATTTCACAGTCCACCATCTGGCCCACGGTGTGTGAGGTTGCGACGTCCATTTCCACCAGATGCGAGCGGCCATCACCTCGTTGCTGTGGTTGGGATTGCGGAGGTTGAGACCACCGGCATCCTTGGGAGAGCAAACTGTGTCCCAGCTCACTAAGGCCCATTTACGATTCTTGCCTGAGGATCCCCAAAGAAAATTGCGTTGCAAGGTCCTGATTTGTTTGAGGACCCACTTAGGCGCTGCAAGAACAGAAAAAAGATAGAGCGGCATTGATTGCAAGACAGATTTTATAAGGACAAGTCTACTGGCTAAGTTCAAGGCCCTGAAGGTCCACAAGGAGAGCTTGTTCTCTAACTTTTCAAGACATCATCTAGTAATTTTTTAATACAAGACTCTTATGGATTTTGAAACTCTAATGCCCTAATTCCCTTTCATCTAACTACTCAATTCATTTCTCAAAATGTTGGAAGATTCATATTGTATAATCAATAGTCCTCCATATTTTTTAGTAAAAAATTAAACAATTCCACATTAGATTGACAAATTGCTTTAAAATTATGCTAATTTACATTTCCATTTGCCAAATTTAGTATGATCAACAAAACAATTCCTTGAAACTTAGACATCAATGTTTAAGAATGAGAAATTTTTCAATATCAACCAAGCATGAACTAGATGAATTAAATTTTAAAGCATTCATTCATAAAATTTTAATTATGAATCTATGGAAAAAGGACATGATCTTTCTGTGAAGATTATTTACCAAGTAGCCAATGAGTATGTTATACCTTCATAATTTTTTTCTTTAAAAGTACTTGAATCACAAGTATTTCAATTTATTTTAATATTAAAATATTATAATAATACATATTAGGTTTTAAGAATAGCTCTTAAATTTTATCTTTAATATTAGATTTTAATATTAACATAGTTTCCTTGTTATGGGTGAAATGCTTAAATCCTCTATTTTTTATTTTTATAATAAAAAACTAAATTCTTTTACTATAAAGAAATTGAAAAATTAGGTTTTTCCAATTTAATAAATAAACAATGAGAAATTCATCAATTACAACACAATTCTCAATAAATAAGAATGTATAGATAAAGCAAGAATAAGGGAGGGAAATGATATGAAATAAACTTTAGTCGAGTCCCATATAAATATGTTATACAACTATATTGTGAATCAATCCCAAATAGTTAAGTTTATAGTAATACAATATTAGTTTTTAATGTTAAATTTTAGGTTCTAATATTAAGTTTGAGTTTTAGAATAATATATATCAATAATGCTAATTTCTACATTTAAGTTATAATAATATGGTATTTTATTTTAAATTTTCTTATAAATTTTAATAAATATGTTATTTATTTCTATTTTTTATTAAAATAAGTTTGTTGTTACTTCATGTAAATCTATATAATAAAAAATATTAATGTTAGTATTATATAGTTTAAGATAAATATTATTAATATTAATATGAGAATTAATAATGTTAATATTAGTTAGTAAAAATATAAATAATAATAATAATAATAATAATATATCTTTAATAATAAAGAATTAATATTGGAAGCAATATTATGACTAATATCATTAATATGGTATTAATAATGTTTAGAAAAATAATATTTATAATGTCATAACCTTAAAAATTATTAAGGTAATATGATATTAATATTATTATCTATTATTATTTATGGTTTAAATATAAATGTTATTAATTTTGATCATGTAACTTTAATATTAGTTATTAAAAATATTAATAATAATTTATATTGTTAATAATAACAAATTAATGTAGGAAACAATATTATCAATAACATCACAAATATAATATTAATAATGTTTAGAAAAATAATGTTTGTAATGTCATATGGTTTAGAAAAATATTAAAGTAATAATTAATATTAATATTATTATATATTATCGTTCATAATTTCACCATAAATATTATTAATATTAATATGAGATATTACTAATGTTTATCATATAACATCGATATTGGTTATTTCAAATATTATATTTATATATATATATATATATATATATATATATATATATATATATATCACAATAATAACAAATACAATATTGTCACTGACATCATTGATATAATATTCATATTGTTAAGAAAAATAATAGTTGTAATGTTATACTATTGAAATTTGGTTGAATGAGCCATATTGATCAAACATTTTCGTGATAAATATGGTCTAATTTTAGGTTTTTATAATATTGGGTTTAAGATTAGTGTTTATAATATTGGGTTAACTACTAGCCTTTATAATATTTGGTTTAATACTAGAGTTTATAATATTAATTATATGGATTAATATAAATCACATGAGTTTATAATCTTGGTCAACCATGGCAACCATGGTCCAATCCCACATTGTGAAAAACATTGTTTCAATAAGACAACCAACCATTGTGTACCATGGCCAACCATGGTCCAATATCACATTATGAAAAAATGGTCTTAATATAAATATCAACCATGGTCCAATTTCACATTGTAACAAAGATTGTCTCAATATGAAAATCAACCATGTTCAACCATTATCAACGATCATCAACTATTTTCGACCACGATCAACCATTGTTTAATACCACATTGCGAAAATTATTGTTTGAATATGAAAATCAACCATGGCCAGCCATGGTGATATGGTCCAATGTCGCGTTCGGAAAAATATTGCATGAATGTTTAAATTATCCATGGTAAACAATGGTCAACAATGTTATTTGAGGGTTTACGGTATTTATAAGAGTCTTTATATACCTAGGGTTTATAATATTAATCTATTTGTTTTACTATTATTTCCTTTGGTTTATAGAACCTTGGATTTTTAATATTAATCCTTGTGGTTGATTATTTCCTTGGGGTTTATAATATAAATGTGTTGGGTTTATTAATATAATGGTTCATATTCCCACAATATAAAATTATTCATGTGGTTTATAACATTAATATCAATATGTTGGGTTTAAAAATATAAGGTTTCATATTCCAAAGGCGTAATATTGTTCATAGGGTTAATAATATAATTCCGTGGATTTAGTATAATCCCTTAGGTTTAAGATCATGGTCAATCATGATCCAATGTCACATTATGACTAAGATTTTCTCAATATGGAAATAAACTATGGTCCAACATCGCAATGTGGAAAATATTTTCTCGATTTGAAAATCAATCTTGCTCAACAATGGCTAACAATGGAAGAACATCATATTGTGACAAAGATGTTCTTGATATGAAAATGAACCATTATTGACAATGATCAACAATGTTTTTTTATCATTTATAATATTTGTATTCTAGTTTATATGCCTTATGTTTATAATATAAATCCCTCGGGTTTAATATCATTTCCTTCAGTTTATAATAACTTTTCGTTTTAGAAATAATCGTTTGGTTTATTGTTCCATTGAGTTTATAATATCAATCCCTTGGGGTTTATTGATCTAAGGGTTCATATTCCTAGGGAATAATATTATAGATAAGGCTTATACTAAGTTATAATATATGTCCCTTGTGTTGATAATCTTGTGAACTATGGCCAACCATTTATATTCTAGGTTTTATAATATTTATTTTAGGGTTTATATATAGTGGGTTTATAATATTTATCCCTTGGGCTTCATACCATTCCATTGGGCTTATAATCCCTTGGATTTTTAGTGTTGATCCCGTGGGTTTATTATTCCTTGGTTTTATAATATCAATCCTTTGGGGTTATTTATATAGGGGTTCCTATTCTTAATGTATAATATTATTCATATGATTTATAATTTTAATATTTAGTTTTTATACAAATCTCTTGTGTTCATAGTCCATGCTTTGATAAATTATTATCTACCATGGTCAAATGTTGCATTATAAAAAATATTGTCTCAATATGAAAATAAAACATGTTCAATCATTGTCAACCATGGTCCAATGTTAAATTATAACAAAGATTGCCTCAATATGAAAATAAATCATTTTCAACCATGGTCAACCATTTGAAAACCATTGTAAATCATTATCAACCATGGTGAAATGCCACATTATATAAACGATTGTTTGAATATGAAAACCAACCATGGTCAACCATGGTCCAATGCCACATTGTGACAAATATTGTCTCAATATGGAAATTAGCCATGGAAAATAATGGTGATAGTTGGTCCAATGTTGCATTAGGACAAATATTATCTCAATATTAAAATGAACCACAGTAAACCTTGGTCAACCATTTTTATTTCAGGGTTTATGGTATTTATCTAAGTCTTTATATACCTAGGATTTATAATATTAATCCCTTCGTTTGACTATTATTACCTTAAGGGTTTATAAACCCTTGGTTTTTTAGTATTAATTCATTGCATTTATTATTTAATTTGGTTTATAATATCAATATGTTGGGTTTGTTCCTCAAAGGTTTCATATTCCTAGGATATAAAACTATGAAGGTGTGGTTCTTAGAAAGCATTCGTTGAAGCAACGGTTTTAGTAGTTGCATATCCAGTCTCCATAGCTTAATTTCGATCAGTTTGTTTATTAATATAAGGTTTCATATTCCGAAGGTGTAATATTATTCATATGGTTAATAATATAATTCCTTTGCTTTAGTATAAGTCCCTTGGGTTTACAATCATGGTGAGCCATTGTCAATCATGGTCCAAGGTTACATTATGACTAAGCTTTTCTCAATATGAAAATCAACCATTGTCCAACATCGCATTTTCACAAAGGTTGTCTCGATTTGAAAACCAATCATACTCAAATATGGTTAACGATGGTAGAACGTTGTATTGTGACATATTTTCTCAATATGAAAATTAACCATGGTCAACCAGAGTCAACCATGTTTATTTTATGGTTTATAGGATATATATTTCAATTTATATGCCTTGGATTTATAATAATAATCCATTGGATTTAATATTATTTTATTAGGTTTATAATGCCTTGGGGTTTTAGAACTAATCATTTGGTTTATTATTCCATTGGGTTTATAATATCAATCCCCTCAGTTTATTGATAAAAGGGTTCATATTCCTAGGGTATAATATTACACATAAGGTTTATACTATGGTATAATATTATTGAGTGTGCTCATAATCATGGTAAATCATGGTCAACCATGTTTATTTTAAAATTTATAACATTTATGTTAGGGTTTATATAGAGTAGGATTATAATATTTATTGCTTGAGATTAATATTATACCATTGTTCTTATAATCCCTTGGCCTTTTAGTGTTGATCCCTCGGTTTTATTATTCCCTTCGATTTAGAAAATAAATCCTTTGGGGTTATTAATATAGGGGTTCATATTCTTAGTGTATAGTGTTATTAATGTTGTTTATAATGTTAATATTTAGTTTTTATACAAATTTCTTGGGCTCATAGTTGATGGTTTAATAAATTATTATAAACCATGGTCCAATCTCACATTATGAAAAAGTTTGTCTTAATATGAAAATAAACCATGGTCAACCATGGTCCAACGCCGCATTGTGACAAAGATTGTCTCAATATGAAAATCAACCATAGCCAACCATGGTCAACCTTGGTCCAACCTCGCATTCTAACAATGATTTGTCTCAATTCTCAAATCAACCATCGTAAAACATGGTCAAACATGTTTATTTCACGGTTTATAGCATTTACCTAAGTCTTTGTATACCTAGGGTTTATAATATTAATACCTTGGTTTGACTATTATTCCCTTGGGTTAATAATCCCTTGGTATTTTAGTATTAATCCCTTGGGTTACTATTTCCTTTTGTTTATAATATAAATTTCTGGGCTTTAATCTAAGGGTTAATATTCCTATGCTATAAAATTCTTCATAGGGTTTATAACATTAATATCAATCTATTATGCTTATTAATCTATGGTTTCATATTCCAAAAGTGTAATATTGTTCATATCGTTAATAATATAATTCCTTCAGTTTAGTATAAATCCCTTGGGTTTACAATCATAGTCAGCCATAATCAATCATTCTCCAATGTCAAACTATGACTAAGCTTTTCTCCAGGAAAAATTTCAAGGATGGAAAATTATCTCGAAGTTTAAAACATTGGCGAATGTCACTAATCCCTAATATGAAAACTATAAAATATTTTTTGGTGTATTTGTAAAAATATTCAAATTTATAATGATTTTATATATAGAATTTATATAATGTTGGTGATTTTTAAGGTAAAATAATTTTATATTGTAAAATTTTGGTGAATTATTTTTAGAAAAAATGGAAATTGGTGAAACTTTTTTTTGGAAAACCCATGGAAAATTAGCCCACCTGCAAATATTAGCCCCTAAAATTTTCCATGCTATTCTCAATGTGGAAATATACCATTCTCCAACATCTCATTCTGACAAAGATTGTTTCGATTTTAAAATCAATCACGCTAAAAAAATGGTGACCCATGGTTGAACATCATGTTGTGAAAAAAAAATTCTCAATATGAAAATGAATGATGGTCTAGCATGGTCAACCATATTTATTTTATGGTTTATAATATTGATATTTTAGTTTATATTCTTTGGGATAATAATATTAATCTATTGGGTTTAATATTATTGTATTGGGTTTATAATACCTCGGGGTTTCAAAATTAATCCTTTGATTTATTATTCCATTGGGTTTATAATATCAATCCCCTCGATTTATTAATATAAGGGTTCATATTTCTAGGGGATAATATTATCCATAAGGTTTATAATATTAATCCTAGGGTTTAATTTATATCCCTTGTGTTTATAATCATCGTCCACCATGGTGATCCATGTCTATGCTATGGTTTATAATATTTATGTTAAGGTTCATATAGAATGGGTTTATAATATTTATCCCTTGGGATTAATACTATTCCCTTTAATTTATAATCCCTTGGTTTTTTAGTGTTCATCCCTTGGCTTTATTATTCTCTTATTTTTATAATATCAATCCTTTGAGGTTATTAATCCATGGTCATACTTGTTCCAACATTAGATTTTGACAAATATTGTCTCAAGTTCAAACCAACCATAGTAAACCATGGTACACCATGTTTATTTCAAGTTTTATAGTATTTATCTAATTCTCTATATATCTATGGTTTATAATATTAAACCCTTGGTTTGACTATTATTTCCTTGGGTTTATAAACCCTTGGTCTTTTATTATTAATCCCTTGAGTTTATATTATTAATATGTTGCATTTAATAATATAAGGGTTCATATTCCTAGCGTACAAAATTATTCATAGGGTTTATAACATTAATATCAATATGTTGGTTTTATTAATCTAACATGTTTAATTAGTGATTATTTATTAAAATGATTTATTGACTATTATTAATATTTAATTGACTCAATGCTTCAATTATTGTTAATATTTATTAATTAATAAAGATATTATTAATTAGCAATATTATATTATATCGATATTAATCATATTAAATTTAAATAATAATAATTAATGATTATTGATCTCTTCAGTTTTTTGATCTCTTAGGTTTATAATATTTACTACTTGGGTTTACTAATTTATTGGGTTTATAATATTAATAATCCCATAGGTTTATTGATCCTTTTGCTTTAAAAATGTTATTTCCTAGGGTTTTTAAATCTCATGTGTTTTTAATATTGATACCTTTGGTTTGTTGATCATTTTGGTTTATAATATTTATCCATTGTATTTACTAATTCATTGAGTTTATTTTTTTAGTCACTTCACTTTATAATATTAATAATTCTTTGGGTTTATAATTTAATTCTTCGGGTTCTTTAATCCGAGTTTAAAATATTAATTCCTAAGGTTTATAAATCACTTGGTTTTTTAATATTATTTTGTTGGGTTTATTGATTCTTTTGGTGTATTAATATTAATAACTTTTAGTAAAATAATATTTGTAATATTATAATGGTGAAATCTGGTCAAATATGCTAACCATATTGATCAAAAATTTTGTTCATAATATTAGGATTTATTATATTTATAATATTGAGTTTAATATTGGGGTTTATAATACCGGGCTCAATACTCAAGCTCATAATATTGGGTTTAATACTAGGGTTTGTAATATTTATCCTATGGATTAATATAAATATCATGTGCTTATAATTGTGGTCAACCATTGTCAACTATGGTGCAATCTCACATTGTGAAAAATATTGTTTCAATATGAAAACCAACCATGGTCCAATGTCACATTGTGAGAGAGATTTCCTCAATATAAATATCAACAATGGTGGAATGTTACAATATGATAAAGATTACCTGAATATGAAAATCAACCATGGTCAACCATCGTCGGTCATGGTAAACCATGGTATAATGCCGCATTGTGACAAAATATTGTCTCGATGTGAAAATCAACCATGGTTTATTAATTCCTAGAGTTTATTAATCCATTGGATTTTTAATATTAGTTTTTATGGGTTTACTAATTCCTTGGCTTTATTTATCCCTTTGGTTTATTAATCATATCTATTTATAATATTAATCACTTGGATTTATAATATTAATAATACCTTGGGTTTATTTATCCCTTGTGTTTATAATATTAATAATCCCTTGGGTTTTTTAATTAATTGAGTTTACTAAATTAATCCATTGATTTTTATAAGCTTTAGGTTGGTAATTTCAATCCCTTGGATTTATAATATTAATAATCCTTTGGGTTTATTAAACATTAATATTAAATATTAATTATTAGTCCTAATGTTAATCCCATAGGTTTATAATTTTTATCTCTTTGGTTTACTAATTAATTTGCTTTATAATACTAACAATACTTGATGTTTATTGTTAACAATCCCTAAGGTTTATTGATCCCTTGGGTTTGTTTATCCTTTAGGTTTATAGTATTTATATTAGAATTTATATACCTATGGTTATAATATTAATCCATTGGATTTAATAATATTCCCTTTTGAATATTATTTTCTAGGGATTTTAATAGTTAATTAATTATTGTTAATTATATAACTATTATGGATTAAAATTATTAATTTATTATTATTGATATTTAATTATCTCAAATGCATTGGTTAATATTAATATTTATTAATTAATAATGATATTAAAAGTAAATAATAATATTACTTATGAAATGTATTAATATTAATTAATAATAATAATTAATTAGTATTGATCCCTTGAGTATGTTGATTATTTAGGTTTATAATATTTATTTATTCTTTTTACTAATTCTTTGGGTGTATAATATTAATAATCCAATGGTTTTATTAATCTCTTAGTGTTTAAAATCATAACTTCTAGGGTTTATAATCCCATGTGTTTATAATATTAATTCTTTAAGTGTTTTTGATCACTTAGGTTTATATTATTTATCCCTTGAATTTGCTAATTCGTTGGGTTTATAATATTAAACCCTTGGGTTTATTAGTTATTTAGGTTCATAATATTAATAATCCCTTGATTTTATAATTTAATCCCCTAGGTTTCTTAATCCCTCGAGTTTAAAATATTAATTCCTAGGGTTTATTAATAGTTTGGGTTTTCGACTTTAGGGTTTTAATATTAGTTTTTTGGGTTTATTGATTCCTTGGATTTATTAATCACTTGAGTTTCTTAATAATTTGTATCTATAACATTAATCCTTTTATTTTTCTAATTCCTTGGGTATCACATGGGTTTGTAATATTAATAATCCATTGGGCTTATTAAAATATAATATTAAAGGTTAAATATTAATCTCTTAAGTTTATAATGTCTATCTCTTTCCTTTATTAATTACTTGGGTTTATAATATTAAACATCCTTAAAGTTTATTAATACCTTGGTTTTGCAATATTAATAATAATATGGGTTTATGAGTTCTTTGGGTTTAAAATATAAGATATAAGGCTTTATTATTCCTTTGTGTTTTTAATATTCATCCCATAAATTTTAAATATCTCTCCATTAGGTTTAAATGATCATATAAAATATATTTACATTTATATTAATAAATATATTACAATTATTTATCATACTTGTGACAATAAAACCTTATTATAAATAATAATAATAAAATATTATTATTATGTTATATGTAAATTATATTATAATTTGAGTTATAATTTTTTATATATTAAAAAAAAAATGTAATATATTATTATTACATATATTATTATAAATAATATTTTATTATATATTATATTCTTTTATATATTTCAATTAATAATATAACAAATATTAGTTTAATATATAATGTTTATAGGGATAATATTATTAATATTCTTTAATTAAATGTATAAAATAGAAATTATATTTATAACTATATAATAATTATATAATAAATATATAAAAATTATTAATTGTATTAATAATTATACAATAATGGTGACAATAAATACATATTATTAATAATAGCTAAATGTTTTTATTATAGTATATGTGAATTATCTTTAGTTTTAAATATAACTATTAACATATTACCAAAATTTTATGTAATAACTAATATCATATTAATATACCAAATAATGATAATATAATAATTATATTTACATAAATATAAAGTAATATGACAATTATTATTTATATAGTTATTAATAATGAGAAATATTACTCTCTAACAAAATGCAATTAATAGTTATTAATGTGATGGGTGGTGGATATATTCCTATAAGCTTATATCAATCACATTGGTAAATGGGGTTGTTATAGTAACTATGGTTTGAAGTAAGTATGGATTTCAAAATTTAGCCTTTTCTATATATGTTAAATATAAAAATAACTTCATAAAATAATAATTATATAATACATAGAGATGAACCACTTTTGTTTGCAATGAGGAACTGTCTTACTCTCTAATGGAATCATTTCGGTTGAGTTATAGTGGTATAAATTAGCAATCATTTCCATCCTCAACATTTCAGCAAAGCCATACTTTTCAATGAGGAACTGCCTTACTTTCTAATGGAATCATTTCCATTGAGTTATAGTGGTTTAAATTAGCAATCATTTCCATCCTCAACATTTCATCAAAGTCATAGTTTAAGAAATTCTAATTGTCACATGATTTTGAAAATTCCAATGAATTTTTTCTGGAAATATGGGGTTACAGCAATCAAGTTTCAATATTCTTTGTGCTATATGTCTTTGAATAATTTCTACTGTCAAAATAAAATTCAATCACTCATACTCTAAAATTTCTTGAAAATTAAGATAATTTTGTAAGAAAAATTAACATTTTTTTTTTCTAAGTGAGACTAATTTCTATTATGTATAAAGGCTATAGTACAAAACTGCACCAACGTCAGCTGTGGAAGCCTGAACGTTGGGCTTGATAGTCAAGCAAAACATGCAAGGTTTGGACTGCCCGAGACGGGAAACCAATCCTTTAAACCATAATTTCTGAACCGCCCAAAAATGGGAAACCGGTTTTAAGTTTGTAGTAATCAAAAAAACACTATGTCTGAGGAAAATACATTGCCTGTATAACAAAGAAATATAACTGAAAAACAACAGATTTCCACTAGAGAAGAACAGAGGAACCTGAAAAACAAAGCAGTTGCTATTCATGAGTGGGAGAGGGCGATTCTTCAATGATTCTGTAGGTGAACATCTCGCCTCTGTCCGCCGGTTCCTCACTGAGAGCGCGTCCACCATCATCACGTACAATCTCCATGCTGGTCTCGTGCCGAGGAGTCGAGGAGGCAGGGTCAACAAGAGGCGGAGTAGGCATGTTCGACGAACTGGGCGGGCCAAAATTCGGAACTTCCTCCCTAAGAGTGACCATAATAGCAACAGTGAGAATGGCATTGCAGGAGGTACAGTCGAACCTTAACTCAGCACACTGAGAGGTTTTACGGATGGATGGCCGAAGAGAACGCGGAGCAGCTTCAGTTGCTAACCCAGTATCCATCTCACACGCCGGAGCAGGAACAGGAGGCGGGCGCTGTTGAGTGAGCCTCCCACGACCAGAAGCCCGACGACTTCTCATGCGTTCGCGGAGGCGAGGCATGATGGTTGAACTTGAGCCAAATTGAGCAGGGTGCGTCAGATAGAGAGAGTTCTGGGTAGCGCTGGGAGGAGAATGAGAACCAGAATCAAAGCGATAAGGAGCTCAGGGCGAGACAACAGAGGAGGGGGCGAGAATGCCGGACAGAGCAGAAGAAGAAGAATTGAAAACGGACTGGTTACACCAAGGACTATGGGAAAAATGCAAATTGGGGGCCAGCTCGATGCAGGCTCCTAACGAGCTTCGTTTCCCAGTACTCGTCTTGAGGCTGGCCTCAGTATTTGCAGAAGAAAAAATCGTGTGCAGAGGAATAGGCGAGTCTGGATTGTCCATCCCACCATGCAGACCTGCACAAATGCAATGCGCGCCCAGAATGACCGCCATATTCACCATAACCAAGAGCCGAATGGGCCGATCGAGGAGAGGAGCTCTCACACAGTGTAGAGAGTTAATGCAGCGTTTAATGGTGGTATCGGGAGCCATATGGGCTGCATCGGCCATATGCATTGGGAAGTGGCCTTTGTGCCACGTTCCCTTATATCTATTAAACACCCGCAGCCGGGGAGGTGCTGTCGCTATGCACCTGCGTGATACATTGTTGGAGTATTGCTGCATCATGAATACAGTGAAGAGAGCCATGAGTGAGAGTATTGTGGCCTTCAGTGCCCAAATTTGCCAAAAGATCTGCAACTTTATTGCCTTCCCTCTTTATATGATTGAAAGAGACCGCTCTGTGCTGCATTAGCCATTTGCTTAATTTTTTTATTCTTGCCTCCAGTCTCCAACTGTGAGCTACTTTCTCCGGAGTGGTGCCCGAGAGAAGTTTCTTGGCTATGTTGATCAAAATTTGGGAGTCTCCCTCAATGATGATGGGGAGAAACTTGTGATGTTGTATCATACAAAGACCTTGCCATAAGCCTTCTAATTCGGCAGAGTTATTGGAATCCCATCCAATAGAACCATAATAGATGATCTGAGCGTCTCCCTTGACATTGCGTATGATGCCTCCAAATCCTGCTGGCCCAGGATTTCCTTTTGAAGCCCCATCAAAATTTAGCTTGAAGACACCTTCAGGGGGGGGGGTCCAGAGTAAGGGAGGGATGGGAAGGGGATTGGCTTTTAGGGAGGGAGTGAAGACGATGCGAAGATTCCAACTTTTCCAAATGGAAACTTCTTTGGGGTTTTTGGGGAAGTCTTCTTCGGACCATGAGTGGAGGGCCAAAGATTCATGAAGATTATTGCAGAAGGAGAGCCATATATCATCCAAAGAAGAGGCAATATTTTTGAAAGTCCGTTTATTTCTTTCTTTCCAAAGGGACCAGAACACCAGACCAGGGAGGAGCAACCACAGAGTGTTGAGGAGAGGGGAGAGGAAGGGGTGAGGAGACCAACACCGGATGATGTTGGTGATATCTCCTATGGGTTTATTCTTCTGACAGCGAAAGTTGCATTTCTCCCAAAAAGCATTGGCTAAAGGACAGAGCAATAACAAATGCTGAATGGTTTCCTCAGTTTGGAGACAGTTGGGGCATTGGGAGGGACTGACAAAGCCTCGTTTGACAAGGTTGTCCCAAGTGAGAATACGTTTATGGCTGAGGAGCCATAGAAAAGTCGAAACCTTGGGCCAGTTGTACTTATTCCATATCATCACCCAAAGAGGATCTCGAGGAAGGGGCGTGGGATGTAAAATGGAAAAGGCTTCTTTAGTAGTAAACATACCCTTGGTAGAGTAGCCCCATCTTAATATATCAGGTTCATCTGTGCTTCTAATTTTCCTTTTGCTGAGTTCAGAATTGAGGGCTTCCTGATCTAAGACTTGAGCATGGGGCGCAATGAGTTGAGGGGATTTCCACTGTCTGAACCCATTGCTGATGGCATCTTGCCATTGATGACAGACTCTGATATCCTGAGCATTGTTGTTGTCTTCCACATTGATGCTGGGGAAAGCTTCACGAAGGATAGGATGCTGCTGCCACGAGTCCTGCCAAAATCGTGTTGAATTACCATTACGAACTTCCCAGAAGTTGTGTTGTTGAATGAGTAAATAATGCTGCTTGGCTGAGTTCCATATAAGAGAACCTTGCTACTCCGGAATAAACCTGATTAGATCGGCCGAAGGTCTGTTATTGGCATATTTCGCAGTCCACCATCTGGCCCACGGTGTGTGAGGTTGCGACGTCCATTTCCACCAGATGCGAGCGGCCATCACCTCGTTGCTGTGGTTGGGATTGCGGAGGTTGAGACCACCGGCATCCTTGGGAGAGAAAACTGTGTCCCAGCTCACTAAGGCCCATTTACGATTCTTGCCTGAGGATCCCCAAAGAAAATTGCGTTGCAAGGTCCTGATTTGTTTGAGGACCCACTTAGGCGCTGCAAGAACAGAAAAAAGATAGAGCGGCATTGATTGCAAGACAGATTTTATAAGGACAAGTCTACTGGCTAAGTTCAAGGCCCTGAAGGTCCACAAGGAGAGCTTGTTCTCTAACTTTTCAAGAAGCTTGTTCCAGGAGGAATTCCTTATGGCTGAATCCACAAGGGGAGCTCCCAGGTATTTGTCAGGAAGGGAGGCGATGGAAAAACCGAGGATGCGAGCGATATTGGCCTGAGTAAGGGGCGGGGTGTTAAAGAAAAAGATCTGGGATTTGGAGTCATTAATGGTAAGACCTGAAGCAGAGGAGAAGAGATGAAGAATGGCTTTGAAAGAACGAGCTTCCTACACAGATGGGTGGCCAAACAGCATGTTGTCATCCACGAATTGTTGGTGGGTTGTGACAGGAGCTCCATGAAGGGAAATGCCACGCAGATTCTGAGTGTGGATCGCCTTATGGAGTAATCGACTTAGGCCTTCAGTCATGAGGACGAAAATGAAAGGGGAAAGAGGGTCCCCTTGCCTAATGCCTCGAGTGGGATGGAAGGGAGGGGAGGGAGCGCCATTGAACAAGATAGAGAAGGAGGTGGAAGTGATGAGGCTCATTATCCATCTGATCCACATTTGATCAAACCCAAAAGCATTTAAAATATGATGAATATAATTCCAATTCAGCTTGTCAAATGCTTTGGAGAGATCAAGCTTGAGAAGCATACCTGGTTTTTTACAGATTTTCAGAGAGTGCATAATCTCATGAGTTAGGATTATACCATCGAGAATTTGGCACCCTTCAACATAACCAGTTTGTTCCGGGGAGATAAGGAGCGGAAGGAGCGGCTTGAGTCTGTTGGCAATTACTTTGGATATGACTTTGTAGATAACATTGCAAAGAGCTATAGGTATGAACTTGTCCGGTTTGCTGGGCTGATCCTCTTTCGGAATCAATGCGATAAAAGTGGCATTGAGAGAGGGGAGAAGCCAATGCATAGTTCTAGATTCCTCAACTAGTTGCCAGACTTCAGATCTGATGAGTTCCCAAAAATGATGGAAGAAATTTGAGGTGAAACCATGAGGTCCAGGGGCTTTTCCGTCTTTGAACTGCGCCATGGCTTCATCTACCTCTTGCGGTGAGACTGGTTGGAGGAGCATTTTATTGTGCTCAGCAGTAACTAGCTTAGGAATGACCTGCTTAATTCGGTCGATATCCTCTTGTCGATTTGGTTGAGGCTCCTGCTGGAAACTTTTGAAATAGTCAATCAATTCTTGTTGCATGTCTTCGTGTTTTTCCACTTTCTCCCCCTGCTGAGTGAGTATATGACTAATTCTGTTCTGCATTCTGCGCTGCATGGTCGAGGCGTGGAAGAACTTGGTGTTTCTTTCACCCTCTTTGAGCCATCGAATTCTTGATTTTTGCGGCCAAAGTATCTCCTCCTGTTTGTATCTCTCTTCCAGCAGTTTTTGAAGGGCCTGCTCCTTTTCTGCTAACAACTCCGTCCGCCCCTTAATAATGATTTCCTGTTGCAACTCATTCATATTTTGCTCGAGGTTCTTCTTCTCCTTGAAGATATTTCCAAAGGTGGTCTGATTCCAATATTTAATTTGGCCTTTCAAGTGTTTGAGCTTTTGTTGAAATTGATACATTTTGGAGCCCTTCGGTGGCTGGAAATTCCTCCAAGTAGTGTGTACCAATTCCTTGAAGGAGGGATGCATTAGCCAGAATGCTTCAAATCGGAATGGCCTCTTTAAATGAGCTCCTAAATTCTGCCATTGTAGCAGAATGGGCGAATGATCCGATCCTGCATATGGTAGGATTGAGCTTGTTAAGTCTCCTCCCATGTGAATCGCATTGTGAGAGATGAGGAATCTGTCCAACTTTGACGCAATTTGCTGACTGCCAGTTCTTCTGTTGCTCCAAGTGAAGATGCCATTGGAGAAGGGCATGTCGATGAGCCAGTTGTTATTGATGAATTTTTTGAATTGGCTGTTGTCCAAGTCAGATCTGTGACGCCCACCAGTTCTTTCTTCCATTCTCAGGGTCATGTTGAAGTCGCCACCGATTATCCAGAGTGGATGGGTTCGGTTTGAATTTAGATACGCTAAAGTATCTAGGAGCGCAGTCTTGCTTCTCTGTTCTTGAGGGAAGTAGACGTTGGTCAAGTGCCCATGAATATTGGTGCCAATTGGATGGAAGGTGGCTTGTATAAGGTTGTGGGCAGCATGAAAATCAGATAGCTGCATGGAGCATGTGTCCCAAGCTATTGCCAGACCTCCAGAGGATCCGGAGGCATCAACTGCTACTGAACTGCTACTGGGCCAAGCTTTTGATAAGATGGCACCAAGCAGATTGCTATTGCATTTTGTCTCTTGAATAAAAATAATTTTTGGATTCTCCTTTTGTATCATGGATTTAATCATCCTATATTTTCCTGGAGTGTTAAGCCCTCTTACATTCCAAGATATCAATTTCATGGCGAACTATTTTCGAGAGGTTTGAAGAACCTGGTCAACTTGGGATATCTCCCTGAATCCACTAGCATTGCTCCGACCTGCATAGTGCGTTGCAAATCAGGCTTTCTACCTCGTTTTTTACCTTCCTTCAGAACTTTTAGACTGTCCCAATGACTGCCTGATTGAATCCCTAATTTTTTATGCTGATGAGCTTTGGTAAGGACTACCTCCAACGATTCAATCTGATGAGGTAGGATTTTGTCAAATTCCTTCTTTTTACACGCATCTTCCAGACCTATTAAATCTAGATCTCCCACATCAAAACTTTCAGAGTCTTCCTCCATAAGAGTAGTTTGCAAGCTTTCCTGGGTTTCTTTGCTGGCCAAGCTAGGGTTGGCAGAGCTCTCATCAAGATCCATGTTGTTGGGGTTCCAAGAGATTTGTTTCAGCTTCGCAAGGGGATCAGGTTTTGAGGGGGCATCAGATGGCTGAGAAGCATGTGAAGGTCCAAAGACCACGGTTTGATTTTTGGAAGAAGAGGGGTTCGAAGGAGTCGAGGAAGCAGGTATCGTGGTGGTGTTTTCTGAAGGGGAATCAGTGTTGGCTAGGGCAGCAAAGCTATTGCTAGTGGTAGAGATTGACGAGGAAGGGCTGGGTTTGGAACTGGACGGGGGAGCTTTCTTATGATTTCTTCTTTTAGAAGAGACCTTGGTAAACCCCTCTGCGTCTTCTTTGTCTTCAGAATTTTGGGTTTTGGAATGTGCCACTAAGGGACAATCTCTGAACAGATGCCCATGAGCATGGCATCTTCTGCAGCGAAACGGCACATGTTCATAATCCAACGGCTGAATCCATTCAAATTCATCATGAAACAAACTTACCGCATCTGGGAGGGCTCGATCCAGTTGCATTTGGACGCAGATCCTTGCGTAAGAAGTGTATCTCCTAAGCTTCGTTTCTTCTGCGATTTTGATGAACTCACCAAGCCCACTGCCTATTGCTTGCAGAGATTCTTCATCCCAATATTCCAGAGGCAATGAATAAAGTCTGATCCAGACCGGGGCCCAGTTGAAATTTTCTTGATCTGGGTTAAACCTTTCTACCCAGTTTCGCAGGTATAGACCTGCAGAGTTGAAGAAGTAGGGGCCACCATCCATAACCCTATTTCTGTCCTCAAGACAGTTGAAGTCAGCTGTGAAGAAGCCTTTTGGCCCGAGTTGGAGGCTGACATGTCCTTTCGGCTTCCATTTGGAGGCGATCCAACCTTGTAAGGCTTTTTACGTCGGCCACATCCCCATGAACTTTCCAATGAGGGCATGATCTCTCATGTATTGGATCCTGGCATTTATTCGGTGACTGGGCAGATCGATTTTCGGTCTGTCCGGAGCTATTGGCTTGCAGGTTGAAGAGGTGACCTGCGGCGTTGTCTTTTTTGAATCAGAACTCGTTTGCTGAGCACCATCCTTCATCTGTGCGTTGGCCGTATCTTGCGCATTCAGTTCAGCGTTTTTTGGGGTGTTGTGGTCCGTGGCAGGGGGAGGGCCGTGCCCCCCCCCCCGCCCCCCCCCCGTTCCCGCTTCCATTGCTGCGTGCAGCACGATATTGTTGTGATCCGTGGCAGGGGAGGGCTGACCGCCCCCCCCCCCGTTTCTGTTTCCATTGCTGCGAGCAGCACTATGTTGCAGTCAGACGGAAGCGCCGACAGAGAGTACAGAGCGGCGATTAGGGCTAGGGTTTCTGCAGAGAGAGAAAAGCGAAAACCCTAAGCGAATCATCCTTTGTATATCTTTCTTTTAAACTTGCAGTTTGTATATTTATTTTTGAGTATTGATTATATATGAATTTGATTGATAATTTTCCTTTCGTCGGAACTAATTATATATTAATTTTATTCATAATTTTTCTTTCCTTGAAACTAATTAACACTGAAGCCTGCATAAGTTTTTTTAATTAAATATGTGAAAAATTTAAACTAGAGCGGCGAGGAAGAGATGTGGAGGGAGGGAGAGGGAGAGATGTGGAGGGAGGGAGAGGGAGAGGAAGAGATATGGAGGGAGGGATAGAGCGGCGAGAGTGGGGAGAGAGAGGGGAAAAAGAGAGAAAGAGTGAGAGGGAGAGATATGGATGGAGTGAGAGAGGGAGGGAGGGAGTGAGAGGGAGAGGGAGAGAGAGAGAGAGAGAGAGAGGAGAGAGAGACGCTGGGAGAGGGAGAGAGATGGAGGGAGGGAGAGAGGGAGGGATAGAGGAAGGGAGAGAGAGAGAGAGAGAGGGGGAGAGAGATGGAGAGAGAGGGAGATTGATAGGGAAGGGAGAGATATAGAGGGAGGGATAGAGGGGAGAGAGAGTGATATAGGGTGAGAGGGAGAGATGGGGGAGAGAGGGGGAGAGAGAGAGAGAGAGAGAGGGAGAGGGAGGGGGAGAGAGATGGAGGGAGTGAGAGAGGGAGGGAGAGAGGGAGGGAGAAGGGGAGAGAGAGACAGGGGAGAGAGGGAGACATGGGGGGAGAGAGGGAGGGGGGGATAGGGAAGGAGAGGGAGAGAGAGAGAGAGAGGGAGAGAGAGAGAGAGAGAGAAGGGGGGGGAAGAGAAGGGGCGGGGGGGCGGAGAGAAGGGAGAGAGGAAGGGAGAGGGAGACGGAGGGAGGGAGGGAGGGAGAGGGAGACGGAGGGAGGGAGAGGGAGACGGAGGGAGGGATGGAGGGAGAGAGGGAGGGAGGGAAAGACGGAGAGAGAGGGAGGGAGAGGGGGAGAGAGAGACAGGGGGAGAGAGGGAGACATGGGGGGAGAGAGGGAGGGGGGGGTAGGGAAGGAGAGGGAGAGAGAGAGAGAGAAAAGGGGCGGGGGCGTGGGAGAGAAGGGGCGGGGGCGGGGGAGAGGGATGGAGGCGGGGAGGGAGTGAGAGAGGGGGAGAGGGATGGAGGGAGGGAGGGAGCGAGAGAGGGGGAGAGAAGGGAGAGAAGGGGTGGGGACGGGGGAGAGGGAGAGGGATGGAGGCAGGGAGGGAGTGAGAGAGGGGGAGAGGGATGGAGGGAGGGAGGGAGCGAGAGAGGGGGAGAGAAGGGAGGGAGGGAGGGAGAGGGAGGGAGGTAGTGAGAGAGGGGGAGAGAAGGGAGAGAGGGAGGGAGAATGAGAGGGGGAGAGGGAGGGAGAGGGAGCGAGGGAGGGAGGGAGAGGGAGAGAGGGAGGGAGGAAGAAAGGGGGAGTGAGGGATGGAGAGGGAGAGGGAAGGAGAGGGAGAGGGACAGAGAGAGAGGGTGGGAAGGAGAGAGAGGCAGGGAGAGGGAGTGAGGGAGAGGGAGAGAGGGGGAGAGTGTGGGAGAGGGAGAGGAGGGAGGGAGTGTGGGAGAGGGAGAGGAGGGAGGGAGGGTGAGAGAGGGGGGAGATAGGGAGGGAGAGGGAGAGAGGGGGAGAGTGAGGGAGAGGGAGGGAGAGAGAGAGAGGGAGAGAGAGAGAGAGAGAGAGAGAGAGAGTGAGGGATGGAGGGAGGGAGAGATAGGGAGAGGGCGATATGGAGAGGGACAAGGAGGGATAGTGCAAGAGGGGGAGGGAGATAGAGGGAGGCAGAGAGGGAGAGTGAGGGGGAGGGAGGGAGAGAGAGAGAGAGAGAGGGATATAGAGATAGAGGGACAAGGGAAAGTGCAAGAGAGAGAGAGAGAGTGGGTGAGAGATAGATGGAGAGGGTGAGGGCTAGAGAGAGGGGGAGAGAGAGAGGGGAGAGAGGTGGAGAGAGAGAGCGAGAGAAAGAGGGAGAGGGATGGGGAGAGAGATGGAGGGAGTGAGAGAGGGAGGGAGCGAGGGAGAGGGGGAGAGAGGCATTGAGATGTAGAGGTAGAGGGAGAGGGGGACAGAGAGATAGGGGGAGATAGGGAGACATGGGCGGAGAGAGGGAGGGGGGGAGAGAGAGATAGAGAGACATAGAGACAGAGAGTAAGAGAGAGAGATAGAGAGAGAGAGAGAAAGAGATGGAAGGAGGGATGGATGGAGAGATAGAGTGGAGAGATAAAGAGAGGAGGGGAGGGAGAGGGAGGGACGGATGCAGAGGGAGAGAGAGGGAGATGGAGATAGAGATATATAGAGAGAGAGGGTGAGAGAGGGAGGGAGAGAGGGAGAGGGAGGGAGAGATAGAGTGTAGAGAGAGAGAGTGGGGGAGAGAAGGAGGGAGAGGTAGAGAGGGGGAGAGTGAGGGAGAGGGAGGGAGAGAGGGAGAGAGGGAGAGGGAGAGACAGAGTGAGGGATGGATGGAGGAGGAGGGAGGGAGAGATAGGGAGAGGGAAATATGGAGAGGGACAGAGAGAGATAGGGCGATAGGGAGAGAGAGAGAGAAAGAGGGAGAGAGGGACAGTGAGGGGGAGGAAGAGATATAGAGAGAGAGTGGGATAGAGAGATAAAGGGATGATGGAAAGTGCAAGAGAGAGTGAGAGGGAGAGAGAGAGAGAGAGAGAGAGAGAGGGGGGGGATAGAGTGTAGAGAGAGAGAGTGGGAGAGAGGGAGGGAGAGGTAGAGAGGGGGAGAGTGAGGGAGAGGGAGGGAAAGAGGGAGAGAGGGAGAGGGAGAGACAGAGTGAGGGATGGATGGAGGAGGAGGGAGGGAGAGATAGGGAGAGGGAAATATGGAGATGGACAGAGAGAGATAGGGCGATAGGGAGAGAGATAGAGAAAGAGGGAGAGAGGGACAGTGAGGGGGAGGAAGAGATATAGAGAGAGAGAGGGATAGAGAGATAAAGGGATGAGGGAAAGTGCAAGAGAGAGTGAGAGAGAGAGAGAGAGGGAGAGAGGGAGATGGAGAGGGTGAGGGCAAGAAAGAGGGAGAGAGAGAAAAGGGTGAGAGTTCAGGTCGAAGGAGAGGAGGGATAGCGAGGGAGGGAAGGAGGGAGCGAGGGAGGGAGGCAAGAGAGAAAGAGAGAGAGAGAGAGGGAGAGAGGGAGGGAGAGGGTGTGTGTGTGAGAGAGAGAGATATAGAGATATATGGAGGGAGAGATGGAGAGGGAGTGGGTGAGAGGGAGGGAAAGCGGGAAAGGGAGAGGGTGAGAGGGAGAGGGAGAGCAAGTGAGAGGGTCGAGGGCGAGAGAGAGAGAGAGAGAGAGAGAGAGAGAGAGAGAGAGAGAGAGAGAGAGAGAGATGGGGAGAGGGAGAAGGATGGCGAGGGGGAACGAGAGGGAGAGGGAGGGACAGGGATAGGGACAGGGAGGGGAATGGGAAGAGATTGAGAGAGAGAGAGAGAGAGAGTGTAGTTCTCTAAATGGTTGAAAAATACTTCGAGAGAGAGGGATTTCTAATTCTATTTAATTGCTTTCACTATATACATTGATTTTAGTGTAGATGATGATTTCTAATTCTAATTTCTTTATTGCAATAGATGTATTGATTTTTGGTATAGATGGCGATTTCTAATCCTATTTGATTCATTGAACTATATTCATTTATTTAGCGTAGATGCCAATTTCTAATCCTATTTGATTTTTTACATTATATGCATTGATTTTAGTGTAGATGCTGATTTTTAATAGAAGTTAACTTCTTGCACTATATGCATTGATTTTAGTGTAGATGATGAATTCTAATCTTATTTCATTGATTGCTCTAGATGCATTGATTTCGTTGTAGATATTGATTTCTAATCTTATTTGATTTCTTGCATTATATGCATTGACTACGGTGTAGATGATGATTTTGGATTTGATGTAACTCAATGTATGATGGTACATTAACTTAAAGTGATTGGATTAACATAGAGATTTAATATAAAAATGTGACATTGTTTCCCTCAACTAGAACCAACCTAGTGTTGGACATTGGGTTCAACATTCCCGGTGTGTTTCGCGACATGTACTAACTGCCTCTCGTGAATCCTAACTTTGGAAATTGTAGTGGAGACTAAAGCCTATAGGTTTTGGTCTAACGGAAATAATGATTCCATCAAGTGGTATTAGAGTGATAGGTCTCGAGTTCGAAACTCACCTAGTTCACATTGGAGTAATATGGATGTTTCAAATGAGTTGGTGTCTGACTTGGCCATAAATTTGGATGTTATGGAATTATTAATTCAATTTTGTTAATGATATTTATATTTTAAAATAAAAAATTAATTAAATATATTTTTTATTAATTTTTCTAATTAAATATATAATATTTATGTTAATTTATTATATATAATTTGTTAAAGCAATATATACTATTATAAAACTTGAGGAGACTTAATGATGAAGAGCATTATTTGTTTGTAAGAGGTCATGACTTCAAATCGAGATGTATTCTTACAATTTCATTTTATTATTGAAAATTTACATACATTATATGCATGGATAAACATAAGTGTATTATGTTTGAGATGACTTAGTTTTGGATATATAATAACAGAAGAAAAATAGTAAAGTCATAGAGGCTCAGAAATCCTTTCATAGATATTGATAGAAAGGGTGGTATATTACGAAAGATATTTGAAGGGTTCATCATAGCCTTATGTTAACCATATAGGTCATTCTGAATCAAAAAACACACCACCTATGTTGGTGCTAGCCTCATACTGAGAGGTTTTACCTTTGAGATTGTCTACAACAATTTTTTTGTTGCAGTAAGTTTGCTACTTCTCCACATGGACGGAAAATAAGGGATTTTCTGCTTTCTTTTCCTTTTTTTTCTGAGATATTAAATTTCCTTGAATGGGAACTTGGTACATTTATCAATCAAGTATCCATTATCCAAATTTTTCTCGCAAGTTGGAGGAAGGTAGAGGAGGCGGCGGAGGAGGAAATAAAATTCCGAGAGCCCCTAATGCTACTCTGAGAGTAGATTGAATATGGAATAAGTGGATATTTATGCCCAAAATTTTACTTTCCACAACACACAAGTCCCCTTCCTTATCACTTTAACGAAAAATATTAGAGGAAATGTCAACCTAAAAGTGGAATCCTAAGGAAAAATAATAAAACAATGTTATAATAATAAAATAATAGTTATGAATTTTGAAGGGAAAAGAAGAAAAAAAAATTTTTAATTGCATTTTTTGCTTATTGCGTTATAGGTTTACTAAAATTTCAAGTGTACACATTCATCATATGCATACTTTTGAGAAGACCCATATTGATAAAAATGAAGATACACCAAAAAATGTGTTATGTTTTTTTAATGTATCTTAATTTTTTATCAATGTGGGTCTTCTCAAAAGTATGCATAATGGGTACTCATTGGAGGTTGAATTTAATTTTACATCGAATGAGTGCCTACATTTGAAATTTGAGTAAACCTATAAGGAGATAAGTAAAAAATATGATTAAAAAATAGTTATTCTTACTTTCCCTCCAAAATATTTACTTGTACCTATTTTTAAATTTAAATTATCTTGTTTGGTTTACATATTATGACATGGAAATTACGTGAAAAAATCACTTTTAGGCTAAATTTTCCTCTAATGAAGTTCCTAACTTCAAAGGTACCATTTCCAGGTGTTCCTATTCCCGTGCACTTCCATAGCTATGACCAATTATCAAATATAGGGTATCCTCATTTCTCTCCTCTCATAGGGTATCCTCATTCACAAACCATAATTATCAGAGAAGAAAAATTTCTATCTTCAGTGCCAATCTCCTCAACCTTCACTGCTCTACAAATGAAAAAAAGACAACCAACTACATAATAGTACATGGGAATGAATGTCTCTCTAAGGAATAATATCTAAATCGATGTCTGAAGTAGTCTATGTATTTCGAATCCTTATCTATCCACTACCTTCCCCTCTACATTGAAATCAATCTGCAACATTAACGGATGAGTGTCACAACTAAACCTTATCAATTAATGCTTTATATTGCGTTGGCATCAGATACATGATGGAAATCATAATTTGATAGGGAACCCTAATCTAGGGTTTGTGCATGGAGTATTATATAAGCTTTCAAAATAAATTCTTCATGGTGATAGAATTTCTAATTTTTTTTTATTATTTTTTTTCTGTGAGGAATGAAGATCATAAGTAAATTATAAGAAATTTGGAAGAAACATAATCCATGTACATTAGAAATTAACCTACAAAGTTGACTCCCACATAAAGGAATAGGAGAAAATGGGATATTAGAATTTTGAAGAGGCTTGATCTGAGCTCGAAAATAACCTTAGTGCAATATAAACCATCTAATTTATTGAAATTGAACATTCAATTTTTGAAGATGCGAGAGTTCATAATCATGATTAAAGATAATTGGAAACCTGCGATTACTATTTAAGAGAATTTTCATTTATCTAATTTTAAAAGAAAATATGAAATAACAAAGAAAATGTAACTACCTAATGGGAAGGAGATAAAAATAAAAAAATAGGATATGTTATTCAAAGAAGTGGAATGGCAGAATCCTTGAAAAAAAAATTACAATAGTAATGGTATCGTAGTTTGAATGAGGATAAAAAATTGAGTGTAAAGCTTGCAGAATAAAAGAGATAAGAACATAATATTGGTGGAATAATAATGAATTATTAAGATTAGGGCCATATGAATAAAAGCAAGGTCATGAAAATACCAAGTTTTACTTAGACATGTAATAATAGGAATAGCATCAACTCATTTTGGAAAATTAACAAGAAAATTTATAGTCCAACAATATGTTGTCGAAGGAGTCAATTACTTCTAGGGACCCTAGGGTTGTTATAATTATGTAAGTAGTATAGCTATAAAAGTCATTTCCTAGACTTGTAAATATGACAAAAAAAAGTTGTAAAATCACAATTGCAACAAATATTATAGATATTTTAAAAAGATAATATTTCCACATGGCCTTCCTATATAATTATTTATAGGTTGTTTTCAGTTCTCAGAAAAATACTTAAATTGTAGGAGATTATAAAACTAATTTTATAACATTGATTCCTGAAAACAAAACCCAAACAACCTTTGAAAAAAAACGTCAATGTCCTTATACAATTTCATCTACACAATTATCTCGAAGTTTATTGCGAAAAGAGTGAAAAGTGTTTTATCAAGGAAATTTATGGCCAATAGTTTGAGTTTTTATAGGGAATACAATTCCAAAAGAGAATGGGGATCACACAAGAAATTATTCACCCAATGAAGGTTATGGATTAAAGATCAATGGTGATTAAAGTTGACATCTATAAATCACATGATAAGGTAAGATTGATTTGCCTAAGACTTATTCTTATACAATTCTATTTTTTATTTGGGTGAGGACCTATATTACTTCATTATATTTGGCTATCATAATCAATTAGTTGACACCTCGATGGCCTAAACTAGGAAGGGGTATTAGATAAGTGTTCCCCTCACTGACTTTTCTATTGTTTTAGTTTCTAAACTAGTAAATAGGTTAATAAAGAAGGCTTTAAAAAATGGTCATTTCAAAGTGATAAATGATGGAACAACATATAATATCACACACCTCCTTTATTTGGATAATTTCCAGAATTTTTTTTAATGGAACAAGAAGAGTAATTAATAAAGTTGGAGGTATATTGGTGTTGTAGCATGTACAACCCCACTCCAAAAAATTTCCTACACTTAAATTTTAGAGCGTACCTTTTGTCTATAGGAAATATCATTTTCACTATCGTTAACTATTCTTTTTATTTTATAGTGTTTTAATCACTTATATTTGCATGGAACACTTGTGTGACGATGATATAGTCTTGTCGATGATAGTTGAATGAATTTTTATGGAAATTAAACTCTCTCCCAAACACAAGGTAAATATATTCCTGATTTAGCACTATTTTTTGGTCTTCCCTCAAGGAACTATAGAATCCCATGCAACTAGAAACTGAAAAACTCCTTAATAATTTGAGTTGCATGATACTATGACATAGGAAGTCATTGAGAAAGTTAAATGCATTATCCTCCCATGAGAGTCAACACTACACAATCAACTAAGAAAGTGAACTCTGTAATACCTTGTCACTGAAAATTGCACAGTATTTCCTACCAATTGATTACACAGTATTCCAAAACAAGCCAATTATGCATCCCTAAAAAATAGGGAGTGCACATTCCTCTTTGACCATGTGGCACAAGTTTCTATTTCTGATCTATGGACAAGCTTCTCTTTCTCCTTGATTTTATTCATGCACATCATAAACCATAACCCTAATTCCATGTGGTTAAATATATATAATAGAGGTTTGTAGAGCTCATTTTCACATTTTACATTGGAGTGATAGCCATATCCATGAGTTCAAGGAGCTTCAGATTTGGTTTGCAATAATTTTCCAAGTAAGTTTCTAAAGTGTCACTTTTTTCTACATTTTCCATCGCTTTTGTTTCTTTTGTGTGTGAAAGTGCCACTTTTCCTATTTCTTCTTGTATTTATTATATTTTATGTTATTATTACCTTGTACAAGTGTTGTTTCAGTCTATGGAGTTATTTTTACCAGAATCACATCCCTTCCCAGTCTTTTCTCCTAACAACAGTTACGGCTGATAGGTCTTTTTATGCATGCATTATATTTCCATCATTTGTTATTATCTGGTCAACACTAGTGATTGGTATAACTCATTGAAAATAAAATCTACACTTATTTCTTCCTCATTCCGAAATCTGAATCTTTGCTCTCTCTTGGTATGAACTACAACATCCTTAAGGTTTGCTACCTCCTCCCATTATGAATTGCGTGATCCAAATTTATGTAGGAACAAAATGAACTACACATTCAAAATATAAACACAATGCTACAAAAAAAATGAACTTGAATTCATTAATCATAAATAATGGATAATATTTACATGCAGAATAGAAATAACCTAGCTCGGGTGAGGGTAGCTTATCTCTCAGAAGAGATGTGATGGCTACATACCTCCAAATTATGTTACAATGAGGCTCGAAGGAATTTTTACTATTATGAAATAAGGTATAACACTAAAAACCTAAAAACCTAACCCTAGGAGATGAAGCAAAAAAATTTTGTGGGCCCCTTTGGTTCATATATCAACCTCTTGGGGTCATAAGTTGTGCATACAATCTTTGTCTAATGCTTATAATACCTTGTTAGAAATATATATCCAATGAATAGAAAATTTGGATAAAAACCCATGTTATTGACTATAATATTTCCCATTTAACAAAAAAAACGTCTTTTAGGGCCTCAAAATGGCTCTAGACATTGAGGACTCAAAAAAATGCCAAAAATAGTAAATTGTGCTACAATTAAGGGAATAGAAAAAAAAAATTGGGGATCTAATTGGAGTAGTAGGGTGGCCACCAATATACACCTAGATAATTCCTCCTACATTAAAAGGTAATTCTCCCCATTGCGTTGCGTGCCTCCATGAGATGGGGAAACTTCTGTTGAAATTAGTCCCTAGTGAACCAATTCCCCTGGTGCATGAGCTAAAAAAAATTAAAAATTCGATATTGTTGGAGCATTTATTTGTGTGTTTTCTTGATCTATGTTTCCATGATCCGATCAATTTTTTTATTTTTAATGCATTCTAGGTTGAGCTATGGCAGTGTCAACTACTCAATGATTTCTTATGTGTCCAAAAATGGTGGAAATCAGGGCCAAAGGTGGTCCAGATTTAATATGAGGTGAAAGCCACAGAATCGGGGAATATTGAGATAAAAAGTGTTTTCTCCCGCAACCTTGGGGATGGTGTAAGTCTTGTATCAAGGTGACCAAGGCTTTTGGTGGGTTCCAAAAGGGCATTATATTTTCAGATGTAACGAAACTTTATCACCCACCTAAAACTTATGTGGCACCCAATGGTTATCATGCCATTTATTATACTTAGCATTGGATTTCTCAAATATGTCATTAACCTTCTATAAGTTGTGTTGAATGTGCTCAATAAATATGGCCGCTTTATCAGCTTCAGACTGAACATGGTCAGAGTCTTCCTGTGTAGTTGCAAAAACAAATGCAACATCAAGGGGACATAATGGTTGAAATCCTAAGCCCACTTCAAATGGACTATGGTTAGTCGAGCTATGGAGAGATTTGTTACAATTATGTTGCATAGAGGCAATACTCTCATCCCATTTTCATGGATGCTTGGATTTATACATGTGTAGTATTTGCATAGTCATCCTTTTGATGACCTTTGTATTGCCATGAGTGTGGGGTTGGATTGTAGTTGACTTGGTGAGCTTGGTGTCCAATAATGACCAAATGTTCATCCAAAATTTTCTTAGGATATTGATATCTTGATACGATATAATGGCCTATAGGATCCCAAAATGCACCCACAATCGTACAAATATGTCTTTGGCAGTGGCTTTTGTTGTAATACTCTTATTGCGGGCAGCCAATATGGGCATCTTAGAAAATTTGTCAACTACAACAAATATATAGTCATTTCCATGCCTGGTAGAAGGATGGCTAGAAATATAGTCCGTGGAGATGAATTCCAATGGTTGACTAGGAGTATGAAGAGGGGTATATAGGCATTTCTTCTTAAATTTTGGTTTGTCCATGGCATAACCAGTGCAAGAGATGATGTATTTTGCAACATCCTCTCAAATACTTGGTTAATAAAAATACTTATATAAAACAACCACATTTTTATCCGCACCAAAGTGTCCCATGACCCGACTTTAGTGTGCCTCCCAAATTAGCTTGGCATACTCGTTTGAAGGAACAAAATGTGGCCTAGGTAGCATAATAATGCATCTTGGAGGTGGAAGAGAACTTGCTTGCCATCCACTTACATCTAGTATGTGGTAGCCAACTCAAGATAATTTTTATATATTTGTGGCCATCCAAAGTTCTTGTTTCCATAAGAGTTGAGAAAAATGGTCAATGTTGCAACAGGGGGATGACTTGGGCAATTAGAAACTCGATTGGTGCTACCATTCTTGTATTTAATGTTCAAATGAAATTGTTATAGATATGTGTACCACTTATGATGGTGATCATTTTGAAACATCCCTTGTGTATGTACAAATTGAAGATGTTGGTGATTGTGTGGATGACCATCTCCTTCCCGACAATGTAATGTTTCCATTGTTGGAAAGTTTACATTATTGCATACATCTCTTTATCGTAGGTGGGATATTTTAAAATTGTATCGTAAAGTGTCTCATTGTCATAGACCACTGGATGCCCTAGTTAGGTGATAACTACATAAATAACATAGCCAGAGTTGTTTGTCTCAATTTCAAATGGTTTTTGCAAGTCTGAAAGATTAAAGATAATTCTTCATGTTAGTATTAAAATTCTTAGTATGTGTACAAAAAAATATTCCCTTAAATTGATGGTTGGATAAAAACCTAACAACAAAATATGGTTGTATACGCTTGTAATTTGCAATAAAAAATGAAGAAAACCATACATCCAAACATATCTTGCAAAAATAAACACATAGTAATAAGAAATTAAAGTGTAATAGCCCAATGAAGGAATTAATCAATTGATAATTTTGTTAAATTATCTAGTGAGGAGAAATAACAACATGGGTTTGTAGTTTCCCCTATGTGGGATGGGTCCTTTTCTTGTCCTTGTGCTTAAGCTATGTGATTCTCTCTGAACTTGCAATGGGAAAGAAAACAAAAATAAACTTGAACTAAAGTTGGAGCTCAAGTGTAATGAAACGATAATGGTGATGATGAAAATGGTCATGGTGAAGAATGGAGAGAAAACCCTCTCTTTACAGAAAAAATATTAGAATAGATTGAGAATTAGAAAAGAATAAAATATTGTTGACTATTTCAAAATCTAGTCATTGTGGATATTTTATTATATTTTTTGATAGGGAAAAGTTATTTAAAAGGTAAAATATCTTTATTTAGAAATTGGTTGAAGTAATTAACAATTAAAAATGATGTACTAATCACTTTGTGAGAATTAAAAAGGAAACAATTCTTAAATAATGGTTTAATAATGATCTCATAAGAAAAATAAAGGATAATAGGAATAATAAACAAATAATGGTTTATTTATTTTTTCCAAGGTGATTAAGTCAAATGTGATAAGAAATAATTATCAAATAATGATTTAAAAATTATTTCTTGAGAATGTTTAATAAATAATGACTTATTTAATTATTCTCATGGGGCTTTTAGATTTTAATGAGAAAATGATGCCCAATATGGGTTGGATTACCACTAGATATACCTATTTTCACTATAGAAAGGGTTCCATATTTCATAAGAAAAAAAACAAATTTGCAACATATAATCAATCGGTATGGTTTGAATATAATAAAAAACCCCAGATCTGTATGCGCGCTTTTTATTTTAACAAAAGCTAAATTCTCAACAACACATTTAATTGCTAAAACTGAATGTGTTCTTAATGCCATTCATGGATGCTTCATTCAAACTAGAGATTGGCATTCGATTGTGAGAAACACATGAATGCTCCTTTCATACAACATATTAGACTTTCATCACTAGAAAAACATTCTTTATGCCTTTATCAAAGACTTGTGCTCTCTGGAACCTTTTCCATTGATCTTATCACAAAACTGGATCTCTCTTGGAATTGATGTGATCAATCAGGAGGTTGATGGAGCATGTTTCAATGTACAATGGAAAAAGACAATGGTCACGCAGAGTGATTCGCCATAGATCTGGAGGAAGTCTAGAAAAATCAAGATTTGGTCATAACGTTGTGTTTTCAGTTGAGGCTACACATTCCGTATGCATGTGTTTCACACACACTAGAGATGCTACATAAACACCTTTGAGGTGCTACGCATACAATTGCGGTGTTATGCTTTACTTCACACTCTACGGTTTCACCTTTATGCTAACTCTCACCTTAGAAACTGACAAAGTGATTGATCTCAAGATCTAGGCTGCAACTTTGACCCTTGACAACAAATTTTGACTACAATTGGGAACAAACTCTATGTTCAAATCTGACTTAAAAACTTTATTTGAACCTTGTCTAATAAATAGATAAACCAAAGCTTAATCCTGAAGCTATAACCATAACTGGTTAAAATCATCATTTTGTTTCCTCCTCAAAGGGATTTGATTCTCTGCAACTTAGAAAAAAAATCACCACATATTCCTTTGTGTACAAGAGTGAGCCAGTCTAACTTGATCAATCTATAGCTTCTTTCACTTCCCAAAGTATTAACACAAAGATTCACAGTATCAAATCTAAACTCGAACCAAATTCATAACAGAAAATAGTACTAGTCCTGTCACTACTGTGTATACTCTATTATAACAAGAACCAAACAAAATTGATCTATTCATCACATTAATGGATCATACACCCAATGACACCAGACTAATTTCAATCAGGAAATTCAATAAAACTAGTATTATTTTACACCAGAAAGGGGATCAATACAATTAGCAATAATTTCACACTTCCCTCTCCTTTTCATCTCATGGACATTCTCTTACTCACACTTCTCACTCTCTTCCACTCACTATCTACTCCCTATCCAATCCAACCATGAATTCCTTCAAGGCATATCATATTTATAATCAAATTATTCTAAACTAATTTTAGATCATATCCTATAAAATCTCCTCACCAAACTCCTAAAATCCCTCACTTAATCTCCAAGAGATATTTCATCTCCATAAAATATGCATGGAAATTCTAACACCTTAGACCTCAAATCTTCTCAAAAATTCAATATTAATCACAAATTAATCATCATTTTAATAATTAAAAAATTAGGGAATCTCTCCCTTCAGAAAATAAAAATTCCCCTTAGATTTCTTCAAAAAATCAATTTATGGAGTAGGATGTTGCTGCATCAGACTCCCAAGGAACAAAATCTTCCATGATCTCCTAATCATGAATTTTAGTTTTTGAATTCATCCTAGTTTCCAAACTTTATGTTGTTTCTCACCACATGCTTTTTCATCTTATTGCTGCCTTGTAGATGTAGGAATTCCTCTTGGATCCCAATTCTTAAATTTTCTTTGTGTAGTCATATTTCTCTTACTTGAATTAACAATCACCTTCTTGGTGTTTCTTGTGTTCCCTGTTATCCACTTGAAAGATTTTATTTCCAATGTTGTATTCTTTATCTCTACCTGCTACTGATTTCTGCCTCTTCAGACTGAATAATTTACTCCTTCAGAATATATCTGACACTCAACAAGTTTTGTTCTCAAGGTTTGAAAATATTTATAGCCTTTCTCAATGCACCTTTTATCAATTTTTTTATCTTGTGCTTCCACTATAACCATCAGGGGTTGCTTCCAAGAGGTTATTTTCTAATCATGATGAATATCAGTACACAATTCATTGACAAAAGCTATAATATACCATTCCTCTACTTTTCCCATTGTCCACACATCCAATTCTTTATGTGGATGTCCTTCATCTTCAAACCTGCTTAACTACTTGCTTGGTATGAAAACAAGAAAACAATCACCTGTATGTTGATTTTAAATTGTGAAAATTTTCTCTTAAATTTCTTCATCTTGCCATTTGATCTTTGCATTCACATCATATTTATCTACATTTTCAGATTCTACACCATCAAATCTTTGGTCTTCACCTCCTTTTGGACCTGTGAAAAAAATTTGTTCAAATTTTTCCATGTCTCTTTCTCTACAGTCGTCTTTGGCTTCGATAGTACCCTGCATAAGAGTTGTTAAAATTATTCTTTCTTCATCCAAATTTCCATCCTATTGGGAATACTGCTCTTCATGCAAACCATCCACTAAATTTTTCTCTAAACCCTAAAAAAAATTAAAAATGAAATATTTCATGATCATCATGGTCATCTAGAAATGATCATACAAAATTACATCTTGAAAATTATGATATTCCTATTGGAACCAATTCAGAAAATTAAAACATGAATTATCTTCAAGCCTATCCCTTTGTCTCTGTCAATCTTCCAAACATTTCTTCCATTCTCAAACCTATATTTACAATTCTTGTCATCCTAAAGTAATCCTTTCCATTGATCCATTAATGTTCCGGCCTTGTACTATGAGATAATTTCAAGATTTTTCTCCCACTTTCCTTCATAAACTTCCAAATAATATGATTTGTTTAACCATTATCCTTTTAGCTACTCCACGGAAGGTTAATTTATTCCATCTTCTGTACCTACACATTCAAACATTTTTCAGAAATTACATTCTTCCTGACATTTCTTGGGCTCATGCTCAATTTCCAACATACATTTCTCTTCTTTTTGGCTACAATTTTTTGTTACATGAGCTTCTTCTTGTACTTGTTATCGATATTCTATAGCTCTCTGATCACAATCAACAATCTGATTTCTGTCCTAATTAATTCTTGGGTCTGCATAAACCTCATCATGACATTTCTAACCATAGCCATATTCTGTCCTTCCATGAGAAATTTCTACAAATTATTATCCATAATTGTCTTCATAAGTTAGTCACCTTTTTTTCCTAACTACATGAGATAATAATATCTCTTCTTCCTTGGATCCTTGGAAGCTTCCTAGTCTTTGAATCTTTACAGTTTCTTTTCCATTGACAGAATTGTCTTGAGCTGCACTCTCCTTACCAGCTCTTCCTTTTCCATAATTGCACATCTGTAAGACATACATTGTCTCCTCCTTTTCCAGTTCCCAATAACTCTCCGTCATACAAACAATTTCTTCAGAAATATTTAGATAAACACTCAATAAAAAAATGTACAACCAACAAATTATACCTCCCATATTACTCCTCTTTTCACAAAATTGTGAAATTTTGATATGATCTCTTTCATAACCTTCTTCAAGGTTGTCTTCATGACATAATGTTGAACTTCCTTATTCTAAAACACTCCATTGAAACTGTCCAACTCCATAATCAGCTACCCCTTGTTGTCCTCTAGAAGCATAGTCATTATTTTCTTTGATTGTTGCTCCTTCCTTCATTTTTGGCATTTTTTAAGCTCCATTTGGTTGATACTTAGTACCTAAAACTTCATACTCATACAAAAAATTAGGTTGAAATACATTACAATTTCATTCTTCACTTGATGTCATCGGAATCTCCTTTCTTTGTTACTCCAAGCACTCCATCATCCCATCACTCTCATCATCATACTTTCCTAGGATTGATCCTTCTTCAGGTTCACAAAAGTGAACTTCTTCTCTAAGTTTAATTCTACTAGGTTTGTTTTCCTCCTTCATCTAGATATTCATCTTTTGCATCAACTTCTTGGAAAATAACCCCATAACAGACCACTTGACACCTTTCCTTGCATTCACTCCATATTTTGGATCCTCTCTAATCTCTTTTCGTAGCAGTTGTTCAAAATGATTGATTTGTGCCCTTAATTCAACCATATCACTATCAACGTTTTCATCATATACTCTCCTTCTACCATATGTTCTAGCATATCCTTTCCTCTTTATATAGATTTCTTCTAAGCCTTTCCTTTGACTCTCTGGAGTCATTTTCACCTTTCCTCTTGTGAACTTTCCATGTCCACTAGTCTCAATTACTGCTACACAATCCCCTATCAAGATTCCTTCTTATGCTTGATCTCATGGGATCAATTTGTTATCTTTCCTCTAGAACCCTTTTGATCATTCCCTTTCTCTTATCTGGCTTCCGCACTTCTTCTCCCTTTCTTCTTCTTCTTTGTATGGCTACCACAATTCCCTTGTCTACTGCTACCTGCATATACACATAAATATTCATCAAAATTAAACACTTAACAAGACCTTCTTTCAATGATATTTTCTTTTTATCACTCTTCCCTTAGATGGAATGATCTCAAGTTTTACTTTTCCTTAGTCTTCAGGTACCTTTTGCTAACTCTCCTCTGCAATTCATTATAGTATTTTGCAATTCCACTGCTGGAAATTCACCTCTGCACACAAAATTCAATATCGATACGTAAGTTTCACTTATACTGCCTCAAATAGCATTACAAGCTCTATACCCAATTCAAATCTCTTCCTCTTGAAACCAACTCGAAAAAGAGAAGAAAAGAGATATCAACGCCATAGAAATGAGCCACTTCGAGGGGGAAACCTCCAATAAATTACATGAATGAACAATTCCTGGATGATACAAATGACCAAAACCTCCTTCTATATATAGGAGTCCATGAGGCCACAATATAATCCTAGTGGGGCCACAATGTAATCCTAGCCGACCTAAAAATAATAATTTAAGGACACAATAATAAAAATATGGGGGTTATAGGGGTACAACAATAACAATAAGGGGGGATACACTAACATAATAAGGGAATACACTATTAATATGGGACTTAACATGCCCCTCTCCTTCAAACAAGTGTTGTCTCAATGCTTGATTATTTCTTGATGCTTCTGTATAAAATTTTCATCCTCCCATGTGGAATATTCTACAGGAAAGTTCTTCCATTTGCTCAGATACACTGAAATTGATCGTACTTGTTGAGTTCTTGTTTCTGTGACTGCTTCAAAAAATCTTTCGATGTAATGTTTATCTTCCTATTGTTTCATTAGATTTTGCACCAACATTAGGTTATCCTTTGAGAGTTGGAGAACTTGTTGTTGATGCTCGATGTGATATTCCACTAATTTATCATCCATATTAGCTATTATTTGATCCTTCAAACCATCCAATTTAGCCTACATTTCTACTTTTAAACCATCTATGTCATCTTCGGTTCCTCTTCGTAAGATCGAAATTTGTTGCAGCAGTTCGTACCGTAATTTTGATATCTCATACTGCAATTCTTCCTCTTCATGTGTCATAGTATAGCCTTCTAAAGTATTAATGGGTGTTTAATTATTTTTATGGGCCATTTTAGAATCCAATACTAATATCTATTTTACAATATGCCCTTGGAATCAATTCAACTTGATTCTTGAAAAAAGACTTATGCAATTCAGAAACAAATTACACACCTTTTACTTCCTTTTGAGGAGCTTGATATTGAAATTGAATTCTCTCTATAATTGTAGATCCTCAATATTTGAAATTGAGCCATGTCGTAGCCCTCTGAACCTTCTTTCAAATTACACATGTCTGATCTGATTTGGATTCTTCAAGGCAAAGTTATGTCCAATCTCCTACAATGACCCAATTTTGGACTTGTTCAGTAGAGAGAACTTGTACGACTTGCCATGTGTCACTGTTTCCGCATTTGGCTCTGAAATTGATATACCAAACGTTACAGTCGGATTAATTATGAAAAAAATTTACAGCATTCCAATCTGATGCTCAGAGAGATAGCTATGAATATTTTCCCATGATCACCTATTTGAGATGAAATTTAGAAGTCTCAAAAAGCCCTAACTTCCACAGCTCGTATCTTCGAAAATATTGTGAACCAATATCTAAATTTTTGCGATGATGTACCTTAGGATTTTGGGTTCGCACTCTAAGAATTTTAGCTTCTGAACCTTTGTAGAAGAAAAATTATTAAGAAAATACCATGATGACCTGTTTAGGTTAAATTCAGGAGCCTGCAAAATGACCTAACTTGCACAGATCATATATCCAAAAATATTGCAAACCAAGCTCTGAAATATTGCGATGATGTTCCTTAGGATTTTGGCTTCGCACTCTAAAAATTTTAGATTCTGAACCTTGATAAAAAAAAATTATATCGAAAATGCCACGATGACCTATTTGGAGCAACGAAACCCTATAATCTCAAAGCTCTAATCCCAAATGTTGTGAAACTAGCTCCAAAAAGAGAAGAAAAGAGATATCAACACCTTATAAATGAGCCAATTCAAGGGGGCAACCTCCAATACATTACATGAACGAAAAATTCTTGGATGATACAAATGACCAAAACCTCCTTCTATATATAGGGATCCATGGGGCCTCAATATAATCCTAGTGGGGCCACAATGTAATCCTAGCCGACCTAACAATAATATTGTAAGGGCACAATAATAGCAATATGGGGGTTACAAGGGTACAACAATAACAATAAGGGGGGCTACACTAACATAATAAGGGACTACAATAATAATATAGGGACTTAACATCTTTCCATTGTCATGGTCTTGTTTAAACCTGCAACATATAAAAAAACTTGTTCCTCAATTTAAAAATGAGTTGAAATGAGCCTCCTTGATCTTATTTTAGAGAAAATCCTGCTTTGATACCAAATGATGCCCAATATGGGCCCAATTACCTCTAGATATACATGTTTTCTCTATAGAAAGGGTTCCATATTGGATATAAAAAAAACCAAATCTGCAACATATAATCCATCGGTAGGGTTTGAATCTAATAAAAAAACCCATATCTATATGGACCATTTTTATTTTAATAAAAAATAAATCCCCAAAAACACATTTCATTGCTGAAACTGAAGATGTTCTTATTTCCATTTGCAAATGATTCATTCAAACTAGAGATTGGCCTTTGTTAAATTTGGACAACTAGGTCCAAACTCCATGTTCTGATGCTCAGATGAAGATACCGATATTTTTATTGGATTCCTCTTTCGGAGAGGTTTAAGATCCATATAAAATTTATCTTAATCCAATGAGCAGAACATTTATTTTGAATTTATTATTTATAATAAATTATATGTGCAGGTCGGCCTTAAGGTTTTGAACCCCCAGCAGATGTGTCACACACCTCAATGATGAATATAAATACAGTCAAAGTAGGAGAGCATTTCACACTCACTCGCCACACATCTTCTTCTCTTCTCTAATTTAGTACGAGCTCCTTGGAGAATGATTTCAGCTCACACGTGGGAAGAAGGATGAGTTATTACAGCCAAGAAGAAGGACGCAATTGCTGCAGCTAGGGTTTCCTAGGAAGTTTGACCAACGTTGACTTTGGTCAACGCATGGTCCAAAGAGGCTGAAATTTATTGGAAACTTCGATTTTGGGAGGCTGTACACATTGACACAAGAACCGAGGTCAAAATTTTGACCGAAGTTGGAGCTGCGTTGAATTTTATGTTGCTGCCCTGTGTTGACTTTTCTGGACAGTGTTGACTTTTCTGGAGTTGACTTGTGTTGACTTGGTAACTAATTTGAGGATTGTTGTGACACATTCTGGGTTGGCTGATCAAGGATACTTTGCTGGTTGAAGCATCCTGTTGACCGCCGTAATGCACCAACACATTCTTTTGTTTCCGGTTTGTCTTCTATAGACCCACTGGTATGTTCTATCAGCATTTTACTTAATTGTTTATGTGATTGCTGTTATAAAATTAAAATTGCATCAAGCATAGAACATCTACATAATTTTACATGGTATCAGAGGTTAGGTGAAGACAAGCCCTAACTTATAGCAATCACCAAAAGAGAAAAATGGGTTCCACAAGTTATGGCTTCAAGGAGGATGACAAGCTGACTAGAAGGGATGATTTCCATGCTTGGAAGATGATATTAGATCTCAAATTGGAAGACCATGATCTCATGGAATATGTAGTGGGTAAGATACAAGAACCTCCATCCACTGCTACTGTTGCTGCCAAAACCAAGTATAAGAAGGGGGAGATCAAAGCAAAGCTGATGATCAGGGAATCCATTCATAAAAGTCTAGTGGCCTACATCTCTGAGTTGGGAACATCCAAAGAGATGTATGATAAATTTATCCTAATGTTCAAAGTTAACAATGTAAACCAAGTGCTATTGTTCACGAATCAATTGAATAATCTAAAGAAAGGCCGGGATGAGTCTGTCCAAGCATACTTTCTGAAATTGACCGAAATCAGGAACAATCTGCTGGCTATTGGGGAGACAATAGCTAATCGTGAGATGGTACTCACCGCACTTGGAGGGCTACCATATGAATGGCAATTTTTCACTACTACCATTCTTAATAATAGTACAATTCCTAACTTTGACGAGCTACTGTCAAGATGCATGCAAGAAGAAACAAGAATGAAGGAATATGAAAATGACAGAAATGCTGCCTATGCTGCTCATTCTAGAAACAACAACTGTGTTGGTCCTAAGAAAAAAGGAAGAGCTAGGGCCCAAGGAAAGAAGGGCAAGTGTTTCACTTGTCATAGGCATGGCCACTATGCTAGAGAATGCTATTTCAAGAAGGATTCTCCTGATAGTGATGACAACAACAACAACCGGAGGAATGGAAATCAAAGAAACAACAGATCCAAAGAAAAGAGGAAGGCTCCCTCTGATGGAGAAAATCAACCTTTCAAAAGGTCTAGAAACTCCAGGTATGAGGAGTCAAATGTTGCTGATAAAAGAAATGAATACATTCTTGTATCTTCCCTTTCTGCTGCATCCCCGCCCGACATTATGGATTTCTGGTTGATAGATAGTGGTGCCTCAATACACATCATTGGGTTTAAGGAAGCACTCTCTGATATGTTTGAGAAGGACACTAACCTAAAAATTATCCCTGGAGATAATGCCACATATCACGTGAAAGGGACAGGGACTGTGACCCTCCACTTGTCTCAAGGACAAGTCATCTGTTTGCAGAATGTACTATATGTACCAAAATTGAAGAAGAACCTTGTGTCTATATCAGCGATTGAAGACAAAGGCTTCAATGTGGCATTCATTGATGGAAAGGTGTGCATGTGGAAGAAGAATCTCAAGGAAGGTATCATGATTCGTTTTAGAGTTGGAACACTCTACCAGGTTGAAGGAAGTCCACTAGGAGCTATGACATGTGATACTATGCGACAAACTAAACTATGGCACCGAAGGTTTGGACACCTTCATTACAAGGCCCTTCCCGAAGCAAGGAAGGTGGTGACAGGGATGCCTGACTTTGGAAATAATCATGAAGGTGTATGTAAGGGTTGTGCCAAAGGAAAGCATACAAGGGGACCTTTCCCCTCAAGTGTCACAAAGACATCTGATATTTTGCAATTGGTCCATTCTGATCTATCTAGTATGCTACCCGTGACATCCCTGGGAGGATTTTCTTATTACATGACATTCACTGATGAACTCTCCCGCAAAACCTGGATATACTTCTTGAAGAAGGATGAGGCTTTCATGTGGTTCCGTACCTTCAAATCCTTGGTGGAAAATATGACAGGAAAGAAGATCAAGATTTTGAGGACCGACAATGGCACTGAATATGAGTCAAATGAGTTCAAGGAATTTTGTAGAGAAGCTGGCATTAAGAGGGAGACTACTACTGCTTATATTCCTGAGCAGAATGGTGTTGCTGAACGAAAGAAATGGACCATTGAGGAAGCTGTCCATGCCATGCTATGTGACCAGGGTCTACCGAAGTTCCTATGGGGAGAAGCTGCAAATACTGTTGTATACATTCAAAACCGATGCCCTCATTCTGCTCTGGACTCCAAAACTCCCGAAAAGGTTTTCACTGGAAAGAAACCTGATGTATCACACTTTAGAATTTTTGGATGTCCTGTTTATTTTTATGTGCCAAAAGAAAAGAGAAGTAAGCTGGATGCTTTTAGGAAGAAAGGAATGTTTTTGGGCTACAGTGAAACTTCTCAGGCCTATAGAGTCTATGTACCTGGTCAAAGGGAAGTAGAGATATGCCATGATGTCACTTTTTATGAAGACGCTTCCCTGAAGAAAGTAGTAGATTTTCCAAGATCTGAAGAAAATCATGAATAAAGGCCTGGAAATCAAGAAGAACCGCAGGATGAGACAATGCTTGATATTGAATGAACAATGGACCCAATTGGTCCATCTCCTTCACTGGGAAAGAGACCATCATGGCTCAGGGACACCCTCGAAGATGCTGAGGGACATGCTGCCCCAAGGGGGACATTCCAAGAAAGCAAGAAGCCGTGTAGATACGAAGGGTATCTAGCTGCCATGAGTACCATTGTACAATCTGAACCTCGATCTTTTGAAGAAGCCGTAAAGCATCAATTCTGTAAGGATGCTATGCACGAAGAATATGAGTCCATAATGAAGAATGATGTCTATGATGTAGTTCCAAAACCGAAGGACAAATCAGTTGTCACCGCGAAATGGCTCTACAAGATCAAACATGGATCTGATGGAAGTGCTGAAAAGTTCAAGGCAAGATTTGTTGCTTGTGGCTTCTCTCAAAAGGAAGGAGTAGATTATGATGACATATTTGCACCTGTAGCATGATATACCACCATTCCATCAATTATAGCCCTTGCTGCTACGCAAGGTTGGAGTCTTCATCAGATGGATGTCAAGACTGCCTTTCTGCATGGTATAATAAAAGAAGAGGTGTATGTAGAACAACCTCTGGGGTTTGAATTTCAGGATCAGGACACACATGTTTGCAGGTTGAAGAAAGCCCTCTATGGGTTGAAGCAAGCACCCAGATCTTGGTATGAGAGGATGGATAGCTACTTGATGAAGTTTGGCTTCACTTGAAGTAATGTTGATCCGAACCTTTACTTGAAGGTTGTCCAGGGGAAGCCTCTCATTCTGGTGCTATATGTGGATGACCTCTTCCTGACAGGTGCTCACCCTCTCATTCATCAATGTAAGAGGGAGCTCGCTGCTGAGTTCAAGAGGAAAGACCTAGGACTGATGCACTACTTCCTAGGCCTGGAGGTCTGGCAGAGACCTGGAGAGATTTTCCTTTCTCAAGGAAAATACATTGTGAAACTTCTGGAAATATTTGGTATGGTGGACTGCAAGACCGTGTCAACACCAATGGAACTCAACTTCAAGAAGTTGAGTGGCAGCACTGCTGGGCCCGTATTGGACAATCCTACTGAGTATCGTCAACTCGTAGGAGCTTTGATGTTCTTAGTGAACACCCATCCAGATATATGTTTTGCAGTGAACACTTTGAGTCAACAGATGGTTGAGCCTCATCACTTTCACTGGGTTGGTGCCAAGAATCTTCTGAGATATCTTAGGGGCACGATAAACCATGGGCTGAGATACACTGCCGGGAGTGTGACACTCCATGGATATACTGATGCCGATTGGGCTGGCAGTGTGGTGGATCGTAAGAGCACATCGGGATGCTGCTTCAATCTTGGTTCTGCTTCGATCTCATGGATGAGAAGGAAGCAGAAGTCGGTGGCTTTGAGCACCGCTGAGGCCGAATACATTGCTACAAGTATGGCCTGTTGTGAAGCAGTTTGGTTGCGAAAGCTCTTTAGTGAGCTGTTTGGACATGTGCTAGATACCACTGTGATACTCTGTGATAACCAGAGTGGGATTCGTATGACTGAGAATCCTGTGTTCCACGACCGATCCAAGCATATTGATATCAGGTACCACTTTATCCGGGATATGGTACAGCGAGGCGCCGTAAGGCTCGATCATATAGGAACTGATGAGTAGGTCGCAGATATTCTCACTAAGCCCCTGGGGAAGGTCAAGTTCCTAACCTTCCGTGAGAGTCTTGGTGTCGTGGAAAGACCCTATGATGTGGGTCCTGTTGGACGATGAGCTCTGGGAGCTCTGGGGGCTTTGGGGAGAGCTTCTTGGAGCTATGGGCAACCATAAGGCTAGGCTTGCCAACCTTGGTGGTGTGCTTGGACCCCACCGTTGTGATTTTGAGTTGGTTCACCTCTCATTTTCTGTGCCCCGTATGCATCCTACCCATTGAGTTTAGGGCTCATGGGAAGTACCTCTCATTTGGCCAATGAGGTGGGAAAGGCTAGAGACTAGTAGCAAAGACTGATGGATGCATCAGAGATTGCCGTACTCTCTATCTAGGATGGCACGGTCCAACCACTTGATCTGGGATCAAGTATAGTGAGGTTTCGGACCTCCGCCTGACTTCGGGTCAAATGAACCAACTTCGGGTTGGTTGGAGACTCTTTGTGAGTCTGATAGTGAGGTTTCAGACCTCTGCCTGACTTTGGGTCAGATGAAACAACTTCAGGTTGGTTGGAGACTCTTTATGAGTCTGATAGAGGTTTCGGACCTCTGGGTTGAATTTGTCAGCCGGGGGATGATGTCTTTGTGACTGACCCACTTTTATTCTGAAATAAAGAGGCCAACAAAGCAAGTTACGGTGGGATGACGGACGATGTTTGGTTGCACTGATGGATGGAGTTCTCCCTAGTTGAAAGGGAGTGTTAAATTTGGACAACTAGGTCCAAAATCGATGTTGTGATGCTCAGATGACGATACCGATATTTTTATTGGATTCCTCTTTTGGAGAGGTGTAAGATCCATATAAAATTTATCTTAATCCGATGAGAAGAACATTTATTTTGAATTTATATTTATAATAAATTGTATGTGTAGGTCGGCCTTAAGGTTTTACACCCCTAGTAGATGTCTCACACACTCCAATGATGAATATAAATACAGTCAAAGTTGGAGAGAATTTCACACTCACTCACCACACATCTTCTTCTCTTCTCTGATTTAGTACGAGCTCCTTGGAGGATGATTTCATCTCACACGTGGGAAGAAGGACGAGTTATTACAGCCAAGAAGAAGGACACAATTGTTGCAGCTAGGGTTTCCTAGGAAGTTTGACCAGTGTTGACTTTGGTCAACACATGGTCCAAAGAGGCTGAAATTTATTGGAAACTTTGATTTTGGGAGGCTGTACACATTGGCACAAGAACCAAGGTCAAAATTTTGACCGAAGTTGGAGCTGTGTTGACTTTTATGTTGCTGCCCTGCGTCAACTTTTCTGGATAGCATTGACTTTTCTGGAGTTGACTTGTGTTGACTTGGTAACTGATTTGAGGATTGTTGTGACACATTCTGGGTTGGCTGATCAAGGAGAATTTGCTGGTTGAAGCATCCTGTTGACCGCCATAACGCACCAACACATTCTTCTGTTTCTGATTTGTCTTCTATAGATCCACTGGTATGTTCTATCAGCATTTTAGTTAACTGTTTATGTGATTGTTGTTATAAAAGTAAAATTGCATCAAGCATAGAACATCTACATAAATTTACAGCCTTACATTTCTAGAAGCAAGTGAATGATCCATTCAAACAACAGATTATACTTTCCTAACCGAAAAAAACATTCTTTAGTGCACTCTAGAACCTTTTCCACCGATCTTATCATAGAATTGGAGCTCTCTTGGAATTCGTGTGATTGATCTCGAGGTTGATGGAGCATGTTTCAATGTAAAATAGAAAAACACAGTGTTCACGTATATTTATTCTCCAAAGATCCAAAGGAAGTATAGAAAAATCAAGATTTGACCATAACCCTATGTTTTCAGTTGAGCCTGCACATTCACTGCGCATGTGTTGGACACACACTAGAAATGCTATGCAAACACCTTCGAGTCACTACACATACAATTTCGGTGTTATGCTTGCTTTCACATGCTATAGTTTCACCTGTATGCTAACGCTCACCTCAAAAACTGACAGAATGGTTGATCTCTAGATCAGGGCTGGAACTTTGACCCTTGACAACAAATTCTGACTATAATTGACATCAAAATCTACGTTCAAATCCGACTTAAGAACTTTGGATTAACCTCATCTAGTAAATAGATAAGCCAAAGCTTGATCCTGAAGCTAGAACCTTGAATGGTTCAAATCATCTTCGTGTTTCCTCAGAGGGATTTGATGCTCCACAACTCAGAACAAAAATCAACACATATTCCTTTGTGTACAAGAGTGAGCCAATATGAATTGATCACTGTATAGCTTCTTTCACTTCCCAAAGTATTAACACAAAGATCCATAGTATCTAATGAAAATTCGAATCCAATTCATAATATAAAAGAGTACTAGTCTTGTCACTAATGTGTATACACTATTATAACAATAACCAAACAAAATTGATCTATTCATAAAATTAATGGATGATACACCCAATCATGCCAGACTAATTTCAATTAGGAAATTCAATAAAAATCTGATTATTTTACACCACAAAGGGAGGATCAATACAATTAGCAATAATGTCACACTTACCTCTCCTTTTGGTCTCATGGACCTCCTTTTACTCAGACTTCTCACTATCTACTTCCTATCGAATCCAACCACGAATGCCTTCAAGGCATATCATATTTACAATGAAAGGATTCAGAACTAATTTTAGTTCATATCCTATAAAATATCCTCACCAAAATCCTAAAACCCCTCACTCAATCTCCAAGAGATATTTCAGCTCCATAAAATATGCATGGAACTTATAACACCTAAGACCAAAAATTTTCTCACACATTTGAGAATAATCACAAATTAATCATAGTTTTAATAAATAAAACATTAGGGAATCTCTCCCTTTACAAAATAAACATTCCCCTTAGGTTTCTTCAAAAAATGAATCTATGGAGTAGGATGCTCCTACATCAGAAATACCTTAGGAAAATGGTTCACTAAATTATTTCTTATGTTGAAATTGAGTTTTCCATGGAAAAAATTATCCTACATGGTGTATTTCGATCCACCTAGTAAGAAATTTCTAGGTGAACATTTTTTGGGTGATAACACTTCAAATCAACAAACAACTTTTGTTGAGATGGATTAAAAAAAAAAATCTTTCACTCTACCCTTAGAAACTTGACTCAAAGGCCAAGTAATATGAGATAAACACAACAAAAACCTCTGATAAAAGCTGTCAAGGTCCAAAAAGCTATGAAGGTCTATTAGAGTGACTAGGGTTGGCCAATCTCAAATGACTTGGATCTTAGCCAAATCCATATGCATGCCTTTTTCGTCAATGATGTAACCCAGATATTGCATCTCGCTCGTGCCAAAGGTGCATTTCCCTCTGCATAGTTTTTGCTATCATAGTGTTTGAAGGACCTACCAAATGTGTTGGAAGTTCTCTTCCCAGTTCTTGTTGAAGATGAGGATGTGAACTAGTTATACAGCCACAAATGAGTCAGTAAAGGGCCACAACATGTCATCCATCAGCCTCATAAATTTTGTATGGGAAATTTTCAACCCGAAAATCATGACCAATCTCTCAAAAATACCCTCCTTAGATTTGAAGGAAATCTTCCACCCATCTGTGGATTCTATTAGAACGTGGTGATATCTAGGCTTCAAATCAATATTATTGAAGTACATGCCCCCCTTGAGCTGGTCAAGAAGGTAATCAATCCATGGGATTGGGTACTTGTTCCTAAAACTAAATTTATTTAGTGCTTGATAGTTAATGTAGAGTCTCTAGGTCCCATCCATATTCTGTACAAGTAAAACCAGGCTCCCACAAGGTCAGGAAATTAGTCGGATTTTCCCTTTTTTTAGAAACTCCTATACTTTTTTCTTTATTTCTTAATTTCCTAAAATGGGGTAGTGATTTATTGTCCCATTGGTTAGACATGCTATGGGGGTTATATTGATGGAATGCGTCACCTGAAAATGGATATGTACCCATATGGGTGAGCAGATGATGTACCACTTTTCTTCCATGATATTCTCCACCTGCTTCTACTATGTGACGTATCTCTCTGGGGGATCTTCCCCTTATTTCGAGAGTCACTAAGAAAGAAAACAAATTTACTAGTCTAGGAGATGATCTTGTTTCATTGCTTAGTAGAGCTCAAATAAATGGTGATAGGTGGGGCTAACTTTGGTATCCTTTATAGCTTATTTCCTAAAGTGATAATAATAGTGTGAGACCTAGACACATACACAACATGAAGCTTCCCAAAGTATTGTTTGAATAATATTACATCACAAATATCAAGATGAGAATTACAATGTTACAGAATATTAACATTATATTTTGATCCATATCTCTTGACAACCTCAATCTATTTGTTGTAACATTGGAAAATCATTACAAAGTCACATAAACATTCGTTTTTGATTCATATCTCTTGATAACTTCAATCAAATTGGTGTAGGGTTGGAAAAAAATTACACAGTGAGATATGCATGACTTATTTATTTGTTAAATTGACAAAAGAAATCCATATTATTGGATTTTTAATATAGGAAATATAAGTATATTAACATATAATATCAATATTAGTGATGAGGATTAAATCTCACAAAAAATTTTCTCATTGCTGCTTTGAATAGAATCTTTGCATGGAGCTTATAACAGCTAAGACCTCAAGTTTTCTCACACATTTGAGAACAATCACAAATTAATCATAGTTTTAATAAATAAAACATTAGGGAATCTCTCCCTTCATAAAATAAACATTCCCCTTAGGTTTCTTCAAAAAATGAATCTATGGAGTAGGATGCTCCTACATCAGAAATACCTTAGGAAAATGGTTTACTAAATTATTTCTTATGTTGAAATAGATTTTTCCATGGAAAAAATTATCCTACATGGTGTATTTCGATCCACCTAGTAAGAAATTGCTAGGTGAAATTTTTTTGGGTGATAACACTTCAAATCAACAAACAAATTCTGTTGAGATGGATTAAAAAAAAAAAATCTCTCACTCTACCCTTAGAAACTTGACTCAAAGGCCAAGTGATATGAGATAATCGCAACAAAAACCTCTGATAAAAGCTGTCAAGGTCCAAAAAGCTATGAAGGTCTATTAGAGTGACCAGGGTTGGTCAATCTCAAATGACTTGGATCTTAGCCAAATCCATATGCATGCCTTTTTCATTAATGATGTAACCCGGATATTGCATCTTGCTCGTGCCAAAGGTGCATTTCTCTCTGCATAGTTTGTGCTATCATAGTGTTTGAAGGACCTACCAAATGTGTTGGAAGTTCTGTTCCCAGTTCTTGTTGAAGATGAGGATGTGAACTAGTTATACAGCCACGAACGAGTCAGTAAAGGGCCACAACATTTCATCCATCAGCCTCATAAATTTTGTATGGGAACTTTTCAACCCGAAAATCATGACCAATCTCTCAAAAATACCCTCCTTAGATTTGAAGGAAATCTTCCATCCATCTAGGATTCTATTATAACCTAGTGATATCCAGACTTCAAATCAATATTATTGAAGTACATGCCCCCCTTGAGCTGGTCATGAAGGTAATCAATCCATGGGATTGGGTACTTTTTCCTAAAACTAAATTTATTTAGTGCTTGATAGTTAGTGCAGAGTCTCTAGGTCCCATCCATATTCTGTACAAGTAAAACCAGGCTCCCACAAGGTTAGGAACTTAGTCGGATTTTCCCTTTTTGTAGCAACTCCTATACTTTTTTCTTTATTTCTTAATTTTCTAAAATGGGGTAGTGATTTATTGTCCCATTGGTTAGACATGCTATGGGGGTTATATTGATGGAATGCTTCATGTGACAGTGGATATGTACCCATATGGGTGAGCAGATGATGTACCACTTCTCTTCCATGATATTCTGCACCTAATTCTACTATGTGAGGTATCTCTCTGGGGGATCTTCCCCTTATTTCGAGAGTCACTAAGAAATAAAACAAATTTACTAGTCTATGAGATGATCTTGTTTGTTGCTTAGTAAATCAAAAAATGGTGACCAATGAGTGGGCTAATTTGGTATCTCTTGAAAACTACTTTCCTAAACCATGTAATGCTCAGTGAGACCTGAATCTTACCTAACATGAAGCTTCCCAAGTATGGTTTGAATAATATTACATCACAAATATCGAGATGAGAATTACAATGTTACAGAATATTAACATTATATTTTGATCCATATCTCTTGATAACCTCAATATATTTGGTGTAGCATTGGAAAATCATTACAAAGGCACATAAACATTAGTTTTTGAGTCATATCTCTTGAAAACTTCAATCAAATTGCTGTAGGATTGGAAAAAAATTACACAGTGAGATATGCATGAGTTATTTATTTGTTAAATTGACTAAAGAAATCCATATTATTGGATTTTTAATATAGGAAATATAATTATATTAACATATAATATCAATATTAGTGATGAGGATTAAATCTCATAGAATTTTTTCTTATTGCTGCTTTGAATAGATTCTTTGAATGGAAGATAATGTATTTTCCTTCAAATTATACACACAAATCCTTCAATGAATTTCCAAGTTATATATATATATATATAATATCTATATATATATATATATAGATATATATATTACAAAATTTTATATATTTAAATATTTTTTTTATGAATTAATAAACTAATTAATATTTTTGTATCAAAATATTATATTGTTTTTCACATTTAATTTTGATAAATTTTTATACCTGTTTTTCTATTATTTTTATTTATTTATTTAAGTTCATATATATACATATATCTATATATATCATATATATATATATGTATATCTTATCTTGAATTAAAAAACTGAAGGAGTAGTCTGGGTATATAGGTAAACATAAGAAATCTATGGAGATTTCAAATCGCAACAGAGATCCATATTCAAGACTATTTTTGAATGAATCAACTAAAGTAGAATTTTAAGTAATGTTAAATTTTTTTTAGTTTTTTTAATTGACTATCATGTTTATTTTATTAAAAAAAAATTGAATAATATCCTAAAAAAATAGATATGAAATCTTGTAGTACATTGTATTTGTAGCTAATGATGTGAATACCTAGATTTCAACCTACTATTTAATTATACGATATTTTTTTGATTATATTTTTTTTTATTTTGGATACAGATTTCATAATTTAAATTTAACCATCCTATAACCATCCTAACCCTTTGTCTATCAAGTGCTTAGAGGGATCAAATATCTCGAGGTGCAAACATCTTTTTCGATTTCAAATCTTGAGGAAAGCTTTTCTTCTTGAGAGATTTGATCGCTCGCGACACTTGATTGATCTGGGGTTAATTTGGATCTAGGCTGGCTTCTCTCTCTCTTTCTCTACTCTCCCTATCACTCTCCTCTCTCTGACAATATATATCCATCTCTCCCTTATCACTCCCCCTCTCTCTATACTTTTATCCCTCCATGTATTTCTTCTTCCCTCCCTTTCTCTCCCCTTCCAAATCCATATTTATCTCTCTATTGACTCATCTCTCTCTTTTGTATTCTCTATTTCTTTTTTTCCCACATCCCTCTATCTCTCACCCCCATCACTCTCTCCCCATCCATCCCTTGTAACCCCCTCTCTTTCTCCACCTCTATCTCTCTCTATATGTTTTCTTTCCTCCCTCTCTCTCCCTCTCTCCCCCACCTCATTTTCACTCTCCCCCTCCCCCCCCTCTCTCTTAAATTTGATTCCACCATATTGTGTTTAAGAAACTATCTAAATATAAAATAAATAAATAAATAAATAAAAACCCATTTGGTTGTAAAATATTAAGCATATGTTTTGGGAAACCATGTCAAAGAAACTACAATAATGAAAAACTTAAAACAACCATGCACTATCTTTCCTATATTATTGTTAGTCAATTTGTTTGTTCTCATCACTTGGATGCTTAGTTAAAATGAATTGATGTTGCTTCTTAGTAATATTATTTATATAAAAGTATTCTCATTTTTAATTTTATTGAAACTTTGATTTAATTTCTATGGGAATATACAATAGAGAGTTTATATATATCTCAAAATTAATGATAACATTTTTCCTTTTAGAATTAATTAAGAAAATGTTATTAAATTAAATTAAAATAAATTATTTTAAAATATCTTGATTGTGAAATAAGTTATGGTTATTGGCCATGTGGTATTGATAAACCATGGTATTGACCCATGATATTATAAAAAATCCTATTTACATGCTCATAATATCAACCATTAATTGGGGCTGAATTTCCATGATTTAGAATCATGTCATATCATTAAAAAATATTTCCATTGTGAGAGAAGTGACATTGTATTGACCCATGTCATGCTAACAAAACTTATTCACAAGTTAATAATAAATTTTAAATATAAGAAATTGATTTTAACTTTAAATTTTTATTATTAATTGAAGCAACATTTAAATGTTTAGAGGTTTTATATTACTTTTAACATTTTATTTATAACTTTTAACTTTATTTATTACTTTTTTTTTAATAATTTAGTGGACATGTAAATGTTAAACATTTATGCTTGACATTTGTACCCATTATAAGGGGTTAGAGCACCTCTCAAGCAATCATTGATAAATAATAAGTGGAAAATATTTAATAGTAATCAAGACAAAGGTTTAAGATTTAATGTATTTTTTCTTTTAAATTTAATTAAAAAATGATGGTCATATAATTAAATTAATATAAAAAAAAAATATAAAATATCTTTGACCATATAATCTGTTATAGTTTTGGGGTAAGTGGTAATCATAACCCTTGGTATTGTAACAAAGTGGAAGCTTATTTATAGGTTAAGAGTCTCCATGATAAAGTGGAAGTAACTTCAACGTTAAGAATGTTGTTAGGGTTGAGAATTTCCATCACCCTAAATTTAGGAACGTTGTTGAGATTGAGAAAAGGTTTATGCTTAATATAGTTATTGATATAGTTATATAAATAGTTATTTATTGTTACAGTCATTTAGTAGGTTTGATGGTTTTTAGGTTTCTTCATTTATTTTGTTAATTCACAATTATAAATTTTATATAATATGTCTTATGTCGACCAAGTTTTAGTATATATTTGGTTTTTTTTTTTTTTTTTAGTGTTTTTTTATTATTTTTTTATATTTTATTATTTTTATGATGATGTTTCATTTTTTTATTTTTTTTTTATGGGCTTTTTTTATTTTGATGTTTGATGGTGTTTTCGATTTTCAATGTCTAATTTATGAATTTTATTTTACAAAATGTGTAATATTTATTTTAATATTTCTTTAACATCTAATTTTCCAATGTCTATTCTATAATTTCTTATGTGATTTAGCATAAGATTTATTATACTATGATATGGATCACAAAAGCTTACACTCTCAAATGTTGTTACATGTTTTTTTAGATGTGGATATGTTTATGTTATTTTTTTTAATTGATGGTAATAATAATTGAAAATAAAGATAAATTTTAGCTAATTTTAATAACTTTTTTGAAATTTAGCAAAGATAAATGTTTTGATGAGTATAATGGATGTATCATTATTTAAATTTACCAACCATTTAATATATATGTGTGCACCATATTAGTAATTATTAATATTATAACTTGTATTATAGCATTTTCCTTGCCTATTGCATAATTAAAATTAATGGTTTTTCAAATTAATTTTCAAGCGCCCCTCACCATGAAAGTCTTCAAATCCTCTTCCCTTTTTAACATATTTCCTTTACTATTTTGAATTTGTTGAAAAATTCTTCAAATCCTCTTCTCTTTTTAACATCTTTTCTTTACTATTTTGAATTTGGTGGAACTTTGTTATTTTCTTACTAGAATATACACCCTCGTTATGAAATTTGACAATTTATTCACGCTTTAAATATTTGAAATTTTTTTTTACCAATATAAAAATTAGCAAATTATTATTATCAGAGAATTATTATAAAATTAATACATCACATAAAGCTATATTAAAAAAAAGAGAGGTTAAATTACTATAATTAAAGATATATCACATTTTTTAAATATAATTTATTTAAACAAAAATTTCAAAATTAGTATAGTTATATATATATATATATATATATATATATATATATATATATATATATATTATTGTTAATTAATTTGTTTTTTTTCATCACTTGGATGCTTAATTGAGATGAATTTATGTTGTTTCTTAGTAATATTATTTATATTATATATATTTCACATCTTTATATATAAAAGTATTCTCAATTTTTATTTTATTGAAAATTTGATTTAATTTCTACGAGAATATACGATAGAGGGTTTATATATATCTCAAAGTTAATGATAAAATTTTTCCTTTTAGAATTAATTAAGAAAATGTTATAAAATTAAATTAAAATAAAATATTTTAAAATATCTTGATTGTGAAATAAGTTATTGTTATTGGCCATGTGGTATTGATAAACCATGGTATTGACCCATGATATTATAACAAATTCTATTTACATGCTAATAATATCGACCATAAAATGGGGCTGAATTTCCATGATTAAGAATCATGTCATATTGCTATAAAATGTTTCCATTGTGAAAGAAGTGACATTCTATTGGCCCATGGCATGGTAACAAAACCTATTCACAAGTTAATAACATATTTTACATATAAGAAATTGACTTTAACTTTAACTTTTTATTATTTATTGAGCCAACATTTTAATGTTTAGAGGTTTTATATTACCTTTGACATTTTATTTATTACTTTTTTAATAATTTAGTGGACATATAAATGTTACATGTTAAATATTTCTGCTTGACATTTGTACCCCACAAAAGTGGGTAGCGCACGTCTCAAGAAATCATCGATAATTAATAAGTAGAAAATATTTAATAGTGATCAAGACAAAGGATTAGGATTTAATGTATTTTTTCTTTTAAATTTAATTAAAAAATGATGGTCATATAATTAAATTAAAATTATATATATATATATTATTTTTGACCATATAATCTATTATGGTTTTTGGGTAAGTGATAATCGTAAGCCTTGGTATTGTAATAAAGTGGAAGTTTATTTATAGGTTAAGAGTCTCCATGATAAAATGGAAGTAACTTCAGGGTTAAGAATGTTGCTAGGGTTGAGCATTTCCATTAGTTGGTTTTCAATGTTGGATCCCATCTCTATGCTCTGAGTAGGGTTCTTTTTTCCTTTCTCTCATGTTTTCCTCTCTTATTATTCATGTGGTAGATTTTATGTTTTCTAGGTTTCTTCATTTATTTTGTTAATTTATAATTATAATTTTTAAATAATATTTGTAATGTTGACCAAGTTTTAGTCTATATTTGGTATTTTCTTTCTTTTTTATTTAGTGTTATTTTTATTTATATGTTCATTTATTATTATTTTTTTACTTAGTATTTATTTATTATTTTATTATCTTATATTATTTTTATGATGGTGTTTAATTCTTTTTCTTTTATTTACTGGTTGGTTGTTTTTATTTTGAGTGTTGACGGTGTTTGTGATTTTCAATGTCTAATTTTATGGATTTTATTTTATAAAACGTGTAATATTTATTTTAATATTAATTTAACATCTATTTTTCATTTATTATAGGTATTCAGTGTCGGTTCTAAAATTTCCTATGTGATTTAGCGGAAGATTTATTATACTATGATATGGATCACATAAGTTTACACTCTCAAATGTTGTTACATGTTTTCTTAAATCATGAGTATAATGGATGAATCATTATTTACATTTACCAACCATTTAATATATATGACTGCACCGTATTAGTAATTATTAATAATATAACTTGTATTATAGCATTTTCCTTGCTTGTTGAATAATTAAAATTAATGTTTTTTCAAATTAATTTTCAAGCCCCCTCATTATGAAAGTCTTCAAATCCTATTCCCTTTTTCACATCTTTGTATTACTATTTTGAATTTGTTAAGAAAGTCTTCAAATCCTCTTCCCTTTTAACATCTTTACTTTACTATTTTGAATTTGTTGAAACTTTGTTGTTTTCTTACTAGAGACCATACCCTTGTTATGAAATTTGACAATTTATTCACGCTTTCAATATTTGAAAATAAAATTTAGCCATACCACAATTAACAATTTGTTGTTATGAGAAAATTATTATAAAATTAATACATGACATAAAACTATATTAAAAAGAAATAACATTAAATTAATGTAATTAAAAATATATCACATTTTTTAAATATAATTTATTTAAACAAAAGTTACAAAATTAGTATATTAAAGATATATCACAATACAATTTATTTAAATGAAAATTAGACCTTAAATTTAATCCATCATAAGTTTACTTTAAAAGAAATATACTTATATTAATTCACCAACGTAGTTATCCTTTCCTCAAACCTATCTCAATTGAACTTTAATAAAAACGCATGAGTTTCATAACCTAACGAGATTGAAACGTTTTTCTATGTTCATTCAAATAATTTTGAATTTGAATTTTGAATGACGGGTTAGAAAATTGGGAGAATCGTTGGATGCCAAGAAGAATAATATGCGAGGGCAACCAACACCATCTACCAAAATGGTCCAATTGAAATTTAGTGGAACAACGTCTAATTTTTAAGCTGAAAGTGGGAACATGTGTCACCGTTTTAGTGGAGAAAACAACTGAAAGATTTAGTGGAACAACGTCTAATTTTTAAGCTGAACGTGGGACATATGTCAACGTTTTAGTGGAAAAAACAACTAAAAGCCAATGCCTGCTTTTTATCCACTACTTGCATTCTGGAAAAAGATAAAAATGATCGAACTTGTCCCGAGCTTTCCAATTATGTGAAATGCCATGGTCGATCAGGTGTTTGATCTGTGGGAGGGTTCGTTTTACGGTGTGATGGACTGTGGCTATTCTCTCTGGTAGTTCTTCGCTTCTCTGTGGTAGGTTTTCTCTTTTTTTCATTTTTTCTAGACTCTATTTATCGATAGATTCATTTAGAAATTTGTCTGATCAGAGGATTCTTCTCTCGCACATGTTCTTGTGTTGTCTCGGTGTATGTGTGTTGGGATGTGTGTATTGTGTATGTGGGGAGATGGCATGCATGGCATTGGCAAATTTTTAACTTCTTTTGCTCGATGGGGTTCAGAGCCCGTTTATTTTATTTTATTTTATCTTTGATCTTTTATTTTCATTAATTCAAATACTGCTCGGATCCGTAGATGGTGTTTGAGTTCGATTTAAGGATCTGTTTCATCGATATTTAACGGGTAGGTTTTTGCAAGATCTGATTTCTTGAGTGCTTTTTTTCTTGATTTTGCATTTTCTGGTACATCTGGTTCTAAAAGCCAAGGTTATTTTCTGGTACTTCTGGTTCTAAAAGCCAAGGTTATGTTCTGGTACTTCTGGTTCTAAAAGCCAAGGTTATTATTGATTAGGGTGTTTTTAAATGTCTCTCTTGTCGTTTTGTTAAACCCTAGTTTTCTTTCAAAGAACAACAAAATTGTTTTTGAAGTCATAATTTATTGCTAAAAAGTAAGTTTACATTGAGATTGATCTTGTTTCTTTATATTCAAAAACTTAAGCTTGCATCTTGGATTTTATTTTATTGTATTTTTCTAAATTTGTGAAAAACGTAAACTACCTGCTGAGAAAGCATAAGTGTGAACTTTCTCTTTCTTCTCATTTATTTCTACCACGAGAAAAACAAAGTCTAGTTTCTTTTTTTTTTTAAATCCACCTTTACACTCAAATGGCTCTATATAATGTTTATTGAATTTGATGTAGCTTAGAAAAAATATTCATACAATATTATTTGATTTGAGAAGGTGTAGCAGATGCCCGAAGATGCAGCAAATGAAAAATGCCTCATTATTTATTTGCAGTTGCTGGTATTTACCGTCCTTGAAGCCAGGTTAGTATTGATTATATATTAATTTTATTAATAATTTTTATTTGGTCGGAACTAATTATATATTAATTTTTTTCAAAAATTTTCTTTCCTTGGAACTAATTAAAAGTGAAGCCTGCATCACTTTTTTGTTTTTTTTTGTAAATTCGGTGGGTCCATTCCATTTTCTATTTATATTTGAAAGGAAGGCTACATAATATAAAAGTTAAGCTCTGGCCTCAACCTACCCGCAGGAAACCAGGTCTGTTGGCCATCTAAATGCATGATAAGCAGTCCAAAACTGAAATTGTTTCATACGCCTAAACTTCTCATGAGCTGTTTGTGCTATTGCTCCTATAGTTTCTTTCCTAGAACATATGGAAAGTTGATATCTAAACAGAAAAATCATCAAAATTTAAAACAATAATAACTTCAAAGTTTCTAAAAGACATAGCTATTATGCATCTGAAGAGGAGACTCGTGCTGGGTCCTTGGCACTAGTGCCAGCCATTTCTGCTTGTTGTACCTGTTGTAAGAGCTGTTGAAGGATTTTTTCCATCCTTCCCACTTTATCATCCATTCTACCTACTCTGTCAACAATCTGATATTGACTTATCTTTATGTGCTGAAGCTGGTCCTGGATTTCCAGAATTTGAGCCTGAAGGCTTGTCCCCTGCTTTACTAGTTCTACCTGTGTATCCTCAGGATGAAAGCTCTGAATGGATTTCGCTATCAAGCATTTCACTATCGCATAAGTGTGGATAGTCTGGTTGAACAAAGTTAGGTGGCCCATCGTGTTGCCTGGATCTTGGATAAAAACAAAAATATCTGCTTCTGTCTCATTATCCTCAGGCTCAGTTTGGATTTCCCTTTCCCATCCCCAAATGGCTTGCCTTGTTTTAGAAGAATTACCTATGTCATAGGTGGCAGCTAACGTTTCCAAATGTTCCTGGTTGGTTTTGCATCCTCTTTTCGCCAGGGCTGGCTCAGATTGCTCTGTCTGTTTTCCTTTAGTAGCCTCTATCCTTGCTCGACGTTTTCCCATTTCTGAAGAGTACCTATATGCATGCAACGACACATCAACAGGAACAACAATGAAATAAGGAGTTAGATGGTTGTGGTCTATGCGCCACCTTTGGGCGTTAATCTCATGGTTGACATATAAATGACGAGGTCTAACCCAAGTGGTTATACTCTGCAAATTGTCAGACTGAACAACTGCATGGGTCATGGGACTCTGGGTAGGGTACAATAAGCAGTTCCTCAACTTAAGATTCCAGATGACATTATAATGAATAAACTGATTGGCACTGTAGGCGACCTCATAATAGAGAGGGATGTGACCAATATGGTTAATTAACTGAGGATGAGAGATAAGAGGTCTAGGATTCAGGGTTTGAGGGGAACAGGGAGGGTTAGCTATGTTCCAGTTTACACGGTTACCTGAATTACCGAGAGTCCCTGTAGGGCTGGTCAACTGGTCCTCAAGAGAGCGCATCCTGGGGGTAGTTTCTTTTCGGTCCAAAGCAAAACAGAGCGGAAAGAGATGGTCCTCATGCACTATGAGTTTCCTAATATCTACCTTATTCCCCGACTGGTCTTGACTATACTGATATCTAAGACATTTGGTATAGTTACAGACATGTAAAAACCTGCTGTTAAAACGACGCCCCTGTAACTAGATTCCTAGATTCTGATGCCTGCTCCCAAAGGAAGTGGCTAGGACAAGTAATGAGCTAGGATCCCGGAAGCAAGGCGACACAGGTTGCATTATTGGGATTACAGAATACAAAATTTTGCTGAAACCCATCCTTGCATGATTATACAGAAGACGAAGGAAACTTACTACTATTGGCTCCATAATAGCAATGAAAATGACGAATACATACCGAGACAGGAACGATAATGCGTTCTGGACAGGTAATAAACTAGGAACCCAAAAACAAGGTGACATAGGTTGCATAATAGGGATTACAGGATACAGAATTTTGCTCAAACCCATCCTTTCATGATTGTATAGAAGACTAAGGAAACTTACTACTGTTGGCTCCATAATAGCAATGAAAATGACGGATAAATACCGTGACAGGAACGATTGGAAGTTCAACTGGTTGTTGTTGTGTCTTCTCCTCTGCCGCCTCCAGACAAGTGCATGCAAAAGCCCATGCATGAATGAGTGGAGGAGCGAGGGGATGACTCTTACCTTGTCGGTGGTTTGTCTTCGATGAGCTGTCCAAACAGCCTGGCCACCTTTCACCATGATGCGATTCTGGCTTGTCACACACTTCCGTGATTTTTCTGGACCAGCCTGCATTAATACTCTTAATGGCTTGGGTTAGGAGCGCATGCCAGGTTGCCACGGAACGGATTTCTTGCTGTCTGTTGATCACCCCGATCGGGGGGCCTGCATCACTTTTTTGATTTAAATGTGTGAAAAATTTAAACTGCGTGTTTTTTCTAAGAAACTTCAACTGTGCAACTTTTCTTTCGAGCCATTTATTACTACTATGAGAAACACAACATCTAGTTTCTTTTATTAAAGGCTACCTTTATAGTAAAATGCCTCCAAAATTATTATGCAATATTATAGTATATTATGTTTAAAATGTAAATATTTCTATTCGTTTCATATTACTCTTCAATTTTGTTTTCTTGCTTGTTCTTTAAGTCAATATAAAGCTTTAGAAGCTAGTCACAAAGATGATATTGTTATTACATTTTTTTTTAACATTAAGTTCAAGGTTTTTAGAGGCTACTCTTCTTTACAATATATGTTACAATATATGTTAAAGTGGGGTTTTATATGTATATTGGTTTTTTTAGAGTGTGATTGAGAGGGAGGGAGCAAGAGGGATAGAGAAAGGGAGAGAGAGGGAGAGAGAGGGAGAGGGAGGGAAGGAGAGAGGTGGTATGATGGGGAGAAAGAGAGAGAGAAAGATTGAGAGGAGGGAGAGAGGGAGAGGGAGGTGGCGAAGGAGGAGGAGAATGAGAGAGAGAGAGAAAGAGAGAAAGAGAGAGAGAGAGACATAGATGAAGGGAGAGAAAGGGGAGAGAGAGGGAGAGGGAGAGAGGGAGAGATAGGGGGGCAAGGAGGGAGGGAGGGAATGAGGGGGGTAGGAAGGGAGTGAGCGGGGGAGAGAGACGGGGGAGAGGGAAGGTGAGGGGAGAGAGGGGGAAGAGAGTGGTGGGGAGGGAGGGGGCCGGGGAGAGAGAGAGAGTGAGATAGAGAGAGAGGGAGAGATAGAGAGATGGATGGAGTGAGAGAGGTAGGGAGAGAGATTGAGGGAGGGGGAGGAAGAGGGGATGGGAGGGAGAGGGGGAGAGGGAGGGGGAGAAGGAGAGAGAGAGTGGGAGAGGGAGGGGGAGAAGGAGAGAGAGAGTGGGAGAGGGAGAGATGGGGGAGAGAGAGCCGTGAGAGGAAGAGAGGGGGGAGAGAGAAAGGTGGGGAGAGAGATAGAGAGAGGGAGGGAGAGGGAGAGAGGGGGTAGAGAGGGAGAGAGGGTGAGCGGAGAAAGGGGGAGAGAGGGGGAAGAGAGTGGGGGCAAGAGAGAGGGAGAAAGAGAGAGATGTAGGGAGTGAGAGAGGAAGGGAGAGAGATTGAGGGGGAGATAGGGGGAGGGAGAGAGAGGACAAGATATATGGAGAGGGAGAGGGACAGGGACAGGGAGAGAGAGGAAAAGATATATGGAGAGGGACAGGGACAGGGACAGGGAGAGATAGAGAGAGAGAGGGAGAGAGAGGGGAGAGAGAGATGGGGGGAGAGGGATAGGGAGAGAGATGAAGGGAGGAAGAGAGAGAGGGAGATAGGGTGACGGAGAGAGAGAGGGGGGTAGGGAGAGAGAGAGGGGGGGAGATAGATAGGGAGAGCGAGAGGGAGAGGGTGGGAGAGGGAGAGGGAGATATATGGAGGGAGAGATTGGGTAGAGAGGGGGAGAGGGGGAAGAGAGGGGGAGAGAGATTTATGGAGAGAGGGACGGAGGGACAGAGGGAGGGAGTGAGAGAGGGAGGGAGGGAGGGAAAGGGGGGAGAGTGAGAGAGGGAGGGAGGGAGGGAAAGGGGGGAGAGTGAGAGAGGGAGAGGGAGGGAGAAAGAGAGGGAGATAGGGTGAGGGAGAGAGAGGGATGGGGGGTGAGGCAGAGAGAGGGAGGGCGGGGGGGAGAGGGAGGGCGGGGGGGAGAGGGAGGAATAGAGGGAGACAGCAGAAGAGGGAGGAAAAATCTAGATTTCCCCAATGAGTTGGAAAGTAGTTGGGAAGAGGTAAAAACCTGGAAAAGTAGAAAGCAGCGTTAAAAGTCCCTAAATAAGAGAAGCCTAGGCAAACAGGAATAAAAGCATCCTATAATTCTGGACACAGAATTAGAAACAGACTTTGGGGAGTAGAAGCTTAAATAAGCTACTCCAGAATAGATTGGGGTTGGTTTGTTCTAGGAGATGATGTCAACTCGAGGGTGAGTTCTGGGGATAAAATAACTCCAAGGTTGGGAGAATTGGTCATTTGGAGAAGTGGTATGCTCACAATTTTTATGAATGGTTAAGAATTACTTGTTATCATGCAGTATGGTTAATCACTGTAGATGTTATTGTACTTCAAAAATTTTGAAATTGATATTCCATACATTTAGTAGAACTATTTAGAAGAACTTAATCCTCTCAATTCTGTATAGTTGTAGGAATAGGAATTATGGGGAAAATCATCCAGAAGTTCTAAACCTGCTAATGGTTTAAATCTGGAGATTGATACTACTCCCATAAATCACCAAAGTTGTAACTTTAATCTGTTTCTGTGGAAATACAAATCAAATTCTATATGAAATAGTAAGATAGAATTAGAAGATGAAAAACCAGCTATGAAATTAGAAGAGTTTATAGTGATTAAGCACAGTGCTGAGATTACAGAGATACCTTATTGAAGTGCATGTAGGTAAACTGTAATCATTTTGTTTTAAAAAGGAAAATATAAATTGAGAAGTAAATAATTCTTGTTACATGAATTAAATACATGAGATAGAAATTTTCACAGCATTGAAGGAAGTAAGAAAATAGAAATGATAAGTTAAATCATTTACAAGACTGATATGAATATGTACATTTGGCCAATACAAGTCAGAGAATGAAATCCTACCTGGAGACATTCTCATATCATGAAACCATGTGGGATATATTATAGACAACCAAAATAGGTAAATAGAACTAAAATTCTATGCTAATGAAGAAACTCTTATAACAGAAAGATGGGTGTCATTGATATGTCACTAATGGGAAAAAAGTCTCTGTTAGATTCTGCCCACTTGACAAGAAAACAATAATAGTCAAACAACCTATTGACACAGAAATTATACTATCTGAAATAACATAATGGGCTATAGATTAAATAAACCACATTGGGATGTAATGAATGTAAGCCATGTATGCTGGCAAAGTACCTAGTTAAATTTTGTTAAGGGTTTTATTAACCTATGCTCATTATTCCTAATGTACTCATAGGGAAAAGAAGGACTATTGATAATAACCCTCTGTATTCCAAGAATTGAAATAAAAAGTACTCAGGTGGATATTATTAAATTTTTTAATCATACATTGAAAGGAAAATTGTCCTTATTAAAGTATTATACATAACCATTAAGCCAACAAATTGATTATTAGTACAGTAACTATTTTTCTGGATATCACATAAAAATACAACATATGTCAATGTACATACATCATAGAAAAACAAATAGCAGAAAGGGGACCCAAGAATTATGTTCGTATGTAGCCATGTTGGTGTATTAAACTTCCATCAATTAATATATATACAACAATCAAGTGGAAATAATGAATAAACCTAGAAATAAACAATAAGTGTATGGTGAATATGACATACATGGGAAACTATATATACTATTATGAAATAGATACATAGTGTCCCAAAAGAATTCGATAGGCCTCGCCCAAGCATTGAAATTCCTGAGCATTAGTCTCAAGGGAAATTAGTATAAGATAACCAGACTATATTAGAATGCGTTCGATAGTCAAAAAGCTTGGTCATATTCTAAGGTCGAAAATTGATTTTAGACAGTCCAATTATATGTTTACAAAATTTACAGAGGTGTAATGGATTTATAACACCTGCGCCAAATAAAATTGTTAAAAAATCTCAGACGGAAAACGTAGAACCAAAGCTGACCCATACATATGGGAATATCGAACAACTGAAATTGAAATTCTTTGTGATGAGAAGGAACCAACCTGAGTTCACAAACGAAGACAAATGTCTTAGGGCGAAACTGGAACAAGTGACAAGAGAATGATAAGAGTGAATATTATGATGGCGAGAATTAATATAATCACCTGCAATAACAAGAAACCAAAAAACAAAATTAAAAAGGGTGAGGATAAGCCAATATAATTAAAACTAGAAATTAACAAACATCCATATACATATTAATTTACCTTGGGAAATATTGTGTAAAACATTCTCTGGTTAACTCCCAATTCTGAAAGGGGAAATGAAACCATGAGTATCTAATGACAATTATTCTAAGAACAAAAATCCATTCGACTCATTGTATTGAAACACAACAGAAATCAAATCTTGAATGTGGATCACATTATTACTGCATGGCAAAAATGACTCAACAACTATGAGGAGTCCTCTACGACACCAATGCTCTCAGAAGGAAAAGCTAATTACGAACACGAACAGAGAATGAAAATTTCAAACTCCTCCTGTAGAGTTAAATCGTATTCATAATAAGAACTTTATATGATATATGGCACGAATAAACTCAAAAAGGCATGGCATAATAAGGAGAATGTGTTAGCTATGAATCTCGCTCATGTATGCAAACCAAGTGATTGTGTGTGTCAAGAAGTCTCGATGGCAATACCATCGATAGCACCAAGTAGAAACCGTGGCCACGACATGTGCAGGAACAAAATGAAGGTTGTAACAACAAAAAATTTCAATTAAGTAGTATGTAAAACCCTAATGCATCCACACCATCCAGATGGAAAAATCTGTGAGAGGTGTCCTTGGACTTAGGGTTAGATCAATGGCACTCAAAGGTCTTTAATGGTGGGTTGATAGAAGTTATGAATTCAAGCCAGATAAATAAATGTAAAATGACTTCCAGGTACCACTTCTCTTCTCGAGAAAGGCAGAAGACTTAATGTAGGTATAACAATGGGCTGGCGCTCGAATATCATCGTAGACAAGTACACAAGAGACATTTAATATGTAGGACAAGCATGAGACGAAACCCTGAAAGGGGTCGACACATTGAGTGAAATCGTTCTCTGTGTAAAGATTGTGGGAAACGTTACAAATCAATTCGATATTGTATGTACTATCTCACACAAACCAAACGTGATAGGGTCGCAAATCTTATGACATATAATCAAAGGCAATTCGGTAGAAAATGATTTCATATGATAGTAGTATGGATGAACCATATATTAACATGTTCAATGTAATAATTTGAGTTAAGTTAATTGTTGGGGTTATAAGATCTTCCACTTAAGTTACAAGGGAAGTTAACTAAGATAGTTTAGAGAAATTCTAAAAGAAAAAAGAAAAAAAACAATAAGGAATGGGTATCATAATTAAAAAGGGAAGTCACCGTCACAACTTGAGGAACGAATTAATAAGCATTAATGATTCAGATATAGATCAACATACCTTAGGGAAAAATACAGATACGTAGGTAACTGTATACATTAAGGTAAGGTGTCTATGTGAAATCTAAATGGGGTGAACCCAAAGGAAATTTTTTTTTTTTTTTTTTTTGAGGCATGTTACAAATGGTATCAGAGCTCATGTTAGAAAAAAATGGGTTGTTGTTGTGCTCACTGTGTAAGTTATTTTGGAAGGAAAATTTTTTCTTTTGTTATTGATGTTGTTTTGTTTAGTGTACAATGGTACTGGAACTGAAAAGTCAATGGCAGAAGGAGATGAAATTTATGTTGATCTGCATGATGAAGATAACTAGCCAGATCCCAATGCAACTTTGGTGGCTATGTTGCACAAGTTGCAACAGGATATGGTTGAGCTAAGAATCCAGAATGACAGACTAGCATTAGCCAGTGAGGAGCAGGAAAAACTAATAAGAGAACTTGCCTCGCAGAACAGCCAAGAAGGTGAAGGTTCCGGAAAGAGAAGGAAAGGAAAGTTCTCAGATTATTCTGAGGAAGATGACACTAATAGAAATCAGTCTAAACAGAGGAAGGAATTACAGGGTGAATTTCGAAAAATTAAACCTCCCTCCTATGATGGAGAGAAGAAGGAAAATGTTGAGGCATGGTTGTTGAATATGATTAAGTATTTCTAGGTCTATGAATATGAGAGCAATCTGAAGGCCAAATTAGCTATCTACCAGTTGCAAGGTAAATCTACCTTGTGGTGGGAGGAGACGAAAATGGTCCATGCCATTGATGAAAAAGCAGTGACTTGGGAAGATTTCCAAGTCAAGTTTGAAAACCACTATTTGAACGAACGTTATTATGATGAAAAAGAAAAGGAGTTCCATGAACTCAGATTATGACAGATCACTATAGATGAGCTTGTCACCAAGTTCACTAATCTATTAAGGTATGTTCCTTACATTCGTGAAGAGAAGGAAAGGTGTCTAAGGTTTTTGAACTGCTTGCGTGCTGTGTATAACAAGAAAATAGAGTTCGATAATCCAAAAACTATGGACGAAGCAGTGAGGAAAGCTAGATTATGTCAACAGTTTAAAGGAAAGGGTGAACATGGAATAATCTGGGTAAACAAGGGTGAATTTAAAATAAAGAAACAAAAACCAGCTAACTTGAAAAAATTTGGTAGGCTTCATTAGCGAAATAAATTTAACAAACCAAAGGAAAGTCAAACTGCCGAGTCCCAAGTTGGTTCAAAAAAAATAGATGGAGATAATAATAAGGAAGGAGTAGTTAAAATGTGGGAGACTTTGAAATGTTGGGGCTACGGGGAACCTCATCTATTGAGGGATTGTCCACACAGAAACATTTAGATGATTTTGAAGGATAGAGAAGCTACCACAGTGAACGATATAGCTAGGAACATACCCACTATCAGTGCAACCTTGGAGAACTGACAAGCAGAACATCAGGCTACTATGGTCGATATGGAAGGTAAGATCGTTGACCAATCTGTTATAGTTTTGATTGATTCGAGTGCATATTTAAGTTGTAGAAAAATGCAATCTCAAAACTGAAAAATTCCAACAGTATTGGTTGGTCCAGTTAGCTACTGGTACCAAGCGAAAAGTAACCCATAATTTACCTCAAACAACAATTAAATTAAATGATTTTAAGACAGAAGTAAATTTAAACATTTTTCACTTAGGCTCATATGATTTGCTGATAGGAATGGGTTGGTTAGAAAAGAAAATGGCTATGATGAATCGTTGGGATAAACGTCTGCATTTCATAGATGAGGAAGGGAGACCCATTATACTAAAAGGAAAACCAAAACAAATCTCAATAAGACAAATATCAGCGCTGCAATTGAAAAGAACAACTAGAAAATGATATCAAGTATATGCTGTACATGTTGAAGAATTAGGACAGCAACCTGAAGAAAACATGCTAGACACTTTACCAGTGATAAGATATTTCAAAGAATTTTTTCCAGATGAGATTCCTCATCTTCCCCCCAAAAGAGAAATCAACTTTTCCATCGATTTGGTGCTTGGAGCAACACCCGTTTCTAGATCCCCTTATCAGACGAGCCCCCTGAACTCATGGAGTTGAAGATGCAGTTGCAAGAATTACTGGATAAAGGGTACATCAGACTGAGTGTATCTCTTTGGGGAGCATCTGTGTTGTTTGTGAAAAATAAGGACGGAACCTTCAGAATGTGCATTGACTACCATCAATTGAATAAGTTGACAATAAAAAACCGGTATCCATTGCCCAAAATAGATGACATTTTTTATCAAGTGAGAGGGGCCTCAGTATTTTCTAAGATTGATCTGAGGACTGGCTATCAGCAACTCAGAATTAAGGAGGAAGACATTAGTAAAACAACTTTTTGAACCAGGTATGGTCACTACGAATTTGTAGTCCTACCTTTTGGTTTGACAAATGCCCCTGCCACCTTTATGTGCTTAATGAACAATTTTTTGAACAAGTACTTGGATAACTTCATACTAGTGTTTATAGATGATATACTAGTTTATTTAAAAAGTGAGGAGGAGCACAAAGAACACTTAAGGATAGTTTTTCAACTTTGAAAGAAAACCAGTTATATACCAAATTCAGTAAATGTGAATTCTATAAAGATAAGATTCAATATTTGGGGCATATTATTTCTGAACAAGGATTGGTTGTGGACCCTGAGAAAATAAAATCTATTAGAGAATGGTCGGTGCCCACTGATGTTTCAGCAGTAAGGTCATTTATGGGGATTGCAGGTTATTATAGAAGGTTTGTGGAAATATTTTCTGTAATAGCATATCCCATAACTTCATTATAGAGAAAAGGCACCAAATTTGAGTGGACTGAAAAATTCCAAAACAGTTTTGAACAACTAAAATTAAAAATCACTACAACCCCTACTGAAGATTGCAGATCTTGAAAAAGAGTTTGTTGTGTGTACTGATGCATGCAGAGAGGGATTGTGAGGAGTCTTGTTGCAAGAAAATTTTGTTATTGCATATGAATCTATAAAAATTAAGAAACATGAACAGAATTATAATGTATATGATCTGGAATTGACTGCTGTAATCCATGCCTTGAGGATGTAGTGACACTATCTTCTTGGGAAAAAATTTACATTGATGACTGATCATATTAGTCTCAAGTATTTCTTTTCTCAAACAAATTTGAATGGTCGACAAGCCAGATGGCTATCTTTTCTGAGTGAATTTGATATGGACATAAAACATATCAAAGGGAAATAAAACAAAATTGTTGATGCACTAAGAAGAAATGATTGCTAAAACATAAGCAACATTGGGAGTAGTGCTAGTTTTGATTTAGAGGAACTAGTTAAAAAGGTAGCAGATGAAGATCCAAATTATGAGAATCTACAAGTGAGAATACTGAAAAAAGAAATGGCTGAATACACTCAAAACCAGAAAGGGTTGATCTGCTACAAAAATAGATTGTACATCCCTAATGTGGATTCTTGGAAAAAATAAATCCTAGATGAATATCATAAACAGCCATATGTAGGACATCCTAGATATCAGAAAATGCTTACAGCCTTGAAAAATAATTTTTTTTGGCCAGGAATGAAAAAGGATGTGGCAGAATATTTAGCTCAGTGCATGGAATGTCAACTAGTCAAAGTTGAACATCAGCATCCAGTTGGTCTTTTAAATCCCTTGCCAATTTCAGAATGGAAATGGGACACTATTTCTATAGATTTCATAACCGGGTTACCCGGAACAAAGTACCAGCATGACTCAGTGATGGTTGTGGTGGACACATTAACAAAAGCTTCACACTTCATCCCTATGAAATCTACTTTTGGGATAGCCCAAGTAGCAGATGAGTTCCTAAAAGAAATAGTAAGGCTACAAGGGGTCCCAAAAATGATTATTTCAGATAGAGACACTAAGTTCACAGCCGCCTTTTGGAAATGCCTATTTGGGGGCATGGGCACTAAATTGAATTTTAGTACTGCCTATCACCCTCAGATGGATGGTCAGACAGAGAGAACAAACCAGATTTTGGAGGATATGTTGAGAATGTATGTGATGGATAGGCCATAAAAATGGGAAGACTACTTGCATTTAGTCGAATTTTCTTATAACAACAGTTATCAATCCTCTATCAAGATGAGTCCATTTGAAGCACTCTACGGAAGAAAGCGTCGTACTCCCTTGAGTCGGAGCCAACCTGAAGATAAGCTAGTATTGGGGCCAAACACTCTACAAGAAATGGAAAGAAATGTCAAACAAATACAGAGGAACATCAAGACTGCAAAAGATCAATAGAAAAAATATGTTGATAGGAAGAGAGTGCATTGACAGTTCAAAGTGGGTGATCATGTGTACCTACGTATTAAACCCAAAAAGAGCACACTTTATGCTGGAAGTTGTGCAAAATTGGCTCCTAGATATTGTGGGCCTTTTGAGGTGTTAGAAAGGGTGGGACGAGTGGCTTATATGTTGGGAAAAATACTGAGAGGGGGGGCGTGAATCAGTATTTAGGGAAAACTAAAGCTTTTTACTTTTTCATGCTCTAAAACCCATACGCTACTTTTCTGAAGCCAACTAGCGTATACACGCGGATATCCTTCATAAAACTCGCGTATACACAGAGATCTAATTATGCCATTAGTTCTTCACTTATATCATTCCATCATTCATTCATTAGATGTTCTATAAACAATAAACATGTGCAGTAAGAACAGAATAAACCATCACACAAAGCATTACACATGAACACCAGGATTTTTAGGTGGAAACCCAAGTCGGGAGAAAACCACCGCTGCAGTTGCTCAGCCTTCAATATTTTATTATAGAGAAAACATCTTACAACATATGTGCTGGCGCAGACTTGACCAGCACGCAGGCACCCACCTGCGCTCGTTTACCAGCCTCTCCTGGAAGGGAGCTCCAACCCCCTGACTCGTTTACCAGCCTCTCCTGGAAGGGAGCTACGACCCCCCGATCTCGTTTACCAGCCTCACCTGGAAGGGAGCAATGACCCCCTGACTGAAGGCTACAACCCTCAGCACCTCTATGGACCATGTTTCATCAATTTTCACACTGGATCCAAAAATTCCTTTAGGACACCACTTGTAGGCCACGTTTCATCATATTTTCAGACTGGACCCACTCCATCCATTTAAGCACAGTCAAACATGAAACTAATACATATAACTCACTGACAGATATCAGTAAACCAGCAAAACAGATCAGACATTTCTTACCACAGACTTCAGCAAACGCTAGTTTTCATACGCGCTTTCCTTTCACTGATGTCGCGTATATACGCACTTCCGTTCACATAAACCAGCGTATACTTCTGTACATATTACAGAGCTTATTTCATTGCGCATGCGCGCTTTCTCTTCATCGAAGCCGCGTATATACGCGCTTCCTCTCCGGCGAACTAGCGTATAGATCTTCAACCATTATAGAGCAGCATACTTCTTCAGATCAGATATTCAGTTCATATTTACCCTTTTACTTCAGACAGATGTTCACCTTATCTCAGATCTAAGCCTTTCATAAACAGATCTAGCAGATACAAATACATTCCAGATCTAGATTCCCTTCTTCATCATTTCTTTATTGGGGCATCATAGATTCAGATCCATCATCAAACCTTTACCCTTTCCATACAGATATACTTCACAGATAATTATTCAATCAAGCTCAGACATCATGCTCCACACTCATAATTTTCACAATGAATTTATTCTCCTTATATAGGTTTACCCTTTTTCAATACCATGAGCCAAAACCACATTACTTACAATGGTATTCCTGGACGGGGTCATTTAGACCAATCATTACCCAATACAATGGGTCAATACCATGGTGGTTACCCCTGGTTTTGTACTTTTATAGCGCTTTTGCCCATACGCGACTTGGCACATTGTTTCCCGCGTGCATACGTGACTTCCCTTAGGCAACTCCGCGTATGCCAAGAGACATACTCTTTTCATCATAGATCTAGCACATACTAAATTCCTTTCTTCATTTCCTTCTGTACACACTGTAGATACATCATATTTAGTTCATCAAGACATGTTCTATCAAGCACAACTTCATCAAGTAAGTTTCCATCATCTTGCCATTCAAGGACAACGCTCAGCATCATATTGCTAACAAACATCACTTCATATCAGATTTACATCATTTACCAAGTCCATAAGGTCACGAATAACTTCATTAGGTGGATTTACATCAAGGACAACACATGTCAATAGTCGCATGTCTTCATCTTCATTCAGTGGGTTGCCATCAAGGACAACACTCTGCATCATATTTCCAACAATCTCCCCCTTTGGACTTGATGGCAACCACGATGGTGTTTGATTACCACAACAGATAGGTACATTAATAATACAAGGTCACCATGTCACATTCCCAATTCTTTCTCTTCATTCAAACACCATGTCACTCTCCCCCTTTGACATCAAGGGAAAAGGGTGGATCAAAACCAACATACTCTCCCCCTTTTCTCCACATGTGGAAGAAGCGTTCTGCAGAACTGATATATACTGAAGTGACCAAGCTCCCCCTGAGTTCATGCTGAATCTTCAAACATATTTTTCGATGAAGTACATGACTCTATGACTTTCCTATCACCAATGACTCATACTAACATCAAAGATCCATCCAAGTGGACTTACATATGAGACTCAACTACCCAACCAAGTGGGTTTACAAATTTGACTCAACTACCCAACCAAGTGGGTTTACAAAATTTGACTCAGCTACCCAACCAAGTGGGTTTACAAATTTTGACAAGTCCTTACATGACTGAATATTACAATTTTACATCATAGGTCTCAACATGACCTAAATATGACTTTTCATGACCAATACCAGAAAAACCTTAAGAGAGATCATATATCAGAACCACCATAATGCCAACAATGCATTATACTCAGCAAGACTAGGGCTCCCCCTGAAAATGTGCATCCGAACATCCTTTCCATATGACTAAGGCTCCCCCTTACTTTGTGCATCCTGAACACTTTCACCAAAAAATCATCAAGGCATCTTTATCAAAATATTAGAAATAGAATTATGAGAACTGGAACACCACCAGAGATACCAAACAGTATCAGAGATACCAAACAACACTGCATCTGTGCTGAAGAAAGCTAACCCCAAACAGAAATTTGTCAGCAATCATACATACGCGGTTTTATGTGCATGAAATCGCGTATATACGCGACTGTGTTTCAGGAAACCCGCGTATCCAATTCCATCTTCTAAATTTTAACCAGATCTGATCCTCTGTGAGAAAAAGACAGTGTTCAGCTTCTTTCTGAGATTTTTCAATGCTTCCCTGGAGTGCAGATAGATAGATAAGTGTAGTTGCGTATTCAAGCGTCATCCAACGGTTGTAGCATAAGCACATTAGTAACCAAGCCTTCAGATTCTTTGCAGCATCAATACAATATTTCCAAGAGAGATTATCATACCAGAACAACATCTTCAAATATGTGTCAAGCAATCATCCATGTGGTCCAATATCATCAAGATCTTCAAGTTTTAACATGAAGTAACATATGTAGGCAAAATATCTCAACCATAGTAACAAACTCTGCATGATCTATTCTTATTTCTGAACCAAACGACTTCCAACTCATCCATGTGTGAGCACCAAAGATACTTTTCAGCAAACAGGGCTCAAAATCTCATCATAATAAACCATATACCAAGTCATCATCATTTGAGCATGAGTATCATAATAGCCAAAGAATAAGCAGTCATAGTGCCAACAATGCAATCATTAGTATTCAACCTACTGCTCCCCCTGAACCAGTGCTACTCCTTAACTTGTGCAACCTGAATATGTTCATCAACAAGTCATCAACAACAATCTCTGCATAAACTGTCCTTATCTCCGAATTATAAGACTTTCATCTCAGCAAAAAAAACTCTTCATCAACCAGCAAACAGGACTCATCCATAATCTTCAACATAAGAAACCATGTATCATATCATCATTATTTAGAACTGAGAAACTAAGCTGATACAGAGTCAATAATACAGTTTATTAACAATCAGACTGATGCTCCCCCTGAACCTTTGCTCCAGATCTTCAGCTATCATATAAATTCTCTTATCATCAATGCATACGCTACTATGTCTGCTGGAACTCGAGTGTATACGCGACTTTTGTTAATATAACCCGCATATGGAAAGTGAATCATAGAAATTTTCACATTCCTTCATCTCCCCCTAAACTTGTACTTCCTGTATCTGTCTTCGTCAGATCAGATGCTCTGTCAGAAATACATATAACCAGAATAATCAAATCAATCATGAGAGTCATCATACATTGCTCCCCCTGTGACGATACATTACTCAATCTCATAATGTATCCCACATCATTCCTCCAGTCAATCAGAGAAGTAAGCTTCAGAAGCGGATGAGTGCAGTAGGGTCAATATTCCCTACGTTTCTGGTCGGTCCTCCATCTTTTTACAGATTTGTTTGATATTTCTATTTGTGTGCTGGGAGTTATCCAATTTCTCATATCTGTTCAACCTGCATTCCTTTTCTACATGTACATACTTGTTACAAGAATAACATCTCATATGTCCAGAGAAATAATCATAAGAATCATAATGAGTATTTCTAATCTTCCTCCTTTTACAATCAGCTGCTTTATGTCCATACTTGTTACATGAAAAACAATATCCCTTGAAGCTACCAGAGTACCTTTCTGAGTAGAATCTGTTTGTTTGTGGCTGAATTTTTCTGCTTCTGCAATTTGCTGCAACATGCCCATAATTATGACATTTAAAACATTCAACGTTCTTGAATGAATTCCTTCGAGAATTCATGATTGTTGGTTGATCTTTTGTCTCCTTCAACACTTCAGGTTTAGTATTGACATCCTCTGAATTTTTAGCACTTCCTTGTGAGCTAGATTCTCCTTTAATAGTTTCATGGAAACCAAGACCAAGTTTGATAGCAGGAGACCTTTGATTACTCAGAATATTGTCCAAAATGTTAGTGCTATCTTGAAACCTCAAAATTTTAACCTTTTCTTCTAATTTACCTTTGAGAATGTTTACCTCAACCTCCAAGGCTTGACATTGCTTTGTCATGCTTTCTTCTTTCCTTCTTCCATCTTCTACTTGATCCTTTAGATTTAGAATCTCTTCTTTCAACCAATTTTCATTTTCTTCAAATGTTTGTTGCAGCTCTTCATTCTTATTATTTTATTTTTCCAGATCTTCTTTGAGAGAGGTGATTTCTGCTTCAAGGCCTTCCTTTTCAAATGGTTGTAGAGGTTCCTCATTCTTCTTACTTGATGCTTCAAGATTTACTTTCAGAGATATGTTTTCTGCTTCAAGTTCTGCATTCTTCTTAGTCAATTTATCCAGGTCTTCTTTGAGGGAGATAATTTCAGCTTCAAGGCTTTCACTTCGATTGGCTACTTCATCCTGGAGTCTTTGATGTATTTCCATCTGTCCCTTCATTGTTTCTATCTGTCCATTCATTTTAGAGATCATCTCATTGGAGGCGGATTCCTTCTCATTAAATAATCTTTGTTGATCTTCTTCTAGGTTCACAACATTACTTTCACTATCTACACCCTTTATTGCACAAAGAAGATTACAAGGACCCCAATCACTATCAGATTCATCTTCTTCAATTTTTTCTATACAGGTTTTTTGAGACATCTCCTTGCTTCGAGTAGCCTTCTTCTTTTTCCTCTTTGCCGTGAGCACTTGTAGAGCTTGGCTAGAATCTTCACTTTCACTATCATAATCTTTGGATATACAGTTAAGTAAAATACAAGAACAACGATTAATACCTGTTTCATCTCCTTCAATTTCTGCTATACATGATTTCTGAGATGTCTGTTTGCTTTGATCAGCCTTCTTCTTTTGTTTCTTTGCCATGAGAACTTTCAGATCTTGGTCAAAATCTTCTTCATCTTTACTGGACACTTCAAGAAAGTCATTGTTCTCTAGAGCATCCACAAACGTATCGTTTTCTTCTCTTTGTTCAAATGCCATGAGAAGTCTAAGATCTTCTTCACGTTCTTCCTCACTATCAGATGACCCATCAATGTCTTCATTTGCATAATAACTCTTCCTCTTTTCAAATTGTTTCCCTTTACCATGTTTTTCTCTATAAGGACATTTAGCAGCATAGTGACCAACTTTTCCACACTCAAAACATTTGAAGGGAAGCTTACCTTTGAATCTTCCAGTTCCTAGTTGAAGTTTTCTCACGAAATTCGCTTCTTCTTCATCGGATATATAGTTGGATTCTTTGAAAACTTCCTTTTATTTTCCTCTTGCAGATACCTTAAAAGTAGCTTCTTTGATTTGAGAAGGACCTCCTTGTCTCATTTCAAAAGTAGTCAGAATGCCATGTAATTGAACAATAGTAACAGTTTGCAGATCTTGCCTTTCTTCAATAGCTGAAACTTTAGAGTCAAATTTTGAAGTCAAGGATCTTAAGACCTTTTCCACCATAGTAGTATCGGTTATGGTTTCACCCAAATTTCTCATCCGATTTACAATATCATCTAGACGGAGAAAGAAACTGGCAACACTTTCATCACTATGCATCTTCAAATTTTCATATTCAATTCTAAGAGTTTGGAGTTTTGCACTTTTTACCTTTGTATCTCCTTCATAGCTCAAAATGATTTTGTCCCATATTTCTTTTGCTGAATGTAGCTTCATCAGTTTAGCAAATTTTGATTCAGACATGCTTCCTAATAAGACATTCACTGCTTTGACATTAATTTCATACTTCTTCCTTTCAGCTGCATCAGTAGGAATACTTGTCGGGTATTGATAACCTTCTTCCATGATTGCCCATACATCTGCACCAAGACTTTGTAGATATGCTTTTGTTCATACCTTCCAGAATATCAGATTGCTTCCATTGAATAGAGGTGGCTTTATAGACATTACTCCTTCATGACTTCCCATTGCGACGGATCTCCTTCAAGCGATCAAGCTTCTGCAGAAGAACCTGCTCTGATACCAATTGTTGGGAAAAATACTGAGAGGGGGGGGGGGGGTGAATCAGTATTTAGGGCAAACTAAAGCTTTTTAATTTTTCATGCTCTAAAACCCATATGCTAGTTTGCTGAAGCCAACTAGCGTATATACGCGGATATCCTTCATAAAACTCGTGTATACACAGAGATCTAATTATGCCATTAGTTCTTCACTTATATCATTCCATCAATCATCCATTAGATGTTCTATAAACAGTAAACATGTGCAGTAAGAACAGAATAAACCATCACACAAAGCATTACACATGAACACCAGGATTTTTAGGTGGAAACCCAAGTCGGGAGAAAACCACCGCTGCAGTTGCTCAGCCTTCAATATTTTATTATAGAGAAAACATCTTACAAGATATGTGCTGGCGCAGACTTGACCAGCACGCAGGCACCCACCTGCGCTCGTTTACCAGCCTCTCCTGGAAGGGAGCTACGACCCCCTGACTCGTTTACCAGCCTCTCCTGGAAGGGAGCTACGACCCCCCGATCTCATTTACCAGCCTCACCTGGAAGGGAGCTACAACCCCCTGACTGAAGGCTACAACCCTCAGCACCTCTATGGACCACGTTTCATCAATTTTCACACTGGATCCAAAACTTCCTTTAGGACACCACTTGCAGGCCACATTTCATCATATTTTCAAACTGGACCCTTTCCATACTTTTAAGCACAGTCAACCATGAAACAGATACATATAACTCACTGATAGATATCAGTAAACCAGCAGAACAGATCAGACATTTCTTACCACAGACTTCAGCAAACCCTAGTTTGCATACGCGCTTTCCTTTCACTGATGTCGTGTATATACGCGCTTCCGTTCACATAAACCAGCGTATACCTCTGTACATATTTGATTGCGCATACGCGCTTTCTCTTCAGCGAAGCCACGTATATACGCACTTCCTCTGCGGCGAACTAGCGTATAGATCTTCAATTATTATAGAGCAGCATACTTCTTCAGATCAGATATTCAGTTCAGATTTACCCTTTTACTTCAGACAGATGTTCGCCTTATCTCAGATCTAAGCCTTCCATAAACAGATCTAGCAGATACAAATACATTCCAGATCTAGATTCCCTTCTTCATCATTAGAGCATCATAGATTCAGATCTATCATCAAACCTTTACCCTTTCCATACAGATATACTTCACAGAGAAGTATTCATTCAAGCTCAGACATCTTGCTCCCACACTCATAATTTGCACAATGAATTTCTTCTCCTTATATAGGTTTACCCTTTTTCAATACCATGAGCCAAAACCACATTACTTCCGATGGTATTCCTGGACGGGCTCATTTAGACGAATCATTACCCAATACAATGGGTCAATACCATGGTGGTTACCCCTGGTTTTTCACTTTATGAGCGCTTTTTCCCATACACGACTTGGCACGTTGTTTCCCGCGTGCATACGCGACTTCCCTTAGGCAACTCCGCGTATGCCAATAGACATACTCTTTTCATCATAGATCTAGCACATACTAAATTCCTTTCTTCATTGCCTTCTGTACACACTGTAGATACATCATATTTAGTTCATCAAGACATGTTCTATCAAGCACAACTTCATCAAGTAAGTTGCCATAATGTTGCCATTCAAGGACAACACTCAGCATCATATTGCTAACAAACATCACTTCATATCAGATTTACATCATTTACCAAGTCCATCAGGTCACGAATAACTTCATCAGGTGGATTTCCATCAAGGACAACACATGTCAATAGTTGCATGTCTTCATCTTCATTCAGTGGGTTACCATCAAGGACAACACTCTGCATCATATTGCCAACATTATAAGCTGGCCCTACCGCCCCATGTTAGAGTTCATGATGTGCTTCATGTTTTGTTATTAAAAATATATGTACATGATGACTCTCACATTTTTTATTTGAATGTGATATAGGTGGAACCAGAAGGGGAGTTCCTTCCAGAGCCGCTTCAAATATTGGAGCAGGAAGAAATTGAATTGAGAAACCGAACAGTAGCAAGAGTAAAGGTGTAGAGGAAGCACTTTACTGTTGAAGAAGCTACATGGGAAAGAGAAGCTGAGATGATGGAAAAATATCCATATTTATTTTCAAAATGAACTTTGGTAGTTAGTTGTTAACACCGAGGATGGTGTTTTTTTCAGAGGGGGAATATGTAACACCTCTTGTTTTATGTGTTCAAGTTAGACATTTGAACTTCAATCCAAAGGGGAGTGGACCCCAACGGATAGATATTGTGTGGATGTAATTAATTATTTAATCATGAAAAATAAATAAACTATTTCTGTGCATATTTACCAAAAGATATTTTTGAGATCACTTGCCAAATCCATGAAGTATGGAAAGAGGCTAAGACTTTCCCCAAAAATATTTTAAAAATCCTTGAAATAATTTATTTCTCATTTATATTTTTGAGGAAAAATCTAGATTTCCCCAATGAGGTGGAGAGTAGTTGGGAAGAGGAAAAAAATTGGAAAAGTAGAAAGAAGCTTTAAAATTCCCTAAATAAGGGCACTAAATTTGTAACTTTAATCTGTTTTTGTGGAAGTATAAATCAAATTCTGTATGAAATAGGAAGATAGAATTAGAATATGAAAAACCAACTGTGAAATTAGAAGAGTTTATAGTGATTAAGCACAGTGCTGAGATTGCAGAGATACCTTATTGAAGTGCATGTAGGTAAAATATAATCATTTTGTTTTAAAAAGGAAAATATGAACTTAGAAGTAAATAATTCTTGTTACATGAATTAAGTACATGAGATAGAAAGCTGCAAAACATTGAAGGAAGTAAGCAAATAGAAACTATTAGTTAAATCATTTAAAAGACTGATATGAATATGTACATTTGGCCAATACAAGGCAGAGAATGAAATCCTACCTAGACACATTCTCATATCATGAAACCGTCTAGGATATATTATAGACAACAAAAATAGGTAAATAGAACTAAAATTATATGCTAATGAAGAAACTCTTATAACAGAAAGATGGGTGTCATTGATATGTCCGTAATGGGAAAAAAGTCTCTGTTAGATTCTGCCCACTTGTCAGGAAAAGAATAATAGTCAAACAACCTACTGACACAGAAATTCTACTATCTGAAATATCATAATGGGCTATAGCTTAAATAAACCCCATTGGGATGCAATGAATGTAAGCCATGTATCCTAGGAAAGTACACAGTGAAATTTTGTTCAGGATTTTATTAGCCTATACTCATTATTCCTAATGTACTAATAAGGAAAAGAAGGACTATTGATAGTAACCCTCTGTATTCCAGGAATTGAAATAAAGAGTACTCAGGTGGATATTATTAAATTTTCTAATCATACATTGAAAGGAAAATTGTACTTATCAGATTATTATACATAACCATTAAGCTAGAAAACTGATTATTAGTATAGTAACTATTTGTCTGGATATCACATAAAAATACAACATATGTCAATTTACATACATCATAGAAAAACAAATAGCAGAAAGGGGACCCAAGAATTCTGCTCATATGTAGCCATGGTGGTGTATTAAACTTCCATCAATTAATATATATACAACAATCAAGTGGAAATACTGAATAAACCTAGAAATAAAGAATAAGTGTATGGTGAATATGACAGACATGTGAAACCATATATACTATTATGAAATAGATACAAAGTGTCCGAAACGAATTCGATAGGCCTCACCCAAGCGTTGAAATTCTTGAGCATTAGTCTTAAGGAAAAATAGTATCAGACAACCAGACTATATTAGAACGTGTTCCATAGTCAAAAATATTGGTCGTATTCTAAGGACGAAAGTTGATATTATACATTCCAATTATACGTTTACAAAATTTAGAGAGGTGCAACGAGATTTATAACACCCGTGCCAAATAAAATTGTTTAAAAATCTCAGACGGAAAATGTAGAACCGAAGACGATCCATACATATGGGAATATCAAACTACTAAAATCAAAATTCTCTGTGACGAGAAGGAACCAACCTGAGTTCACAAACAAAGAGAAACGTCTTAGGGAAAAACTGGAACAAGTGACGAGAGCATGATAAGAGTAAATATTATGATGGCAAGAATTAATATAATCACCTGCAGTAACAAGAAACAAAAACAAAAAATTAAAAAGGGTGAGGATAAGCCAATATAAGTACAGCTAGAAATTAACAAATGCCCATATACATATTAATTTACCTTGGGAAATACGGCGTAAAAATTTCTCTGGTTAATTCCCAATTCTGAAAGGGAAACGAAACCATGAGTATCTAATGACAATGATTCTAAAAAAAAAATTCATTCGACTCATTGTATTCAAATGCAGGAGAAATCAAAGCCTAAATGTGGATCACATTATTACCGCACGACAAAAATGCTTCAACAACTTTGAGGAGTCCACTACGACACCAACGCTCTCAAAAGGCAGAGCTAATTACAAACACGAAAAAAGAATCAAAATTTCAAACTCCTCCTGTAGAGTTAAATCGTAATCATAATAAGAACTATATATGATATACGTCACGAATAAACTCAACAAGGCATGGTGTAATAAGTAGAACGTGTTACCTATGAATCTCGATCGTGTATGCAAACCAAGTGACTGTGTGCATCAAGAAGTCTCGATGGAAATACCATTGACACCACCAAGTAGAAACCCTGGCCACGAGACGTGCAAGAACAAAATGAAGGTTGTAACAAGAGAAATTCCAAATTAAGTAGAATGTCAAACCCTAATGCATCGACACCATCCAGATGGAAAAATCTGCTAGAGGCGTCCTTGGACATAGGGCTAGATCAATGCCACTCGGAGGTCTGTAATTGCGGGTTAATAAAAGTTATGAATTCGAGCCAGGTAAATAAATGTGAAATGACTTCCAGGTAATGCTTCTCTTCTCGAGAAAGGCAGAAGACTTAACGTAGGGATAACAATGGGCTGGCGCTCGAATATCATTGTAGAGAAGTACACAAGAGACATTTAGTATGTAGGACAAGCATGAGACGAAACCCTCAAAGGGGTTGACACATTGAGTGAAATTGTGCTCTGTGTAAAGATTGTGGGAATCATTACAAATCAATTCGATATTGTATGTACTATCTCACACAAGCCGGACGTGATAGGGTCGCAAACCTTATGACATATAATCAAAGGCAATTCGATAGAAAATGATTTTATATGATAGTAGTATGGATGAAGCATATATTAACATGTTCAATGTAATAATTTGAGTTAAGTTAATTGTTGGGGTTATAAGATCTTCCACTTAAATTACAAGGGAAGTTAACTAAGATAGTTTAGAGAAATTAAAAAAAAAAAAAACAATAAGCAATGTGTATCATAATTAAAAAGGGAAGTCATCCTGACAACTTGAGGAACGAATTAATAAGCATTATTGATCTAGATATAGATCAACATACCTTAGGGAAAAACATAGATACGTAGGTAACTGTATACATTAAGGTAAGGTGTCTATGTGAAATCTAAATGGGGTGAACCCAAAGGAAAAAAAAAAAAATTGAGGCATGTTACAGCATGCATGGGAGCAACATTTGATATGTTAGATTGCACTCCATGTACTAAAAGTAATAGTTTAAGGGTTAGATATTTTGATTAAATTATGTAAATTGCATGAATTACTATCATAACTAAGTATCAGTTTATTTTAAATGTATGCTGGGGAGAAGTAGCTATTGTCTTGCAGTGCTTATGCGACAGAAACATTAGTTAATGTGATGACTTATAGCCAGCACATATGAATTATGTGTTGTTAACAGGAGAATGTCAAGGTACTTTACTTGCATGTCATGAATATAAATGAGTATATGGAGAAACTACAATAGTATAGATATGTGAAATGATTTATTATACTTTATGAATATTGACAATCAACATATGTTGAAGGTAGCTTTAGTAGGGTTTGATGGTGATATGTATAAAGGAAATATTAGGCTTAATTTGGTGGCAGTTAAATTATTATGGTTCATGTAGATGAGTACGAACTACCAGATGATCCAGTGTATGCCGGACCATTGTAGGTACATCCATTACATCAAGATATGAAGATATGAAGACCAGAGGGTAAATGGTATCATATTTATTGTAATGGATTTAAGCTATATATTTGTATATTTCCTTGTAAGATTTATAAACGATGGTTAAGGGATGGTCGCCCGTATAAGCCATTGAGTGAGGGCTGATCACCCTCAGGAGCATTTAATAATAAAATTAAATGCTTGCTAGTTTTCACCCTATGGGGTTTCTAGGGTATATTGGTGTTCAATGATGTGATTGATTATTGTGTCAAGTTGATGATGTTGATTCCTTTCTTGTTATGATGTTCATAATGGAAAGTATGTGATGACTATATAAGTAATGAAATGAATGGAAGGTTACATCATACAGTATTATGTTAATGTACTATAATGGAGGTTGTTAATGGTTAAGGAGCTTACTATTCTTAATCTAAAGTTACACTATGAAATGGTAAACATTCTATGTTATGATGAGTAAGGAATATTTAATAGTGAATGGATATTTACCCATGAGTAACTTGTATACAAAATTTTTAACTCCTTACATTTCCATGTGAATTTATTAGTGTATATTACAAGTGGTATCAGAGCTAAAGGTTGAAACACTGGCACCTTTGGGATTTGTTAAGAAAAAATAAATTGAGAGATCTGAGATGAAATTCACGTATGTGAAGGAAGGCATCACATCTCTAATCTAGGTTGATTAAAGAGTTTCAAGAGATAAGTATTATTATTTTTTTTTTCTTCAAACAATAGTTATTGCATTTATGGAAAATAAAACGTGTACAAAGTAAATAGCAATGGAGTTAGAGTTTCTTTAAAAAGGATATATCTTTTCCATGTACGTAAAGACAACCTTACAATGTAAGTTCTTGAAAATATTTCTATTATGTTAATGTTTTAGAAATATATTATTCCTAGAGATATACCATGGTAAAAGACCAAACTACTATGCTAGTTTTGCTGAGAAGAACCCATGTGAGTTCTTGCAAAGATTACTAGTATGTATCTTGAAAGGTGTGAGCAGTAGTAAAACATAAATAAGTAAACTTGCTTGCCTTTATATATATCTTATTTAAGAAAATATGGGAAGCTTGTTTTCTTTTAAAAGGGATTTCATACCGGTATATTAAATGATAAGGAATCCAGGTTCTTTTCTTGAAAACAAATATAGGATAAAGAGAATAACCTCATGAATATACTACATTGCTAGATGAATTACATGTAGAAAAACTAAAGTAATGTTTTTGTTTCCTTGAAATATATACATGGCTAATGTGGGTATAATATTTCGAGAATAAGGCATGTATTCTTATGTTTTATTCCATTAGTTTTATGGAAAATAAAACCATGTTTTGCGTGCCTATTCTGTTATATGTCCTCGAAGAGGAATCATGAGTTTCGGTACTCGATTATGTTAAGTACTCTGTTGGGAAATTAAGATTAAAATCTTTATGCATTGTATGCATAGGAACAACAGCCAATATTTTAGCTTTATTATATTTGCATGCTCCAAAGGCAAAAGCTGAAGTTGTGGGTCTTCTGTAAATTTTTAAGTAAAGCGAATGCACATTGTGTCATTTTCCATTAAAATAATTTCTTAATAGATATAGTGATTTGTCTTGTACGAATGTGTGCGTGTGTGAAAATTTTCATAATAATATGGGAGTTATTTGACATGAATTGATAATTAGTTATTCACACTAATGTAGAGATGTTAGAATAAATCACGTTGTGACACTGTATTCACATCTCATATATGCATATGAATAGGTGTTAAAGGATCACTCAAAGATTTATTATTTATTGATTAAGATTTTATCTAATCATGCTATAAAATCTTGTTGATGCTGCTAAAAGATAGCATTATTGTAGAGGAGAAATGTGAATTTCCTGATGGGGATGAGTACTACAATAGGGAGAGAAGTTCTTCAAATGAAATAAAGATAAGTATTTTATGTTATTTTATTTTAAGAAGTCTATGCATATTCATGTTGATTTCCTTTAAAAGAATGAATTGTTATATACATGGCATTGCATGAGATTAGCTTCCATTTAAGAGAATTCTTAAAAAAGGTACATGCTATTATAATATATTTTTTCCGGATAAGAATATGCATATGAGATTAATATGTGTATTATGCTTTATTTCTTTAGGAAAGAAAGTATAAAAGGCATGAAAGAAAAATAGTTACTTTTTCCTTTGAGTTTGAAAAGAAGTAATTGTTTTTGCATGCAATAAAATTTCTAAAGTTACCATGCACTACTTTAAAAATATGAATGTGTATAGTGATGGTGTGTGAAACTAATGCATGAATGCAAAATATGAGGACAGTCCTTATATAAGATGAGAGAGTGTTAAAATTAAATTTAATGAAGCCTCTTAATGGGTCAAGTTGTGAGACTTAACTATGATGACTAGCTGAATGACTAGTGTTTGCATGAGTTGTCATGGATGCATTAAAATTATTAATAGCATTGCTTAGTTATGAATGAATAACTAATGAAATTTATATGCATGAATCGATTTTGACTAAAGATATTTGAAAGTTTTAAACAAGTGATTATGATAATTACTTCTTGTGTCAGTCTGTTGGAACATAACATTATGGGAATTGGAAATTTTTGCACTCATACCCTAATCGTTATTGACACATATACATTAATGAATATTTTTATATAATTTTATGCATGACAAAATTGTATGCATGAAAACATTTTATGCAGGAACTTAAAATGACTGCATAAGATAATATGTGCTTGAGAAATGCATATTTACGATTAGCATTATTTCTTATAGTAAGCATGGGTAGCTTAATGGAAACAGAAAATCTATGAAAATAAAACATCACAAACATTGCAATGTGAATTGCAACAATAAATGTTAAAGTATCATTTTTTAATGTGCATGATTTTGTTAATTCAGAAATAATAATGTACAACACATGTATGTTACTTCCAGGGGGGGAAGTTGTGACAACTTCGTTAAAGTTAACTAGTATTAACTACTTAAAGACAATTTGCTTAATTTTCTTTTATCTGGAAAGAAAAATTTAAATCGTCACTGTTGATAAAGAAAATTATTTAATTTGTTGGAATTAATTAATGAAAAGAAAATCTTTTTAAGCTGATGGTAAAAATGTTTCCAAGAATAGGAGGTGGTTGGAGATAGCTGGAAAGATAGTTAGCTACTCCTCTGAGGATAAATCTAAATCCCATAGGAGGATTAGGTGTTCTATGAAATTGGTAAGGGGGGAGTATTTTCTAGAGCTGGTTGGGACCAGTTGAAAATAGCTTACAAAAACCCTCGTAAAACCAGAATTTCTCAGTGTGGCTAGATTGGCCATCTAGAGGTCATAGCAGAAAGATCCACTGTTAACCCGTGGCACCATCCAAATTTTGGAGCGAGGGGAAATTGGAGGACGTAATAGCCTCCCTTGATGGTTGGGAGGACCACAGCTTTAAAGAATAAATTTCCAGATAAGTATAAAGACTTTTTAGTGTGGAAATATTGACTGTCTGGATGTGAAAAATGACTCGATTTGGTTGCGAAAACCAACTCCTATGGGTTAGGAGGAGAATTTTGTTTACCATTGTGGTTCTCATAGTGGAAAAAGTTAACTAAAAAGTTATGTGTTGTATTAAAATGAAATTTTATAAGATTGTGTAAATATCCTATGTAGATATTAAGAGAAAAGGAGCTTAGCTCTCGGAAAATGAATTACTGAATGTATAATTTCATTTATATTATTACTAATTTTTTTTAATGTCTTAGCAGATGCTAGGATATGCCTATGGTGCATGGGTTGACCATTGGTATGATCAGAGAGCTAGGTGCTCTCTGAGTACTTTTTGAAGTACTGTGTGGATGTCTTTAGCAGGAGCTAAGATAGTGTGCACGTGATGCATTGATGAGAGGTTTGGTTCTCTCTGAGTACTTATGGAAGTAATTTTATTAAAACATCTCTTTATATTGCAATAATGTTTGATAGTTGCAAGTATTTTCATTTAGAAAATTATGTGACTAATGTGATTGAATAGTTAGTCATACATTACAGTTTCTTTCCAGGAAGTGTTGATGGGTGTTCAACCATTCTATGAGAGCTTGCGTAAAAGCCATCATTTCTTCCAATAGTAATTGGTAAATAATGGTAAGTTCGTATAGATATTTTTCTATACTTTTATGAATTGAATAAGGAATAAGCAGTTAGAAATGGAAATGAAATATTCTTTTCACTATACATGTTTATGACTATGGATAAAAACATTATTGTCTCTATTAATGGTATTTAAGGAAACGAAAGTGTTTCATTATGAAGGGAAGTGTTTCATTATGAAGGGGAATGACCCCCTTTGAGTTGTTTATATTATTATATCAGGAGTATAAGTTTAAGTTTCAGTGAGAGAAGAACACCGAGGACAGTGTTCTATTCAAGGGGGGGAGTATGTAACACACATACTCCTGGTAAATAATTATTACGTTACTATATTTAACTATTCAAACCAAGAAAATCAAGATTCGGTTAATGTAAAACCAATTCTTGGTAACGACTTGTTATTCTTTATTTACATGGAACCTAGATGACTAATTTATACACAACTCATTGCCACAAAATTTCAAATTGGAAAATATGGGAGCATATTAATGCGAATGCACTGGATAATGACCGTGGAGTGCTATGATTGAGGATGGTGATGGGTGGGTCTCCATTGGGTTGCGGAGGTCGAAAAGGATTGAGGTTCCCTCCTCCTGATACAGAAATATAGGGGTTCAACTGGTATTTAAAGGTTCCTACATTGAAATTCATATGCAACGGAGTGTTCATCCAGTCGAAGGACCTCCGAACCCTTATACATGGCTTCCGTAGCAATGTGACAGCGTTAGTTTTCAAGCCAGTGTGCCTCCTTTCAAAAGCGTCGCCAAGAGAGAGGTAGTTCTTGCCTTGAACCTATCATTCATTATATACTTACCTACAGTTCAATAGCGTATGGAGTAGAGTAAGGATACCGTGAAAAGAAGACAATGCATCTCTAAATTCTGGTTTGACCAATATGTTTTTAAGAGATAAGTATTGTTATTGTTCTTTTCTTGAAAAAGTAGTTTGCATATAAATAATTATTATGGTATTGAAAGAGATGCATATTAAATTCATGGTATAAGAAATAAATTAGAATATGCATATTTTATATTTTAAAAGAGATTTTCTTGAATAGATTCAAAGAGGGTAACTCTTTAATATCAATATTTATATAATATTGTATAACAAGGAAATAGAATATGCATGCTATATATTTTAAAAGAGGTTTTCTTGAATATATTAAAGAGGGTATCTCTTTAATATAAATATTTACATAATATGGTATAAGCAAGAAAATATAACATGCATGATCTTTATTTTAAAAAGGATTTTGTACTTATTTAGTTTAGTAAATGAGAACAAATCCAAGGTATTTCCTTGAATAGATTAAAGAGGGTAACTCTTGAAATATTTTCATGTGCGATGAAGAAGAAAAGAGAAGTTTTCTCAGATTTATATTCATTAACCATGTTGTAAATAGCAATGAATTAATAAATCCATGGATAGTTTCATAAATCCATGAATAGTATACCATGGTGTTGATAGAGATTAATTATTTCATAAAACCATGGGTAGATTACCATGGTGTTTGTGAATATTAGTTAATTCATAATTCCATGAATAGATTACCATGTTGTTAGTAAAGAATGGTTATTTAATAAATCCACGGATAGAGGAATTACTCAGTTATATTTCTTTAGATGAACAAAATGAGTGATTACTTTTTATAATGATTATGATGTTAATTACTTTTTGAAGAAGATAATGCATAGGCATGCAACATAAGTAATAAATTTCATTGGAAATAATATAAATATTTTTAGGTGGGAAAGATAGCATGTCATGCTAAACTATATTGGAAATGATTGTTTAGTATAATCTTTGAAAAAGAAGACATGTATTTATATTCTTAATTGCATATTTTTACAAAATAAAACATATGTTTACATGCTCACTAGCATTGAGGTTTCCTTTGGGAAGACTCATGAAGGAAGCTACGTGCTTCTTTGGAGTCTCTTTTGGAATCTGTATGCCTTTACATGCATGGGAGAAACATTTGATATGTTAGATTGCACTCCATGTACTGAAAGTAATAGCTCAAGGGTTATCTATTTTTATTAAATTATGTAAATTGCATGCATGAGTATCATAACTAAGTATCTGTTTATTTTAAATGTATGCTGGGGAGTAGTAACTATTGTCTTGTAGTGCTTATGTGACAGAAACATTAGTTAATGTGATGACTTATAACCAACACATATGAAGTATGTGTTGTTAATGGGAAACTGTAAAGGTACTTTAATTTCATGTCATGAATATACATGAGTAGATGGAGAAACTACTATAGTATAGATATGTGAAATTATTTATTATACTTTATGAATCTTGACAATCAATGTATGTTGAAGGTAACATTAGCAGGGTATGATGGTGATATGTATAAAGGAAATATTATGCTTAACCTAGTGGCAAGTAAATGATTATGGTTCATGTAGATGAGTACGAACTATCAGATGATCCAGTGTATGATGGACTATTGTAGGTACATCCATGCCATAAATATATGAAGATATGAAGACCAGAGGGTAAATGGTATCATATTTATTGTAATTTCTTTAAGCTATATATTTGTATATTTCCTTGTAAGATTTATAAATGATGGTTAAGGGATGGTCTATGTTATAAGCCATTGAGTGGGGGCTGATCACCCTCACGAGCATTTAATAATAAAATTAAACATTTGTTGGTTTTCACCCTATGGAGTTTCCAAGGTATATTGGTGTTCAATGATGTGATTGATTATTTTGTCAAGTTGATGATGTTGATTCCTTTCTTGTTATGATGCTCATAATGGCAAGTATGTGATGAATATATGAGTAATGAAATGAATGGAAGGTTACATCATATAGTATTATGTTAATGTACTGTAATGGAGGTTGTTAACAGTTACAGATGTTACTATTCTTAATCTAAAGTTACACTATGAAATGGTAAAAATTACATGTAATGATGAGTGAGGAATATTTAATAGTGAATGGATAGTTTCCCATGAGTAACTTGTATACAAAATTTTTAACTCCTTACATTTCCATGTGAAGTTATCCGTGTATGTTACAATTTTCTTAATTAATTCTAAAAGGAAACATCTTATCATTACTTTTGAGATATATATTAACCCTCTATCGTATATGCCCATAAAAATTAAATCAAATTTTCAATAAAATTAAAAATGAAAATACTTTTATATATAAAGATGTTAAATATATATAATATAAATAATATTAATAAGAAGCAACATAAATTCATCATAACTAAACATCAAAGTGATGAGAACAAACAAATTGACTAACAATAATATAGGAAAGATAGTGCATGGTTGTTTGAAGTTTTTCATTATTGTAGTTTCTTTGACATGGTTGATCCAAAACATATGCTTAATATTTTACAACCAAATGGTTTTTTTTTTTAATTTAGATAGTTTGTTAAACAAAATATTGTTTAAGAAAAAATGTTATCATTACTTTTGAGATATATATATACCCTCTATAGTATATTCTCATATAAACTAAATCAAATTTTCAATAAAATTAAAAATGAGAATACTTTTATATATAAATATGTGAAATATATATAATATAAATAATACTAAGAAGCAAGTTAAATTCATCTTAACTAAGCATGCAAGTGATGAAAACAAACAAATTGACAAACAATAATATACGAAATATATATTCTTTTAAATAAGTTATATTAAAAAAAAAGTGTGATATATCTTTAACTGTATTAATTTTGGAATTTTAGTTTGAATAAGTTATATTTAAAAAAAATGTGATATATCTTTAATTATACTAATCTAACCTTCTTTTTTTTAATATAGCTTTATGTGATGTATTAATTTTATAATAATTCTCTCATAATAATAATTTGTTAATTGTTATATGGGTAAATTTTATTTTCAAATATTTAAAGCTTGAATAAATCGTCAAATTTCATAGCGAGGGTGTGGATTTTAGTAAGAAAACAACAAAGCTCCACCAAATTCAAAATAGTAAAGAAAAGATGTAAAAAAGAGAAGAGGATTTGAAGACTTTTTCAACAAATTCAAAATAGTAAAGAGAAGATGTTAAAAAGGAAAGAGCATTTGAAGAATTTAATTTGAAAATCCATTAATTTTAATTATGTAATTGTCAAACCTCCCAATTCACACAAATTTTTTTTTCTATTTGGTTGCATCGTTTCCAGTTAATGCTAATGATGCATTCTGTCATTACGTTGCAGATTTACACAATCATTACTTTTCAATTGCTATTCACATCCCCACTTTATCTTTCCATATTGTAATTTACTTGATTTGTAATAATTATAATTATACTAATTATAATTATATCCGACATAACCTAATGTCCTTATTATATCACCCCACTTCCATATTAATCTTTGTTTTATATCATAACCTTTGGACTCTCAATCGAATTATATAGAGGGGAATTCGAATGGTTCTACGTGAATTCCATGTTACTATAATTCCATGGACGTATACAATTCCAAGCAGTCGTTGGCCCTTATCCTTTGTTAATAAAAATATAACCTTGGCGGAATTTGAATTACCAACTACGCAAGTCTGGTATTCGTCCTTCATTCTCCTTTACATCTTATCATTAATTATGTGAATTTTGGCGTATTAAATGGAACTCCACGTAATTTCCAAGTTAGAATTTTGTGCAATGATAATTTGAAGGACGGCGTCCATCTGTCTTCCATGCTGAGCCACCATAAGGTTTTAACGCTCGTCGTAAGGGTGATAGATGGTCTCGTTGCAGTTGTGATCACGTGGTGTTGGCTCCACGTAAGACTGGCTTCGTTCCACCTCGTTCCCAAAGCGATTTTCCATAGTATGGCCAGATCGATTTGCATTTAATTCGCTGCTTGTCATATTAATTTTTGAACAAAGGGGGTACCTTACCTATTAACTTCTCGATCTTTGGCTTTACCATGTGGATCTCGCCAGGTGGACGACTTGGATTGCATCTGGCTATTAGGGTTCGTTGTTTTGATTCATAGCACACTGTGATAAATCATACTTGGTATTTGATCGGCGGTTCTTTTACCTCCCCCTGCGTTTGGTTTATCTCTGGACCGTGAGTAACAACGCCATGGCCGCTGGCGTGATTCCTTTCAGGCTTCGCCTTACTCCTGTGCGTTAACAAATTCCGTCGGTAAGATCCTTTGCCAGAGTTTGTAAAATTTCGCTCTCTATATTTTTATTATTTCACAGGCTGCCATTTCCGATTGAGAGCTTCACGCTTTTCTTCATGCCAGTACTACGATTTTATATTATCGTTTTCTGCTATTGGAATAATTATAACGAATGGCTCTATTTTTTTTGCAGAGAATGTGCGTTCGCCTTTCCCGGAACTTGATTAGTTTGGTTTTCTTACCTAGCCTTTGAGATTTCTGATGCGCCTTCTCAGAAGTAAGGTTTTACGCAGGCTCTCATGGCTTCGTAGCCCAATCTTCTTCTCAAGTGATATTGGGTACGAGTACATTTATCCAGCGCCATAAGGATTCTACTCCCTCGGCACTCTGATTTGAAATTTTGTTGTTTGACCAAGCGTAGAAAGAATTTTCTATTTTTTCGCTCTCTGGAGGTTTCTTGTTTTAGTCGATTCTTGAATTTAACCCTTTATTCATGATAATTCCATGGTTATATGTGGCAGATTGATAAGGGCATAGGGCTTCTCCCTTTCCAGGTACTACGCCTTTCTCAGTTATCATTTTGACTTGATTCATGCTATTCGTACTCTCTATCTTCAGCGTTTCGTTGATTTTGTTTTTTTTTCTTGTAGGTATGTGTCGTGCTCTCCTTCGCACTTGCAGAGATACGTGACTCCCTTAAACCATTAACAATTGTTTACTTGCTCTTTGCAGGTCGGTATTAACCGAACTCTGTCAGAAGGAATTCGTTCTTCGCTACTAGTTATAGGATTTATATTTTGACATTTAAATATTGTATTGATACAATTGTAATTATTTTTATCACTATAAGTAAATCCCCACTCTGAATATTTATGTAGCTCTGTCCATGGGACTTTATAAGGTTGTTTCGAAATTGTACCATATATCCACATATACATTAGTCATTTCTGGGTTTTCATAATACCCACTTTTGATTTTAGTTATTATTCTTATGAGTATGCTCCAACAGTACCCTCTCTTTGCTCGTTTTGACTTGGCTAGAATTAATAATTAACTTTTGGCAATTTAATTTTTTATATATATTACACATACTCTTAATTTTGTGTAGTTTATTGCCTCTAGGCTCTGAGGCCATGCAATTGTTAACTATATTCATACTGTGGTGACATTAGAATGAATAATGTACTGTAATATAAAGTTTCCTATTCCAGGAGAACATAGCTTCTGTGATGGTAAAATTTAAATATCTGAATGAAATCAATAGTATTATTGTGAGTCGTAACTTTCTCAATTTCTTCCTCCATTTTTATTAAACTAACCCTAAAGTCTAAACGCCTCGTTTTTTCTTTTGAAGTTTAGATAACCAGAGTGATATGATCATTTATAACAGAATGACACTGTAGTTCTATGCAGATACTTGAGGAAAAAATTTGTTGTCTTTGCACACAATATGTATCCAATTTGTCTACAGGGTTGAATGCACTTGCATTTCTATCTTTATTTTTAGAGGACATTGGGGTTTATAATCTACAAGTTTACCCTCTTGATTTGGATTATCACGATAGACTAGGATACATATAATTCAATATGTCACACTGGGGTGAACCTGCATGTTGGATATTTACTCAACTATCTTTTGTATTTACTTTCTATGCTATAATATTAGAATGGTTTCATAAGTTACCTGTATATGATCAGTCTTTTGTAAATTATCAGTTGTGTTCCTCTGCTATAGCATGTGTTGCTTACATACAAATTTCTTGACCATTAATTTTCTGATTACTTGTGAATGGTATGTTGGCCCTGAAGTCAATCTACAGAGTCTCTCCTTCTGTTCTCTCATGCACAATGTAAGTTACAATTCATTTCCTACTATTTTCCAATATAATACAGGAAATTTACTTTCTCTCTCATGTATGTATATATTAGAATCATGCTAGGAAACAGAAGCAGATTAAAAAAAATTCATAATTTTTCATGTGGGAAAAAATAAGTATCCTCAGATTTAAACCAATCACTGGTTTAGAGACTCTGTTGGATTCTAATTCACCACTCCAATTCTACAACTATATAGAATTTCATGGATAATTTCCTTATGATCAATTCTGTTAAATGTAGAATTGATATTCTAATATACAGTCAAATTTTTATATGTAGCCAATTCATGCTATATGAAATAGAACATCAATAAATTTTACAGACATACCACTCATGCAATTGACCAACCTCCCAACCTTAGAGTCCTTTTGTCTCCCAGAAATCACCCCCGAGCTGAGATCTTCTCCTTTTTACAGATCATCCTCTAATCTGTACAAGAGCAGCTTATTTAAGTTATTGCTCCCCAAAGCATGTTTCTAATTCTGCGTCCAGAATCTCAGGATGCTTTTCTTCCTGTTTGCCTAGGCTTCCCAATTTAGGGATTCTTTAAAGCTATTTTATGCTTTTCCTCAGCTTTTCCATCTTTTTACCTCTTCACAACTACTTTCCTCGTCATTGGGGAAATTCATATTTTTCCTCAAAAATCTAAATTTAAAATTAATTTCTTTCAAGGATTTTTGAGAGATTGTGGGGAAATATTTGCCTCATCCATCCTCATGGATTTAGGAAGTGATCTCATAAATCTCATTTTGGTCAATCTGCACCACATTATTTTATTCATTTCCTCAATTAAATTTTTAATTACATTCACAAAATATTTATCCTTTGGGGTCCACTCCCCTTAGGATTAAAGTTCAAATATCTAACTTTGAAATTCAAACACATGAATTGGGGGTGTTACATATTCCCCCTCTGAAAATAAACACCGTCCTTGGTGTTTTTATTCAACTACTAGAGTTCATTTTGCAAATAAAAATCGACATTTTTCCATCATTTCAGCTTCTCTTTCCCAGGTAGCTTCTTCAGCAGTAAAGTGCTTCCACTGCACCTTTACTCTTGCTATTGTTCTGCTTCTCAATTCAATTTCTTCCCGCTCCAATATTTGAAGCGGTTCTGGCAGAAACTCCCCTTCTGGTTCCACCTATACAACATTCCAATCAACTATGTGAGAAGCATCATGCACATATCTTTTTAACAATGAAACATGAAATACATCATGAACTCTAACATGGGGTGGTAAGGCCAGCTTGTAAGCTACTGGTCCCACCCTTTCTAATACTTCAAAAGGACCACCGTATCTAGGGGCCAGTTTTGCACAACTCCCAGCATAAAGGGTGCTCTTTTTGGGTTTAATATGCAAATACACATGCTCCCCCACTTTAAATCCTCTGTGCACTCTTTTCTTATCGGCATAATTCTTCTGGCGATCTTGTGCTGTCTTGATGTTTCTTTGTATCTGTTTGACAATTCTTTCCATCTCTTGTAAAGCATCTGGTCCCAACATTAGTTTATCTTCTGGCTGACTCCAGCTCAAAGGAGTACGACACTTCCTTCCATACAGTGCCTCAAGCGGACTCATTTTGATGGAGGATTGGTAGTTGTTATTATAGGAAAATTCAACTAAATGCACGTAATCTTCCCACTTTGAGGGTCTATCCATCACATACATTCTCAGCATATCCTCCAAAATTTGATTAGTTCTTTCCGTTTGGCCATCGGTCTGAGAGTGGTAAGCAGTACTAAAATTCAATTTAGTGCCCATACCTCCAAACAACCCTTTCCAAAAGGCTGATGTAAACTTAGCATCTCTATCAGAAACAATAACCTTCGGAACCACATGGAGTCTTACTACCTCCTTCAGGAACACATTTGCTACTTGAGCTATCCCAAAGGTAGATTTCACTGGTATAAAGTGAGCAGCTTTGGTTAGAGTGTCTACTACTACCATTACAGAATCATGCCGGTATTTGGTTTTGGGTAACCCTGTTATGAAATCCATGGAAACTTTGTCCCATTTCCATTCTGAAATCGGTAAAGGGTTTAAAAGGCCAGCAGGATGCTGATGTTCAACTTTGACTAGTTGACATTCCATGCATCTACTTAAGTATTCTGCTACATCTCTCTTCATTCCTGGCCAGAACAACTTCTTTTTCACGGCTGTTAACATTTTCTGATATCCTGGATGTCCTGCATATGGTTGTTTGTGGTACTCATCCAAAATTTCCCTTTTTAAGGACTCTACATTGGGAATATACAATCTGTTTTTATAACAGATCAACCCTTTTTGGTTTTGAGTGAAATCACTTTTCTCCTTTTTCTGTAATTTCAACAGAAGTGTTTCATAATTTGGGTCTTGGTTTGCTATCCTATTCACCAACTCTTCTACATCAATCTGGGCACTACTTCCAATACTATCAATATTATGACACGCATTTATGTTCAATGCATCAACAACTTTATTTTCTTTCCCTCTAATATGTTTTATCTCCATATCAAATTCACTTAAAAAGGACAGCCATCTGTCTTTTCTGGCATTCAAATCAGTTTGGGAAAAGAAATATTTGAGACTAATATGATCAGTCATCAATGTAAATTTCTTTCCAAGAAGATAGTGCCGCCACATTTTCAAAGCATGGATAACAGCTGCTAATTCTAAATCATAGGCACTATAATTATGTTCATGTATCTTCAGTTTCCTAGATTCATAAGCAATAACTGAATCTTCCTGCAAAATAACTCCTCCCAATCCTTCTCTACAGGCATCCGTAAATACCACAAATTCTTTATCAGGATCTGCAATTTTCAGTATAGGGGCTGTAGTAAGTTTCAATTTTAATTGGTCAAAACTGTTTTGACATTTTTCAGTCCATTCAAACTTGACACCTTTCCTTTGTAATGATGTGATGGGATGTGCTATGGCACAAAATATTTCTACAAATCTGCGATAATAGCCTGCAATCCCCATGAATGATCTCACTGCTGAAACATCAGCTGGTACAGGCCATTCTTTTATAGCCTTTATATTTTCAGGGCCAACTGCAAGGCCTTGTTCAGAAATAATATTACCCAAGCATTGGATCTTATCTTTATAAAACTCACATTTGCTAAACTTGGCATATAGTTGATTTTCCTTTAGAGTTTGCAATACTATCCTCAAGTGTTCTTTATGTTCCTCCTCACTTTTTGAGTAAACTAAGATATCATCTATGAACACAAGGACAAATTTATCCAAGTACTTGTTTAACACATTGTTCATTAGGCACATAAATGTGGCAGGGGCATTTGTCAAACCAAAATGTAGGACTACAAATTCGTAGTGACCATACCTGGTTCGAAAGGTTGTTTTGCTGATGCCTTCTTCTTTAATTCTAAGCTGGTGATAACCAGTTCTTAAGTCAATTTTCGAAAATACTGAAGCCCCTCTCACTTGATCAAAAAGATCATCAATTCTAGGCAAAGGGTATCTATTTTTAATGATCAACTTATTCAGTTGACGATAATCAATGCACATCCTAAAGGTTCCATCTTTATTTTTCACGAACAGCACCGGTGCTCCCCAAGGAGATACACTCGGTCTGATATACCCTTTATCTAACAGTTCTTGCAATTGCATTTTCAGTTCCATCAGTTCAAGAGGACTCATTCGATAAGGCGCTTGGGAGACAGGTGTTGCTCCCTGCACCAGATCGATTGAGAAATCAATCTCTCTTTTGGGGGAAGATGAGGGATTTCCTTTGGGAAAACTTCCTTGAATTCTCTTATTACTGGTATCACATCCAATAATTCCTCTTCAGTTTTCTATTCAGTTTCTTCCACATGCACTACATAAACTTGGTATCCTTTTCTAGCTGTTTTTTTTAATTGCAATGCTGAAATCTGTCTTACAGAAATAGGTTTTTGTTTCCCTTTGAGAATAAAAGGTTTCCCTTCCTCATCTACACAATGCAAAGTCTTATCCCAGCAGTTCATCAAGGCTTTCTTCTTTTCCAGCCAGTCCATTCCTATCAGTAGATCATATGACCCTAAGGGCAGGATGTTCAAATTTACTTCTGTTTGAAGCTCATTTAATTTGATTTCTGTTCTGGGCAGTTTATGTGTTACCTTTCTCTTAGTTCTAGTGACCAGCTGTACCAGCCATGACTGTTGAAATTTTTCAGTTTTAAGTTACATTTTTCTACAATCTTGGGACTAATGTAACTCAAAGAAGCACCGGGATCAATCAGAACAATAACATATAGGTCAGAAATCTTACCCTCCATTTCCACCATGGTTGCTTGATGTTCTACTTGCCGATTTTCTAGGGCTGCACTGATAGTTTGTATATTTATGGCTATATCATTTACTATTTTTTCTTCCCACTACCTCATGAGCATATGAATGTTTCGATGCAGACAGTCCCTCAAAAGATGGGGTTCTCCACAGCCCCAACGTTTCAGGGGTTCTCTCATTTTGACTGTCCCTTCCTTTTTACTGTCTCCATCTATTTGTTTGGAAGCTACTTGGGACTGAGCAGTTTGACTTTATTTGGGTTTATTAAACTTTTTCCACTGATGGTCTCTGCCAAAATTTTTCAAATAGGCTGGTTTCTGTTTCCTCCCTTTGAACTCATTTTTATTTACCCAGCTTTTCCCTTGTTCAGATTTTCCTTTGAACTGTTGGTAACATAATCTGGCTTTTCTAACAGCTTCGTCCATTGTTTTTGGGTTGTCAAACTCGATTTTCTCTTTGTATATAGCAGGCAAGCAATTTAGAAATCTTTGAACTTTTTCCTTCTCTTCCCTTATGTAGGGTACATATCTCAACAGATTTGTAAACTTAGTAACAAACTCATCCATAGTGAGCTGTCCCAGTCTAATTTCATGAAATTCTTTTGCTTTATCATCATAGTAACGTTCATTTAGGTAGTGGTTCTTGAACTTAACCTGAAAATCTTCCCAGGTGACTGTCTTTTCATCAATGGCATGAACCATTTTCGTCTCCTCCCACCACAAGTTAGCCTTGCCTTGTAGCTAATAAACAGCTAATCTGGCCTTCAGATTGCTATCATATTCATAGACCTAGAATTACTTGATCATGTTCAATAACCAAGCTTCCGCATCCTCCTCCTTCTCCCCATCATAGGAGGGAGGCTCGATTTTCCGGAATTCCCCCTGTAATTCCTTTTTCTGTTTGTATTGATGCCTTACTGCATCTTCATCTTCAGACTCATCATTTTTCCTCTTTCTGGAACCTTCGCCTTCCTGGCTGTTCCGCGAAGTTAATTCCCTGATGAGCTTTTTCTGCTCCTCACTAGCTAATGACAATCTGTCATTCTGGCTTTTTATCTCAGCCAGCTCTTGTTGCAATTCTCGCAACATAGCCATCATGGGTGCATTTAGATCTGGTGCATTATCCTCATCACGCAGATCAACATAAATTTCGCCACCTTCTTCCATTTCAGAAACACTGTACACACTCAACACATATCAGTGAAATAATAAAAAAATACAATTTTTTTTTTTTTCTTTCCACATAATTAAATTTATACAGTGTATACACAGCAACAGTGAGCACAATGTCACCAGCCCAGTTTTGTAACGTGGGCTGTGATACCATTTGTCACACCTCCCAATTCACACAAATTTTTTTTTTCTGTTTGGTTGCATCGTTTCCAGTTAATGCTAATGATGCATTCTGTCATTACCTTGCAGGTTTACACAATCATTACTTTTCAATTGCTATTCACATCCCCACTTTATCTTTCCATATTGTAATTTACTTGATTTGTAATAATTATAATTATACTAATTATAATTATATCCGACATAACCTAATGTCCTTATTATATCACCCCACTTCCATATTAATCTTTGTTTTATATCATAACCTTTGGAATGTCAATCGAATTATATAGAGGGGAATTCGATTGGTTCTATGTGAATTCCATGTTAATATAATTCCATGGACGTATACAATTCCAAGTGGTCGTTGGCCCTTATCCTTTGGTAATAAAAATATAACCTTGGCGGAATTTGAATTACCAACTACGCAAGTCTGGTATTCGTCCTTCATTCTCCTTTACATCTTATCATTAATTATGTGAATTTGGGCATATTACATGGAAATCCACGTAATTTCCAAGTTAGAATTTTGTGCAATGATAATTTGAAGGACGACGTCCATCTGTCTTCCACGCTGAGCCACCATAAGGTTTTAACGCTCGTCGTAAGGGTGATAGATGGTCTCGTTCCAGTTGTGATCACGTGGAGTTGGCTCCACGTAATACTGGCTTCGTTCCACCTCGTTCCCAAAGCGATTTTCCACAGTATGGCCATATCGATCTGCATTTAATTCGCTGCTTGTCATATTAATTTTTGAACAGAGGGGGTACCTTACCTATTAACTTCTCGATCCGTGGCTTTACCATGCGGATCTCGCCAGGTGGACGACTTGGATTGCATCTGGCTATTAGGGTTCGTTGTTTTGATTCATAGCACACTCTTATAAATCATACTTGGTATTTGATCGGCGGTTCTTTTACCTCCCCCTGCGTTTGGTTTATCTCTGGACCGTGAGTAACAATGCCATGGCCACTGGCGTGATTCTTTTCAGGCTTCACCTTACACCTGTGCGTTAACAAATTCCGTCAGTAAGATCCTTTGCCAGAGTTTGTAAAATTTCTCTCTCTATATTTTTATTATTTCACAGGCTACCATTTCCGATTGAGAGCTTCACACTTTTCTTCATGCCAGTACTACGATTTTATATTATTGTTTTCTGCTATTGGAATAATTATAATGAATGCCTCTATTTGTTTTGCAAAGAATGTGCATTCGCCTTTCCTGGAACTTGATTAGTTTGGTTTTCTTACCTAGCCTTTGATATTTCTGATGCGCCTTCTCAGAAGTAAGGTTTTACGCAGGCTCTCATGGCTTCGTAGCCCAATATTCTTCTCAAGTGATATTGGGTACGAGTACATTTATCCAGCACCGTCAGGATTCTACTCCTTCGGCACTACTATTTGAAATTTTGTTGTTTGACCAAGCGTAGAAAGAATTTTCTATTTGTTCGCTCTCTGGAGGTTTCTCGTTTTAGTCGATTCTTGAATGTAACCCTTTATTCATGATAATTCCATGGTTATATGTGGCAGATTGATAAGGGCGTAGGGCTTCTCCCTTTCCAGGTACTACGCCTTTCTCAGTTATCATTTTGACTTGATTCATGCTATTCGTACTCTCTATATTCAGCGTTTCGTTGATTTTGTTTTTTTTTCTTGCAGGTAAGTGTCGTGCTCTCCTTTGCACTTGCAGAGATACGCGAATCCCTTAAACCATTAACAATTGTTTACTTGCTCTTTGCAGATCGGTATTAACCGAACTCTGTCAAAAGGAATTCGTTCTTCGCTACTGGTTATAGGGTTTATATTTTGACATTTAAATATTGTAATGATACAATTGTAGTTATTTTTATCACTATAAGTAAATCACCACTCTGAATATTTATGTAGCTCTGTCCATGGGACTTGATAAGGTTGTTTCGAAATTGTACCATATATCCACATATACATTAGTCATTTCTGGGTTTTCATAATACCCACTTTTGATTTCGGTTATTGTTCTTATGAGTATGCTCCAGCAGTACCCTCTCTTTGCTCGTTTTGACTTGGCTGGAATTAATACTTAACTTTTGGCAATTTAATTTTTTATATATATTACACATACTCTTAATTCTGTGTAGTTTATTGCCTCTAGGCTCTCAGGCCATGCAATTGTTAACTATATTCATACTGTGGTGACATTAGAATGAATAATGTACTGTAATATAAAGTTTCCATTTCCAGGAGAACATAGCTTCTGTGATGGTAAAATTTAAATATCTGAATGAAATCAATAGTATTATTGTGAGTCGTAACTTTCTCAATTTCTTCTTCCAGTTTTATTAAACTAACCCTAAAGTCTAAACGCCTGGTTTTTTATTTTGAAGTTTAGATAACTAGAGTGATATTATCATTTATAACAGAATGACACTGTAGTTCTATGCAGATACTTGAGGAATAATTTTGTTATGTCTTTGCACAAAATATGTATCCAATTTGTCTACAGGGGTGAATGCACTTGCATTTCTGTCTTTATGTTTAGAGGACATTGGGGTTTATAATCTACAAATTTACCCTCTTGATTTGGATTATCACGATAGACTATGATACATATAATTCAATATGTCAGACTGGGGTGAACCTGCATGTTGGATATTTACTCAACTATCTTTTGTATTTACTTTCTATGCTATAATATTAGAATGGTTTCATAAGTTACCTGTATATGATCAGTCTTTTGTAAATTATCAGTTTTGTTCCTCTGCTATAGCATGTGTTGCTTACATACAACTTTCTTGACCATTAATTTTCTGATTACATGTGAATGGTATGTTGGCCCTGAAGTCAGTCTATAGAGTCTCTCCTTCTGTTCTCTCATGCACAATGTAAGTTACAATTCATTTCCTACTATTTTCCAATATAATACAGGAAATTTACTTCCTCTCTCATGTATGTATATATTATAATCATGCTAGGAAATAGAAGCATATTAAAACAAATTCATAATTTTTCATGTCAGAAAAAATAAGTATCCTTAGATTTAAACCAATCACTGGTTTAGAGACTCTGTTGGATTCTACTTCACCACTCCAATTCTACAACTATACAGAATTTCCTGGATAATTTCCTTATGATCAGTTCTGTTAAATGTAGAATTGATATTCTAATATACAGTCAAATTTTTATATGTAGCCAATTCATACTATATGAAATAGAACATCAATAAAATTTAGAGACATACCACTCATGCAATTGACCAACCTTCCAACCTTGGAGTCCTTTTGTCTCCCAGAAATCACCCCCGAGCTGAGATCTTCTCCTTTTTACAGATCAACCTCTAATCTGTACAAGAGAAACTTATTTAAGCTATTGTTCCCCAAAGCATGTTTCTAATTCTGCGTCCAAAATCTCAGGATGCTTTTCTTCCTGTTTTCCTAGGCTTCCCAATTTAGGGATTCTTTAAAGCTGTTTTATGCTTTTCCTCAGCTTTTCCAACTTTTTACCTCTTCCCAACTACTTTCCTCATCATTGGGGAAATTCAGATTTTTCCTCAAAAATCTAAATTTAAAATTAATTTCTTTCAAGGATTTTTGAAAGATTGTGGGGAAATATTTTCCTTATCCATCCTCATGGATTTAGCAAGTGATCTGATAAATCTCATTTTGGTCAATCTGCACCACATTATTTTATTCATTTCCTCAATTAAATTTTTAATTACATTCACAAAATGTTTATCCTTTGGGGTCCACTCCGCTTAGGATTAAAGTTCAAATGTCTAACTTTGAAATTCAAACACATGAATTGGGGGTGTTACAGTAATAAGCAAGGAAAATGCTATAATACAAGTTATAATATTAATAATTAGTAATACGGTGCAATCATATATATTAAATGGTTGGTAAATGTAAATAATGGTACATCCATTATACTCATCAAAACATTTATCTTTGCTAAATTTAAAAAAAGTTATTAAAATTAGCTAAAATATAACTTTATTTTCACTTATTATTACCATCAATTAAAAAAAATAACATAAACATATCTACATTTAAAAAAACATATGACAAAATTTCAGAGTGTAAAATTTTGTGATCCATATCATAGTATAATAAATCTTCCTCGAAATCACATAGGAAATTATAGAACCGACATTGAATGCCTATAATAGATGGAAAAATAGATGCTAAGGAAATATTAAAGTGACTGTAATAATAAATAAGTATTTATATAACTATATCAAGCATAAACCCTTTCTCAATCTCAACAGCTTTCCTAAATTTATGGTGATGGAAATTCTCAACCATAACAATATTCTTAACGCTGAAGTTACTTCCACTTTATCATGGAGACTGTTAACATATAAATAATATTCCACTTTGTTAAAATACCAAGGCTTATGATTACCAGTTATCCCAAAACCATAACAGATTATATGGTCAAAGATATTTTATATTTTTTTTATATTAATTTAATTATATGACCATCATTTTTTAATTAAATTTAAAAGAAAAAATACATTAAATCTTAAACCTTTGTCTTGATTACTATTAAATATTTTCCACCTATTATTTATCAATGATTTCTTGAGAGGTGCTCTACCACCTTATAATGGGTACAAATGTGAAGCATAAATGTTTAACATTTAACATTTAAAATTTAAAGTTTAGATCAATTTGTTATACGTAAAATTTATTATTAACTTGTGAATAAGTTTTGTTAGCATGCCATGGGTCAATACAATGTCACTTCTTTGACAATGGAAATATTTTATAACAATATGACATGATTCTTAATCATGGAAATTCAACCCCAATTTATGGTCAATATTATTAGCATGTAAATATGATTTGTTATAATATCATGGGTCAATACCATGGTTTATCGATACCACATGGCCAATAACCATAACTTATTTCACAATCAAGATAGTTTAAAATAATTTATTTTAATTTAATTTAATAAAATTTTCTTAATTAATTCTAAAAAGAAAAATGTTATCATTACTTTTGAGATATATTTAAATCCTCTATCATATATTCCCATAGAAATTAAATCAAAATTTCAATAAAATTAAAAATGAGATTACTTTTATATAAATAATATTACTAAGAATATAATAATATTACTAAGAAGAAACATAAATTCATTTTAACTAAGCATCCTGGTGATGAGAAAAAAAAAATTGACTAACAATAATATAGGAAAGAGAGTGCATGGTTGTTTTAAGTTTTTAATTATTTTAGTTTCTTTGACATGGTTGATCCAAAACATATGCTTAATATTTTACAACCATACGATGTCATGTCTCCCATACCCAGCTTCTTATCTGCATAACATTAACTCAGATATACTCTACTTTTATGCACCTGATACCATTCAAATTTTTTCTGTTTAATCAATTTTATATTCGTACTTTTATCAGGTCTTTAATTTCTCTTTGGTAATTACCGGCACTCTTGTTATTATAAAAATTTCCATGAGAAATTTTGGCTTGACCTCAATTCCTATCAGCCAACCCAGTCAACTGATATTTATATGTATATATAAACATATAATCATTTGCATTTGTCAAATCTGTTCTTCAGAGTTTTTTCCAACTCTAACAGATCAATATGCCCTTTCTCTAACTTTTCCATTAGCAAGATTTATAGACTTTCCAGCCTCTATAATTATAAAGTTTCAGCATCTATGTATAGATGTATACATCTACATATACATCTATCTATATTCAGTTAAACTTCTTTGCTTCAACTACTTTTACAGCAGTTTATATTGAAGGTGGATAGATGCTCTTTTCCCAGTGGTTTAAATATGCTTAACTAATCCTTTACATAGACTTTTATCACACATAACAATAGGGCTCTTCCCTTATGTTATTGTTATGATTATTCAACATACATGCAATTCTGGTGCATATTAAATTCTTCCCTTGGAAATATAGGATATAGAATTTTTTTCTCAAATCAAATGGAAGTAATGAATTGATATTTTATACTCCCTAGATTCAGATCCCCGCACTTAGTTAGGATTAAATTTCTGGGTTCATATATTCAAACTTCCATGAAATAAAAAAATTTAAATTCTTAGTTCTACAATTCTTGTCACTGCAGCATGATTATTCTACTGCCATCAATACTTCTATGATAGGTTTAGTTGTTTTCTACTTGCTGTTTTTGGTTATAGTTTTATCAAAGTTTTTTGTTGTACAACATAGCAATTAAGTGTTCTTTTAAAAGACAGCAAGCTATAACCTGAATTTTTCTATTGATTAGTCATTCAGATGATCTATCATCTCCAACCTTATTACTGCAGGATACTTATCCCTAGAACCAAACCATTGGTCCCTACTATTAATATACTGGATTTTCAACTATTGGATCTAGTTTGTAATTGCATTAGGTACTGAACAAACATTCAATCTAAACATTTGCATAAGAAATTGTAACATATCAATTCATAAAACCTTGATATACTTAATACAGACTGAAATTAATTTCCAAAATTCATGCATGCATACCGATACTATGACCAATCCTCCCAACCTTAGAGTTCGTCTATCTCCAGAACTCACCCCTGAGCTGAGATCCTCCAAGTACAGACCAACCTCAATCTATTCTAGAGCATCTTATTTAAGCTATGCTCTCCCCAGAGCCTGTTTCCAATTCTGCGTCCAGAATTTCAGGATGCTTTTATTCCTGTTTGCCTAGGCTTCCCATATTTAGGGACTTTAAAGCTGATTTCTGCTTTTCCAGCTTTTTCAGCTTTTTACCTCTTCCCAACTACTTTCCTCATCATTGGGGAATTTAGATTTTTCCTAAAAAATCTAAATTAGAAATAATTTCTTTCAAGGATTTTTGAAAGATTTTGGGGAAAGTCTTTACCTTTTCCATAACCTCATGGATTAGGCATGTGATCTCAATGATCTCATTTGGTCATAGTGCATACAAAATATTTTATTTATCTTTCATAAATAATTAACTACATCCACACAATAATTATCCATTGGGGTCCACTCCCCTTTGGATTTATGTTCAAATGTCTAATTTGAAAAGCATAGAACTTGGGGGTGTTACATATTCCCCCTCTGAAAACAAACACCATCCTCGGTGTTAACATCTAACTACTATAGTTCATTTTGAAAATAAAGATGGATGATTTTCCATCATCTCAACTTTTCTTTTCCATGTAGCCTCTTCAGCAGTAAAGTGCTCCCACTGCACCTTTACTCTAGCTACTGTTCGATTTCGTAATTCAATTCCTTTCCACTCCAAGATTTGAAGCGGCTCTAGAAGGAATTCCTCTTCTGGTTTTACCTGGATCACATTCCAATCAATAATGTGAGAAGCATCATGTACAAATTTTTTTTTCTTCCAATAAGGAGACATGAAACACATCATGAAATTTAATATGCAAGGGTAAGGCCAGTTGATAAGCCATTAGTTCCCTCCTTTCCAACACCTTCCTCGGTGTTACACTTTAACGTTGATTTTTCAACTTTGACGAAGATTTCTTCTTCGTCCTTGCTCAGTTTCCAGTAGAGTACTCTCCTGCTTCCACTCTATTTACTGATGCCTCATGCGATTGATTTCCTTCCTACTTATTTGCAAGAAGTCTGTCTAGAAGATCTTTTATTCCGTTTTCTCTGTCCACAATTCATACCAATGTAAGTAATATCAGGTACATACAATTGATAATCCACAACAACATTCTGAATTTCAATAAATTCAAGAAATTCAGTTATTAGTCAAACCGTTTAGGTTCATAATAGTTTAGTGCATTTTTAATACACTACTTATCATTTCTTGTTTTTCAGTGAGATTCTCTCCTCACGCAAACTTGATCCAGTTCGGCTTTTCTTGATTTTCTAGGTGATTTATATGCACTTATCTTCACCTTTTTTTTCTCCTTGTTTCCAGAGTGTACAATTTCCTGTTACACACTTGGCTAAAAAATTTTACAACTTTTCATTAGTACTCATAAATGAAAGAAAACAACTGTATCATATGCATGGTTAGGCTTACCCTTTCTCAGTTCATAACTGTACTTCCAGTACCTTCTCATTATTTTCTTTTGTTAGCCAATCACTTTAATTTGTAATAACCAGACTCGTTAATAATGTCTATAATTCAATTCTTACTTCACACATGAAATTATTATTATTTTTTTTTTTTGACAATACCTCTAGAGTGTGCAATAACGTACAACTTTATGTTCATTCTTTTATTTTATCTTTTTTTCAAGTTTCCTCCATTTTATTCACTAGTTCAAAACTTACGTGAATAATTTTTGGATCTGATGGGTTTCCCCCACACCCAATCCCAAATACATCTCATTCTCCTTTCTCTCTATTTGTAGCTATATGCTTTCACACTATTACCTGGTCCTTGAATTTTAAGACTCAGGGAAATTAAATTTAATAAAATTTACACCAAAAAAATCTTATAGTGTGAGTACATGTTTCTTTTATAGTGATATATGTAATTACTATAATTCATCACCTTCACAAGAATTAATACTTGATAATGTCAAAAATGAATTTGACACAATTTCCCTTTTTTTTTTTTTTTTTTTAAAGAATCACCAGAATTTATACATTTACTTTTAATTGTATGTTCATGCTTTACTAATTCCAATGATGATTCACCAATTATATCTATATGTGAATTTCACTAATCATTAGAAATCAACCCATGGTTTATATAAACAACACATGGTTTCTAACAAAGACCACTTACAACCTAAAACCATGGTTCACTTGATAAATGGAGTATAATATATATATAGGAAAATAATTGTGCTCCATTGGATTCTTATCCATGTATAATAATTATTTTCCCATGGATAAAAAAAACAATTGATAGGTTTTCCATTCTACCTTAGTTAACTCACCTGGGAAAAATAGATTTATCCCTTCATTCATTCATAACTCAGTGTAATGGGTCCACATTACACTATTTTATATGAAATGATCCACCATTACTAACCACATCACTTATTTAACCAACTATTTAGACCTCCTTTATAACTCATACTTAAGCTTACCACTTCATTAATTTCCAAGTATATAAACAAAAATATGCTCATTACCAAATACTTTAGTCATGACTTAAATATACATGACTTGAAAATCATCCTGGTAACTTTTACCAATTACCCGCATCCAATTTACTTTTATAACTTTTAACATATGATGTTAATTGTGGATTTGCACGGCATAATTGACTTCTATCTCATACACCTCACTTCATAATTTTGTTCCTTCATTTACTACCATCCTAATTTTCACTTCAACCTTATGGTCGTATTTTTAACTCCATGCTCAAACATATAATCATGTTTTTGGCCTCTTGATATACTACACATATCATGTTTCCGCTTTTATAACTCTATAAATATACCTACAATTTTTAAAGAGGTAATAAATGGAACATTATCCACTATAAAATTTTAACTTTATACTTAGTATTAAATTAAAACCTCTATTGTAATCAAGTATGTAGCCACTTGTAATATACACCCACAATAGCACATTATCCGTGTATATACTTCTTTTATACTTATATATTTGTATTCGTAACATGTCTCACCTCCCAAAATTTCAACACTAATCCTTAAGTTTAGACTAATCCTTATTATATTTATAGTTAAATTTGTAATAATTCGAAATTATGTCATTCACAGGTTTTCTTTAATCTGCCTTGTGGAAATGTATTATCAAATTTCCAACATATATTCTTTCTTCATAATAGTTATGAAGCTAGTGCTCTAGCACGTTTCATCCTTTTTAAATTATGTATAAAATGTGTTTATGTGCCACTTAGCTTCACATTATACAATGGTTTTAAGCACATAAAAAATATAATATATTGAATTGTTATCCATAACTAATCGTTTTGAAAACACCCTTACCTTCATCTGTTCCACACTAGGATTTCATTGGCTCATTTTTAAAACTTACTCATACCGAATTGCATTAAATCGGTTTCTCTTTCTACTTTTATTGTGATATTTTCACAATTCCATCAATTTGCATTCATTTTATAATATATATAACTAAGGTTCCATTGATAACTATTCTCCAAGAAAATCGAACTCCTTTTTAATATTAATGATAACCTACACGCAATGTTTTTTTTTTTTACAACGGTTATCTTGTACATGAAAATTCATTTAATTGCGGAACCAATCCGTCCATACCCCGAACTTATGGTGTTAAGTAAATTTTACATATATGAAATCATATAGTTAAAATTCTCTTGGCGAAAACGTTATAATCATAATTCATATTGCCATTAAAAGCAACGGTCCTCACTGACAGGCAGGTTTGTTGATTTGATATGTGTCATCATTTTTGGTCCTTCCGCGAGGTCCGTAGCCGGAATTACCAATTGTTACCCATACAGTTCATCTCCAGATGCACCAAATCTCAATCAACTTTTCTCGGGAAATTCTGGCAGTGTTTCCAACACGTTAATCCGTAGCATAGCCAATTCGCACAGCATAACCAATAAGCATGTATATTCTCGATACAATAAGTATGCAGAATCGTTGACTTCCTAACCCTTAGAAATTTACCATTTTCATTCATAGAATCAAAATTATATATGGTATCTCTACCTTTAAATTCTAATTTTTTCTAACCCATTTAATTTATATAAATTCCATATAATTTTGAATACACCTACCATTATATCGTTACCATTTCGTATGACCTTTGACTATCATTTTCTATAGGGTTAAAGTTCCCAGGTCTACGATTTCATTGTAAAGGTTTAATATATTTTTATTCATGCGATAAATAATGCTAGTACCTTTCTACTAGACTTGTACATTGTTTTGCAGGGGTTTTATGAGATATTAATGGCTCTGTCAGTTCCCACATCACGATGTTGATTCAAATCGGCAGGTCGGGTCTTATATTGGTTTAAGCTTTCAAATTCCCTACAGAATATTAATTTGATATCTACCTGCCGTAATAGCGGTACATGATATTTAATTATCTACGAAATCACCTTGGTACTTATAAATCTTATTACTCAGATTTACCGTCTTGTTTTATGGATTTTCTCGGAACTTCCCCAGGCTGTCTTTTCATTTACACTCCATGCTATGCATCCATGAACACGTGGACGGTAGCGATACCAACAGGATTTAGGTTAATTTCTTCAGCGACATTTACCCTTACTATTCACAGTGAAGTTTCATTTTCCATCCTGCGATTTTGAGAGGTTTTACGCATTCAATTTCCGCTATTTTAATTCTTCTCAGACGGGAAATTGAAGACTCTTAATCCCACTACAAAACGATGACTATGGCTCAAGGAAATTTCTTGCTTCGAATCTGATTCGATCTATTGGATAGAATTTTGTGAAATTTTTTTAAATTAAGGAGAAAGTCACGGTTTCTCGTTGAAATGGTTTTTCTGTTCATAGTGTAGAGTTTTCCTCGGCATGATTTCTCCCTCGGATCTTCCGATCATAGTTATACTGGAGAAGATATAAATATATTTTTTTCTGAAATCTGTCAGGTAAAATTTGACTAACATTTTTGTGCAGGCTCTCATATCTATTCGATTCCTATTGAATTAGTTTCTAGATTTTTTTGGAACCACGTTTCAAATCGATTTCATTAACCGGTCTGTTGAAATTATGTTTTATTTTCCAGCACTCTCTTTCTAGCGCTGCGTTCAATTTACAGAGCTTCTATGTATAGATCTCTTTGGCTTAATGCCTCTCATCCAAATAATGTTCGTTCGATTAGGTATAATCGGCGTTTGTTTTCTATTTTTGTAGATAGGGTCTTCATGCATTCATATTCGAATGTTTTGACTTACCCATCATTCGTTTCATTGGTGTTTTATAGGTATTTTAACCTTTCTCCAAGGTTGGGTTCAATATATATATGATTTTTTTTTTCTTTGTTCGATTTAAATGATTATCGTATACCTATGAATACCTCGCGATTATTCTTCAGGTATATGATATATTCATTTTATATACACGTGCCCTCTTTCGTATGCATATATTCACTACATATATGCTTGCACTCCCTGAGACTAATGGGCACTGCTTTCATTTATTTACTTGCAGATATATTGTGTAGCTGGAGCTGATGTAACGCCGGAAATAGCTGACGTCGCAGTGATTCTACAACTAGCTGCTAGAGGGGCTGTCTTTTTACGACTTGCAGAGTGTGGCCATGGCCGAGCACAGCCACTGCGGCAAGGTTGCGTTCGGGCTAGCCCTGGGGTCGAGCCTCGCACACGACAGAATTTAAAATTCCCGGCCCTGGTGTGCATAGACTCAGGGGATGGCTTGGCCCGCGGCGTGCAGACTCAACCTTGGATTCTCAATTTTAACCCTCATTCCTTAGGCTTTGACATTCGGGTCGAGCCTGGGGTTGGTAAAGAGATCCTTTTGTTCCCTGCTTGTGCTCCACCATTTGTTTGTAGGTTGGATGCTATCGCAGAAGCATCTAGAAGATTTTCCCGTGCTTGGCTGTTGCCTGTTTCGTTGACGACAGCTGGACTCAAATCATTGGGAATACTTGTAACTCGTGGCTTTATTAGACTGTTTACCCCACAGTCGCATGGAAGATGTAGGCCGCTGGCCTTCCTATGACCATATAATTCTTATCATCTATGTCAGAGATATTTTTGGCAATAGCCTTTTTCGCCTTTTTCCTCTTGACGAATGTGAATTATACTAATATAATATTGGAAGCGATTTAGACATATATGAAACGTCTAGAACTTTCCTTTCCATGAGATTTTTTTTTTTTCTAAGACCCCGACACCACTCTAAGATTTCTGTGATTTGATGTCATTCTTTTTCTTTAATCTACACGACAGAGGTTTCGAACTCGATACCTCTCGATGATGCCCTGGTTACCTTATTCTTGCATTTCTCGGCGCCGGCTTATCATTTCGTGGCATCGAGTTACAGGCATATGGATTTTATTCCATATAGCTTCTTTTATATGTTACTTGTACTTATCTCATTTTCCAATTATGTTTAATAAAATTACAATGGCCGAGGTGAGTCATTCAGAATCACAGTATAGTTTCTGGGTCATAACTATAATTTGTGAGGTTACAATTCTAAAGCGCAGTTTCAGATGCTATTAGACATTGTATCCTGGCCTTGACTCAAAGAACCGTTTGTATCAATCCAGAACAATTGACTGCAACATAAGCAAGGAATTTACAAAAATTATATAAGATCTATAATTGTCCGCTGCCATTCAATTCCTTTTTTATTGGTTTTTAAAAGATTCTAACTGCATATCATTCCTTTTTTTTATTTTACAGTGAATAAAACATAAAAATTGTCATGAGAATATTGATCTTAAATAACCCCAAAATGCAAGAAAACATTTCCCAAATTTTGAAACCCTCGTTCACAGCCAAGCTTTCTTCTATGTTCTCCAATCCCACTAAACAAGACCAAACGGTTAGATTGGAAGCAAGACCAAACAACGAGACAGAAAGAAAATGCACGCAAGCATGGAAGGTTTCATTACAGAACCAAAAATCAAGTCAGGTGACTTAAATGAATCATTATCAAGAGATTCCAACGCTATGTTTTCATTATAGCATAATATTCATAAAATTTATAACAACTTATTGTTTCTTTGTGAGCACATAGCTTGCCTATTTTTCTGAACTTGTGCTCTGATACCATTTTTCACGTCTCCCATACCCAGCTTCTTATCCGCATAGCATTCACCTAGATATACTCTACTTTTATGCACCTGATACCATTCAATTTTTTTTTTCTTTTTCTGTTTAATCAATTTTACATTCGTACTTTTCTCAGGTCTTTAATTTCTCTTTGGTAATTACCGGCACTCTTGTTATTATAAAAATTTCCATGAGAAGTTTTGGCTTGACCTCAATTCCTATCAGTCAACCCAGTCGACTAATATTTATATGTATATATAAACATATACTCATTTGCATTTCTCAGATCTGTTCTTCAGAGTTTTGTCCAACTCTAACAGATCAATATGCCCTTTCTCTAACTTTTCCGTTAGCAAGCTTTATAGACTTTCCAGCCTCTATAATTATAAATTTTCAGCATCTATGTATAGATGTATACATCTACATATACATCTATCTATATTCAGTTAACCTTCTTTGCTTCAACTACTTTTACAGCAGTTTATATTGAAGGTGGATAGATGCTCTTCTCCCAATATTTTAAATATGCTTACAATCTTCCTTTACACATACTTTTATCACACATAACAATAGGGCTCTTCCCTTATATTATTGTTATGATTATTCAACATACTTACAATTCTGGTGCACATTAAACTCTTCCCTTGGAAATATAGGATATAAAAACTTTTTCTCCAATCAAATGGAAGTAATGAAACCGAATTTGATAATTTATACTCCCTAGATTCCTATCCTCGTACTTAGTTAGGATTTAATTTCTGGTTTCATATATTTAAACTTCCATGTAATAAAACAATTTAAATTCTTAGTTCTACAATTCTTGTCACTGCAGTATGACTATTCTACTGCCATCAATACTTCTATGACAGGTTTAGTTGTTTTGTACTTGCTGTCCCTGTTTACCTTTTTGTTAAAAAAAATTTGTTTATACAACACACCAACTAAATGTTCATTTAAAAGACAGCAAGATACACCTGTACATTTGTTATTAGATTAGACATTCAGATGATCTATCATCTATAACTTTATTACTATAGGGTACTTATCCCTAGAACCCAACCATTGGTCCCTGCTATTAACCTACTGGATTTTCAGCTATACTAGATCAAGTTGCAATTGCATGAGGTATTGAACAAACAGTCAATCTAAAATTTGCATAAGAAATCATAACATAACAATTCATATAACCTTGATATACTTAATACAGCCTGCAATTATTTTCCAAAATTTATGCATGCATACCGATACTATGACCAGTCCTCCCATCCTTAGAGTTCTTCTATCTCCAGAACTCACCCCCGAGCTGAGATCCTTCAAGTACAGACCAACCTCAATGCGATTTACGGAGAAGCTTTTTGCTTCTCCCAGCTTGTTTCGCTTAACGTCCGGGAATTTCAGGATGCTTTTATTCATGTTTGCCTAGGCTTCCCTTATTTAGGGACCTTAAAGCTGCTACCTTTCCGGCTTTTCGACTTAACTACTTTCCTCATGTTGGGGAATTTCAAGTTTTCCTCAAAAATCTAAATTAAATAATTTCTTTCAAGGATTTTGAAAGATTTTGGGGAAAGTCTTTATTTTCCATAACCTCATGGATTAGGCATGTGATCTCAATAATCTCATTTGGTCATAGCGCATACAAAATACATTATTTATTTTTCATAAATAATTAACTACATGCATACAATAATTGTATTGGTCCCACTCCCCTTTGGATTTATGTTCAAATGTCTAATTTGAAAAATATAGAACTTGGGGAGTGCATGGAGGAACTTCTGAGATTTCTCTACAAAGTGTCATAATATCAAGATAACATGGGGAATATATTATTGAATATTCCAATGCCTCCATTCAACGGGTCGTGTCGATGGCCTACGAGTCAATGGACACAATCTTTGGGGACGATATTTCTTAATTTTCAAGAACTTACACAGAGAGAGCCATTTGTCCGTGGACTTTAATGTGGTTTGCGGATAGTTCATAACTTCCTTATTTATGCTGATAGGATAAGACTCTGCCCTATTTCGGATCTAATAATTTATATTTTAATAAAAAATCTGAATGTCACTTAGATTGTAATTTCTCACAATAAAATAGAATTATTACTGTTATCTTTTCTCATAATAATTTGTGTTTTTCCAATACGGGAACAAACCTCTTGTTCTTGATTTGTCAAATTTTCACCATTGCTCATACCTAATTTACTATTTTTAAATCATCAACATAGGTATCTATTTTTCAATCTTGTAGTTGAATTAGAAATCTCAATATGTATTTTAATTGATTGTAAGTAGCACACTTATTTTATTTCATGTATTTTTTGAATGTAATATCTCGCCATTTTCTTGTACAAGAATAATCTCTTCTGGTATTTTAACCAGGTACAATTTTAAATACTTCTTATTATAACAATTTCATTTCATCATTATTTTATAATAACTGATGTGAGTCTAACACTATTTTATGTGTTTAATTACAGGTAAATTATGTTACCCAAAATTTCCTCACAAATTCTTCAAATTATTATCAAAGGCTCTGACGACAATTTTCGTTTGCCTCCTAGTTAGTCGTTCAAGTCTACAAATTTTAGTCATGTGGCTCTATTGATATTTCTCAATGTATATGTACATTCTATAATTCATTTTAGTAAAAACTGACTTTCATTCAATATAACTTGGATAGTTGTAACTGATATTTTACTTGAGTTTTATTATATTTTTCTATTCATCTCTACGAGAGGAATTTCACATAATTTGAACAGTTATATAAATGTTTTGTGATTCCATTTTGATATGCATGTTTCATCTATATGTATGAATATTTCATGGTTCCTTTTTAATAAAAATATTGCCTCTATATGTATGCATGTTTCCTAAATTAGGAAATTGTAAAAATTGTATAGTTTAAATATGAAGTATGTTAATTGTACAAATTTATACGTTCTTAATTTAAGTGCAATAAATCATTCAAATGAATACATATATATTTCAATATTAGTTTACAGAAAGAACTATGTATTTCTACTATGCTTGTCGATGTTTTTCTTAGTACAGTTAGAATTATGTTTGATCCCAATGATGTGTTTTATATCTGTAATAAAAAAATTAACATAGAACTAATAGCACATTTAAACCCTTCTCTTTGGGTTTAGATATTTTATGTGTTGGTCAACTATTTATTGAATTCTATGTAACTATAGAGAGAAATTAACTATACCTGCTATAGTTATACTTTTTTAAAATACATATGACACTTTATTTCCAGGGACACAATACCTTATCACAAAGGCTTGTAATTCAAGATATAAAGTTTTCAGTTAAAATCATAACTAAATCGCATTTAATATTAATCAAATATCATCATTATAATAGAATCGTAAGACAAAATTTAACAATTGTGCATACCAATTTTGGTAAAGACTATTTTCCACCCAACCTTGAGCTTTCATCCACAACTCCCCTTGAGCAGGGACCAATTCCTCCAAAGTGTAGACAACTTCTTGTCTACTTAGAAGTGGATTATTTAAGCTTTCTTTTCGTTAGCATGTTTCCATAACTGCATCCAATTAATTTAAGATGTTATTTTCCTTTAGCCTAGATTTTACTTTTGTTTTTTCCACAAATTAAAACTAGTTTTTTGCTCTTTCTAGTTTTATTTAACATCTTCTGAGTAAATTGCCACTTTAATAAGGTATCTATTAGATTCTTACCTCCAATCTAATATTTCTATTTTATTTTATTTTTTTCTCCAAGGATTTTTGGATATTTTGGGAAAGTATTTGGATTTAATTCCATCCTCATGGACTTGAAATCTTGGTCTCTAGTTTACTCTAGTCTTTGCACAATAATTAAATTACCGATTTATTTAATTTAAAAATTATATGTCCACATATATTTTTCCTTTAGGTCCACTTAACATTTAGGATTCTCAAGTGTCTAAATAAAAGTAGAAAAATAGGTATATTACATCTAGCCTAAATTACTCTAGACTATCCTGTTGTAGCCTAACCTACGCTTACCTACTCTAGCCTATCTTACTCTATCCTAATCTACTCTAGCCTATGCTAGCCTAACCTACCCTACTCTAGCCTAGCCTACTCTAGCCTACTCTAGCCTACCATAGTCTACTCTAGAATAACCTAATATATTCTAGCATAACCTAGCCTAATCTACCTTACTCAACTCTACTATATCCAAACCTACTATAGCCTAGAATAACCTAGCCTAACCTACTCTAGTATAGCCTAACCTAGCCTAACCTAGCGTACTCTAGCTTGGCATAACGTACTATAGCCTAACCTACTCTTACCTACTCTACCCTAGCTTAACCTACTCTAGCCCGACCTTCTCTAGCCTATCCTAACCTATCCTAGCTTAAAATAGCATAACCTCACCTAACCTACACTTGCCTAGCCTAACCTAGAATAACCTAGCCTAACCTAGCCTAATCTAGCTTAGCTTACTCTAGTCTATCCTCGCCTAGCCTAGCCTAGCCTAGCCTAGCCTACTCTATCTTAGCCTAGACTAGCCTATCCTAGCTTACTCTAGCCTAGCCTACCCTAATCTAGCCTAGCCTACCCTAATCTAGCCTAACCTACATCAGTATACTCTATCCTAACATAGTTTAGCCTAGCTTAACATACTCCGACCTACTCCACTCTAGCCTAGCCTACTCTAGCCTACTCTAGCTTAACCTAGCCTACTCTAGCCTATCCTAGCCCACGCTAGCCTAGCCTAGCCTACTCTAGCCTATTCTATCCAACTCTAGCCTACTCTAGCCTACTTCAGCTTGGTCTACTCTTGCCTACTCTAGTGTAGCATAACCTAGCCTATCCTAGCCTATCTTAGCCTATTTTAGTCTAACCTAGCCTAGCCTACTCTAGCCTACACTAGCCTAGCCTATCCCACTCTATCCTACTCTAGCTTAGCCTAGTCTATCTTAGTCTACTCTAGCCTAACCTAGCCTAGCCTAACCTACCCTAGGATACTCTATCCTAGCCTAGCCTAGCGTAATCTATCCTAGCCTGAGCTAGCCTACTCTAGCCTAATCTAACCTATCCCATCCTACTCTAGCCTACCTAGCCCAACCTACTCTAGCCTACCCTACTCTAGCCAACCTTACCCTCCTCTAGCCTAGCCTAGCCTAATCTAGCCAAGCCTAATCTAGTGAACTCTAGCTTAGTCTAACATAGATACTCTAGGCTACTCTAGACTAGAATAGCCTAGCTTACTCTATCCTACTCTAGCCTAACCTAGACTAGCCTAGCCTACTTTAGCATGGCCTAGCCTACTGTACTCTACCTACCTTACCCTACTCTAGCCCAGCATAACGTCGCCTACTCTAGCCTAGTCTAGCCTAATATACCCTAGCATAGCCTACTTTAGGCTACTCTAGCCCAGCCTAGCCTACTCTAGCCCAATCTAGCCTAGCCTAGCCTACTCTAGCCTAGTCTAGTCGAGGCCACTCTAGTCTACCCTACCCTACCCTACTATAGCATATCCTAGCTTGGCCTACTCTAGCCTACCCTCGCCTACCCTAGCCTACTCTAGCATAGCCTATGCTAGCTTATCCTAGCCTATCCTACCTTATCTTACTCTAGCCTACTCTATCCTATCCTAGCTTAGCCAAGCCTACTCTAGGCTACTCTTTCCTACCCTACTCTAGTGTACCCTACCCTCGCCTACTCTAGCCCAATCTAGCCTAGCCTAGCCTACTCTAGCCTAGCCTAGTCAAGGCCACTCTAGCCTAGCCTAGCCTACCCTACTATAGCATATCCTAGCTTGACCTACTCTAGCCTAACCTCGCCTACCCTAGCCTACGCTAGCCTATCCTAGCCTATCCTACCTTAGCTTACTCTAGCCTACTATAGCCAATCCTGGCTTAGCCAAGCCTACTCTAGGCTACTCTGTCCTACCCTACCCTACTATAGCATATCCTAGCTTGGCCTACTCTAGCCTACCCTCGCCTACCCTAGCCTACTCTAACATAGCCTATGCTAGCCTATCCTAGCCTATCCTACCTTAGCTTACTCTAGCCTACTCTAGCCTATCCTCGCTTAGCCAAACCTACTCTAGGCTACTCTGTCCTACCCTACTCTAGTGTACTTTAGCCTAGCCTACTCTAGTGTACTCTATTCTAGCCTAGCCCACTCTAGCCCAACTTATCTTAGCCTACTTTAGCCTATCCCACTCTGGCCTACCCAACCCTACTCTAGCCTAGCCTTAGCTTGGCTTATATTAGCCTAGCCTAGCCTATTTTATCCTAGCCTAGCATAGTCTAGCATAGCCTAACCTAGCCTAACCTAGCCTAACCTGCTCTAGCCTATCCTAGCCTAACCTATCCTACTCTAACCTAACCTACCCTAATCTACCCTAACCTGCTCTAGCCTAACCTACTCTAGCCTAACTTACTCTGGCTAAACCTACCCTAATCTACCCTAACCTACTCTAGTGTAACATATCATAACCTAGCCTAACCTACCCTACTCTAGCCTAGCGTGCTCTAGCGTGACCTACCATAGTTTAACCTAACCTAGCCTAACCCAGCCTATTGTAGCCTAACCTAGCCTACTATAGCTTAACCTAACCTAGCCTAACCAAACCTACCCTACCCTACCCTAACCTAACCTACCCTACCCTACCCTACCCTACCCTACCCTAACCTAATGTAACCTACCCTAACCTAGCCTAGCCTAAACTAGCCTAACCTAAGATAACCTACCTAGCCTAGCCTAACCTATCCTATCCTAACCTAGCCTAGCCTAACCTAACCTAGCCTAACCTGGCTTAACCTAGCCTAGCCTACCCTACCCTATGCTAGCCTAATCTATCCTAGCCTAATCTAACATTGCCTAACCTAGCCTAGCCTAACCTAACCTAACCTTTCCTAGCTTAACCTTGCCTAACCTAGCCTTACCTAGCCTAACATAGCCTATCCTTACCTAGGCTAGCGTACCTAGCCTAAACTAGCCTAAGTTAACCTAGCCTAGCCTACCCTACCCTACTCTAGGCTACTCTAGCTTAGCCTACTCTAGGCTACTCTAGCCTAGCCTATCCTAGCCTACTCTAACCTACTCTACCCTAACCTAGCCTAGCCTAGCCTAGCCTACTCTAGCTTAGCCTACTCTAGCTTACCCTACTCTAGACTACCCTACCCTACTCTAGCCTAGCCTAGCCTAACCTAGCCTAACTTAACCTAGCCTAACCTAGCCTAGCCTTACCTAGCCTTACGTAGCCTAACGTAGTATTTATATATAAAAGTATTATCATTTTATATTATATAAATGCAAACATTTTTTCTTTGTACATTATGTTATTTTAATTAAAAATATCTATCATACTACATTTTATCATTAATAAAATACAATAGAGAACTTAAATAACATATTAAATGTTTAATTTGAAAATCATTTAAAAACATAAATTAAACTAAACAATATTAATAAAGAAATCATTTAAAAACAAATTAAATTAAATGCTATTAATAAAAATTTAAATATAAGAAAATGTATTTATAAATTAAATGTATGAATATACAATTTAAAATACATTAAACTTAACCACAATAAAGTAAAAACAAAATATAAGATAAGTTATAAGATATAATTGGAAAATTTATTTTTAAATTAAAGATATATTTCTGAAATGTAAAAACATAATTAAAAATTATTTTAAAAATTCCAATAATCTAAAACTAAATTTTTAAAGAAATTAATTTTTTTTATTAAAAAAATATGCAAAACTAATTTTGAAAACCACATATTAAATCAACCAATACTTTTAATTATGAAAAAAAACCAATTTATATAAAACCACAGACAAATAAACATAATAAAATGATCTAATACTAATGGAATATTGATTGAATCTATAAAACAAAAGTAATAAATTAAACCCAATTAAAAAAGCAAAAACTATTGTTATAAAACCAACTCTTCACGTAATTAAATAAGTTAACAAAAAGAAAACTGAAATGAACGAATTAGGTTTCCTCGAAAACTGAAAACTGAAATGATCTTTGAAGAGCAGAGCTTCTAAGATGAATAGAATCTACAACTATGACCAAATTAAGACACGTGGTTTTACTATAAAATACCCAATTAACTGAAAATACCTTATTCTTTATTCTTTTTGTGGTTTACTGGAAAAAAATAATCAATAAATAGAATCGAATTAGAATTTCAGTATTTTCTTTTCTCATTCGATCTAATTAGGTATCTCTATTGTGCAACAGTTCAATTTGTATAATCGATCAAGATACCTAATGATTTCATAGGTTTATTTGTAAAATTTGAAAGAAAATGTTTATAATTTTATTAATTTATAAATATTTTAAATATTTCTGTTTTAAATATTTATATTTTTAAAATAAATTAAAAATTAACTCATAGTCAAATTATTTATAATCTATGAAATCAAAACCCTCAAGCCACACGTGAAAAACCATTGAAAAAAAAAAAGTCAATATGGCGAGAGATTTGATTTATACTTCATATTTCATAGCTCCAGAACAAAGAAATATTTAAATTAAAAAAGAGTCAATATGGCGAGAGATTTGATTTATACTTCATATTTCATGGATCCAGAACAAAGAAATATTTAAATTTTACCCAGATTGACTTACAATTTATTCCAAACTAATTCTATCGAGCACCTCTTTGCAAATCACTCCTGAATAATTAGGAATATTTTGTTGAAATTTGAGCAGTTTAAATTTGCACAGTTGATCGTTAGAAACTTACGAAATAGGAACTCATGTTTGCTGAAATTACAAGATTAGTGTCTGTTTTGAGTGGAGGAAACGTAACTGTATTTGTAATTGAAGCCCATGGAAGCTAAAATGAATTAATACGAAACTAAGAAACTATGGCTTCTCTGAGAGTAGAGGAAACCAAAAGGAAAATGGAAGAATAAAACTGACATGAATGTACTGGGTTGTTCCAATCCATCACATAAAAGAAACAATCCCTTAGGATAATTGTTACAGTAACGGAAGGAATGCCCTGAATGAGATTTAACTTTTTCATAGTACAGAGAATCAATGTAATGGGTGCTCTTACAAACAGGGTATTAATAGCATTAATTTATCCATACTACAAAGAACCATTATAATATAATGGGTGCGAGTACAAACACAGTGTTAATCCAAAAATTTTAGAACCAGTGGAAAATGATACAGAAGTCAGCCTATACTTCATTGAAATGGATTTACTTAAAACTAATTTAGTTCAAGAAGCAGAAGAAAATGAAGAGGCAGAAACTTACCTATAGTCTAGCGCAAAACTAGGTTTCTTTAGAGTCATGTTTACAGCCAACTATCGTTCTATGTTTTACCTCTCAGAAAACTATTCAATTCAGAAGGCATATGAGAAAATGAGAAACCCAGTGGAAAAAATATTTACAAAAGTAACGTCTGTAACTAACTCGTGAATTCGGATTTTCAAAGTACACTAAGATTATGACAACTATCGAAAGGCATTGTGGGCACAACTTTTTGGATGTACGAGACAGACTATCCTCTCTTGTCCTACGTTTCCAGTTTTTTATAATATTATCTTATTTGCTAATTTTATCTTATTTGTAGGTTTAAGGAAAAATAAAAAATAGATGGAGCCCTGCATATCGAATTGGAAGGTTGATTTTAGGTGAATTGAATTGAAACCAAATTATTCTCATTCAAAGTCTTGTTATTTCCAGGCGGTTGAGTGAGAATCTATTCACTTATTCTTGATCTGTTCCCAGGCGGTTGAGTGAGATTCTATTCACTTATTCTGGATCTGTTCACAGAACAATGAAAATTAAAAAGCCAAGAAGACGCCAAAGAAACATCAAAGAAACAGGTTAAAGAATATAGAAACATCAAAGGATCAAAAACTAGGTAGACCCTCCATTGAATAATTTTAACTAAATTAGTGCATGAAGTCAAGTGAAACAGAACAGGGTTGAGATTATGAGATAATTTGAGAACATCAACAAAATTCAAATAAACTATGAGCAAATTAACATTTTAATACAGGCAAACCTAGCTGTAATTTATTGAAATTAATGTGGATTTATCATTACAATCAAACCTGCAAATTAATTATTGCTGGAGTCACTTCTCTTCATCCACAAATAACATTACAAAGGCGCAAACAAATCCACTGTACTCTTGGAACAGTCAGTTCGAACAATAATGCACAAAATTAGAAAACAGTTTTGATAATCGAAAACCTCATTATATAACTATGCCTCAGTTTTTTTTTTTTAATGAACTGCTAATTTGTGAGGGACGGTGCCACGTGCCACGTCATTTTTAGCCGTTTGGTTTCTAGCCGTTTGAAGGGATGGAACCACATCATTTCTAGCCGTTTGGATTAACTTTTAAAAAGGTAACATGCTATTTTTTTTACTTTCTATTACTGTTCATAAATACATTCTATCTACTTTCTATTACTTTCTATTTTTGTTTTCATAAATACATTCTATCCACCTACATTGTCTGATGGTGACATGTCATGTAGTTATAATGAAATTAGCTAACAAAACATAAACCATTCCATGCTTAAAAGGTTTATTATGCAATTATAATATTTATCTTAAAAGATAATAGTGAGAAGTGTTGCATGTATTGATAGGATAGAAGAATAACTGTAATGAAATGTAAAATCTGGAAAATATTATATTTAATAATATTAAAAGTTTATCCTTTCAATGTGAATAAAGAATATTATTTATAAATAATACATGAAATTTTTGTTTTAAATATTATTAAAAAATAACATGTCTATTAAATTTAGTACAAGTCCAAGGTTATATGGGTTATGGATTATAGAAACAAATCAAAATAATAAAGTCTTGAGTTATATGTATTATGGAACATAGAAATTAGGGGTTATATATGATATGTATTTGTTAGAATTATATTTTTACTAAATTTTATGAGAATAAGTAAGTATGAAAATCAAAGAACATGTAAATCAACAAATTATCCACACAAATTAACACAATATGCATCTTAAGGAAAAGGAAAGCAAAGAATATTTTATTGGAAAAGCTTGGAAAATAGTTCTATCTATGAAAATTTTCTCTGAAGATTTTCAGTGGTCTAGATGTCGGTAGGTCCACTTATGTCATCCACTTAATACTGTGGTGGCCAACAAGGTAGCTTCCCTTGTGGTAGGCATACTTTTCATACATGAGATTTTATTGAGGTGATTTTTACACCATTATAAAGGTCACTATATGAAGAATTGTGTCACAACATTGTATGATAATATTATGAATTTTGGAGAAATTCCAATTTGATTTCCTAATATGTATCTACAAAATTTTGAATCTTTGAGTCTCTTAATCGACTTGCCACTAACTTTAAAGGTACTCCCCAATAGAAACACCTAATGTATGGCGCATAAAAGTAGGAATATACATTTAGTAACCACTGAACAATGAAAGTGGAAATAATGACTCCTTATTTTACTTTTCAAAAGTGGGAAGAAGTCCTTATATATTCGATGAGCCACTATAATCGCATGTGAGAACTACACAAAGGAAAAGAGGATCACAAAAATGAGGTTTATGCAATCGAACAAGTGAAGAGTCTAAAAAGTATGTACAAATAAGGGTTGTAGACTGATCGGAAGATGCTCATCGACGTATTCAAATGGAATGTCTTAATCTTCCTTTCCATCTCATGTGTGAGTCCTTTTATTATTATTTATGCATAAATACTATTGATTAAATGGTTTGCATTCCTCTACCTTTGGAATAAATTATCTAAAAATTATTGACTCAAGTATATTTTCATCTAACTACTTACTTCGAGGCCCCTAGACATCGAGATACCTTTCTACTATTGTTCGAATTAGCTAATATCCAATCCTCTCTATTATGATAGTCTCATAACCATTATTACCTAATGGAACTCCATTCTCTATCATCTAACAAGTGTTTCAAGTTCTATTAGTATTGTGGCCCAAGCAAGAAATAAGGGTTCGCACCTCATAATAAACATCAAAACTCAATAGTTGACCTCCTCAGTTCTATTGTCCATGTCACTTTATATTGTCATCCAATTGCCATTTTAGCACCATTTCACATGCTAATCTATATCACCTTTCCACATAATTTATCCATGTCAACAACATGTCATCTCCAAGTCTATGCCACATCGGTGCAATAAAACCCCACGTTGATTCCATATGACCACCACATTAGTGCCACATCATCATCATGTTAGTGTCATGTAATCTCTATGTGAGTTTCTCATTAAACTAAATTTTCATCTTCAAAGTTAGGTCCTCTTTATCAACTTTGGTAAAATTAAAGAAATATCCTACAAGGAGGGCCTAAGTGATCAGCTTAACAATATTTAACTATACATCACCCTTAACTAATGGAAAATGTGGATTTTTTTATAACTGCCAGCCTAAGCTTCTGATTCTTACATAAATTTTGGCATTGACCTCCAAATATCCTAACCAAACACTCAACAACTCCCTAAATTCTCATTAAGCAATAAAATTTTGGATTATATCTACATTGGGAGTTTCCACAAGACTCGAATGCATTCTCTAATATTTGAAAACAAAAAGTTGAATGCTTGGAAAGAAACCTCTATAGCCCTTTTTATATAGCTCTTAGTCATTGATCATGATTTATGCATGAACGCAAAAAAATACACATATAACTATAAATACAAAAATGTAGCAGTAGATGACAAGCTCATTTCGTTAATATCAAAGAACTAAAATTTGTTTATAGACATAATGGAAATAAACTAGCTAAAGTAATCGGTAGCTTATATTTGAGAAGAGATATGGTGGCTATAGGCCTCTCGAACTATGTTACAATGAGGCTCGCGTCTTTATTATTGAGAAACAATGGAAAACCCTAACCATCAAAAAACCTAACACTAGAGATGAAGCACCAAACTCGTGTGCCTTGTTTGGGTAAATTGGTACTTCAACTTCCGGGGAGAATCCTTGGCATATGATCTTCGTTTGATATGCTCAATACCTCGTCAAAAATCTCTATCTAAGGAATAAAAATTTTGAGTGAGAAACATTGCTGAAATCCTGTTGCTCCCATTTTTCCAAAACTTGCCAGGGCCTCAAAACAACTTCGGAAGTTCGTGACCCAAATATCAAGTAAAAAATAGTAAAATGTGTTGAAACCAAAAAACTAAAAGAACCAATGGTGAGGGGTCCAAATGAAATAGGTGGGGTGGCCACGTATCCACCGGATCATCTATGGCCCTTATGTTATCCATATACCAAAGAGATTAGGATGAGGCCTTCCTATCAACAATACATCGTTTTCAATGAACTCCATCCCAAAATTTCATTCATCCTAGAAAGTTTCCAATCCTCAAATTTCTCCATGGTAGGAAAGTTGGTAGATGGGTATTGATGGCTGATAATGAATTTGAAAGGAAGTGAAGGAAGACTTCATGTATATGAAAACTAAGTCATAATTCAACCTCATCTCATGGAAGTCGAAAATTGTATTCTTATTAAAACACACATGAAGGAAAAGGCGTTAAGCTATATATGCATATAGGAAGTTGGAGCATGTGACCATGAATTCCAAGGATTATACATAAGAAAAGTAATAAAACATAATAGAACAAATGTGACTATGTGTATAAAGGAAGTTGGAGCATGTAATCATGAATTTAAGTGATTATAGAACCAAAACACTAGAGAGAAGTAAAATACTAATATAAGAAACATACATAAGAATACAAGATAAGAATCTCAAAGTTTGAAATAGGATACTCCAACTCTATATTATTCATAGACAAATATTACAAGATTAGTGCTTACATAACAACACTAATACAAAATTATCTAGATATTTATGTAACACTATTCATTAAACATGAATGTATATGTATCAGAAGCCTGAAGGGTAGGAATACAAATTCATAATGTCCATACCTAATTCTAAATGTTGTTTTGTTGATGTTCTCATCTTTAATTATGAGTTGGTGATATCTGGTTCTTAAATCAATTTTAGAGAATATATTAGATCCTCTCACTTGGTAAAATAAATCTTATAAACTTATGTATGATACCTATTCATAATGGTTAACTTATTTAGTTGTTTGTAATCAATACACATTTCAATGTGCCATGTTTTCTTTTTAACAAATACTACTGGGTGCTCCCCAAGGAGACACACTTGGTCCGATGTACCATCTCACAAACACTCCTTGCAATTGAAGTTTCCGCTCTAGTATTTTAGAGTACTCATTCTATAGGGTGCTCTAGAAACAAGTGTAGTTTCGGTACTAGTTCAATTGAAAAATCAATGTCTCTTTTAGGTTGTGACATGATTTCTTCTGAAAACACATCCTTAAACACTCTAATTAATGTGTAAGTTTTCTGCTGCATCATAATTCTTTTTTTTTATGTCCCAACTCTTTCCACTTGTACAACATACACTTGACAACCTTTTTCTTATTGTCCATTTTAGTTGTAATGTAGAAATCTTTTCCTTACGTATATTGGTTTCAATTTTCCTTTTTCTATCACAAGCAACTTTTCCTTCATCATCTATACAATGTAGATTTTTTCTAATCAATTTACTATTGCTTTGTGTTTCTCTCTAACTGGCCCATTCCTACTAATGTATCGTAGGATCCAAGAGGAAAAAATATTTAAATGCATTTCATTTTCATATGCATTTAAATTTACAACGTTTTTAGAAGTTTATAATACTTTTCTCTTTGTTCTCGTAGCTAATCGCACTAACCATACTTATTGATTTTATTTTATTTATCTTACACTTCTCCTACTATCTATGGACTAACATAACTTAAATTTGCGCTTGGATCTATTAAAACAGAAACATGTTGTTCAACAATCATACCTTTAATTTTATCATGGTCGATTAGTGTTCACCGTAGATATTCTAATGCGCATCGTATCCTAGGAATGTTTTGAGAAGTCACGTAGTAGGCAGGTTCTCTCATCCCCAACACTTTAATGGTTCTTTAATTTTTGCTGTGCACCCTCTTTTTCTATTTGTATCCATTTGTTTATACCTAGTATGTGATTGTCCTGGTTGGTTTTCTCCACTTCTATTAAATTTCTTTCTTAGGTGGTTTTTGCAAAAAAATCAGATATGCTAGTTTTACTTTTTTATATTTGAATCACCCTTCCATTTTTTATTTTACCTATTTTTCAACTCGCCTCATTTTTTCCTTTAAACTGCATATAACATAATATTTTTTTACGAACATCTTCATCCATTTTTTTTCGATTATCAAATTCAATTCTTTCTTTATAGATAGTAGGTAGGTAGTTTAAAAATAATTATACTTTGCCCTTTTCTTCTCTGATATAAGGCACATAGCAAAGTAAGTTCGTAATTTTTGTAAGAAAATCATGAATTGTGAGTTGTCCCAGTCTTAGCTCATGAAATTTCTTCACTTTGTCATCATAATACCTCTCATTCAGGTATCTACACTTGAATTTGTCTTGAAAGTCTTCCCAGGTAACATTTTTTCTTCCAGCACGTGTACCATGTTTGTTTCTTCCCACCAAAGTGTGGCTTTACCCTGCAATTAATAAATTTATAATCTGGCTTTCGTATTGCTTTCATATTCACATACCTGGAAGTATTTAACCATATTCAGGAGCCAAGCTTCTACATCCTCCTCCTTTTCACCATCAAAAGTTGGAAGTTTGATTTTGCGGAATTCCCCTTGTAACTCCTCTTTGTTTCTGGAATTATGTCGAGATTCTTCCCCACCCTCACACCATTCTAAGTTGGTTTCAGCTTCTTTCCTATTTTTTCCATGGTCTTCACTTTCGTGACTAAACCGTGAGGTTAATTCCCTTATCAACCTCTCTTGCTCTTGACTGGCTTGCAGCAATTGTTCATTGCTAGTCCTTAGTTGAACCATTTCACGTTGCATATCTCTTATCATGTCCAAAAATTGAGAATTTTGATCTCGTGGGTTTCCCACACACCCCATATCCACGTACAACTCCCCTTCTTCATTCATAATAGTAATTGTTTGTTTTTGCACTTCAATCACTATACACTACATTTAATTAGTACACCAATTTCTGAAAAGAAGAACAAAGTTTATTTTCTTATTTTTCATAGCATTTTAATTTTGGCTTTTTCTGTGTGGGGACACATAGCCCTAGTATTTTAAACAAGCTCCCTGATACCATTTGTAACAACTCTACTTAACCCAAAAAAAAATATATTTAAAAATGGAAATGACACTGCTTTTCTGTCCTTTACTTATTTTATTTTTATTGCATGAGTAATACCTTTCAGATTATTAATAAATAAATTTACCTCAGTTCTTATCTTGCATAATCAATATTTATTTTTATTTTTCACAACTTCTCTACATATGTTTAATCCCTATACTGTCCCCAGGAATTATCCTTAATTGATAATACATATGTTAAAGCTACCCTTAATGAATGTAGAGAATTTCAACTATAAATGATCACATTATAATTAAGGTATAGTATAATATATATTGACCTTAACATATACATATATATATATATACTTTTGGATATAATGTACCTATAGAATATTTAACAAAATATATTATATTTAAATTTCCCACTAGGGATGAACCGTACCTTGGATATTTTTCGAATATATATATATTTCCTATCCTCATAACCCTATCGTTACACCTTTATTTCCTTTATATGCACTAATCCACCTACTATATTAAAATCGATTTATAACAATATTTATAAGGTCTCGTACATATGGTTACTTATCTCCATTCCCATTAACCTTACGTATAATCGCTACGTAACTGAGATATCACCCTGACTGACATAACCATATAAATTTCCAGCCTCAGAATATATGTGATGATTGAAAAAATATTTAATTTATTGTTTTTGTCGATGAAATATCCTATGTATTTAATTTCACTATTAGTTCTATTAACTAGACATCGATAACTTCAATTCCTTATTGTTTAGTTTTTAACACTCATAAACGTTTTCATACCTATGGTAATGATCTTCACATGGGCGTTGTCATGGTAGGCCAAATGTATGGTCGATGTACTTTCATTTTGATGGTATGGATCTATTCGTATTTTTTCTCTACGTTAGAAGGATTTAGGTTACGGTTTCGACATTGTTCATTCACTTGTCATTTTTTTCAACCCTAGCCGAGGACTTCCCTCTAATTTTTTGTTCATTTGCTCAAGTTATTCATGGTAAAATGACTCAGAGTCGACCTCCTTGACGACATACCTTTGACCCTCTATTGTTTGGTAAGTCTGGTTTATCTTTGTGATTGTTTCTGCAATTTTTTTTGTATTAGAATTTTAATCGTTATTTTTTCTTTTTCATAGAATTTATACATGAAGATTTGTTACTTCTATGAGGTTATTTAATTATGTGCATTCTCATTTTTAGTTTTCATACTCTATTTATTTGGTTGTTGTATGGATGGTATTCTTAATCCTTCCTATGAACTCACCTTTCGGGAATAGATGTATTATTCCACCTCCAACTATTCCTAAGTTATAGATTTTAATATTCTAACCGAGTCTCTATTTCCTGGGTTTATCATTCACTGAATGGTTTTACCATAAATTGAATTTTACTTCTCCTTAGAAGAGAGAAAACTTTTATTTATATTGGTATATGTTTTTCGATTGGAATGTGGACTGGATTTTCCCCAAATTCATTTACCAAATAATTTATTTGTCACTTGGGTTTAAAATTAATTTGGATTAACTTTGATATGGATCTCTTGTAGAATTTCTTCGTGAATTTCCACCTTCCCCTCATTTTTTTGGGAAATAGTTAGTTCTTATTTCTGAGTTTGATAAACTATTTTTTCTATCCCTTTCTTCTATCTAAATGTTTAATTCCACTCCTTCTTGGTATAGTATTTGAAACGATTTTGGTTTGGATTGAACTATAATGGCTCTAATGTTTTTAACCAATATCGATTTCACCGTATGGTGAAAATTTGATATGCACTCCCAGTGTGCCATCGTAATTTTTGTATGAAGATCATGTCATTAGATTATTAAAATAGACCATTTTATCTGTGTTTGTTATACAATCACCTTGTTTCTCATTTATGGCCTTATTTCCCAATGGTGTTGCTTGTATACTTATATTCAATTTTGGAATTATTCTTTAATTCTCCTTCTTCACCTAATTAATGTTCTCTCTATCAAGTTATTTCTGAATGATACACATATTTTCCTACTTCTATGGATAAGATATTTAGCAACGTATAACACGTCTCTACCTCAAATATTTCTGTTTTTATCTTCAATGATACAGGGTTTAACTTTTTCTAATAATCACTTTATCGTTCTAGAAATTCAATTTAATTTCTTGTCACCCTAAGATATAGGGTTAAATTCATTAAATTTCAAATAAACTAACCAATGTTTTTGTATTCTAATTTATGGAAAATTGTTACATACCTTTTATCATAACCCTATGTACTTCCTATATATATATATATATATATATATATATATATATATATCCTTCCAAAAGTTATATATATTCAGGACACAGAGAGAGCCATTTGTCCGTGGACTTTAATGTCGTTTGCGGATAGTTCATAACTTCCTTATTTATGCTGATAGTGTAAGACTCTGCCCTATTTCGAATCTAATAATTTATATTTTAATAAAAAATCTGAATGTCACTTAGATTGTAATTTCTCACAATAAAATAGAATTATTACTGTTATCTTTTCTCAGAATAATTTGTGTTTTTCCAATACGGGAACAAACCTCTTATTCTTGATTGGTCAATTTTTCACCATTTCTCATACCTAATTTACTATTTTTCAATAATCAACATAGGTATCTATTTTTCAATCTTGTAGTTGAATTAGAAATCTCAATATGTATTTTAATTGATTGTAAGTAGCACACTTATTTTATTTCATGTATTTTTTGAATGTAATATCTCGCCATTTTCTTGTACAAGAATAATCTCTTCTGGTATTTTAACCAGGTACAATTTTAAATATTTCTTATTATAAAAATTTCATTTCATAATTATTTTATAATAAGTGATGTGAGTCTAACACTATTTTATGTGTTTACTTACAGGTAAATTATGTTACCCAGAATTTCCTCACAAATTCTTCAAATTATTATCAAAGGCTCTGACGACAATTTTCGTCTGCCTCCTGGTTAGTCGTTCAAGTGTACAGATTTTAGTCATGTGCCTCTATTGATATTTATCAATGTATATGTACATTCTATAATTCATTTTAGTAAAAACTGACTTTCATTCAATATAACTTGGATAGTTGTAATTGATATTTTACTTGAGTTTTATTATATTTTTTTATTCATCTCTACGAGAGGAATTTCACATAATTTGAACAGTTATATAAATGGTTTGTGATTCCCTTTTGATATGCATGTTTCATCTATATGTATGAATATTTCATGGTTCCTTTTTAATAAAAATATTGCCTCTATATGTATGCATGTTTCCTAAATTAGGAAATTGTAAAAATTGTATAGTTTAAATCTGAAGTATGTTAATTGTACAAATTTATAATTTCTTAATTTAAGTGCAATGAATCATTCAAATGAATACATATATATTTCAATATTAGTTTACAGAAAGAACTATGTATTTCTACTATGCTTGTCGATGTTTCTCTTAGTACAGTTAGAATTATGTTTGATCCCAATGATGTGTTTTATATCTATAATAAAAAAAATTAACATAGAACTAATAGCATATTTAAACCCTTCTCTTTGGGTTTAGATATTTTGTGTGCTGGTCCACTATTTATTGAATTCTATGTAACTATAGAGAGAAATTAACTATACCTGCTATAGTTATACTTTTTTTAAATACATATGACACTTTATTTCCAGGGACACAATACCTTATCACAAAGGCTTGTAATTCAAGATATAAAGTTTTTAGTTAAAATCATAACTAAATCGCATTTAATATTAATCAAATATCATCACTATAATAGAATCGTAAGACAAAATTTAACAATTGTGCATACCAATTTTGTTAAAGACTATTTTCCACCCAACCTTGAGCTTTCATCCACAACTCCCCTTGAGCAATGACCAATTCCTCCAAAGTGTAGACAACTTCTTGTCTACTTAGGAGTGGATTATTTAAGCTTTCTTTCCCTTAGCATGTTTCCATAACTGCGTCCAATTAATTTAAGATGTTATTTTCCTTTAGCATAGATTTTACTTTTGTTTTTTCCACAAAAGCACTTTAAAACTAGTTTTTTGCTCTTTCTTGTTTTATTTAACCTCTTCTACGTAAATTTCCACTTCAATAAGGTATCTATTAGATTCTGACCTCCGATCTAATATTTCTATCTCATTTTATTTTTTTCTCCAAGGATTTTTGGATATTTTGGGAAAGTATTTGGATTTAATTCCATCCTCATGGACTTGAAATCTTGTTCTCTAGTTTACTCTACTCTTTTCACAATAATTAAATTACCCATTTATTCAATTTAAAAATAATATGTCCACATATAGTTTTCCTTTAGGTCCACTTAACCTTTAGGATTCTCAAGTTTCTAAATAAAAGTAGAAAAATAGGTATATTACATCTAGCCTAACTTACTCTAGAATATCCTATTGCAGCCTAACCTACGCTTACCTACTCTAGCCTATCTTACTCTATCCTAATCTACTCTAGCCTATGCTAGCCTAACCTACCCTACTCTAGCCTAGCCTACTCTAGCCTACTCTAGCCTACCATAGTCTACTCTAGAATAACCTAATATATTCTAGCATAGCCTAGCCTAATCTACCTTACTCAACTCTACTATATCCAAACCTACTATAACCTAGACTAACCTAGCCTAACCTACTCTAGCATAGCCTAACCTAGCCTAACCTAGCATACTCTAGCCTGGCATAACCTACTATAGCCTAACCTACTCTTACCTACTCTACCCTAGCCTAACATACTCTAGACTGACCTTCTCTAGCCTATCCTAACCTATCCTAGCCTACAATAGCATAACCTCACCTAACCTACACTTGCCTAGCCTAACCTAGAATAACCTATCCTAACCTAGCCTAATCTAGCTTAGCTTACTCTAGTCTATCCTCGCCTAGCCTAGCCTAGCCTACTCTATCTTAGCCTAGACTAGCCTATCCTAGGGTAGCCTATCCTAGCCTACTCTAGCCTAGCCTACCCTAATCTAGCCTAGCCTACCCTAATCTAGCCTAACCCACCCCAGTATACTCTATCCTAACATAGTTTATCCTAGCTTAGCATACTCCGGCCTACCCCACTCTAGCCTAGCCTACTCTAGCCTACTCTAGTTTAACCTAGCCTACTCTAGCCTAACCTAGCCTACGCTAGCCTAGCCTAGCCTACTCTAGCCTATTCTATCCAACTCTAGACTACTCTAGCCTACTTCAGCCCGGTCTACTCTTTCCAAATCTAGTGTAGCATAACCTAGCCTATCCTAGCCTATCTTAGCCTATTTTAGTCTAACCTAGCCTAGCCTACTCTAGCCTACACTAGCCTAGCCTATCCCACTCTATCCTACTCTAGCTTAGCCTAGCCTATCTTAGTCTACTCTAGCCTAACCTAGCCTAGCCTAACCTACCCTAGGATACTCTATCCTAGCCTAGCCTAGCCTAATCTATCCTAGCCTGAGCTAGCCTACTCTAGCCTAATCTAACCTATCCCATCCTACTCTAGCCTACCTAGCCCAACCTACTCTAGCCTACCCTACTCTAGCCAACCTTACCCTCCTCTAGCCTAGCCTAGCCTAACCTAGCCAAGCCTAATCTAGTGAACTCTAGCTTAGTCTAACATAGCATACTCTAGGCTACTCTAGCCTAGAATAGCCTAGCCTACTCTAGCCTACTCTAGCCTAACCTAGACTAGCCTAGCCTACTTTAGCATAGCCTAGCCTACTGTACTCTACCTACCTTACCCTACTCTAGCCCAGCATAACGTCGCCTACTCTAGCCTACTCTAGCCTAATCTAGCCTAGCATAGCCTACTTTAGGCTACTCTAGCCCAGCCTAGCCTACTCTAGCCCAATCTAGCCTAGCCTAGCCTAGCCTACTCTAGCCTAGCCTAGTCGAGGCCACTCTAGCCTACCCTACCCTACCCTACTATAGCATATCCTAGCTTGGCCTACTCTAGCCTACCCTCGCCTACGCTAGCCTACTCTAGCATAGCCTACGCTAGCCTATCCTAGCCTATCCTACCTTAGCTTACTCTAGCCTACTCTAGTCTATCCTAGCGTAGCCAAGCCTACTCTAGGCTACTCTTTCCTACCCTACTCTAGTGTACCCTACCCTAGCCTACTCTAGCCCAATCTAGCCTAGCCTAGCCTACTCTAGCCTAGCCTAGTCGACGCCACTCTAGCCTAGCCTAGCCTAGCCTACTATAGCATATCCTAGCTCGGCCTACTCTAGCCTACTCGCACCTACCCTAGCCTACTCTAGCATAGCCTATGCTAGCCTATCGTAGCCTATCCTACCTTAGCTTACTCTACCTTACTCTAGCCAATCTTGGCTTAGCCAAGCCTACTCTAGGCTACTCTGTCCTACCCTACTCTAATGTACCCTACTCTGTCCTACCCTACCCTACTATAGCATATCCTAGCTTGGCCTACTCTAGCCTACCCTCGCCTACCCTAGCCTACACTAGCATAGCCTACGCTAGCCTATCCTAGCCTATCCTACCTTAGCTTACTCTAGCCTACTCTAGCCTATCCTGGCTTAGCCAAGCCTACTCTAGGCTACTGTGTCCTACCCTACTCTAGTGTACTTTAGCCTAGCCTACTCTAGTGTACTTTATTCTAGCCTAGCCCACTCTAGCCCAACTTATCTTAGCCTACCTTAGCCTAGCCCACTTTGGCCTACCCAACCCTACTCTAGCCTAGCCTTAGCTTGGCTTATATTAGCCTAGCCTAGCCTAGCATAGTCTAGCATAGCCTAACCTAGCCTAACCTGCTCTAGCCTAACCTACTCTAACCTAACCTACCCTAATCTCCCCTAACCTGCTCTAGCCTAACCTACTCTAGCATAACTTACTGTGGCTAAACCTACCCTAATCTACCCTAACCTACTCTAGTGTAGCATATCCTAACCTAGCTTAACCTACCCTACTCTTAGCGTGCTTTAGCGTGACCTACCCTAGCTTAAACTAACCTAGCATAACCCAGCCTATTGTAGCCTAACCTAGCCTACTATAGCTTAACCTAACCTAGCCTAACCTAACCTAACCTAACCTACCCTACCCTACCCTACCCTAACCTAAACTAACCTAACCTACCCTACCCTACCCTACCCTACCCTAACCTAATGTAACCTACCCTAACCTAGCCTAGCCTAAAATAGCCTAACCTACTCTAGTGTAGCATATCCTAACCTAGCTTAACCTACCCTACTCCTACCTTGCTCTAGCATGACCTACCTTAGCTTAACCTAACCTATCCTAACCCAGCCTATTGTAGCCTAACCTAGCCTACTATAGCTTAACCTAACCTAGCCTAACCTAACCTAACCTAGCCTAATCTACCCTAACCTACTCTAGTGTAGCATATCCTAACCTAGCTTAACCTACCCTACTCCTAGCGTGCTCTAGCGTGACCTACCCTAGCTTAACCTAACCTAGCCTAACCCAGCCTATTGTAGCCTAACCTAGCCTACTATA